>JBAMCJ010007674.1:307500-961434 GCA_037075205.1 Drosophila prostipennis | reverse complement strand
AAAAACAATTTTTTTTTTCTAAAAATTTTCTACAACAAAAAATTTGCACTAAAAAAATTCACCTTTTGATGTTTTTTTACATATTCAATTGCCTTCAACAATACCCCATCAAAAAAGATATTCGCTATAGGGCTCCGCTGATTTAAGGCAGACTTTTGGCTTTTTCGCCCCACTGTGTGGCGGGGTGAACTTATGTTTTGCCTGGCGGTCGAGCGAAATTTGATTATGTTGGCGGTTACACTTCATTCGTCCTGATGTCTTCCCACCACCATTATATACCTTGACCTCCGCCCCTCGTAAAGTTGACATACATTTTCCCCCCCTCGAAACACAAATTGTTGTTCCACCCAGCAAGGAATTTATGCGATCAATTAAATTTTTCAAATGACCGAAGAAAAGTTTTTCTCGTTTTTTAATTTTCATAAATTTTACTTAAAAATTGCTCCTTCTCTGGCATAGTAAATTTGTTCTTATGGCTGCTTAATGTGTCAAGTTTTTTGTGTACAGTATCTGCGAGAGTTATGAAAATGATAATCAGATTTTATGATGATTAGAAATTAGAAATTTAGAGCCAGCGATGAGAATTTATTGTAAATGAGCAATAACTTTCAGGGGAGTGGGAAAGTGGGATAAGGGCGAGGGAAAAATGTGTCCAGCGAAAGTAAATCAAATGTAAATCATCGACAGCCGAAAAAGAAGAGCCGGACAAACTTTCATCTTTGGCGGAGCCAAAAATGAAATACAACACATTTTCGGGGGAAACCTTTACAACTAAATGCGGATAATCTGTAAGTTTGCCTTGTGCCCAGATTTATGGGAAACTGGGTGGAGTTTTCCCTATATATATTGTTGTTGTGCTTTTTCTTGGGTGCTCTCCCTCTGTATAGTTTTTCCCTCTGGGCGCTTTTCCTCTCTTTCTGACCACCACCCCTCGCTTCTCCTCCGTCTATCTTTGCCAGCAAGTGAAAAACGCAGCCCGCAACTAAAACATGCGCATTCAATGGGTGAAGCCGCTTTTCCCACCCACTTCACCACCCCTTCTCCAGCCCCTCTGCTGCTGCAATTCATTTCCAGCAGGCGTGTGTGTGTGTGTGCGGAGATTTACCGTTTTATACTTGACATTTCCAAAAGTTTAAGTTTTAATTTATGACACCGCCGCTTTCTATACGAGGCGACGAGCTAAATATGAGCGAATGGGGCGTCCTTAAACAGGATATCTAGCCATTGTCGCTGCCTTCCGACTCCTGCAGCCCAAGGAACGTTTCCCGCTCGTCCTCACAATGGCCTGAGAATCCTTGAAAAGCCGTTGTCCAGTTCTTCGGCGTTTTAAATGGGCTAAGAATTAGCTTTCAAGGAACAAAACTCTCAAGTGGAAGCGATGAAACTCAAAATTTCTTGGTCTTTAATTTATGTAAATTCACGTTGTGCTAATTTTAAACAGTTTTTAAATAGTTTATGTAGTGTTCAGCTACAAAAAAACTATTTGGATTTAAATGTAAGCGATTTAATGGAATTTAATTAAAGTGGTGATTATACAGTACTAAGGTTTTCGAAGATGTCCTAAGCCTTTGGATAAATTTGTACACAATTTTTAAAACTTTAAACATTTTAAATTGATTTTAATATTTATGCTTAGGTGTTTCGAAGTTGTATTTAGTTTTGGAAAGACATTACCATTTTAACATTATTACTCATCAGCATTTATTAGTTCAAATATTTCTAAAATTGTTTGAAAACTTTGTTTTGCTCTAATCTCAGACAAAACAAGAAAGGAAGCTAGCTTCGGCCAGCCGAAGCTTATATACCCTTGCAGATAATTCCTATTAATCACTAATTTTCCAATCGTTCCTATAGCAGCTATAAAACATTTAATAAGACTCATATCCTAGATTAGAAGAGAATACAATAAAAGTCAACGAAGCAATAATTTATTTCCTATTATATTCCCATTAATTTTTCGATCGTTTCTATGGCAGCTACATGATATAGTCGTCCGATTTTGAAAAAAATTTTATTCGAAATTCAGAATTATATAAAAAATGGCATTACCAAAAGTAGGAGGTTCTAGGTTCAAAACCACCCAAGATAAATTTTTTTTTACATTTTGTTCCCCGATTATTCCTATGGGAGCTATATGATATAGTTGTCCGATCCGGCTCGTTCCGACTTATATACTACCTGCAATAGATATAAGACTTTTGGGAAAGTTTTAGCCCGATAGCTTTAAAACTGAGAGACTAGTTTGCGTAGAAACAGACGGACAGACGGACAGTCGGACGGACAGACGGACGGACAGACGGACATGGCTAGATCGACTCGTCTAGTGATGCTGATCAAGAATATATATACTTTATGGGGTCGGAAACGTCTCCTTCACTGCGTTGCAAACTTCTGACTGAAATCATAATACTCTCTGCAAGGGTATAAAAACTATACTTTTTGTGTAGCTGCGATATCATTACTTACATTTGGTATTCTCGGCTAAGGAGCATTCTCCATCAGGTTAAAATCACCACCGACTTTTCTCATCAAGAATTCGCCATTGGTGAGCATGTAATTTGCATTTGCGAGTCCGAAATGAACTAATAAACACACCGGAACCCGAGTCAACAAATTGTCGACTTGTGCACCGACCCCCTGGATGGAGGTCAGAGCTCGAGTTAAAAGTGGGAGTGGAAGGGGGCTGGAGGTTAGGGTGGAGTGTCCGCTGGCACACGGTTAATAGGCACAACCGCGGCTTCTTGGCTCAAATTGAAAGTTATTCAAGGCAAAAGGTCGGAGACGAGAGCCACTGGGGCCAACCCCACATCGGTTCGCGGATGTGGATGTGGATGTGGATGCCGCGGATGGCCGTAGTTGGCCTATGGGCCTGCTGGCGGAAATTGTTACACGATGCCAGGCGGGGAAAAGGCCAACCACAACAGCAGCAGTTATTGCCGCTGTTGTTATGGTTTCGTTTTCATTTTTTTCCTTTTTCCCGCAAATAAGATTCGAAAAGTTTATGCCGCTGGCTGTCACGAGGCGGTGGAAAATGAAGCCGAAGGGGGAGTGCCCCCAGCGACCTGCGTGTGATTCGCTTAGAGGAGAACTGCCTCCGTCTCCGTTAGGGTTGGTAAAAAAATCGATAGCACTATCGATACTATCGATGGTTTAAAAATTTAGGAAACATCGATGGCTTGGGCCCACAATCGATACTATCGCTCTGAAAAATAGTGCCATTTTACATGTAATTTTTGGTATGTTTTAAGAAAAAAAAGTATTTTAAAGTATATTTTTTAAGACAAGACGGTATTTTCATTGTTAGGGCTCAACATTGAGTTTTGTTTCATTTTCTTCGCAAGAAAATTAAGATCGTAGTTTTTCTCATAAGTTTTATGATACAAGGATACATTTTCAAATAATTTTTTTCATTATTTCCCTAAATTTTTGTAATTTGTTTTTTATTTTCTTTAATTTCTGATACTATCGATAGTATCGATAGTGACCACCATCGATAGCCAAAAACATCGATAGTGCCCACCATCGATGTTTTAACAACTCTAGTCTCCGTGAATATTTAACAAGCGGCCGGAAACGGAAACCGAAATGGCGCAAGTGTTGCTCAGTTTAATCTATTTCCTGCCTGGTCCAGGCCCGATCCCTGCAATCTTTAAATACACAAATGTACAAGTAAAACTTAGCTTAGTTCCAACGAGACAAGAAATTGCCTCCTGCTTGTCTCTTCCCTTGGTAAATTCGTTTTAAACATTTTTTTCTAACTTTCTGCTGCCGTTTATATAGATCGCAATGGAACTTCATTTCGGGTTGGCACTGAATGTCCCATAAAAACGGGCGTTTAATACACATAGAAATTTGTCCAAGAAACATTATCCAGAAGCAGAAGCTAGTTTTTCTTTGATATGATTACTTCTTACAATGATTGGGCAATAAATATTGTGCAAAGTAGAATAGTACACTATAGTAAGAATACTTTCTTTCGTTGGGAGTTCAAAATGTTAGCAGTGGAACAGCCGCATCTGCAGAAAGACATTAATATAGTCCCTTAGTAATTGTATTTTTTAAGATTTTCTGCATCTCTTGTGTAAGTATTTTTTTTCGTAGAATTTTTAAAAATTGTTGTATCTTTTTTTAAACAATAATTTCAAAGGAATCAATATTGTCGATGAATTAAAGTCTAAAAAAGAAATAAAAAAGATTTTCTTGGACCAAATTAAATCAAACAAAAAACAAGAGAGAACGCTATAGTCGGGTTGGTGTCCCGACTATCTAATACCCGTCACTCGGCTAAAGGGAGTGCGATGGAGATATGAACTTTGATCAGCAATAACTTTTTAACGAATGGTCCGATTTAAAAAATTTCTTCTACATTTCGATAGGTATTGATAAACACAACAAAACTGCATTTTTACTTTTCCAAAATATTTAAATTTTTAAAATCGTTTATTAGCTATTGTGGGCGTTAGAGGGGGCGTGGCACCTTTTTGAAATAAACTTGCGCTGCGTAGGAGCTCCAAGAATCTTCATGCCAAATACCAATCCTCTAGCTTTTATAGTTTCCGAGATCTCAGCGTTCATACGGACAGACAGACAGACGGACAGACGGAGAGACGGACAGACGGACAGACGGACAGACAGACATGGCTAGATCGACTCGGCTAGTGATCCTGATCAAGAATATATATACTTTATGGGGTCGGAAACGCTTCCTTCTAGCTGTTACATACTTTTGCACGAATACAATATACCCTTTTACTCTACGAGTAACGGGTATAAAAACACGACTGGATCAAATCGATATGCGATTACCGTGCAAAATTGGAAAAATGTAGGTATATAAATAATATCACTTCAGACTTAACCGCATATCAAGTCAAAAATGATACAACATAATATCAAATATCGTATCATATCTAGTTTTTTTTTTGGGTGCAGAATACGTGTCGTTTAGTAATTTAAAAAAAACCTGAGCCAAATCTTTAATTAAAATATTGTAGTTTTCAAACACATTTTTTGCACAACAAAATCTGCTATTTTTAATGCATTCCTAAAATTATTTTACTAACATTTGCTAAAATTTAGCATTTTTTTCAGATCACTTAAGACATGCCATCTTTTATTCCGCATCGAAGTCTTCCTAGTGAAAGAATCTTTAGCTATTGTTCGGCCAAATCACATCGACCAATATCCTCTAGCAGCCTCCCTCGAAAAACAGCACACCCACAAACTATTTTATTTGTTTTGTGAATTTTGCGAACGAATGCGAATTTCTAGCGGATGAGAAGTACTCGGGGTTGCCCAAACTCCAAACTGCGGAGAAGAAGACAAACGCCAAGTGCAAGGCAGGAACAGCAGCACGAACCGAAGATGAAGTTTATTTTATGACCCTGGAACCCCAGCCAAGAAGGATCTGGAGTCCTTTTGCCAGCCAGACATTGCATCAGCCAAAAGAGGGCAACTGGGTAGGTGGCGCGGGCGCAGCTCCGTTCCACACGTGTGTGTAATCAAATAATTTACCAAAAATCGAGAAATTATTACGAGTGAATTTTTACAAATTCATTTTCCACTTTTGCCAAAACCCGCCGGCGGAATCTCCCCGCCAGAGGCAACAAAAACATTTGGAAAGTTGCTCGCACTGCATGCAAAGTGGCTGCTACCCCTTGAAAAAGCCACTCCCCCCATCCCCCTTCCCCGATCCTCGATCCCTTCCAGCCGGCAGGATGTGTGGATTTTCCGGCATTTTGGCGGCATGCCCCTTTTGTTTATTTCTTTGAGATGCGGCTACGAACAAATGGGCTTCCCATTCTCCAGTTTTGATTGTGCAAACTACTCGACTCCATTCTGCAGTTGCATTCCAAGCCAATCTGGAATGGGAATGGGGATTCGGGGGATTCAGCCATTGGGGTTTGGTGGCTCAGTTGGTTCAGTGAGGGGAGGGGCGGTAGGGGCGGCTGTTTGAACACGTGTGGGAGCCCCTGGATCGTATCAATTGTGTGTGATGGTCAAAAGTCATTTCAACAGCACTAAATTATTATTATCTTCAAGAAGTTTCACATGCTCGACAATCATCCAAATACTCGGTCAACACGACGGTGCGGAGGGAGGGGAATTGGACCCATGAACACAGGATGCTTTCATAAAGGATACTTTGGATTTGTGTAATGGCATGGAATGTTTTGATGCTTGCCCAAAACTTTGTTTAAAAAAGAGTTATGGAAAGGATGTATCCTTTTTAATGTCTGTAAATTGCATAGAAAATGGGAGATAATATGGATATGTAGTAAGCATGCACGGTCTGTGCAGTAAACACTAAAGACCTTATAGGATGTAAACCAGGTGATAATAGCCTGTTAATAAATATTTTTACGGGAAATAAAGGCTGACAGGACTAACAAATTAAATTATATTTTAAACGATCTGATGGTAATTTTTATAATAATATTTTCCAAACTTCAATTTACCTGAATAAAATATTACAAAAATAGCGATCATATTATTTTTGGGTCCTTGAGTGAGGGCTTATTTTTGACTATTTCTGCACTTTTATATTTGTGTAAAATATTTTGGAAATTTTCTTTCAAGTGCTATTATATTTTATTTGCATGCCAAGCATCACCAAATCCGCGTGCAAAACTAGTTTTCTTCTAATTAGACAATTGCAGGATAGCATTTATGTAAATGGCAATTACTATACAATTTCAGCGGTTGAATTGTTTAAACCAAAACAACTTTCCGACACTTTGGCCTTTTTAATTGCATATTTGCAATTTCCATTAGATCCAAGAGAAAAACGTACTTGAAGCAATTAGTAAATGCAAAAGAAATCGCAAAGCCAAATTGCGTCAAAAAAGGATTCGAAACTGAAAATGTAAAATCTAATAGAAAATGCAACTCGAAACAAAAAACACACGCAATTTGCAAATGGAAATTGTTTTTGTGTGGAGTGTGCGAAAAAACACCAGAGAAAAGTCTTTTCTCCGCTTGCGGTTTTTGCCATTCAATTTCTTGACTTTTTCACTCCAGCTAATTTCATCTCTAATGTCATTTAGTTGTTATTAGATCTTTTTTGGGGTTCCCTTTTTTTGTTGGGTTATGGCAGCTGACGCTAAGTGCCGCTAATTGAAATTTCGTTTAGAGTTTTAATTGTCCTGGCTTGGTTTTTGGGATATGGCTGAAAAGGAGACTTTTTCTCCTTACCCTTTTTTCGTAATATTTGCTTATTAATATTTTTGTGTAGGGCAATTAGAAGCAACTGTCTCGGATTTCGAATGCAAGTGAAGCTAATACACAGGAATGAGATTACGGCTGAGAAGACTTGACTTCATTTCGGGGATGGTGCACTGAATATAAATTTGATATTTCAAATTTTTTAATTCTGTAAAATCAAATAACATTATAAATGATCATTTCTATCCGAAAGGCATGTTGTATTTCTTATAAAATGGAGTCTACCCACCTCTTTTTGACTAGTTTAATTTAATAAATGTACTCGCCTAATGAATAAATGAGAACAGCAAACAAGTTTAGCTGCTGGGTTAACCACCAGGAACAGGAAAGCCACAGTATCCTTTGTCAATATTCATTATACGAGTGCATACTTTCGGGCGCTTGACAAGCGGGGCCCAAGTCATAAAGTTGTCGAGAGAACGTCTCATAAAACGTGACGATAATCATAATTGATGCTCGAGCATAGGCCAAAATCGGGCTTGGAGGGGTTTGTTGGTCCAACCAAATTGTAATTTAGTTTGTCAGCCCAGCCCCCATTCTTTCCTGTTGACTTTACCTGATTTTTGCTTTGCTTTTCGGCCAAATTAAGGGTAAAATTGTTAATTGAAATTTGTGTGGGAGTGGGCGGTGGGCGGAGGGTGAGCGAGCCCTCTCGCCTCATCAAGGCTGCCCCGATGTTTGGGCCTAAAATTTATCTAGTGTCCGTGGCCAAGCAGCAGCAGCTGCAGAAGATTTCCATTTTGGCTGCCTCACCGACTGCCAATGATAAATCAATGGAACATATGGTTATGTTGCCGCAACCTTTGCCCCGAGCATTGTAAATTTAAAATCAATGTTGCAGCCAGGGCGGCTTTTTTCCCTGCAGATTCTAGATTATCCTTGCGGCTTCTTCCGGGCGGCCGTAAATCGTCGACGGCCTTCGTCTTCGGCTCCCAAGGGGAGCAGTGCGCCGACCAAAGTCTCCGCACGCAATCCATTATTGTATTAATTAACAGGAACAGGATCACCAATCAGGCGCTTGATTAATGATGTCACTCGGCATCGTAAATCTCGATTTGAACATGTGCAAATTTTGCGATGCAAATAAATGGGGCGGTGGTGCAACGCCTCGTTGGTTGGCCAATCCCAGGATCTCCTAGTCCTCCTCTTCCCTCACCTCCATCGGCTGTTGTCCTTGTCGCCTTGGCGTATGCTTTGTGTTTTGAACATACATAATCATACATTAGGCCGAAAACAGTAAGGCAAACGAGGGCGGCCGGGGGCAGGGGTTCTGGCCACACATCCGGGTAGTCGGCCATCCTTCCTCGGAGGCCACATTCGGGGGCAGCCAGGGGGGCCAGAGGCCCACTGCATCGGCGGATGCATTAGGCTGTGATTGTGCTGCTTGTTCCAACCGCCTGTTGATTCATAAGGCGGCCATTTAAATGGAATTAATGTTTTGCTTGAGCAATTGCCATAAATTTTAAGCCAAATTTAGTTGCCTCCCGGATTTAACGTAATTCTGTTGTTAGCTTTCTTGGGTCATGTGTGGATTAATCTGGCTTATTTTGTAAATCCATTCATTTTAAGTGGTAGGTAAATGGACAAGCAAAGACATTTCTGCAATTACAGTCTGTCTATCCCGAAGGCATTATAAGCGCGTCGTCACATTTTGGGTTTTCAATAACAGTATTTTACAATATTTCGTAAATGTTCTACAGTAATGTGTAAAAAAAATAGGAAAAAGCTATATTTCTAACCGAACATAATTTTTAAACTTGTTAGATGTTTGCGCAAAACCAAGATAAAGTGATTTAATATTATTATCTTTTTCTATCTTATAGTTAAGACTAAAAGGTAACAGAGCATTTATTGTAGAGCTATAGGCAGCAGAGGAAATTAGTTAATTGGTTATTATTGATATTATTATTATTATATTTTTAAGTTTTTTATTTTCTCTTTGGTATTTAGGAACTATTTGGAATTTAAATCAAATAGATTTTTTATATTTTAGAATTATTTAGAAAGAAGAGAATTTTCTGGGTATGGACTTAAGTAGGTAAAAAGTAATATAATTTTAGACTCTTGCTATAAATTTCAGAGTTAATTCTAACCCAATAAATTGATATATAAATATTTCAACTATTATTGACATTATTTTGCTATTTTATTTTACTACAAGTTTTTCAATGTATTCGTAAATCTTACAAACGATAACCCCAAAATACTATAAAACGTTTTTATTATTATCTACAGAATATACAAGGTACAATAATATCAATGAAATTTATTAAAATTATACTGAACATGTTCATTGTCCACGATCTCTTTATATCCCATAAATTATTACAAACAGTAAAATCCATTCTATAAAAGTGACCCGTTTTAAAACGCCAGAAAATTCCACTTTGAGGATACATTTTGAAAATTAGTTGATCATAAATTAGCGTTAATTGCGAACAGACGCATTCGTGGAAAATTGTAGAATTTTGATTTTGAAATACATTTTGCCTGCTTTTTTGACTAATAAAGCCAAATGGTTGCAGTTGCGCCCCCAATGGGCGTGGAGTGCCAAAGGGGGAGGGGGAGGGGCAGACACCGCAGGTACTTCTAATCTCGTGTAGTCGCGATTATAAATTGTTGCGTACTTCATTTCGGCCAAAATAATAACATGAGTAATTAATTTAATGTGCCAGCCGCAAACCCACAAACAACGTGGCTGGTTTCGTGGGGCAAAAAGGGGGTGGTGCTGGTGGTGGTGCGGTGGGTGGGCTGCAGGCAAATTTCAGTGGGTGCCGGGGTGCAGTACATTGCGTAACAAATGAACTAATGTTTATTGCAATTGTCGCGTAAATTACAATGCATTGGCAATGCCAAAATCTATGCTGGGCCAGCTGCATTCAAAATCTGGCAAATGGCTGAAATTATTTTGGTCGCGGTCCACCCTACAACCCCCAACCCTCTTCTTCTTGCCCCTCCACATGTGAACCAATTTGAAATGGAATGTATATTTAATTCGTACCTGTTTGAACGGGAACCTCCGCCTCGAATCGGAATAAAAGTCGATCTCACTTGTTGGCTGCCGTTGCCTTTCTGGTGCCCCCATTAATTTTATTATTTTTATTATTGCACGTTCGAATGTCCTTTGAAATAAATTCGTCCCTAGTTTATGGTGCGTGAATAAATGGATGAGTGCAGCAAAACATTCATTTCATTATTTGAATGTCGCATCCTGCCGGGGCGACGCAGCGGTGTTGGGAAAATTGGGGCCACTTGCAGTCTGGCTAGTAAATAAATTTACTTTGCCCGGAGTAGAATTCATTTTTATTTATTTTATGGCACTGCGCTATTTGCTAATTGAATTGATAAGCAGGCGTTAATAGCTAAAGGGATGTTGGATGCACCAGAGCCACTAAAAGATTGTAAATAATAAGATATTTTAGCTAACAATTTCCGTTCCTTTATCCCAAATCTCATTATAAATAAATATTCAGAGAAATATCATCATTAGTAGCTTATCTTCATACCGGAAATGTTTAGGGGCGCTCTAAATTAACTTTAAGTGAGTTGTAATTTTCATCAAGAGCTGACACTTTCTTAGCTTTCGAACCCCCTTTACCCTTAAAGGGTCCGTCTGGAGTTTTGTTTATACTGCCGTTTAATGACTCTTTGAACCTCTTTTGTTGTAACAAATTGCGTCTGCAAGTGCCATCACACACACCCATACCCCGAACCCCAATAAAGCACACACACTCTCGGAGGAAAATGTCCGAGGACCATTCCATCTGGTCCCCACTTTCATTCGTTCAGTTCCAGGCATTTTCCGTCCCGAACTCCGGACTCTCGTCCTTGCTCGTTTACCGCATCGTAATGTCACTCCAACAAATCACACCAACTTAGCCCATAAATTGTTTTTGTTAATTCCAATTAGGCATCTTCGTTTTTACGCCTGTGTGGATGTTCTGCAGCTGTTTTTTGCCGCTTGATGACCTGAAAGTTGGCATTTGATTTCCTTTTGGGTCTATCGTATATATTAATTGATAAAAACCTTAATTAGTTTGCCTAAAATGTTGAATCTTTAAATTTATTAATAATATATTTTGTTTTTTATACCCTTGCAGAGGGTATTATAATTTCAGTCAGAAGTTGCTGACGCAGTGAATAGACGTTTTCGACCACATAAAGAATATATATTTTTGGTCCATCTAGCCATGTCCGCCTGTCCGCAGAGTAAAAAGGTATATTGTATTCGTGCAAAAGTATGTAACAGCTAGAAGGAAGCATTTCCGACCCTATAAAGTATATATATTCTTGATCAGGGTCTGTCCGTCCGTATGAACGCTAAGATCTCGGAAACTATAAAAGCTAGAAGATTGGCATTTTGCATGCAGATTCTAGGAGTTCCTACGCAGAGCATGTTTGTTTCAAAAAAGGGCCTCCAAAAAATTTAAATATTTTGTAAAAGTAAAAATGCAGTTTTATTGTGTTTATCAATGCCTATCGAAATGTAGAAGACATTTTTTAAATCGGACCATTCGTTAAAAAGTTATGCCCGATCAATGTTTTAAATCTCCATCTCTTTCGCACTCCCTCCAGCTGAGTAACGGGTATCTGATAATCGGGGCACCCGACTGAAGCGTTCTCTCTTGTTATTTTAAGAAATTATATTATAGTGCAAATATTATTATTATATACAAAGTTTACCTGATTTAAGCTGTAAACATTTCAATATTACAACATCGCTTCTTTCCAATTTTTGTCAACTATTCGGCGAGCTTAAATAAGTTGCAGCCCCTGCATACAGTGTGTATTCAATAAAATTATTTGTGTGATACATAAAAAAGTACGCATACCGAAATGGCGTTGGCTATTTATGCTCCAGCACATTGCAGCTGGTCTGCTCGAGGACGAGGAGGAGGAGGAGGACCACTCCCCCCGGATCCGGAATCCGGATCCTCCTTTGGGAATGGCGGATGTACAGTACTGTTTGGAAGGGGGAGCAGCACCGACACTCGCCAACACTTTAGGGCGAGAATTTATGACTGCTTTTTTCAGCTGCAGGTATGCGCTTTTCCGGCCAAGCACTTAATTGATGTTGTGTCGCGTAAATTATAAACAAAACAAAAATTAAAGTGGACTCCATGCTGCTCCTTGGCTTTGGCTTTGCTGGTTCGAAAGCCTGGGAAGCCTGGAAAGCCCCGCTGCCGGATGCGGAAATGCTTTCATCGCAAGTGGTGGTGGCGGAGATCCCATAAAAAAGAACGCACCACCGAAGAGGCGCCCACACACGCTCCTCCCGCGGAGGATACAAGCTCACATCCCGTCCCCTTCCCATTCCCATCCCGGTCAAGTTGACCCAGGTGGTCAAGAGGCTAAGCAGGCCGCTGTGAGTGAGGTCAAGCACGAAAGTGGAGCTCCCTCTCCCTCCCTCCGGATGTCCTTCTGCACCCCCCTCTGAACCCCCTCGTACTATCCACCAAGTTCGGTGCGCATAAATTGTCGCCTTTTTGCATCGCAAAGTGTCCTCCAAAATGGCGGTCTGGTGGGCAGCTGGTGTGCGATCGCGTGACCATCCATGTGTGCCATCCAAGCATGTTGTCTAATATGGTTTTCTCCGCCGCCTGGCAGCTTCATAAAAACGCTGGTTACACGACTGCCACACCTTTCGATAATAATTATTTAATCAGATTGTGCAAAGTGTTTTTAATTATATGCACTTTACAAGTGTTTATAGCTCCTGCCACTATAACTTTGTCGATTTTAATAAGGAGAAAAAATCAAATAATCACCTTCAGGTTTTCCTTTTAATTTTAAAAAATACTTTGAAAACAATCCTTAACATTGTAATAAATCTGAAAATATCAATTTGGTTTTGAATTTATTATTTATTTAATTATGCAGGTAGTTATCTCGGGATTAATTGTTTTAATAAATGGCATTCGATAGCTAAGAGCCCCGAAAGGAACGTCCCATTAAAGTTAGGTTCCACTGACGTTCTCCGGTGGCGGAGGCCTGTAGGTTCTCCTGGTTCTGCTCCTGCAGTCGGCGCTGGTTGTCCTTGAACTGCTCGATGGGGTCCTCGAACTGGCGGTAGTATCGCAGCACCTCCCTTACGTCGCTCACCTGGTGCTCGACCACCAACTGCAGGAAGGCAGTGAGATCGAAGAGCTGGACATCGTCATCGTTCCCCAGCCACTTTGTCATCACCAAGCTATTGTCCGGATGCAGGGGCGTGGTATTCGGATCACAGTCCACCACAATCACACGACTTAGGTCCCGGTTGAGGTAATCCAGGTTCTTCGTATGCTGACCCTCCACCAAATCCGTGGCGCCTCTCACCAGCCGATAACTAATGTAGCCGTAGGGATCCAAGGCATCCAGGAGCGGAAAGGCGGTCATTCCCTGCTCCGAAGTGTAGATCACAATCTCAAAGTTGCGACTGCACTGCTGCAGGAAGTAATCCACACCAGGGCGCTTCTTGAACCGCCAACCCGTCTGGTATGTCCAATCTGGGTGGACCAGCACGTCCTTGATCTCCAGGACCAGCGAGTAGGGGGGCTGTATGTAGGGAGCGGGCAGGACGTCCGGCAGCAACTTCACCATCTGCGGCTCCTCCATCATCTTCTGGTAATACTGCAGCGAGTGCCACATCCTCATCAGGTACTGACGGAACCAGGGCAGCTGACTGAACTCATCCTCCAGGGGTCCCCGATGATCCACCTCCGGTTTGCCCAGCTCGTAGATGGCCCACAGTACGGTACTGAAGAGACTGCCCAGCACGATGCTGTATCCGTAGAACTTCTTGCTCCTCCTCCTCAAGTTGGGCGGTGGTGAGCCCTCCGGGGATTTCTGCACCCTTTGCCTGGTCGCACTCACCCAGATCTTCTCACTGGGCCTCAGAAGAGATGCCTCCTTTTTGCCGCCGTAGGCAAGCGACTTGTTGAGAGTTCCTATCCATAAAATTTTATTCATTTGTTATGCGAGTGAGTTTTTTCATTGATTAAGATCGCAAAGCCTAGAAAGAGCATAGTTCAAGCATTTTAATAATATTCGAAATAAGTAAATAATAAAATAAAGGTCTCAAATAATTGTTAATTAATAGATTATTAAATAATATTTATTCGATAATCGATTTAATGTGCTACAAATATCTATTGATCATCTAGATTTCAAACACACATAAATATTTATTAGCTAATCTCAGTATAATAATTTAAAACTCTTTAAGATCAAAATTTAAAATTGACTTTATTTTGCCAAAAAAGAGGGTACAAATTAAGCCACTCAGATTTAAACATCCCTTGCTATATAAATTCGATGACTTAAATGGTCTATGCAAATGCTTGGGCTTAATTTCGCAAATTGCATTGGCGTGGCTCCATCAGGCAGCCAAATTGGCAGAGGTAAAGGATGAGGAGGAGGCAGGAGACAGGATGCAGAATGCTGGATGCCAGGTGGGAGCTGGTCATCATCATTTAAATGCCGTATTATCAGTGGCCAGCAGCGGACTGGCCAGTCAGCTCGTCGAATTGTCATAAACAATCAAAATCCATTTAAAATTGTACATGCAATTTGGCCAGGACCGAATCGGGAAGGAGAAATGGGAGTGGCAGAAGGACGAGCTGCCAGATGCCGACACCATCAACGCCTCGTCAAGTGTGTGGGCGGTGGGCGGAGGGTGTGGGTGGTTGGGCTGCTTCATTGGCTCGGCCCTTTTCCGCCCGCCACTTGTCAGCCAATGTGCCATGTCCTGGCTTGTCCTGCGTTTTCGAGTGCTCGGTGTGCTCGGTGTGTTCTGTGTGGCCTGGCCATTTCCCGAGTCCTGGGCCTGTGTATCGTTGATATGATAATTGGCATGAGGTAATAATCCACTTGGATACGTTGACAATCGTTTATATCGCAATCAGTGTCATGCCGTCTGCTTCTGCTCGGCTCCGTATCCACCGTAGCCACCGTATCCTGCAATCCAGTGTCCTGGCGGCATAAAGTATAATTTCCCAGCCATGTTCTCGTTGTCGATTCGGCTCCTGGCTCCGGTTCCTGCTCCTCCTGCCGCTCCTTCCATCGACTGGGCGACATATTAAATAACAATGAACTGCAATTGCCCAACGAGTCTCGTAATTCGTTTGTAATGCGTGCAGACGCACAGATTTTGAGTAGTCGCAGTCAGCAGCCGCATGTCCTTACAGGACTCCACATCCACTTCTACTTCCACTTCCACTTCGAGTTCCAGTTCCACTTCCACTGCCATTTCCCCACTCTTTCCGCATCCTGCACTCCCCGCTTCTTTGTCACTGTTTTGTTTTATGTCCTCCACTGGCAATTGTCCTTCGGATTGCATATAATTCCTGATTTCCGAGTTTAACTCGTTGGCCAGTTAAATTTAATCACTTTTTGGAATCGGTTCGCTCTGATAGAGTGTGGGATTGGAGTTCGAGGTTCGAATGGAGTGGAAAGCGAGACAAAGTCAATTTTGTGGAAATGACAAACCAACTCGGTAAACTCTAATAGAAAGGATTACGCTCAGCAAATATTACGGTCGGTAAACTTTGAACAACTGCGACTGGTTGTTTGCATAAAGTGGGGAATACGTTATTGTTATCATACGAGAAATATTTTCAAAGAAATATTTTAAAATCTGAAAAAGGGTTTCTATTCGTTTCGTTCGTTTAATAAATCGGAAAAGTAACTCTTTAATAATATGGCATCAATGCATGCGCGGATCTACGGGGGGGGGGGGGGGGGGGGGGATATGGGTGATATATCACCCCCCACTCGGGTGAAAAATGAAAGGAATTTTGGTATTCAAAAAGTATGCAACAATAAAATTGTTCTGATATCACCCCGCACAACAAAATCCTAGATCCGCCACTGCATCAATGTTTCACAAAATATTGTCGAAGTATTTTGGAAAACATGTCATATAACTTTAAAAGCATCTTTGTCGAATCCTCAGCTACTGATTAGAAATCTCATAAAGTAATGCATCAATCTTCCTGAAGCTTGTTGCATAATTTTTGGATCTATATAGCCACAAGAACATGATTTGCTTAAATCTTGAAAATAAATTGTTTGATAAAAAATTTGATGTTGAATTTGTTTTGATAACCCCGCAGATCCAATTCCAGGATCCGCTTCTACTTAATTCACATTCAATGGGAACGGTTGGGTTGGAAACCAACCAACAAAAAACAACAGTGTCACAGAGTCTATAGAGTTTTAGGTTTTTTTTAGGAGTTTCTGACTAAATTTGCTCTTGTTCAAAGCCTTCAATTTGGTTGGTTTTAAATCGGTTACTTGATTCTGAAACAATTTCTGTATCACTGACATTTGCTTTTGGGGGTAATTGGTTTGGAAGAGATTTCTGTGACAACCCTGATAAAGATTTTACTAGCGGAGAAAAAAGGTACTTGGAAGTTGTGCAAATGTATATATGTTATTTGGTTTCATATTCATGATCAACAGCTAAGTATTTAAATTTATTGGAACTTATATATCAGGTGAGCATGTTCGTATGAACATGGATTATTCTTATTTTGTACAAACACAACTGCTTTTCCCCAGGCTAGAGATCCCGTCATCACATCAACGGATTTTCGCAAGTGGTTTCCGCTCGATTCAATTGGTCACAAACCGACGAGCCAGTCAGGTGGGCAAAAGCACTTTCTCCCCGGGTCTCTGGGGCGTCGCATGCAAATCTACTTTATGGGTTCGGTGTTTGGGGAGGTCGAAAGTTATGCAAGCGGTGTGGATTGCGTGTGCCCGACTCTTAAATCGCCGCTGAAAACCGCAAGAGCCACGGAAATACAAAGCTGGGGATGCTGCCCATGGTTTTTTGGGGGGTTGGAGCATGTGCGATTTTAATTTTTAACAAGCCAGGTGCCTTGCGCCTGCTTTACATTCAGAGTCTTGACATTTTCCGGCGCGTCGGCTTGACGGAATCGCGGGGTCGCGGGCTCAAGTTGTTCTCGGCTGTTGAAAAACTAATTTTGATTTTAATTAAATATTTATGACCCGAAGGCAGGGACTTCGGCAATCAGGGCTTTGTGAAGAGAGTGGATATCCTCTAATAAAATAAGCAAATACCTGGCAAATAACTTCTGCTTATCAGTCAGTTGGGCTGTGGGCGGTAAGCGGTAAGAAAATATGAGAGTTATCCCCAGAGACTCGCTGACTCGCAGGTTGCGTGCCCAATTCGAAAACGGAACCCTTCCTTCTCACCAGTTCCTACAGTTTCTTCCCCGGAATCAACTATGACCCAAAAGGCAGGAGGGGGATTGGAATGGGAATGGGCTGCTGCTGCTGGACGCCAGCCCGTTTATTCGATCAAAAGTTACGAGCTCATCTTAGATTGGACATTAAATGGACACTAAAATATTTTCCATCTGCACGCAGGGCTCGGGAAAAGCCCGAAACAGGGTTGGAACAGGCGAAATAAATGTCATGAAACAACTCATTGACAGGCACATAAGGACACTGGTTTTATGGTCCACAGATATGACCAAAATATATGATTACCATGTGTCCGGCAGCATGCAAGCTCGTAAATAGGCATTTTCCCTGCTTTAGTTCTCATGGACACATCATGTCCCAGCCCCATCCCAACCCAGTCCAACCCACCCCACACTTGCGACTGACCATTTCCCCCGCCCTTCTTGACCTCCCCGCTTCGTCCGGCCATGATTTTCGTTGGTTATTTAGCAAGTGATCCAGGTGGGACTCCTGCAGACTGTCACAGCCCGTGGTGCAGTCGTAAAAATCAAAATAAAATGAAACTTATGCGTGATGTTTGGGGCTCTGGTCTCATTGGATTTTTGTTAGCCCTTCTCTACGTTTTTATGCCCGGGGTCACTTGCCCGCCTTACTAATGATGGGTTTTACATTTAAATGGAATCCACCGAATGTCCCAAGACAGCAGCTTCACTTTAATGGCGGTTCTAATACAGTTGGCATATTTGTATTTACTATATTGGGGGGTTTACTTACAGTACTTACAGTGGTTACAGTAGTTCATCTGTTTCAATAAACGCTCTCAAAAGAGCAGTAATAACAAAAATTCTTTAACTAATTCCTTAATCAAAGAATTTAAAAGAACTTAAGCAACCATATTCAGAATACCCTATTTAAGTAAGCCCCTAACTTTGGCCCTCTTTGCACAACATAATGTGCTTCTCTCATTGTTCGAATTTTTGGAAACCAGATTTAGCCCCGACATTTGTTTGCAAATTAACCGATGAAAACATTGCGATGCCGGCAAACGGGGATTCTATCGCGTGTCAAAGATCTACAAAACAGCTTCGATGGCCAGGACGATGCCAGGACATGGTCGTGAATGATGCCCCACAGCTGGTACGGTGGTCCGATGGTCCAATGGCCTGGGCCTCTTCATTTTCGTATAAATTCGACATTTATGCAGTCGCAGCCCTGAGTGTATGCTGATTTCATCTCATCTCGTTCAGGCGTTACGTGAGCTGATTACGTTAGTCACGCGCGATTGCCGAGGGTGTGGGATTCGTTGGATTCGTTGGATTCGTGGGCTTCGTGGGTGGGTGGCTGTATTGGCAGCAGTGACCAGCAGTGTTGCCGGGTCAGCTTGTGAAAGGCCAGAGCTTTCCATGGCTTTTCCTCCCTATCATTGATTTTTTTTTCGAAATCTATTGAATCCATTTACGTTAAACTACATTTTCAACACTTAAGGTACACAACTCAATTTATACAAAATTTTAAATAACATGACGATTTATTTTTTCGACCCAAACTAAAACTTATACATTTTTTTATCCCAACTGAAACATTGAAACATTTTGGATTTTTAAAATTATAGGTACAATTAAATCAAAACCTCAAGTTTTCCAGTAAGTGATCGTATAGTAAAATAGCAAATTTTGACTGTGATTTCAGGAAATTTATTGTGAACAAAAAATTAAGGAATTCAACAATTTTGAAAAAATAAATTATGCAAACAAAAGCACAAAAGAACCGAGTTTAGGTTAGTTTATACGAGTATTATATGGAAGTTTAATTTCTGAAAAGAAATGAGAGAATTAAACACTAAGTAATGGTATATTCGACTTTTAATTAATAGACTTTGTTTAATGAAAACAAAATATTTTTCTTTTTGTAAAGCCGACAGCACCGATGGCCAGGACGCAGGTCCTTGCTCCAACCCGGCTTATTTCGGCAAAGTGAAATTGTGCCAACTTGCGACATGATGAGAATTTCATTCGGTGCGGGATTTTATGACTCCGGCGGGGAGCAGCGAGGGGAAGGCCAGAAGTGTTGGGTCTAGGAGTTCCACTAAATGATTTTGCATTATTTGTCGATTCGAGTCCTTGTGGCTTCGTTGGCTCGTTGGCTGCCATAAAAAGTCAATGCATGCGAAATGTTTGCGTGACACGCTCGAACTAGTCTCCCAAATTCGGGATTCGTTCTCTTAGCCAGTTCCAGTTGGTTTATTTGTTTATTCATCGAATGGGGCGAATCGTAAAAATTATGTTGATGACTCATCAGTAAATGGCATTTATTTTATTGTCAGTCGAGCGCCCTTTGTCACCTTTGTGGCCGTGGGCACATCTTCAATTATGACCCAGCCCCCGCAGATGATTCCAATTCGACTTGATGCCCGGACTACGAATGAGTTTCTATTTGTATTATTAATGACTTAGCCGCTCCATCATTCGGCGAGGTTGGTACTACTCAGCTTACCAATTATTGATCAAGGTGCAGTGTTGGTGCTGGGAGTTTGGGACAAAAGATGTGTACATAATAAATGGGTTCAATGCGTTGAAGGGATGGCAAAAATTAGTCTACTTTCATATCTTGAATATATCCTCTAAAATTTAAGAAAGATATTGTCAGTAACCTAGAAAAAGCTTTTGACGGAGCATCAATCGCTGATGAATCTATCGCTGAATCTGCGGGAGCACCGGAGTAGCCTCCTCCTGAGTAACCACCTACTGTGACCATCAACGAAAGGACAGGATACTGATGTTCTGTGTGGACGAAAAAAATTAACAATTATCAATATTTTTAGATATTTTTACAATATTGATTCGATAATATCGGTGTTTTAATAGTTTCGATTCGATAATATCGATAATATAACATAATGAATATCAAGAAATATTTATTTTACCAGGAAATAACAGTAATTGTAGATCTGTAGATCTACAGTGGGCTACTTAAATGCATTCATCAATAAAATGTTGTTTATAAGTCGCTCATTATCACGTCCCAAGGGGCTTCGAACTTGATATCCGGAAATATTGCATGGAAGTACTCTTAAGAACGATCATATTAGTACCATAGTCTATAAACTAAAGATCGCTTACCCAGTCCGGTTATATCCAGATCAATTTGGAAATCATTTAACTTAAACAAGTCCAATTCTTCCTCCTCTTCCTCAATCTCCTCCGGCTCTGCCTCATGCTCTTCGTCATTTTCGTTCGGAATTTCGTTGGCTGGCTCCAAATCCTCAGTTTCATCTGCCACTCGACTTCGACTGACGACGGCACTTTTTTTATATTTCCGTCGCATATACTGCTCCAGCTCGATTACCCCCGACTTGGGGGCCCGATCCGCAAAGGATCTTTTGTGGCCGGAAGAAGCCGCCAAATCGTGCCGGTAAATAGTGGGCACATGGGCAACGTGAGATGAACTAGGGAGCTGTTTGCGATGCTCGCGGGGATTGTCGACCTGGGCACTGGGCTGCTCGTCTATTTCCCGGATTTGTTGCTCCAATCTGTCCACTTTCTCCACATCGTTCATTCCCACTGCCATATCCCGTTCCGTTATGAGGCAAACTTTTCTATAGGCGGCTCTCTGCTTCTGACCCACTGTCCCCTTGGCTTGTATTATCTTTTCCACGTCAGCTTCGGTGAATGAATACTCGGAGGCCTTCTTTATATCCCGCTGCTTCTTGGCGACGTCACAAAGTGTTGGCAGGTGATCGCCCTTATGGGCTGCCAACCACAGGAAGAACTCCTTTGGTTCTATTGGCTGATTGGAAACCACGTCCATCCGAGCTGTACGCCTTTCCGAGCCAAACTTTAAGCTCATAATCATATTCGTTCGCTTACTATCCACTTGGTAGTCTGCATCGCCCTGAACCACATCCTCAATCTGGAAGACACCATAGGACTGGCCAATCTTCTGCCGCACAAAGCAACCGACAGCAGTGTCCTTGAGAATCGGTTTATCCAGGATATCAGCCAGTGTGTTTCGTGTTATTAGAGCCCGACTCAGCTCCTCCCGGGTGGTCACACGTGGCTCATCTTCAGCTGCCTCCTGCAGATCGGTCTGGCGGGTACAATCGTTTTCCGCCTCACTGCTGGTCGATGAGTCGTCCGAGTATACTTCTGAGGCCCTCAGTTTTTTCTGAGTCCTGACCTCCGTCTGCCCCACACTGTCTTTGGAATTCTTCTCCTTGGCCAGCTTCCTATTTCGCGCAGTCATCAAGCGCTCTATGGCACGGCTTCTTTGCCCTCCAGCCCGCTGGTCATCCAAGTTCTGGCGTCTAGTCTGCGAGCGCTCCTTCAGTGCGAAGTCCTCCGAAGATGCCCTTCGCTCCCTGGCCAGCTTCGATCTTATGTTGAACCTGTGCTGGAGGTCCTCCCTCCTCTGAAATCGCTCGTAAAGTATGCGCTCCCTCTCGAATTCATTAAGACTCTGCAGTCGGGCACGATCCTCGTCATCACCCAGTAGGCGCTCATCGTACCCATCATTAAACTCCTTAGCTTCGGAAACTTCGCAAACGTCCATAGGCTCAACTGTTGTCATCCTACGTTTCGTTATTCTCTGTGTAAAAGACGACCATAAAAGAATAAAAATGCTCAGTGACCAGCACGCAAATTTTATAATTTATATATTATATATAACAATACATTTATCAGTGAAACAAATTGATTGATTGGAGACTTACCATCTGATGTGCTCTGTTGGACTATCCTCGATTGTGAAAAGGACTTCGGTAAATATATGACGTTTAGGTTCAGATAAGTTTGTCAGGGAATGACATTTATTTCAAAGCACTCTGTTTTAAGAATAATTTTTTACTGTCTTTATTTTCAAACAACCTAATGGTTACAATTCACATTTATCAGCTCAACCGCTTAAAAAATGTAGTTATTTTCTAAAAACAAAATGTATCAATAAGGCCTATTGTACTTTTATAACATAAGAGATCGCTATAGTCGGGTGCCCGTTACTTAGCTAAAGGGAGTACGAGGAAGATGGAGATATAAATCTTTGATCGAGCATAACTTTTTAAGGAATCGTCCGATTTGAAAAATTTATTCTACATTTCGATGGGTATTGATAAACACAATAAAACTTAATTCTCTGAAATCTTGAAAGGTGTGGGCGCCAGACACCTTTAAAAATCGTTTAGGGCGATTGTGGGCGTTAGAGGGGGCGAGGCCCTCGGCTGAAACAAACTAACGCTGCGTAGAAACTCCAAGAAGCTGCATGCAAAATGCCACTCTTCTAGCTTTTATAGTTTCAGAGATCTCAGCGTTCATACGGACGGACAGACAGACGGACAAACTGACGGACAGACGGACATGGCTAGTTCGACACGGCTAGTGAACCTGATCAAGAGGGTCGTAAACGCTTCTTTCTCCCTGTTACATACTTTTGCACGAATACAATATACCCTATTACTCCACGAGTAATTGGTATAAAAATACATGAAGCGTTTTATTGGTTGTCAAAATAATAAAAATCATTTGAAAAATTCAACAAAAAAGTGTAATTGATATTAAACTGCGAATTAAATACTTATCTTTGATGGACAGCGATTCCCTAGTACTGCAAGTACTAACGACCCTGGAGTTAAAGAATAAATCAATTCGGCAAAACTATCAGGGTATTCCCTAAACTGAATTTTTGAATTTTGGTGAGCTGTTAATCAGCTGTTCGATACAAAGTCAACTTACAGAAATTTCAGCAAGTCAACAACCTGTTTAAAATGTTGTTGAATCATTGAAAACCAGAGTTGTCACCTTATTTTATTAAAAGTCACGGCAACTTTGCAACATTTTACTATTATCAGTTCGCATTACTTAATTTTAAATCAAATTAGAAAGCCTATTAGTAGTTGTTCTTATCTTGCTAACCATTTTAGATATTAACTAACAACAATAAATGGAATTTCACGTGTTGTTGGTTTCGTGAAACTTTTCAACAAATATCATTTGTATAAAAATTCAATTTGTGGTGGTTTCCTTAATTGCTGAAACTTTCTGTTGAATGTTTAACAATTCAACAGCTTAGAGAATACCCAGTATATGTTTAACTATTATAATTTACATTGATGACATCGAACTTCAGATCTTACGATCTAAGTCCGCTTAATAATTTTAATAAATAATCACATACAGAGGTGATTCGGTCACATCGAAAGTTGTGGAAAAGTTGGTCCATACAAGCCATAACTCATTTGCTGCTTAAGCTCATCCATATGTTCGCTTGTTTCAGTTTCTGCCCAGAATTGCCATCAAAATCAGAGCCATAAGCCCGCACAAAACGAAACTCGAGGAGGAGGTGGTTGCCGCACTGGATGTGGAGCAGGAATCGGAATCGGAATTGGAGTCGGGATCGGAACAGGAGTAGAAACTGTGGCTGACCACAATTTCACGTTTGCCTAGCCGTGAACACGTTCAACATGAACGGCGATTAGTTGCATTTGTTTACGAGTATGGATTTCGGATTTGTCTCCGGCTGTGCCAGGTCGCTCCACCAGCTCCACCAGCTCCACCAGGTCCACCACCATTTGCCACGACGTCGTAATGGCCGAGCCAGCGGTAACTTATTGCATCGTGGCGTGCGAGTGGCCAGCGAGTGCTCCAAAGGGGGTGGCTGCCCATCTGCCCATCAGACAATTGGATGGTTCCAGATAGGGATGACCTGCATTTTGAAGACAACAAAAAGTTGTCGAAATAAAATAAATATCTAAATTTATAAGAATAAAAAAATTTGAAATGTTATTAAATCTATATTAAAAACAATCGATCTTCTGATGTTCAACTTAGATAAGAAACTATATTCCATTCATCGCTAAACTTTGATTTCCTTTTAGATCGATATATATTTAGATGTTTCGATTTAAATCGTACTTGTTGCCATCTCTAGCTCCAGTTCAGGTGGGAGTCCCCCACTGGCTCTCGATATGGATGTGATTTCGTTTTCTTTGCAAGTTTATCCACATTGTAAAGTAGACATTATGTTGATGTCCGGCTGAGATCCCGGTCAGGCCAGGTCCGCTGGGCTCGGCTCATATCGCACTTGGGACATCTGCCGACGGTGGCGATAATATCCCTGAAATTATTTTCAGTCGCTCGTACATTGGTTGGCCGTCCTGGTCTTGGCCCTTGTTTTATTGTTATTGTTTCGCTGCCCGGGCCATTGTCGTTGCCAACTTCGTGACTCCTCTCCCTGTCGCAGCAGCAGAAGCAGAATCGCATCCAATCCCAGCCAGGACACATTAGTGGAAGATGGACATTTCGGAGCTGTGGGTCTCCGGCTAAAGTTATTACATGTTATATCTCGCTTTTTCCGAAAGCTGTGCCACTTGCAATTATACACTTACTCTGCAACATTACTTTTTGGGTGGGCTCGGATTTGGATTCGGATTCGGTGGGGTTGTGTGTATGTGATTTTCGCATATTGGCGCTGCAAACTAATGGCTTCACTAACGATTGTAACCGTTGTCCTTAATGGCATCCTTTTGGGCATCACGCGCATCCCGTTTCACCGATTTGTTTTGTCTGTTCCACATTCCCCATCCACGGTCCATTGGTCATGGGTTTAGTATCTCGTATGATGGAATGAAGAGATTGCCCCTCCCTTTGACTTTTCTTCGGGCAGTGCATTTGGGTAATTAGAATGGTTGGAACAAAGGACATATAGAGTTCTGTCAATTTATAATATGTATTTTAATTTTCCCTTGCTCTATACAGCTACTTTTACCCCTATAGTACTTTTTCTTAAATTTGTACCTACACACACTTCTTTCTTCAACCGTTCTGTCCACACATCTTGACCAAGCTCGTTGTGGTCAAAATAAAAATCGTACAAATTTATTGTTAATAGAAAAAGGGATCGAGCGGATGAGGCACGCACATTAAACCCTTCTCCACCGACAGTCTGCTGAAAATTCCAGAACTTTCGGGGTTGGTGGCAATAGGGTTGACGATGCCTATCTGGTCGTCGCCAGAACCCCGTGGACACTGGACACTCGTAAACATCTCGAATCATGCGATATCGAAAAATAATCTCACAACGGAAATGGCATATTTAAAAGGCCAAAGGATTGCTGCGATTTAACTTATAAAATCGACGAGGCGACTCCAATGCCCAGGAGGACTTCCAACCCGTGATAGTGGCGAAATCTCATCTTCTGTCTCCCCTTTTCCCTTCCCCATTTTCCCCCAGCGACGGGACACAGCATCTTCGGGCACTTTTTGGGGGATTTTTAGTGTTTATTGCCATAGATTAGTTTGTTTATTGTAATCCTCGTTATAAATTAAGCAAAACTTGCGCTTAAAAACTCATTGGCAGCGGAGGCCAGCAAGGGTTGTGCCACCCCGCCGCCCGGCGAAGGGGATTCGAGGATTCTCCAGATGTCCTGGGCCATATTAATTTGCCGCATATTTCCCCGAAGGCGGCGAGCGAACTTGGAGCAGATAATTGCTGCAAATGGTTTACGACCGCAGCCGATAAACGCTGCAGTTGGACCCATTTTGGCCAAACAAATTTAATTTACCTTTTGTCTGGGCTATCGATGCAGGAAGAGAGAACAAAGAAATTACTGAAGCACTATAGGAAGTCGTCTTTTTAAAAAATTCCCTTTTTCTAGTAAATTTACTAGTTTTAAATGGATGGTAGGTTTTTTGATTAATCCTAATATACATATTCAACTCTGGAAAAGCCTTGTATTCTTAAATAATTTTTTGTTCATAGGCATAGGCTTCTAGGATATTTAGGATTCTGCAATACAAATATTGGAAACACATAAAGAAGGCCACACACGAATCCTTTCACAGATTCCCAGCGAAATAGTATGCAAATCGGCTGAATAGTCAAGCCTTACTGGCAACTATATTAGAAATTGTGGGAAATGCAGGTAAATATCAAAATTACCGGATGTTCATCCGCCTCGTATTTTGTAATATTCCAAATCTATTTGAATGTCCGCAGCTGTTGTGCTTTCCTCATTCAATTCGCTTCGGCAGGGAAGATTTTCCATATTGTTATCAGCAGTGGCGGCTGTTCAATAAGAAGAGGAAAACCTAATAAGCCGGAATCCCATACAGGTGACTGCTGAGTTGGGGGAGGGAAAATATGGCCCAACATAAGCAAACAATTTCAGGTGATGCCTGCGGAACATTCGCGTCTTTTTCCTTCATTTTTTTTTTGGGTGAAATGACAAAACTCCATTAAGAATTACGTTACGATTACATTACATTTCCCCCCTTTATTACATTTCCAATTCCTTTTCGCCTTTGTTTGGTATTCTGTGGGGTTTCCATCCGAGCGAGTCAGAGTTAGCGCGCTTCTAATTGCATTTTAAAATTGCGACACCATAAAATGTGCTTACGGTATAAATAATTATAACGGCATTTGTCGCAACAAACAGCAGAGCCCAACTGGAACTACTCCTCCATGGCCCCAAAGCCCGAAACCCGGAACCCATTCCCGATTCCCAATCCGGATCCGAGTAAAAAGCCAAAGCCGGAGTGGCAATGATTTCAAGTGTCAGGAAAAGCGGAACAGGGGGATGGGGAGGAGGAGGGGGAGGCAACGCGATGGCGGGGGGCCAAGGATGATATTGCGAATACGACGAGTGTGCCGAGGACACTGGCATGCAGTCAGTTGTTGTCGCATCTCCTGGATATTGCATGAGTTTCGTGCCCCCTCCATCTGAATTTTCATTTCGCTTCCATGCGGCAACAATAACAACTGCGACGACGACGACGACGTCATGCGATTAACGTGAGCTGCATATTTTCAGCTAATTTTCTAATTAAAATGGTATTTATGCATTTTTCAGCTGGCAGAATTAAACATTCAGTGCTAAGGAGGCAGAAACCAGACAATTGCTAGGACACAACTCGATATGGCTGGCTTTTAGAGGCGATCTGAACAATGAAGCAAGTATTAGGGTCCCCAAAAAGGATATTGACATTGCAAATTAATGGATGATATTAAAACACTTTAAAGTATTCAATTTAAATATTATTTGCAAGTAATTT
Source organism: Drosophila prostipennis (assembly GCA_037075205.1). Classification (NCBI taxonomy): domain Eukaryota; kingdom Metazoa; phylum Arthropoda; class Insecta; order Diptera; family Drosophilidae; genus Drosophila; species Drosophila prostipennis. The sequence continues at coordinate 933,979 of JBAMCJ010007674.1, read as the reverse complement.
CCATGTTGTTAATAAAATATATTAATTTAAGCATTGAATTTAAAATTTAAATATTATTTGAAATTAATTATTAACTAATATGTTGTTGATAAAATATTGGGTAAATTTAAAGATTTGTCTCAGTAAGCTTTTGAAACTGTGACAAATTCGTTGTATAAATTTGTGCTGTAATCTCATACAAATTTCGATATATATTAAAATTTTTGTAAAATTATCAGGTTTCTTTACTTTCATACAAATCATAATTTCCAAGTAAGTGTTATATTTAAATGAAATTGAGGATATTTTAATGGTATCCCCGAAACAGAAATGACCAGTCCGCCACCTATTTTATTGGCCTGCTTTGTGCACTTGGTGCTGCACACAACGCTCTTCATACAGCTGGATCCGGATGTGTTCAAGGGCACCCCCATCCTGGGCAGCCAGATATTCTATCTGTCGGTAATGGATCTGCTGTGCGACTCCGAGGTGATACCCAGGCACTGGAGGAGCGTGCCTCGATGGGGCAAGTTTGTCCTGGAGACCATCGTCGCCTTTCTGATTGGCGAATTCTCCATGGTGCTGGTGTGGCTCTCCTTGGAGACGCTTCTTCTCGATCTAATCAAGTGGACGAGTCTTGATTACCCCTCCAAATTGTTAGTTTTTCACATCAGCACGGTGGCAATCGGATTTATTTCCGCGGTGATAGTGGCTGCGGTGACCAATCGACCGGCCAAAGTGCAGAAAGCAGGACGCGAAATCTGGAGCAGTGCAAAGCAATATTGGCAGGCTATATTCGTCGATAAGGAGCAATCCCTCCATTATGATTCCGGTATATGGCGATCCATTTCCGATTTTTTTCCAAAGAACTTCCAACAGACCGCAAAAGGTTAATGAGACTATCTGAAACGCATTAGGTTCCCAAATCCATTCTACGTATCTTTATTAGTATTAGATATCAATTCTTATTCTGGTTTCTAAAAAAATTAAGGGGTTTTCCTCAATTAAATGCAGGTCTAAATTTGAATTCTTAACTTAATTCTACCATATAAATTATCCCAAAATTCATCTCCCAAACCCCCCCCCCCCACTTAAAAATTAAATAATTCGAAAATCAAAAATTTTTTTTTATTCCCAAAAATTTACCCCTAAAATCCATTCCATCTCCCCTCCCCCCCCTTTCCTATTCTTTCCTTTTTTGTTTAAATAGGATTGGCGACATACATCTGTATTTTTTCTTTCGACTTACCTATATTATTTATGGACAGTATTAGTTGCTCACCTCTATTCACTCTCATATTTTGAGAAACTCTGCCCTGTTCGGGGAGACTTTGATACGCTCCTTGAAGAGGCGAGCTTGTTACCCGCACACTTGACAAGGATAATGCATTGGACAGCTGGTTGTCCCGGCTGCTAGAAGAGCAGTCAAACGCAGCTTGCACCGCACTTGGATGTCGCATAAATTTGTGACCAGACCAGGACATATTGTACCAGAGCAAAGAAGACCAGTCAGAAGCTACTGTGGCTTATGTCCTGGCATCCAGCGAGTCCTGTCTGTGCTTCTGGCCCCTCTTCTCCTCGACGGCGCTCGGTCAAATTTATTTACTGTGTTATTTATTCTGTCACTTTGCAATGATTTCACCATTTTTGTTGTTGTGCCCCACAGGATACGAGGCATTGGGTTGGGGACTCTGGACTCTGATTGGCCCAGGAAACTCAGAAGTTTTTAGTGGTAAAATGTCAAGAATTGGGGCTTCAAAAAAATAAATACAAAAACGAGATTTTTCCATTTAAGTAATCTCTAAATTTGAAGTACGGTTGAAACTCTCCTTGAGTTGCTCTCATCAAATTTCGCGAAATTTATAATTCTTTTAAAATAAGTATCCCAGTTTAACAATCAGAATCCACTGGTGTACAAATTATGATATTAAGAAATTTAAGATTTTACAAAATTTAAATATTTTGCAAAAGTAAAAATGCAGTTTTATTGTTCTTAATAATTCCTGTAGAAATGTTTTAAATCGGACCATTCGTTAAAAAGTTATGCGCGATCAAAGTTTTATATCTCCATCTCCCTCGCACTCCCTTTAGCTGAGTAACGGGTATCTGATAGTCGGCGCACCCGACTATAGTGTTCTCTTTTGTTTTATCACGAATTATGCAGCATTAAATTTCACATTTTAGTTTAAAAGACTAGATTTTGAGCTGTTCGATTTCATTTATTTGTTAATTATATCTGTACCTTTTGGAGAAACGCAAGGAAACCTCAATGGTGGTGTGGATCTGAGGAAAGTTTTAAATTTTAATTAAGTAGCAAAAATAAAAGCAAGCCAAGGCTATAGAATATAGTTCTTCCAATTGCTACATTTTAAATTCTGATTGGCGAAGGTGCAGTTGCTCTTGCCAGTCTCTCATAAATTATACATAATTTCTTTTAAAGTTATTTAAGTATATCTAAAGTATGTTATACCATTATGTGTATTTCATGTTACAAAGCCACCGTAAGCTCTAATCACTTTCAGTTGCCCCCAAACTTATGGAACTCCCAACTGTTCCCTCGCTTACAGCCAATAAACTTGCACGGCATATGTGGGCTGAAAGATTTGTTTGAGCATGATCCTTCGACACATCCCGCGTCCCATGGAAATGGAGCTTCGCATCGCACAGCTCCTTCCATTTTAACTGCAGAGCCAACATGTAATTTTCTCGCACTTTAACGACCTTCAGCTGAGCAGAACGACGTGTGTCCTGTCGACGGCGACAGATTTTTCTAATGTCTCCATTCGAATCCTTTGGCCGAAGGCAATTAAATGTGCCACGGAATGGGAATGGGCGGAGGATTTGGAGGACACATAATTGTTTTTTGCGTGCGTGAATGGCAATGAAGCGAGTACTGGATGCGGGTGAGTGTCATAAATTCCATCGGAGAAACACGGTTCCGTATGAATTATGTCTTATGGTTATTAGACAAAAGGACATCCCTGATCCTTACACAAACACATTCAAACGTGGCGAATCATTCGCTGCAGTCGGGCGTTGGAAGGTGTAATTATTAACATTTGTGCTGGGCGAAGCAATTAAAAGCGAAAGCAGCTCGAATCAAAGAACAAGAAGGACTCTGACACACATAAAAGAGAACGTTGGTGGGAGGTTGTGGGGGTGGAAGGTGTGAGAGATCTGGAAAATTGTCAGTGTGAAGAACACATGTGCAATTGCCGCTTGCCTTAATGGGCCATAAATAACCAGGACAACAATGAGGCGGCTGCACTGCATCCACCTTGGCGAACTTCCCCATCCACTTCTTTTCTCTTTTATTTTCACTCTTTTTATGCCCGATATCCAGAAGATGCAGGGGTATATTATGCTGAAAGGTTATGAGTATAAAAAAAATAGCTCAACAAAAAATATGTTTTTTTCTTCAGGTAAGCTAACAATGTTAACTACTTCTATTTTGGTAACAAATACAATTTTTAAAATATTTTTCAAGCAATGAACTTACTTAATACCTATGTATAATTGCTGCGGACTCTACATAATTGAAAAATTTCAATTATTTTGTATTAAATAATATTTTTTTAAAAGGGTTAAATTAATTAACTCACATATGTAACGTATCTTCAAGTCGACTACTTAAAGCGTTCATTTTTCTCTTATTGTTGCTCGCCAGGACACATGGAATTATTGCACGTCGACGAGCAGCCAATCGGTGTGCGTGTCCTTGGTGCCATATACACATATACACATCGGCACTGCATGTGCATGTCCTTCGTCATTCATCAACGCTGTATGCGGTTGCGGCTTAGGGGTGGCCATGCAGCCTCGTCCTTGCCGCCCGCCTCCTTGCACTAGCCGATGTCTTCCCAAAAAAAAAAAAACCCGAATCGGGGAGGGAAACGGGCAAAATGTTGAAATGCGTCGACCGCTTTTGATTTATCGTCAATTGAGATGAAACATAAAACGCTGCTGCCAATAAAAGTGTTGGAAGCAACGGCGTCGTCGTGTATCCTGCAAAAAGGATAATGCGCAGCGCCTGTTTTAATTGAAAATAAATCTTGTCAATTTACGTCGCGGCCAGACACATCCTGATCCTGCAATTTCTGTTTGCTTTTATGTCTGATTTTCATTTCTTCCACCAAATTGTAAATTACTTCCGCATCCCCTTTTGTTGAATGTCCTTTTTGCTGGGTCTGGGTGTATTACTGAGTGTTTGTCCAGGGCCAAAGGTGTTGCGTACTTGCTACATTGCCTGTCCTTTTTTTTATGACACCAGAAAAAATATTCCAAAATCCGGCGACGAGCATCCGCAACCTTTTTGGCGAGGTCCTTCGGGGTCTTGTCCTTTTTGCAATAATAGAAAAAATCTACATATAAATAAACATTAAAATACTTTGGCGGCTGAATAAAAAGTCAGAAGTCTGCGAAACTAGGTTGAGTTTATCGAAGATTTGATACCTGATGAAGCGAATTTCTATTTATTCTAAAGTAAAAATATAATAATAAAAATCTTACATAATTGTATCTTGAGAAGTTTATGTCACATGTAGCATATATGACAAATATTTATATATATTTAATTTATCATAATCCTAATGAAGGGTATCTTAGAAAAAGAATGAAATGTTTAAGATAAGAAACATTGAACATTTTTTTGTTTTTCATAATCTTTGTTTACCCTTACCATATGGATGTAGATTTAATTATTAGGGTTTCAAGTAAAAGGGACTGAACAATTTTTTTTTATGTGAATTGTTTTCCAAATTTAAAGGTAAAGGTTGTTAAAGACAAATTTACATTTGTAAGTAACTTGATATTTTTATTTCTATAGTTTATTATAGTAAAGTATCTAATATTCGCTGAATAAAACTTTTCATCTTCCATTCATAAAGAAACGGAAGCTTGACAAAATTTGTTCTTCTTTTCCTTCTCTATTATTCCTGAAAATATTCTTTATAGCTGAGTAAGCTTTTGTGAGAACCTGCATTTTAGTTTGTTTATACAAATCTTATGAATAGCTATCCGTAAAAATGGAAATCAAAATTCGCATTTCTTTATAGCTCTACTTCAATCTAATAAATTCTGGTCGGACAATCTTTGGACACATTAAACTGCTCGGATAGCTACCATTAAAATGTCGTTCCTCTTGTGTTCTCCACTTTGCCACAAATCAAGGCTAAAAATCATTTAAACGATTTTCCCGCACCCCAGGAAAATTGTCATTTTTGATTTGTTTGCCCTTGATATGGGGGCGAACTTTGAATTTATTTCCCCTGGCGCTTCCTCTTTTTTCTTCGGATGATTCGCAGGGTCCTTGCAAGTATCCCATTTGGCGCCGCTTGCATTTCCTTTGGCATTCGGTTTTGGCCAGAATGATTTCATGTGAAGCGGTGATTATTTTCACCTAAAATGCGTTGCCCCATCCCCCTTTCCCCCGAAGGATCCCTTCCTCGCAAAAACACACACACACTCGGCTAACTGGCAGGATATTTATGGGCTTTGAGCGTGTTCCGCCTTTGCCGTGGGCGGTGGTGCACTTTCAATGTTTTTGCCAGTGTCTTTGGCCAGTCGATTCGCTGTCCCTCCACTTCCCTTCCCCTCCAGCCCACAGTGCCACTTGTATTTATGTCTTCGTCTATAAATCCATGTCTTCGAAGCACTCAAACACCCACACAATCGCCCCAAACACACACATGCGCGTCTTCATGTCAAATCGTAGATTTATAATTTTCGGCTGCGTCGCCAATGCAACTTGCAGGCAACACATAAAAATTCGGAAGAAGCGAGAAGGATATCCTCTGAACCTTATTTTGGACTAGCAAGTACCCAGTACTCACTAGAGGATTTTAAGGAGTGGGTTGATTTTATAATATTGAAGTCCAAGGTATCATTTAAAATGGTACTATTTGTCAATTACGTATTTAATCAATTACTTAGGTCCAGAATTAATACAAATCTGTAAAAAATATAAAAACTAAATAGTAGGTAATAATAAAAAAAAATAATGAAATATATGTATTAGATGTTTAAGTGAACTAATTTTCCGTAGGTAACGTTTTGCCAATTCGTAAGGAAACCTCAATATAAAATCTTAAAAAATAAGTAACATTTATGTTGGGGTTATTTCATTTTTTTCCAGTACCTAATGTTTGATTAGGTCATTTAAAATTGTCTACAATAGATAAATAAAATAAGTATATGCTTCCTTAAGTTCCAAATTACCGGGTATGATAAGGAAACAAACACTCGCACACATCATCCGGGAGGACAGAAGGAGGATCGGCTGTGCCCAAACCAAAAGTGCATTTCAAACTTAGGGTTGGAGGTTGGAGTCGGGGCGACTTGCCTCGGTTCTGGGCTGTCGAATTCCATGAATTATGATTTTTGATTGAAGTTGAGTTATTGCAATTCAATTTATTATAAATGCGGTTGCCACGAACCCTGCCATGCCCACCCTGCCGTCCCTGGGACCGTGGAAGGCGTCGCCTGCTCAGGACATTGAACTATGAGTTCTTGGCGTGGCCGAATTTCTGCCATGTTTGACTCTCCCCCTCCTCGCCCCTTTCCCCGGTTGTGTGTGCCGTTTTCGACACTTTTGCTAAATTTATTGCCGATTATTTTTACATTTCTTTTTTCAATTTTTTCCTTTTTGTTGCCACCCCTCGGGGATGGAGAGGGCTTCAAGGCAGGAAAGTGTTCCTGGTGTCGCGGCAATTATTTTTAACATTTTTGTTGATTTTCCATTGATTATTCGGTGTTCCCTTTGTCGAGGACATTTCGGGCCAACTATGCAAACTTCTGGATGTCTGAATTTGAAGACAACTGAAAGGATATTAAATGGAGCATAAAAGCTGTTCGGGAGTGGCGGAAGTGCACCAAAACAAACGGAACGATTTAAAACTCTCATTCATTATTACTTTATGAAAATTTTTATTTATTTTCAAACATAATAAAGATAAATGTATTATATACCTATTTTTTAAAAATATTGATATAAAACGATGGTTTATTATGTGGTTTCAATTTAAACTTGATATGCGGCATCTCAATTTGAAATGTAAGCAGCAGGCCAGTTTGATTTTCGAATGTATTAGTATTTGTTGTTCTCGCTTTTCTCAAAGAGAGAGAATCCGGCAAAATTTGTATTATTAATATCAATTTAACCAGTATTGCATGGTAAAAACGATATACAAGAAATTTACCCCATATTGTGTTTGTTGTCTGTTCCTTCATCAATGCTTGGTTCTTTACGATCTGGTTGAATCAAATATAGCTAGAACTCATTCCGAGAGGTCCCAACCCCATTTGGCCGTTTATTTAGCCCGACAATCCATTACGCCCTGCATATGCAGGCCATCAGCGATATTAGCTATTGGTTCCCGGCTATTTATATGGCGCATAAATCAGAAATACGGGCCAAATGGTCCGGACACTTTGCGTACGCGCTAACCATGAGTTACTCGCAATTAAGAGAAATATATTAGTCTAGCAGCTGATTTAATTATTTAACGATGAAGTCCAAGTCGCGGGCGGCGAAAGAGCTCCCAAAAGTGGGCGGGGACCACCAGTCGGATGGCCCAGCCGTAAACAAGCCGAACAGCAGCCGTGTCCGCCTCTTCTAAGCGCCGAGACAACCGCATCACAGTCAGACAAAGGCATCACAGACCATCGGGGAGAGGGGGACGAGGTGGTCACCCCCGGATGAGGTGGCCAAGGGGGGGAGGAGGGTCCAGGACGGAGGCAACCCGCAGGAGGTGGAGGTGGAGGGTCGGGATTCTGTAATTGCACCAACGCGCATAATTCATATCAAATGACCATTTTAAAATCCTTTTATTTCGGTGCGTCGCCCTGTCTCTGTGTGCCATGGCTTCCATCTCTCTCTGCTTATTTTACACTTAAAAAAATTGTGTGGACTACACAAAATACAAATTTGTAGCCATCATAATGTTTCCTTGAAAATTTTAATTTTGTTAATTTCTTTTTTATTTCCTGGTGCTAAATAAATAAATAAATTAAATAAATAAATTAATGCACAAGTCACAAAAGAAATACTATTTATATTTTCTTTAAATGAAGTTAAAGGAATTTATTTTTATATTCTGTATGCTGTGGATATAGCTATTAGAACTGGACAGTGTAACATACAACTTAATGTCTTCATAACATTTATAAACTAAAATTTGACTACTAATTATTAACTAAGCTTTAGGCAGGGTTATGTATTATTATTTAATTTAAATTAAAATTTTAAAATATTTTAAACTCAAACTTTAAACTTTCCTAAAAATCCCTAACATTTTGATAATAGTAAGTAATGTTGTTAAGATTATATATTCTCGAGAGCCATACAATTTATTTCTTCCTAGCTCTAAACTTTTTTCAGTGCACCCCAGCCCCTCAGAATATTTGAAATAATAATTCTTCGAGATAAATTACCCAAAAACAGGTGTGTCAGTGTGTGTGTGTGCTTCTCTAAATTGCCCTGATGCTGATGCTGGTCCTGCTCCTGATGCTCCTCCTCCCGGGCTGTCCTTCGCCCCGCTGCAGTCCCCACGCGAGACAATGACACAGAGCCACCACTACAACTACGCCAGGATATCACTCTGCCCGGCCATCCTGCCATCCTTTCGTCCTTCTGGGCTGTTCCCATTCGGGCTGCTTCTGCTGCTGCTGCTGCCCCGAACCCAAGCCCCGACCCAAGCCCAATCCAAAACCCAATCCCATTTTGCAAACTCGTGCACTGGCAGTCGGTCAGTCGATGGCGGATGGGCTTAAGTGCTCGGCTAGCCCGCTCCGGTTCGTCCTGCTCGTCCTGCGTTTGGCATTTAGCATCAGGAAATTATGCTGACGCTGCCAACTGGCTACGGAATGGGAAAGGCATGGGAATCGTACGGCCACTGAGATTGGACCCGGGCAATCAGCGACGTCTGCAGATGTGCATGCCCATGTCCACATCCATATCCACGTCCACATTCACATCCACATCCACGTCCATGTCCCCTCCTATCTGTCCCATCTTTAGCGCCTCTATCCACTCGCCTCCCCGTGCAGCGCCTGCGCCATCTCCTCGCTCCTGCGGCGTCCTCATTAAACTCGCACACACAGAACCCACTCTAATGAGTTCCAGACCCCGCACGGGGGCATATGCTGTCGTCCATTTCGGTGGCAGGCACATCCTAGCCGCGTTCCAGTTGATAGCCAGCCACCAGCCACCAGTAACCAGCACCAGGTCCCTCCCAGTTTGGACCCGCTCGTCGCTCTCGCAGTGCTGTGTCACACATCTGGGTGCAAATTATGGCACATTTCAAATAGCACCAAGTGCACCGAGAAAAGCCAGGAAGAAAATGCTATTTGAAAATTAAATACATTTTTTATTATTTTCATAAGCCTTTTTTAATTTGTTTTAAAGTTAACAAAAAATGTATTTCAATAAAATTATAAAGTTAGTTTTAAAAACCTACAGACCTATTTATATTCGGCCCTATAGACCTATTTAAATTCAGAAATTTATAATCCACAAAGATCCCACAAACAAGCTAAAATTTATCTTGTTACTGGAAACGCAAGTTTAGCGCTTCTGGGGCTTTATAATTCCCAACTAGTTCTATTACAATAGTTGAAAGTGCTGCCACTTCTTTATGTAGAACTTTTGATCCAAAGTAATTGTTTTTCCTTCCATTGCAAAATAATACATTTAGAGCAAATTGAACCGATTTTTGTATCAGTGCACTTTGCACATAGCGCAGTGTCCTCCAAATAGTATAGCAGCCAGAAAGAGAGCGCGATAATCGCATAAAAGTTTACATTTATGATGCTCCAGCAGCCCGAGGCAATTCTCGGTCCGGATAGGTGCATGGCCCCTCCCGAGCCCCAACCCAAGCCCAAACCCAGGCCCCTATGTATAGGACACCGATGCAGCTGGCGGAGACTCAGTCACAAACACCTCGGCCGTAAAACATTCGGCTGACGGCGGCACACAAAGTCTGATGCAGACCAGCGGACGGACGGACAGCTGTTTGGGAGAACCCTATACGTACTATGCGACGTACCCTCATGGGGGGGTTCACCTCGGGTCGGGTCGGTTCGGGTCTCTGCCTTCTGGGCGGGGGTAAATGCGACTGCACCGACTCTACCACCCAGCACCTCACCCTAGCCAAAACGAGAACAAAAAGGCGCGAAAATCCATTCGCACATAAAATGCGCCACAGTGTGCATTATTTTAATGTCACTGATAAATCATTTTTATGTCGGTGCTAAATCAAAAGATGGACGAGCAAATGCCGTATTTCAAGCGAGGAAAGAGGATGGGGAGGGGGGAGTTGGCCGGGTGTCACACATGCACCCGGGAAAAGGTGTGCTACGTACTACGGGTTATGGGTTTTGGGTCCACTACCACTACCACTTCCACTCCGCCGCTGCATTCGTCCATTAAAATGTGCTTTGGTGTGTCCAAAACACAAGCAGGGCTTCCACTCCGGACTCCCGACTACCGACTCCCGAGTCCGCCTGCAAGGCCCGTCCGTTTATTTATTATTAACACAAAAAAGACCCCGAGGACGAATTGCAGTGCTCCTCTGGCTCCTGTTCCTGCTCCTGCTCCTGCTCCCGAACCGAGACTTGGAATGCGCAAACTGCCCTGAGTGGCTGCCGCCTGCTCATAATTCGTTGTCCTCATCGCAACGGAGCCCGGCACTGCAGAAATTCATCTGTTTGCGGTTCAAACACGTGCCGTGGCCAGAAATAATGTGCACCGGAATCTGCCCGGACTAATGGCCGCCCAACACGGTATTTGACTTAGGCCCAGTCCCCAGTCCAGTCCTCGCCAGCCACTCGGTTTTGGGCTAATGCCAGCTCCCGAAAGTATGCTAACTAAGCTGGAAATGCAGCTAACCGAATATGCGTCGATGCTCCATTTGTGAAGCAATCAAAAACAATAGTTGAACAAAACTAATCGAGAAGAACGCAGCGAGAAATCATATTAAATCATATTTGTATTAAAAATAGTATATTTTTTAGAAGTTTGAAATCTTTGTTCTGTAAAAGGGAGGGTTATATAGCACAAACCTACACTTTCCCTCAAGGCACGTCCACTTTATTTAACACGAATGCATAGAAGGACCAACAATGGACTTGGTTAAAGATTACACCCAGAAAAAAAAATTACCTTAATTTAAGTCCACTGCAGTGCACTGGCTTTAAATTAAAAATCATTCATTCTTTCGATTAAACTAAAAATTCAAATTCAATTAATTTCTAATAAACTTAAAATTCAAATAAATTCATTAAAAAATTCATTGAATCAATTCATGCAGGGCCCTAAGAGTAATACAAATTAAAAGTCTAAATGGTCTAATTTTGGACTTAAATCCATATGGACTGCTTATGGCCTTAAGTCCACGTATAGACTTGTTTAGTCATTTTAAAGCCATTATTTCTTAAATTAAAGTGACTAGCGCATTAATAATTAGTTTACGCTTGCAGCGCTAGGATATTATGTCAATAAAATTATTATACAAATTATTAATTATTAAAGTCTATGGACTTAAATCAAGAAAAATATGTATGTTTTCCTTAACGATAGCTTAACATTAACTATTGAGAGTTCGTAATGGTGAAAGATAATTATATGCAATTAAGGGTATTAAATACTATTACCATTTCTCTTTAGTAATTTAAGAAATTAATTTATTTTTTAAATAGTTTTCTTTGTTACATTAAATTTTTTCTTTAGAAATCGGGTTAGTCAAAATAATATAAGTAAAACTAATTCAACAAAAAAATTATTAACAATTAGTCTTAGAAGTTTCTCAATCTGTTCTTTGATTTACCTGTCACAGTTCTGTAGGCTTGTCATTACTCTGATTTTGTTCCCGAGTCTATTCCCAAATCGTTCTAGGCGGGTTTGTTAATCCAGAAAACCAATCAGTTCCAAATTATTTTAGCGGTGTAAGTATGATCCACCACCACTATGTGATAACCACTAAACCACTAAACTTCTGTGCGCAGCTGCAGTCAAAATGTTTCGCACACTGTCCATTGAGCCGACTAGAATCGAGGACCGATCCAAGGAGGAGGTTCGCGCCAATCTGGTGGTATTTGCCGTCACCTGCGCTCTGATCCGATTGATCCCGATTATCATAAGGAAAATAGCTTAGTGGAGGCCGAGAATTCTGGTTTTGTTTGACAGCTGCTAATATAATGCTGATCAATAATATAATTATGCAATATGTGAATAAATAGAAACGAATATCAAGCTAAAGTAGCACAAATAGATACAAATGTATTTTATTTGTTGAGGAACCAAAGGAGCATTAACATTCCTAGACCATTAATCAACTACCAAGCTACCATACTTCCCACCCCCACTTGATTTAGCATCAATGATCATTTGCCCCCATCAATTCGTCCAATTTTCTACAATTGAGCTGCGAATCTCTCCGACAGGCGATTAACTTCCACTTGACTTTGATTTGAGTGAGCCTCGAGGACCTGACCCCACTGTTTGCCCAGCGGCTTCGACACCTTCGCTTCGCAGCCATGACGAGGGGAATATAAATCAAATAAACAAACCTCATTAGCATATTATCAGCATCAAGTTGTGACGGTGCCCGTCATCTTAGGTTCAAGTGAGAAATCTGTCACGAGGCATTAAATCGTCTGCCGTGGCAGCCCCCAAAAGCCGCAAGGATAACAGGACTTCGAGTGGGAGGGGGAGTGGAAGTGGGTGAGCATTTCCCGGAATCCCCGGCACACATAATTATGCGTGTAAACAAGCCGATGATAGTGCGCTGACGTGTGACGATGACGATGACGGTGACTGCCGACGACGCATTGCCCCAAAGGGTTGAGTGCCGACTTACCTATCCCACATCCCTGATCCCATCCCAGCCACCCCTTTTCGAAATACTCAACTCAACTAGTGGAAAACAAATTGCCGAAATTCCTCGAGGCCTTCAGCTAGTTGTAGCTGCTGATTTATTCGCGTTGTGCTGGCAACAATTAGAAAAGCTACCGCAGGATGTGCGCGCACAACACCCGGCAAGATGTGTCTGCTCCTGTCAGGACTCGGTCTCAGGACTCCATCCACATCGCCGTCTCCATCTCCAAGTGTACCAGTATCCTATCCCGGCTATCCCACCGTTCTGGCCCGCTGGCGCTGTGCGTTTTAATTTGACGAAAGACTGATGACATCTCATTAATATTCATTGCCGCTGCTGCAAGGCGCTGCTGGGATTTTGCGGCCATATATCCTGTTTATGCCGGGGTTTATTCATTGCCTCCGTCCTGTTGTTCCGTTGTGTAGCTGTGCAGCCATGTAGTCCCATCCCGGAGATGGATGCTCGATGTCCTGATTCTAATGAGGCGTTAAATGTTCATTTTTTCTGTGAGCTCTGAAGGGGTGAATAAGTTAAGGTGCTGACTAGGTGAGTTATTGTGCAGGAATCTCGGCGAGGATGTTGGTTTTCGGAGGGGTAAGACTCCTTGACGGAAATTCAAAGGAGGTTAATACAGGTATAGTAATGAGGTGTATCGAAGTTGTGGGATCGAAGTTGTTGCGAAGCAATTAAGATCCAAAGATCTACGTTATAGTTTTTGAGGAAGCGATTAGAAAATCTTAAAATATTTAATATTATAAAATAAACATAGAATAACATTTAAGAAAAATATTAAAACTATTTTTAAATTTCTTTTAAATTTCTCTCTACCTCTACCTATATAATCCAACATATTTAATCCCTCGTGCTAAGAGTCCTGCTCCACATAATCGCCACCACTAAGTATCCACATCCTAACGACCCTTTCCTTACCCTGTGCATAAAATGTATTTAACATATTTAAATTGCAACCGTCGTTATCCAATTTTGTTCAGCAGTTTATAGTCCGGCCCCACACGACCATAAGTATTTCAAATTAATGGCGACACTTCAAAATAATTATGAAGCACATGGCACCCTGAATGGGATGGGATCTGCACCGGAAAGGGCACCGGATGTTTTGTTTCGCTGTGTGTGTGCTTACCTCTGGCACTTTTAAGATGCTGCCGTGACATATTTATGAAGTTCAATTATCATAAAATGCAAATGAAATCGTCATGGCCCGGAAAACGTCAACCTGAGCGGCCTTAGGGGAGGTCCTCCGTAACGTCCTTTCCCCCACCAAAAAGTCCTCGCCTCCAATAAAACAAACCGAAGAGACGCCTAACCCCAGACCTCGAGACATGGCCAAAATTAAGCAATTTACTTGCGATATCCGCCAGCAGAGAGCCGCCCCTTTGACCCGCGATGGAGTTGGAATCGGGAGGAGTGGCACTGGGAACTGGGCGCGAGAAGACTACAATGTCAGTGTCAGGACGGGACATCTTCGTGGGGTTCGGGACTCTACTTCAGCGGAATTTTATCTGTCGGCTGGCGCTATTAAAAGAAATTACGCTCAAAACTAAATTGCGGACCGGGGCCGAGGAAAAGGTGAGCGAAGGCAACCAGGAGGCAATGAGTGCACTGAGGAAAATATGTAATCACTTACTTATTTTTGACATAAATATATTCCATTGGATTTTAAAAATCTGTCAAAAACAACAAGGTAAACCAACGCTAAGTTAATAACTAATAATAAGGCACGTATTTACTTTGAAATGTCATTACTCCACCATCAAATATTGCAATAATATATTTTATTTATTGCTGAAATTAGGAACTTTATTTATTCTGGATTTTTTTTTTGTATTTATAAAAGTCATATCTAAATTAAAATAGTTAAACTTTTATCTTTCTCTATTCTGCATTTTTGCAGTGTATTTTGGGGCGGACGGGAGTGGTATATGGAGGACACCTCCTCCTCCTCCAGCATTGAAATGAGAAACGATTATGTTTGGGCCGCGACCCGGGCATAAAGAAATGCCAAAGAACAAGAGGAAAACTTTTTAACTTGTTTGCCATGTTGCTATTTACAAGTCCTGTGGGAAAACCCCCGCCCATTTGAAGCCCCCATCCCACCTATCTGCCACCAGGTAACTCCATTGCCGCATTGCGCTGATGCTTGCGTTTTTCGCGCTGTTTTCTTTGTTTGCGGCTTCGGCATTTGTCTCTCGACTCGTCTGCTTCTCGTCTCTCACTTGTCGCCTTTTTGTTTGGATTCTCGAGTTGCCCTAATATGTTTCCGTTAGTTTTGGGGGGTTTTTAGGTGGGTTGGGCTGCTCCTTGGGGCGGGGTGGCGCAGGTTCCGCAACCGTTATGGTAATTTAGTGGCGCAATTTTGTGGAAATTGATGCTGTTGCTCGAAGCGTTTGACCAGGGGCTGAGGGAATTGAGACTGTGTCTAATTTTTGTCCCTGCCTGATTTGAATGTGCAAAGGAGCTTTCTATTATTTCCTCTTTCTCGACGGATATTTGATTTTGCATCATTACCATAAGGATGACATTTACTTCGACCGATTTGTACTCAGGAAAAGTAAAAGGGTTATAACATACAACTTGTAAGTTCAAGATACGTTTTAATAATACAATGTAAGCTCCTCAAAGCATCCTTTTCAAAATACGTAATTTTTAAATAATATTTAATAATAAAAAAGTTACCGTACTTTATAAATACTGCCCAACACTGGAATATATTTTCAGTCTGACCGTACTACAAATGCTATCGACGTCGTTTTATAGGTATGGCAACTCTGCAAGTGCTATCGAATTTCGATAACAAAGTAAAAAATGTGACGCCTGCCGAAGTTTTTTTTTGCGAATTAAATAAGTTTTGCACAGTTTATTGTTAAAAGTAGTGAGCTACCAACAAGACCAATTAGTAGAGGCTTTGCCTTAAATGCCAGATACAAAAAGAAAAAACACTATTTAAGGGTAAGTGATTTTCTTGGAAAGCTTGCAAACTGCTCTTCGTGGTATTATACATTTTGTGCAATGATCCTGAAATAAGATGTCCATACCTGGCGGAAGCGACAAGTTTCCTCCACTGCAAACCACTATAACATCGGAGTCCTTCTGTCTTAGCCTTGAGGCTTCACAAATGGATGAAGAAAAATCTTACAGTTGCCACGGACTAACCAATATGGGTAAGATATTTATTTAATTTAAATGGATTATTTTTTAATAGTTGTAACATTAGATTCCGTAACCTCAACTGTTTTTTCCATAAAAGATGAAGAAAATGCAAAGGAAGCATTCGATTATAGTTGCCACGGACTAACTGATATGGGTAATATTATTATACTATTAAAATTTATATTTATTAATTCGTCCAACATTAGATTCCGTAACTTCAACTGTTCTCTGTTCTCCAACAAAAATGCCAAACAACTCGATCAGAAACTTTACATCATCCAAGAAAGAAGCTAATTTCGGTACGGAAATTTTAGGAAACCCCTTAAGAAACCAAGCCCTCTATATGATTAAAATATAACTCATAAATTTTAGATGATGCCCCATACAGAATTGTTTCTAAAAGTTCATCCAGTACAAGGTTTGTTAATTTTATGCTTTTTAAAACTTTTTTAATAATAATAACGCAATTACTGTAATTTAGTATGCCAAATGAAGTCTCATATCCTTCATCACCCCAATCGAGTTTTGTATACAAACCTTTTGATTATACCCTCCACGGATTGACGGATTTCGGTAAGCTATGCTTTATTAAGAAAAAAGTATTTTAAAAAAATTTTCTAACTTAAAATCTTTAGAAGAATATAGCAGTTGTTCAGTCAGAAAGGACAATTCAGAACAGGACAGTCACTATTTAAAAAATCCAAATGATACTTTTGAAAGCTTTACAAAAAGCAATGATGAATTGATAAAAAGTCGCAGAACTTCCCAAGTGAGAAATTTGGATACTAGCCTCAATGAAGGAGATCCTAATGACATATTTTGCTCCACAATGAGAAACCCAGAGGAAATGGTTTCTACTTTTCCTGCTGATGAGTCTGAAATAAGCAGCCAGGAAACCCCAGAAACAATTGCTTCCCCAAAAGAAAATAGATCCCAAGAAGATACAGAAAATCCTGAAGAACTAAAAGAACCCGATGATAAGGGAAAACATACCGATACATTGCTGGAATACTTGTGTCGGTCTGAAGCCAACGCCTCGGACTTTAAAGGTGGAGAGGGCAAGGAAGTTGATAGCCTGGCAAAAAGGGACGGAGATATTACAAATAATTTGAGAGATATCGGGAGAAATGTTGATAAAGGCGAATGTGACAATGCATTGCTTAAAAACAATTTTAACAAGCTTTTGGAGTCTGGTGAGTTATCTGAAGACACCACTTTAGAAGCGCAGCAGGATCATATTCGATGTGTTAATAAGGCCTTAGATCTGAAGAGTCCCAAAGATTGCCAGAATAATTTAACCTGTCAACTGCCAATTTCGAAAAACCATGCAGATGAGCACGTTAATAATGTGGAACCGGGGGTGTTATCCGAAGATACCAGGTCGCATGTGCAGCATGACAAGATTCGATCTGCTAACAGGATTTCAGATGTGGAAGATGGCGAAGTATCCGACGAAGATAATGATGCACCAATGGATTTGCCCAGCGAAATGCCAGCTTGTCAGGCTATAAATATTATTGATAAAGGAAAGTCATTTGAAAATGAAGCGCAGCCTGATCAATTTAGATCCACTGATATGGAAGATGGCGAGGTATCAGGGGAAGAAGACGATGTCCCAAGTGAATTGCCAGAAGAAGAGGATAGCCATATACCAATCTGTCGGTTTCACCTCCGCAACGCATGCCATTGGGGGAATCATTGTCGATTTCGTCATCCGAAGCTTAAAAACAACAAAGGCAACTATGTGATGTTTGAGAAAAAGGTTCTGCCAGTGGCCACCGCACCGGCTCCACCGGGTAAGTCTAAAACCGATATTTCAAACTGATCGCAATGTTAATTGGTTTTTCAAATCCATTCATAGTATGGCCATCTTTTATAACTCCATGTGTTGACACTTTCCAATCGACACTAGACGAAAAAATTACCTGGCGCCGTGGAATCCCGGCGAAATCAACAATTGCCTTGAACGACATGGACAACGATCCATACTACTCGCACGATATGCTGGAGCTGCAGGAGCGTGCTCCACTTCTGCCGACGCCCGAATTCAATGAACTTTTGATGGCGCAGAAGAAGTACCAGTCGGTGGCAATGAACCGTTCAGACTGCAGCCCGCCGATGCCCTCAACACCGAGACTAATAACATGGGAGAGTCGACCGAGCAGTAGCTTATCCTCTACGACCTTGCATGAGTCGTCTGGGAGAAGCAGGTCTCCTACCGGTTCACCGAGTGGGTTTTCCAAAAATTTGAGATCGACTATCCGGACAACATCAACGCCTTCATTGATGAGCAGGCACCCTCAAAAACGCCACCGTTCTCCAAGTCCTGCAAGGTCCTCTGTCAACAGAAATCGAGGACCTCGTACTCCATCATGCAGCCCGCCACGGCGTTCTAGTATCATCTTGCGTCCTCAACCAAAACAGCAACGTCTTAGCGACAGCACTTCCAGTTCAAGTGACTCTTCCGACTCTGAAGAGTCGTCTAGCTACGAATCCACCACCGAAAGCTCCGACGAAGACTCTTCTTCATCTGAATCTGATGCCTGGGACACAAGCACATCTTCATCGGGATCACCGGAAAAATATAAATCAAGCGGTAAAGAAGCTTCGTCATTGAAATATTTAGACAGATCTACCTCAAAACAACGATCAAAGACTTCAAAATCAAAAACCCGAACAGAATCACCTACACGAACTCCTTTAAAATCATCGACAAAAACTCCAGTAAGAAATGCTTTAAATGTGATGCCCAACGCTCCCAAAAAACCTTTAAAATCATCGACAAAAACTCCAGTAAGAAAAGCTTTAAATGTGATGCCCAACGCTCCCAAAAAACCGCACAGTGTACTGGATAATTCAAACAGTATCAAAAAGAAAATGTCTCGGCAGAAGTATTTACTAATGCAACTATTGCGCGTGGAAGAGCAAATCGCTAAGAAAAAGAGGAAGCGAATGAACACACTTAAAGTATAATATTTGTATTTATGTTTATAATTCATTCAATAAAAACATATTAATTTTCATAATGGTAAACATTGTATCAAGTGTTACAGCTCCGTTTAAGTTAAAAGTCCGTTGAGAATTCCGAAAAATAAAAAATGGATCTAATTTAAGTAGTATGACTAGTATTATAATCAATAATATTTTTAAATATAGGGAATGTTTTTCTAATCCAATCAATCGTTGTTGTAATCAAAACCAGAATGCTTAAAAGCCCATAAGCTAAATAGGATTGATAAATTCCGGCCGTGTAAACACCCGTGTACCTGTTTCCTGAGCACGCAAACAGCCAGGTGGCAGAGGCGACATGTCCATAAACCACGACGACCACGCCCAATGGAATGCAGTGGGAGTCCGGGGTCTTACAGCAGCAACAACTGCGACTGGATGCAGTAAGTGAGCGCATCTGTAGCTCCCAAGTGGGTGAGTGTGTGTGTGTAGTCCCTGCTAATATCCTTGTTAATATTATTAAACATTATTTATGGATTTGTTTAATTTGTATTTAGTAACGCTTCGCCAGGCAACTCCGACTACGTGACTCCCAACTCCATCCTCCGGGGGAAAACTTAAGATCTGCGGTCGTCTGGCTTGCCTTTGCCGCCTGCACTGCCAGCTTTAGAAGCGCAGCAGGATCATATTCGATGTGTTAATAAGGCCTTAGATCTGAAGAGTCCCAAAGATTGCCAGAATAATTTAACCTGTCAACTGCCAATTTCGAAAAACCATGCAGATGAGCACGTTAATAATGTGGAACCGGGGGTGTTATCCGAAGATACCAGGTCGCATGTGCAGCATGACAAGATTCGATCTGCTAACAGGATTTCAGATGTGGAAGATGGCGAAGTATCCGACGAAGATAATGATGCACCAATGGATTTGCCCAGCGAAATGCCAGCTTGTCAGGCTATAAATATTATTGATAAAGGAAAGTCATTTGAAAATGAAGCGCAGCCTGATCAATTTAGATCCACTGATATGGAAGATGGCGAGGTATCAGGGGAAGAAGACGATGTCCCAAGTGAATTGCCAGAAGAAGAGGATAGCCATATACCAATCTGTCGGTTTCACCTCCGCAACGCATGCCATTGGGGGAATCATTGTCGATTTCGTCATCCGAAGCTTAAAAACAACAAAGGCAACTATGTGATGTTTGAGAAAAAGGTTCTGCCAGTGGCCACCGCACCGGCTCCACCGGGTAAGTCTAAAACCGATATTTCAAACTGATCGCAATGTTAATTGGTTTTTCAAATCCATTCATAGTATGGCCATCTTTTATAACTCCATGTGTTGACACTTTCCAATCGACACTAGACGAAAAAATTACCTGGCGCCGTGGAATCCCGGCGAAATCAACAATTGCCTTGAACGACATGGACAACGATCCATACTACTCGCACGATATGCTGGAGCTGCAGGAGCGTGCTCCACTTCTGCCGACGCCCGAATTCAATGAACTTTTGATGGCGCAGAAGAAGTACCAGTCGGTGGCAATGAACCGTTCAGACTGCAGCCCGCCGATGCCCTCAACACCGAGACTAATAACATGGGAGAGTCGACCGAGCAGTAGCTTATCCTCTACGACCTTGCATGAGTCGTCTGGGAGAAGCAGGTCTCCTACCGGTTCACCGAGTGGGTTTTCCAAAAATTTGAGATCGACTATCCGGACAACATCAACGCCTTCATTGATGAGCAGGCACCCTCAAAAACGCCACCGTTCTCCAAGTCCTGCAAGGTCCTCTGTCAACAGAAATCGAGGACCTCGTACTCCATCATGCAGCCCGCCACGGCGTTCTAGTATCATCTTGCGTCCTCAACCAAAACAGCAACGTCTTAGCGACAGCACTTCCAGTTCAAGTGACTCTTCCGACTCTGAAGAGTCGTCTAGCTACGAATCCACCACCGAAAGCTCCGACGAAGACTCTTCTTCATCTGAATCTGATGCCTGGGACACAAGCACATCTTCATCGGGATCACCGGAAAAATATAAATCAAGCGGTAAAGAAGCTTCGTCATTGAAATATTTAGACAGATCTACCTCAAAACAACGATCAAAGACTTCAAAATCAAAAACCCGAACAGAATCACCTACACGAACTCCTTTAAAATCATCGACAAAAACTCCAGTAAGAAATGCTTTAAATGTGATGCCCAACGCTCCCAAAAACCTTTAAAATCATCGACAAAAACTCCAGTAAGAAAAGCTTTAAATGTGATGCCCAACGCTCCCAAAAAACCGCACAGTGTACTGGATAATTCAAACAGTATCAAAAAGAAAATGTCTCGGCAGAAGTATTTACTAATGCAACTATTGCGCGTGGAAGAGCAAATCGCTAAGAAAAAGAGGAAGCGAATGAACACACTTAAAGTATAATATTTGTATTTATGTTTATAATTCATTCAATAAAAACATATTAATTTTCATAATGGTAAACATTGTATCAAGTGTTACAGCTCCGTTTAAGTTAAAAGTCCGTTGAGAATTCCGAAAAATAAAAAATGGATCTAATTTAAGTAGTATGACTAGTATTATAATCAATAATATTTTTAAATATAGGGAATGTTTTTCTAATCCAATCAATCGTTGTTGTAATCAAAACCAGAATGCTTAAAAGCCCATAAGCTAAATAGGATTGATAAATTCCGGCCGTGTAAACACCCGTGTACCTGTTTCCTGAGCACGCAAACAGCCAGGTGGCAGAGGCGACATGTCCATAAACCACGACGACCACGCCCAATGGAATGCAGTGGGAGTCCGGGGTCTTACAGCAGCAACAACTGCGACTGGATGCAGTAAGTGAGCGCATCTGTAGCTCCCAAGTGGGTGAGTGTGTGTGTGTAGTCCCTGCTAATATCCTTGTTAATATTATTAAACATTATTTATGGATTTGTTTAATTTGTATTTAGTAACGCTTCGCCAGGCAACTCCGACTACGTGACTCCCAACTCCATCCTCCGGGGGAAAACTTAAGATCTGCGGTCGTCTGGCTTGCCTTTGCCGCCTGCACTGCCAGCTGAGCCAAATGTCCGCCACATCCTTGCGCCCCACTCTCTTTTTGACCCGGCATCGTCGTCGCCCTGGTGGAACAATTACATGGGTTTGCCTAATGAATTTATCTGCTCATCAGCATCTCCACAGACTTGCATGCATGGCCATGGCTGTGCACCGCCCAGGATGTGAGTGGGTTGGATAGTTGGATGGCTGCATGGGTGGGTGTTGGCATCACAGTAAATATTATGTAGATTTCCTAACACGAATTATGTTCATTTGCCGCCATTCTGCGTGTTGTTATCCCACAGTGGAAGATTTTGCTTGGGCGAAAAGTTTATGAAAAACCCGTAAGCAAAACAGTCTCAAAGTCTGGCAGCCTCTTTTAGTAAATATTCGAGATGAGTAATTTTACACAAAATAATTTAAAATTAAAAAAAAACTAGTTATGAAGTTGAATGCATTTTATTAATTTTGATTCCATTAAAATAAGACGATACAATTGAGCACAAATTAAAACTTTTAAGAGATCTTAGCAGTAAATAACATTCAAAATAATTTATTTGAGTTCAACATTAAATTGGACACTGAATTTCATATGCATAAGAATATTTACAAATAATTCCAAGTTTATCAAAAACTATATAATTAATTTTTTTGAAATTATTAACTAGCTCCTCTGTAACTTATTTAAAATTCGGAATTTTCCTGGGCTCGGTTCATCTCTAGCCAAAAGGCACACATTTTACTTTGATTGGGGAACCATTTTATTAGCAACTTAATCGTGATTTGTTGCTCCGTCCTGTTTGGCTCTGGCAAACGGATAAATTTATGGATTAAGTTTGCATATGATGGTAATTAATATGAAGTTGTTACCGGGGTGGGAGAACGAACAAAATACGATAAATATATAGAGTACATCATTGGTTGCAAAACGTGGTTATAGAATACAAAAAGTGAATCAAATCTGAAGTTACTCATCGTCTTTGCTGTTCAACTCTTCTTTTAGCAGCAGGATTTCATCATTAAAATAATGGGAAATCACAATCAAGGAAATTATTATCAATTGGACGAATACCATCTGCAATATACACTTTAGAAAAGGCATACGTGCTCAAAGGTAAAACTCACCAAACTGATATAACTGAGATCAAACCGAATGAAGGATTGAAATTTAGCATAAAAACTTCTCTTGAGAATTGCCTTAATATCTTTGGCTAGAGGTCGCATTCTCTTAGAAAGGGAATTCCGTTGGGCCAAGAAGAAATCAAGACATTGAATAAAGTTCAACCGCTGCAAAATGGGTAAGATAAGTTTACAGAAAATAATAAAATAAAATAACTTTGTACATCACCTCTTTCTCCAGCATAAACAGAACCAACATTAAGCAGATGTAATCACTCGCAGTACAGGCATATATGGATGCATTCGCCGCATAGAAGATTCTTCGCTTGCGATCATCAAAGATAATGTGCCAAGTATTCCAGTAGTATGTGAGCGAGTAAATCCCTCCTAGTAGACAGTTCCCATTCATGGCGAAAAGTAGAATCAAAGAGTGCTGAATTGACTGGAAAAAGAAACGAAAACTGGAACCCAGAATCTCCAGCTTTCTTGTAAGATTTTCCAAAGTTTCCATGCTGGAGCTTTTCGCAGAAATAGCAAAAGAAGTGGATGCAGTATTAGCCTCGTCTTTTGTTAAATTAGCCCTTAACTCCTCCTCTGCATTTCTTTTAATCTCCTTCAATTGTCCGCGAGTTAACCAGGCCAAAACTATGTATAGTCTCAGTGATCCAGCCAAAATCAGATGAGGAAGAAAGAGAGCCATTCCGATCATGGCATCTTCTAATGGAGGCAGCTCGAATTTCATTTCATACGATATGTAGAGCACAAAACAGAATAGAATGCTAAACGTTGAACCCAGTAACACGTAGGCTATGACCTCATCTTTCCTAAATCCAGAATGTCTGGTTGGTAGAGTTTCCACCAGGGAATTAACTGCGCCCACAGATTTCACCGAAGAATAGACTGCATAGGCGAATACTTTGGCTCCCAACAAAAGCTGCATCCTGGTCAATGCAAATAGAAATGGTGACACATCTTTCAGAACTTTCAGTAGAGATGACGTGGAATCAAAATGTTGCGAAAAGCATCCGGCATAGATGACGCCGAGCACAAAGATATAGAGCACCCCGGGCAGGGACAGTCGGAACCTCTGCGCTTTCTTTTCAAACCAATGCATCTGATACCCCGTAAGTAAAAGCACAACATTTGTAGTCCTCAAAATACGAGAATGATCCATTATTTAAATTTTCTTTTCAAGCTACCGCTTTGACGACCGAGCTGAAACTGATGGTTCTGACCAACAGAGCTTAGCGATAGATCGATTTTGGGTTATCATCTGACCATCGGGTTGTGACGAGCTGTGTGAACTGGCGCAAAACTGTTCGAAGTTCACAAAAATTGTTAAAATTGGGTATGTTGTAATTAATGACCTGAACGTAAAGCTGGTTAAACCAGAAAAAGTTGTATTCTATGAATAATAATAATAATAATTTTTAAAAAGGTTAACTCTTGAGAGCTCAATTTTATTACAATTGTTTATACAATTCATTTAAACAGAGATATCATTTTAGGAAAAACCTCCCTGCTTAATTATACGCTCTTTCTATTGCGCGGAAGATTAAAGGGAATACCTATATTTAGACACCTAGACAATAGAACAATAGCCCGTATTTATAAGTATCAAACGTTAATTATACCGAAATCCTAAAACAAACTTAGGTTCCCCATCCTAGGTCTTAAAAAATTGTAGATTTTTAACCGGCGGCGTCTTCAAAGATCCAAATCCCTGCTCGCATATTTTCGGTTAATTAAAATGTTGATCTCCGCTCAGGAATATGAAACGTTAATGACACCTAAAGTCAACAATAAAAAACCATTCCGGTAAACTGGAGCGCATCCTCCATATGTGGGTGTGTGTCAACAGATGATAGCGCTGGATGTCGGCTACCTAGAAGCGGCTTCCTAGGACAGATGTCTTGGGTGCGAGCACTTCCAACACCGCAGTGTCAACATTACAAATTAGAAACAATTAAAAAGACAGCGCCGACGGTTGCCAAGCTCAAATATTTGCCAATAGTGGAAAATCTCAAGAATCCAGCTGCTGCTCTTTCATCTGCTCGCCGTGTTGATTTTGCGAGACGCGAAAGACAAACAACGCGTGGACCAAATTGAGATCCGCTCAGGGGAAGAATATGATTAGATTTTTAGAAAAATGGAAATGATATGGGAAAACTGAGTTTCAACAAAAAAATATTGAACTATCTTTAAAAAAATATGGTAAAATAAATTATAGAAATTATGTTTCTGGTAAATCCAATACAAATAATTACCTGTAAAAATATTAATAGTATATTACTTTCCCATTTCAATGAAAGTGGCCCAACCTCAAAACATTACCCATCACTTTTCTCCGTTTTTCATTTACAATCCTTGCTCTCCTTCTCGGTTTTTACCTTTTTGGCGGGCTTAAGAGTCATAATTCAATAAATAAATGCAAGGATGACATGTGGACAGGCCGCCAACGTATCGCATCGAATGCACTCAAAATTGTGCAAAGGCTCGCTGTCCGTTCCATGTTTCCTTTGTGGGAGTTAGGAGGAGTGTCTGCATGAATGAAGTAAAATTTACGGCCGCTTTTTGGCCAAGTAAACGAACAACAAAGGGCCACCGCCGAAATGACCGAGTGTCCTGTGATTATATGCAATCGGATTGGGTGGCTGGGGCAACGGTCCAGGTGCGGAGCCACTGCAAATCTATTAACGCATTGCGGTAGGCAGGTTGCACTCCCTTTTCCCGATTGGTCACGCCGCTGACTTTGATGGGCCCATTCTGTGCAGCCAGCGACAGGGCTTATAAAGCGGCCAGTATGAGGCATGTTGCATGTAAATGATGACCGACAGGGTTATTCAGGGATTATTAGGAAATACAAAGAACTAAAAATGTTGTGATGAAAGTTAAAGTAAAACAAGAGAAAACGCTATAGTCGGGTTGGTGTCCCGACTATCTAATACCCGTCACTCGGCTAAGAAAAGTGCGAGGGAGATGGATATTTAAACTTTGATGAGCCATAACTTTTTAACGAATGCACTATGGTCCGAGCGGCCGATTTTTTGGCATAAAGTCGAAATTTTTATGTTAATGTTTTGTATTTTGGATTTTAAATTCTTAAAGTCAATAGATCATACATATACAAACTTAAAAAAAAAAGATTTAAAAGCTTCACTAACGCTTTTTATGAGCTTTCAAAAGTACACAATCGATCAGCTGCTTAGGACTAAGAAATTGGCGCGAAAATAATTTATTTACGTTTGTGGAAAAAAAAATATCTTTTCTGTCCGGACTAAATTAAATAAATTATGGAAATGGAAGATCAAGGTATGTAATATTTAGTGTGTAGAGTACATTTATGTGTAATCTTAGTCTTCGACCTGTGTTTAATGTCCAATTTATGTGTATTTTTATAGAAAATTAACTTTTTTTCCCTGTTTTTCGTGGAATATAACTAACGAATCGACGTCTGCCCACAAAAACTAAGTACGCCAGTTTGTACATATATATGTCGTTTTTCATCTCTAATTAACACCTTTTCCCCGTTCGTCCCCCTTTTCACGAAATTCCACAATATTCAGGGACCTTAAAGTTTCTTCGTAGCGATCTCTAGAATATTTGGCGCAGCAACAATCGAAAATTAAATTCTTTTCGGATTAGATTTGTGTAAAAATGAGCAATTACCACTTAGACGATGATAAAACATGAGAAATAAATAAATAAATTTAGTTATTTTGATTCCTTTTTTGTTAAGCATTCATAAGACAAACAAAAGGATATGTCTTCTTTAGCTTATAATTCCGTTAAAAAAATTACAAAAAATATTTTGAGTGTGGGGTTTGAAAGATACAGAGTTGCACCTTTAAAATGTTTTGACAGCATTACAAACCAAGAACCCGTTCGTCTGTAAAACAGGTTCAAAGTGTTCCAAAAACAGAATTTTTCCAAATTTAATGTCCTTTTTCTCAGAATTCTCGCGTGAAATAATTTTTTCGAGAGCGCATTTAGAGCACTGATTATTTAAAGCAAATAGTATTTTAAGATTTCATCAATGTAAAAAAATAAAGGTTAAATTGTATAACACAGTGTAGTATTATGAATTTGCTTGTATGGGAGGCAAGAGAGGGCGTGGTCGCACAGACTTCAAAATTTGTTTGCAAGGTATTCGTTTTAAAAAAACGAAATGTGACAATTTTGAAGTCTGTAACTCAATTTTTAGAATTTATGCCAAAAAAATGGACTTTTGGACCATAGTGGAATGGTCCGATTTAAAAAATTTCTTCTTTTTGTTTCTACAACAAAACTGCATTTTTACTTTTCCGAAATATTTGAATTTTTAAAATCGTGAATTAACTATTGTGGGTGTTAGAGGGGGCGTGGCACCTTCTTGAAATAAACTTGCGCTGCGTAGGAACTCCAAGAATCTTCATGCCAAATACCAATCCTCTAGCTTTTATAGTTTCCGAGATCTCAGCGTTCATACGGACGGACAGACGGACAGACGGACAGACAGACATGGCTAGATCGACTCGGCTAGTGATCCTGATCAAGAATATATATACTTTATAGGGTCGGAAATGCTTCCTTCTAGCTGTTACATACTTTTGCACGAATACAATATACCCTTTTACTCTACGAGTAACGGGTATAACTATCAAGAAAGGATAATATAATAATATACCTTAACACTTTAAAATATTAACCATAATTATACTTTTTATTCATCTTCTTATTATAAAAATCAAAATATTACCCCGCCTAAATTTTAAAATGATATCATTAATGTGGTAAACTTGTAAAAATAATACGAATATGAGAAAGCGATGTTCAACTAAATAATTTATAATCAAATATTATGTAAAGTGCTAGTATGCTCCTTTCATTATGTAACTATGAAGATTATTTCATAACATAACATAATACTTCTCAATAATTAAAAAAGTGTATATTGTGTTTTTAAATTTATACATTTCTTATAATACTTTTCAATAATTAAAAACTTTATATTGTATTATGAAATTTATACAGTTTTAAACACATTCTTTTATCCAGAAAGTTCTAACCTTTTGGATGGAGTAACCCTACTGGATATTTTTTCAAAACTCGCCCAGCGACATGTTTGGATGACACTACCCCTTTATCTGGCGCTCACTTCAGCCTTGCTGCCCATTTGGATGTTACACACCAGGATGATGCTGCCGATGGTGATCCAGTTCCAGTTGCACGAGTGTCCAGGAAATTATGATGCATTTTTATGGATTTTCAGTGTTTTTGCTTTGGTGCAGTTTTTCGACCAGGATTACGTTTCGTCACTGGGGCTGCCCCGAAGAACTGATCCGCCGGGGATGGGGCTCCAATTTTTTACGAAGCTTCCGGAGCTGCGCTACGCGTGTTGGTAAATCTTTTTTGTCGCTTCTTTCTGCCGCTACCTCCAAACTGATTTATGCCCCTTGATGGACGACAGGATTGGGCAACGGGCGATGGGCGATGGGCGACGGGCAAGGATGCAACGAGTGCAACCAAATAGGCATCGTGCAGAAGGAAAAAACGCCGGCGAAAATTGAGGACGAATAAAAATTTATGCATTTTCATTGATATGCAAAGCGCTGTTGCAGGCCGAAGATGAAGAAGAGAGAAGAGAAGAACTTGTGTGCGCCTTTCCGTTTCCGCTGCATTGCCAAGGGGTCGATTGGGTGGGGAGAAAGAAGTGGAGGGGTGGCTTCGGTGGAGGCTGGTAGCTTTTCCAAAGTGCGGGTGGGGCGGAGTGGGTTGGGGTTTTCGTGCGTAGGTCGACATGTTTGGCGTATTGTCGAATTGCATAATATGCACTTTTTCATCGGCCATCCGCCAAAAATTTACAGCCCTACACACATCGATTTATTGCCTGACAATTGTCCCGAATCCTCCAGCGCCACAACAATGGGAATGCCAACGTCGATGCCCATCGTCCAATGGATTTGTGTCCATGTCCGTGTCCCTGGCTTCCCTGGCTGTATGTCCATGGCGCCGAGCACCGAGCTGAGTTATGAGTGGTGTATGCTGCTGGCGACCGATTGAATGCGATTTTCGACTGCAATGCGAGTGTTTTTCTCGTATTTTTCCGCCTTTTTTCGGCCTGGATTCCATCAGCGAATTTCAATAAAATTTCGGAGACACATCCTTCGTCTGTCGAACGGGATCGCGATATGTGCGTCGCATCCATCCATTGACGCCAATTCGTGTGAAAAATAATGTTTTTAATATTGACAAACATGAAAAATGTGAAAACAATAATCGTAAATTTTTATTAACAGCGGCGGCAAGTGTAAAAACAAGGGAAACCACAACAGGAACAAAACTGCATTTGCCAAAAAATGTCACAGCAAAAAGTAATCACAATTATGAGAGTTCCCAACCACTTTCCGTTCACATCTTTATTTTTAGTAATATTTTCTCGAATGCAAGTTGAAACATTTACCATGCAATATAATACAGAAAATATGTAACGATTCCTTTGATTGTTGGGGACGTGATTTGTCAGATTCCGATTTCGATTAGGCAACTTTTTAAAGCCAGTGCAATTTTTATATTTTAATGGTTTTTATGTTTTATAAATAAAGAAAAACTCGCCTAAAAATCGAAAATACTTTAAAGCGTTTTGACATTTTTCTACGCCTTGAGATTATCACTTTAATATGATTTTGAAAAATTGTTCTTAGACCTACTGAGCATTTTGTGGTCTAATTAAATATATAAAATAAGTAAATATTCTGATCAAAATGTGCTAGCAATATAAAAAAATATATAAAATATTTGGCAAAGTTCTAACAATTTGTTAAATATTGAATCAGGTCTGATATTAAACAGGAAGGGAAGTTTATGTATATTAAAATATGTAGATACTTAACGTTTAATGCTGAAACTGTTCCACTTCACCCTTCCCTATGAGCGTCCATATCTCTCTCTCTCAAAAAGAAACAAATTTATAAGTTTCTTCTATTATTTTTTCGATTATTCATTTGGGAGCCATAAGTTTCAGGGGCGTAGGTTGAGAGGGGTTTTCGGTTTTAACCGTTATATTTGGGTGCAAATAGAATTTTAAAAAAAAACCCCAAAAATGATAATTGAACTTCCCAACTGCGCAGTGGATGTTATATGCAAGCATTTAACGGGATAACAAAACTTGGCTACTATCCCAAAAAATGGAAAAAGTCTGTAGTTATAATGATACCGAAGCCTGGGAAAGACCACACAATTCCCTCATCGTACAGGCCGATAAGCTTACTATCGTGCCTGTCCAAATTACTAGAAAAATGCCTACTTACGCGCATTACACCATATTTAAGAGAACAAAACTTAATCCCGGCACATCAATTCGGGTTTCGTGAAAGCCACGGAACCATCGAGCAAGTCAACCGGATAACTTCAGAAATTCGTACAGCCTTCGAACATCGGGAATATTGTAGTGCGATATTCCTCGACGTCTCACAGGCATTCGACCGAGTGTGGCTTGAAGGCCTTATGTATAAAATCATAACATTACTGCCAGAAAACACTCATAAGTTACTTAAGTCGTACCTCTATCAAAGGGTCTTTGAGGTGAGATGCAATACAACGACATCCAACGAGTATGACATTGAAGCCGGAGTCCCACAAGGTAGCGCTCTGGGCCCTACCCTGTTTGTCCTATACACAGCAGATATCCCCACGAACGAGAGACTGACCACGTCCACATTTGCTGACGACACCGCAATACTGAGCCGCTCGAGATGCCCAACTAGAGCAACTGCTCAACTGGCTGATCATTTGGTGGTAGTTGAGAAGTGGCTATCAGACTGGCGAATCAAAATTAATGAACAAAAGTGTAAACATATAACGTTTACCCTTAATAGACAATCGTGCCCCCCGCTAACTTTGAATAGTACGCAGATCCCCCAAGCCAGCGATGTAACATATCTCGGCGTCCACCTCGACAGACGCCTAACCTGGCGGAGGCACATTGAATGCAAGAAAGTACATCTCAAACTTAAAGCTAGCAGCCTACACTGGATTATAAATTCACGATCACCCCTGTGCCTGGACTTTAAAGTTCTTCTCTACAACTCCACCCTTAAGCCCATTTGGACTTACGGCTCCCAGCTCTGGGGGAACGCGAGCAACAGCAACGTTGACATCATACAGCGGTCACAATCAAAAATCCTGCGAACAATCACTGGGGCACCATGGTATGTTCGGAACGAAAACATCCACAGAGATCTGGGCATACCACCGGTCAAAGATGAAATAGCAAAGCAGAAAGCGGCCTACCATAACAAGCTCACACTGCACCCAAATAACCTCGCAAGGAACCTAACACGGGTTTCGAACAGAACTCGTCTTCATCGAAACGATCTACCAGCCCAGCAATAAATATTAGGGCCCGTTAGTCTAAATTCAGTCTACGTGACTGTAAGTTAAGTTATATTCTTAAGATTTGATACACTTATTGTTAGTCTCATATAGAGAAGATTCAATAAATAAAGCACATATATAAAAAAAAAAAAAAAAAAAAAAAAAAATGTTTATAGTCTACTAATATTATAATATTATTTTAATATTATAAACTCAAAAAGCTGTGTTTCAGTTAAATTATATTCGATATACTTTTAGAGCAGAAGTTAGATAGAAAACATTACTCGAAAGTCTTGAACTCCAGAGAGTCGTATTCGAAATCCAAACAAACGAATGCATTCCAGAGGTTCAGCTGGCGGAATTCCTTGTGCCCAAATATGTAAAGCTGCCGCAGCCGGGGCTGGGATAGGGGAGGTCCTTGGGGGCAGGACATCTTGCAGCTCCAGCTCCAGCTCCTCTTGTCGTGTTTTGTTTTGTAGTGCCGAGTCCTTCGGTGGAGATGCGCGCGCGTTCCAGGACACATCATCATCGTAAATCATGGTGGGGCTTTCTGCTTTTCCTGGTCGTCTCGCTGGGCGATGCCTCGGACATTTTCGGTTTTCTCGGACGTTGGTCGAGAGGGTCTAAACATAAAAATAAATAAAACGCCAGGCTGACAGCGGCTTCGCGCAGGACCTCGCACTTGGACAAGGACTCCACTTCGAATCGTACTACTTTCATCCTTCTATTT
This sequence comes from Drosophila prostipennis, assembly GCA_037075205.1. NCBI lineage: Eukaryota > Metazoa > Arthropoda > Insecta > Diptera > Drosophilidae > Drosophila > Drosophila prostipennis. Next base: position 901,764 of record JBAMCJ010007674.1, on the reverse strand, counting down.
CTTTTTTTTTGAGTGCTGCACACAAAAATTCGCATCGAATTGGTGGAGAATTTCTGTTGCAGTCGAGGAGGAGCTGTTGTTGCTCCTGTGCATTTCGCATTTCGCAAGGATGTGCTGCTGGGGAGGCGCAGCAAAAGGATTTCATAAAAATTGCGCAATTTAAAATGTCACAACATAAATTCTGTTTGCGTTTCTTTATGCAGGCAGCAGGCAACAAAGCGGCGAGCGCCAGGCGAAGCAGCACAATAAGTATTAAATTTTGTTAGAAGGACCTCTCGCACACAGAGCCTGCGAAATGTCCTTCGACGCAGGCCAAACAACAAAACAGAGCGCCGAAGACTTGGCGCTGACGCCGCTGACTGGCTGTCGAGCGAGTGAACGAAATGGCAGCCGAGGAAACAAAAGAAATCCAAAGTGCACACACACACATCTGCAGATGCACCCAGACAGGACACTCGGTGGCAAACGAATGGCGGAGCATCCTCCTCCAAATCGGGTGGGGGTCATGGATGGAGATGAGGATCCTCCTGCGAGGAGGTGGCCTGCCTCCGGCTGCCTTTCCAGCTCGTCAGTGGCATCATCGTTGCTCCTCCCTGCGCATCCTTTTCGTCCTGGCTGCCTTTTCTGTTGCTCCCGTTGGCCAGACAGCGAGCTGAACTCTTGATGTTGTCCTTGTCGTCGTCGCTGTCGTCATCGCAAGTTGTTTTTTTAGGATTCTTTTCTAAATATTGAAAAATGTTATTCTAGAGAAATAATAAATGAAAAAGGGGATAGAAACAAAAATATATTTATTGAACCACAGAGTAACACGATGCTTCTATGTATATTCTTCAATATATAGAAAAAGTTGTTTATAGAAATAAAACAAAAATATATTTATTAAACCACGAAGGATTAGTAAAAGTACCTATTTATAGCCAATCCCACACACCAGAACATTTCATTTTACATTTTCGTTCAATTGTTTTATTTCCTGTACAGTTGTAGACATTGTAAATTATATCGTTATTTTAGTTTTTGATAATATTAAAATCCAAAAACAAATAGTGAGATATACATAATAACATGGTGAAGCCACAATTAATTTATTATACATTATGTTCTTCCACGTTTCAATATTTATTTGACCCTTTTTTTTAAATGACTGTAGTACCATAAAGTTTGTAAAATGTAGCCAAATAAAATGTATTACCTATTTTCCACATTTTGTCTTGCAGTGGACATTCTGCGCAGTGCTCGTCAGTGACATAAATCACAAGACAGTGTTGGTGAATGCGCCCCCCTGAGAGGGAGTGTTGGAGACTTGAAGCAACGCCCATTGTGCAACACTTTCGTTTTTTTGCAGTTCCCGCTCAGGTTTCCTTTTTTTGTGGGGTCCTTCCTTTTTTCTCCACTTGCCATTTGTCGTTTTCATCGTGTTCTGTTTGTTTTTAATTTTTTGGCCCTTTGTGTGAGTGCAGCTCCCTCAGCGATTGTGTGTCCGTGGAAAGGATTCCCGTTCCCGTTTCCATTCCCATTCCGCTCTGTGTGCGAATGTCCTGCTTTTCTGGCGTCAACTTCACATTCGGTGCCGGAGTTGTCCTTCTGGTAACCGTAACTATTTTTGCTCCTGGTTGGACATAATCGCGTCTGCATTATTGGTTGATGTTTGTTGCCTGCACTTTGCATATAGCGAGGCAAAAAAGGCACCAGGATCTCTGCCACGCCCCATCTGCCCCCATCCCGTATCCTCTGGGCTTGCTCCACGTTTATCGCCCGCCAGCGTGTTGCAAGTTAGCTGGGTTGGAGACATAAATATTTTGTTTGTTCATCCTTCCCTGGTTCTCTGGCACTTTTCTTTTCTCCCATTCAGCCCCCCTCAGTTGTTTTCCTTTTTGCAGATTATGTGTGTTTTGTTGCCTGACAGGGATCAGCATAAAATGTTGCAAGCTGAGCTTTTTTTAGAATTCCCGGGTAATTGCAGGGTATAAATGGTATATCGGGATACGGACTTAAAACTCTGTATTCGGAATAAAAAAAACTTTTCAAGAAAATCATCACTTTATAGATTGTAGTTTAATTCATATGAATGATTTAAATGCATTAGTAAATATCTTCTACACCTAAAATAAACTTGATATGAAACGTTCATCGATTTGATATTATGTGGTTTCATTTTGGACTTGATATGCGGCATATCTATTCGATATGTTGAATTGTAAATAAGATGTTTTAAGTAGTCCGGTTCAAATTTTAAATGTTTCTTCCTCGCTTCTTCTTATTATACTTCCCCTCTGTTTCGAAATTAGAGAATCACCGAGAGAGAGAATTCGACAATATGATATTATTTAAAGTCAATTTGACCAGTATTGCATGGTTAAAACGATATGCGTTAATAAATATATCAGAAATTTAATATGCGCACATCTATTTGATCCCGGCGATTGTTGTTGTGTGTATTAAAATTACTAATATGTATAGTAAAAGTACTATAAAATAGTCCGTTTGGCATATTTTGTTGTTCTGAAATGTACTATTTTATGGGTAAAATTGGGAATACCGCAGTCGAGTTATACGCGCAGGATTTTTTCCACAATATTTTCCCTTTAGCCCCTCTGTTTGCTTTCGTCCAAAAGGTGTGTTTTAGTATGGAAATTATCCTCGTACGCTCCGGTAGGTGGTATGTGTGTGTCCGACAAAAACGGGTTAAATGTTGTGGCGAATTTGTAATTAGAAATTGTCGCTTGGCGCATTTCATTCTGTTTGCTTGTCCCTCTGTTTGTTTGCTTGCAGGTTTAGAAGATTCCCTTATTTTCGCTTACGGCAGGCATTAAATATTTTATTTAAGTTGATTACTCTTTTGTTGGAATTGCAACGAATTTTGGTGGAGCTACAGCATTACTTTCAAAATTCTGAAAGTTGTCTTGACTGACCAAAATAACCGAAATTAGCTACGAAATTTCTCATTTGTAATGAAAATTGTCATGAGAGTCTAGACTTTTTACTCAAAAATAATGCTTTATGAATTTAAACCAAATGAACAGACAAAGGAAAAAATTCCTATCGATTTTACAGTCTGTAATTAATCGAATGATTTACAGCGCCACCCACCCAGCAGCCACCTCTCCTTAAATCATTTTTGTAATTCACTTGCTTCGTGTTTCCTCAGCGACCTCAATATTTTCATTAAATCATTTATTTTAACTACGGACAGCGAAAAGCAAGAAGAAATCGAACGCTTTATGAATGATTATTGGGGCTGCAGATTTCAGTTCCTGGCTTTCCCTTAATGTTAAGGATGCGATAAGGGGACTCGGCTCGAATCGGCTTCTCTCGGCTTGAATGAATTTATTGCAGCGTCGCATTAACTGCTTTTGTTCATCTTCATGCCTGGCATAAAATGTTATTTCGTTACTTTCAACTTTACGATCATAAATGTCCCAAAAGGGTTTGATTTATAACACAAACTTTTGGGCTGTACTTAAACACGCCGTATAAATGTGGTTGTTTTTTTTTGTGGTGACTCAAGGTTAGCGATAAAGCTATAAAAGAGAAATATATATAGAAGTATACATATTTTTTCCTATCCTCACGAGACTCTATTTAAACATATTTCCTTCCCTGTATTTACTTAAACCGTAGTTTCTCCGTTTGTAAAAAAAATTTTTTTTTAATATTTTATTTTGTCAAATTAAAACTAGTATACAATAATAAATTGAACGAAATGTCTTTCATTTAATGAAATTTCTTTCATTAAATTTAGTATTGTAAATTTATATTGTAATAGAACTTCTCCGTTTGTAAAAAAATGTTCTTTTTTTAAATATTTTATTTTGTCAAATTAAAACTAGTACACAATAATAAATGTAACAAAATTTCTTTCATTTAATGAAATTTCTTTCATTAAATTTAGAATTGTAAATTTATATTATAATAGCACTGAAAACTAAAGTCCTTCGGGTTCAAAAATATTTTGAAATACGCGGAAAGTAATCTACCCTTTTGTAAACCTTGTTTTGCATTTGTTCTGCAAATTTTTTATATTTATTTATTTAATAATAATTAAAGGGATTGAATTAAAGTTTCATGAAATAGAAAAACAGGAATAACTTTTAACCCTCGGGTCTTGCCGGCACATCAAGTGGGCAGCTGACATGGCCAGGATCTGTTGTTTATGGGCGTGGCAAGATGGCTTGAAGAGGTTCGTTCGCTTGTCACAACATTCCAGGTGCAATATATAACTTGGCCCCTGCGCCTGCATCTTGAGGCGTCCTTGCGGCGACATCGTCATCATCCCCAGCACCATCATCATCGCCATCATCTGAACGCAGACACCCCGGGAAGGGGCTCTGATCTATGGACTTCGGCGGAGGCAACGTTTTCGTGTTCGACTTCTTCCGCTCTTCCAACACTTCTCTCCGGGCGAATTTTCTTCTGGGAAAGCGGTGGGTCGGTGGGTCGGTTGGTCGGTCCTACAGCTTGGAATTTATGTGCATCCCACATGGAGCCTGGAAGCCGGGCTTTTGGGGCTGTTTCTCGGTCTCGGGCTCGTTCTCCATCTCGGTCTCGCGTCTCTGAATTTTTCTATTTCCCTTTTTTTGTTGCCCTGCTTTTTGCTTTGTTTTTGTATTTATGGATTTTCATTGGCGCAGCAGCTAGCTGCAGGATGAGGGGCAGGAGCGACGTGTCAAAACGCAAATGATTTATTGAACTGACAGCCAGCAGTGAATTTTGTCGAGTCAAGTCGCAGGACAACGATGCGGCATCGTCGTTTGCTGAATGCGACACCGTTGAGGAAAAGGACGAGGCATCCTTTGAGCAACCCCGAGCACCTACTCCACCAGCCAAACACTTCTCTTTATACAGGAAAAAACAAACAAAAGTTCACTGAGTTGAAATGAATCATTAAAAATATGAAATCACTTTAGAATTTAATTTTGAGCATTTTAAATTTATTTTTTACATTTAATTTAATTAGTTGAGAGTGAATTCCTTCTAGAGATTTTCTGGCCTTTATTTATATTTAATTTTAGATCACATTCATTATCTAAAAAATATTTATTTAATTTAAAAATCGGATATTTTTTATTCAGTATTTTTCCTCTTTTAATTTAGGTCATTTATAAACTTTTTGCGGTGTAACATTTTGCGCTCTCGCCACCGCTTGGCTACATTTTCTAGTTTTGCCGCCATTTCTTGTTTCGATGTTGTGCACTTTTCCTCGTCTCGCTTTTTGTTGCACGAGGGTGGAGTTTTCGCTCAACTCAACTGAAAACTGAACTGAACTCAACTGAGGCCCTGGCGCAAGAAATGGCACCGATGTGAAATGAAGTTTTGATTTAGTTCAAAATTTTTATCAAAAGAAACGCGTTACTGCTGCTGCTGTGGCTCTTGCTGCTGCTTCTGATTTCCCCTCGCCTCGTCCCCTTTCGGGGGTTTCCCTTGCAGTTTTTCTAATAAATCACAGCATGGGTTGTCTCCTGATATGGGCGGACCTTTCGGGCGTAATGGTATTTTGATTTATGTCTCCACCAACCATAATGCAAAAGTTCTCGAACACACACTGCCAAGCTTCCGTGAAGACACACCTATGAAATAAAATAAGCTAAACGTTTTCCAAATGTTTGCAAATATTACAATATGTTTAATGCTTGACCAACTGTGCGTATGCGTGATATCAAAGACACTTTATAGCCTGATTAAGAGCTCTCTTCTAAAACTAAATAAATGTGTTTAAAAATAGATTACTTCCTTTTCACCGTGCGTATACGTGATATATTATATTTGTTTCTATAAAATAAGTAGGTACTAGTACAGAAAATAAAATGTTAAACTATTGGATTTGACTAGATTAAGTATACTTCAATGTTGAACATAAATATATATTATTTAGAAAACAATTTTAGTATTGTTTTTCGAAGAAAAAGCCAATCTTACGGAATCAAATATAAATAATTTACCTTTTTCCGTTTTCAAGTAATAAAAGAAGTGGAAATATAAGGTCTACACCTTGGAAAGATATTCAATATCACGACCACCGTAGATCATCTTGGCGTTTTGCCGGATATCATCAGCCCATTCTCAAGTTAAATAATTACAAAATGGCAATTACAGAAACAGACTTTCTCCGTCCCTTTCTCTCTCTGCTTTCTTCACTCTCTGCCCCGCAAATCGCAGGATTTTTCAGCATTTCTTGGCAAAAAACCCAAGGCAGACAGAGCTGAGGAACGCCCACCCACCACCAGAGCCTGGAAGGGATTCAGATCCAGGCGACGAATGTGAGTGCCATCGTCATGGCGATGAGGAAGCCGAGAACAGAAGCCAGAAGCCCGGCAAGGACTAATGAGACTGCCACAGGACGCAGGACGCAGGACGAGCGCCTGCAGTGCAAAAGTTTAGCAAAAGTGTCAGAAAATGTGAATGCGATTGTGTGGGTGGTTGGGTGTTTGGGTGTGGGTAATGTGCCGAGGTAAACGGCAGCAAACGAGATGAATGATATCCAGACGAGTGATGCATGAGTCGCTTTGGGGGCGGGTGGCCTTCGGTGGGTGGCATTCCGACGCTTCATTCGCCAGGATATGTGTGTGCTCCCAAAAAAAGGGGGCGGCGGTGGGTGGTGGGCGGAAGATGCTGCCTTGTAAGCGAGACGCAGGCGTGGAAGCAGCAGCGAATGAGCATGCGAATGCACACAAACACCCACGCCTATATACAGACACTCATACTCACAGGGGAAGAGGAAAACATATCCAACTCGAATCTTGTCTACAATAAATCAAATTTTATTACACTTTTCTTTATGCATGCCACAGGATATATGGCAAGCGTATGGCTCACTGATGAGCACACAAACACCCAGGACTCGCACACACACAGGCACACGGGCACAGAGAACTGAGATTTTCGCAAGCTCATTTAGTGGGGTTCGTCCTTTGGCGGGCGGACTTGGGGTTGGGCGGAATTATCACACGGATTGACATCGTTGCCACACGTCGCAAAAGGATTCAGGATTTGGGGACACGTTTAAACAAGTATTTATATTAAGTTAAAATGCTTAATGCAAATGTTTTGTGGATTTAATATGTAACTAAATAAAATAAAACAAATAATTTGTATGGTAACTATAAATAATCTCTTTTATTATAAATAAACTGAAACCAAATGTAAAATAAAATATTTCATTTTAAAGGTTTCCTTTTCAAATGAGTTGAAAAATACAATTTTTGTATAACTACCTGTACATTAATAATTAAATATTTAATAAAATATTTTGGTTTTTTCAGGATCAACAAATACCCTACTGAAAAATTACTAAAGTTAATATATAAAATATATTATGGGGAAATATAATACTTTATAAGTATTTGTGAACTTGCCTTCGTTTTGTGATCTTGACATTTTGGCCATATAAATGTGATTTCCTTGTCTATTGCCTCAGGACTCGGGAATTAACTTTGCCCACACATTGGGGCGCAGGCACCCAATTATGTACATGCCACCCCTTTCTACCCACCTCCTGTCACCCACCCACCCACTTAGACGTAGAGACAGTGTCAGTGTCGGCAGTTTTGTTGGCTTATCAAAGAGCAAAAAAGTAAACCGTTATGCATGACACTTTTCAGAATTTATGTGTTTGTATCTCATTAAGCGGAGCGGCAGTGGGTTTTCGGGAGGGGTTGGGGGTGGGAGGTCAACCCAAAGGTGTCCCGTGCGCAACTTTCGGAGGCAAGAAAAGCAGCGCCCCCTCTACTCCCCTTCCCAAAAAACCAAGCCATCAATGAAGCCAAACTGAAAACTGAGGCGGGCCAGAAAAGTTGTTTGGAACATTTTCCAAAAATTATCTCTTAACACAAATGTGACACCCAGCACATGTCCTCCTTCTCCCTCGAGGCATATCATATATGTACATTGTACACAGATAAAAACAGGGATGATATATAATTTTGGATGGAATACAACACTTAACAGTTCTTAAAAAATGTGAATATGTGAATAAATTTACAGACAGTTCAGACATTTTACAAATATAATTATCTACACGCCAGAAATAGTTTTATAAAAAATTTAATAAATTTTAGATTTAAATAATTTTGTTATGTTGGTGCATTCGATACATTCATATGTTCAACTATTGATCAATCTCCAACCCAAAATAATAAAACCATAAAAATACTGGCATACTTCCATTATATTGAATTAATGACCTATTTAGACAATTTTCCTTCTGTGTACGTAACAGCCCCGCCCATCGCTTCGGGCCGCCCACAACGCGCACACATCATAAATTTTAAGTGAAAATGAATCCTTTGGCAATTGAAGTTTTCGAGGAGATTTTTGTTGGCGTCGGATCGTCATCAACGTCGGCCGAAAGAGAGGGCAATAGGCGAGCGGAAAGAGACGGGGATAGGGGCAGGGATATGCGTATGAAGTTGCTATCGGTATCTGGATGTCGTTGTCTTAATCCTTTGTTGCCCATAAATCAGCGAATCGCGTTCACATTTCGCGCATGTTCCTGTTCCTGCATCGTCCTTTCCCCGCCCCCTTTTACCACCCCCTCCCACTTCAGCCCACGGAGTTAACACGACCATGTGCCCCATAATTCAGGTTTAATTAACTCTGCGTGTTTATTAGCAAATATTAGTTTACAATTTGATATGCCATGTTTTCGGGCACCATCGTTCCACAATTAACTGAGATTTCGGCTGGCCCCGAAATTTGGCCAATTGGGGAGCAATTGAAAAGCCGGACTAATGGCAGATTAGGCCACTGCCCAAGGCTGGCTAAAACACAACACAACCATGATTAGCTAATTGAGCGACTGTTGGGAGATGGCAAATAAAAATAATTAAGTTATACATAACATAAATCGCTTTGTTTTTGGTTTCGGAACGGATAGTGGAATTTTCCAATTCGATATTAGAAGTTTCTAAGAATAATAAAGCATCAATAACAAAATTATATACATATTTGCAATATTATAAGGAATTGAATTAAGTGACATAATTTAATTCTGCGGTTTTTTATGGGATATCGTGACAAAAAGCACCCCTCGTCCGAATGGCTTTGGGCAGAAGAAATTTTGGTAAAAGTACAATAAATTTGAGATGGACAGACCTGTGAATCCTGTATTTGTTTAGTCGAATGCTTAATCATTTTTCAATTTAATCAATTTAGTAAATACAAATCGGGACCAACTCGATATGCGCATGGTAAATTTCTGGAATTTATACGCATATTGTTTTACCATGCAATATTGGTAAAATTGATATTAGGTAATATCATTTTGCCGATTTCTCTCTGAATTCGAAAAAGAGAGGGGGAAGAGGAAGCAATAAGGACTTTAATTACGTGAGTGGGTGCGAGAAGAGCAAATTCTCTTAATTCGAAATGTAACTCTAAGTAACATATTGGGAGGGAGAAAGACACATTCGAAATTCGAACTGGCCTAGTCAAGTCAAAATTTATACCACATAATATCAAATTGATCATCGTTTCACATCATGTTTTTTTTTTGGCTGTATGTACACCCAAAAAAAGATCGATATGAATCGTAGGTCAATTTGACCTTTTTTAAGATCATTTTTAGCTTGATACGGGGCCAGGTAAATTTGACCTGGTCGAAAAGAGTACTTCATGTAAAAACGATATGGGTTTTGCATGACCTGAAGCTTACATGGCCATATCGATTTGACTTTGGTAAACTTCTAAAATGTAATCACTAAATAAACGAATAAACAGTTCCTTAAATAGTTATTTGATTCAAAACCTTAGGGTTTAAAAAAAATTCAACATTCTGCAAATCAAACAACAAAATTGAAAATCCAAAATTAATTTTAAACAATTTTAATTTACTTGAACAAAACTTAGGTAAGATAGAAGAACATCCATAACTTCCATTATACGATTCTCACGATGTATCCTTTTAACGCCAGTACTTATATTTAGTTGGTGTGTCTTGTGAAATGAAGTGACCCAGTAGCTAAACGACTTCTTCCTTGCAAGCTAAAATGTAATCGTAGAATACTTTACCCCACAAATCGACCACAGTACTTCAATAAAAGTAGAAAATCGAAATCCTGTTTTAATCGGAAACATACAACTTTTTATTGAACTCTTCATTTGCATTCTATTACTTGGTAGCTTCCTTTTGAAGTGCAGATTGCACACTAATTTGGAATAAAAGTTTTCAATTAGATCGAGTTGGCTTGTTCGTAGAGAGAAAATCATGGTAATTGTATTTCGAATGCTGCGCCTTTATTGCATTTATATAACTTACACTTACGGTCTAGGGGGCGGGGTGGGAGGTGTTACAGGATATATGTGGGTGTTGGGGGCGTGGCGAAAAGGAAGCGAACGGTTTCGTTTTAAAAATAATATCACAAAAACTCAAATACAAGTCGTATACATAGTTACCATATATCATAGATATAAATTATTCCCGACGAGAGACGACGACAATAGTGATTGTTGTGTTGATAATAATGAAATGTTTTACATTCTGCAAACTTTCTCCTCCTCTTAGGTTTAAATCTTAGGTTAGATATTCAAGATTCTTAGTTATTGTTGCGACTGGAGTTGCCGGTATACATGGGTAGGAGTATGTATATATAGTCGTAGGTGTATATATATAATTTTTAAAATTGTTTCCGTATACATGCGTTGCTGTGGCTACATTTTGATTTTGACTTTCTATATCTTTATGTAAATATTGATAATCTTTAGACATATGGAAGGAAAGTGCTATTGGCTAAGTATTTACATTTACTTAATGCATTGTTTCGTACGAGGGCTATATATATGCATCGTTAAAAGTCTCCTCCAACCAAAAAAATGCATCCATCCAATGAGGTTAACTCTTTTTTTTCAAGTGTTAGGTTTTTACGTATACTGCGTTGCGTTTGTTTTGTAATTGCTTAGGAGTAGTGATTTAATTGTTTTAGTTTAGCTTACTAGATTTAAGTATTTCGAATTTTTTGGCACGCTTTTATTCTTTCTTTTGTGACCAGGAACTGCGGCATAATAAATAAATAATGTTTGACTCGTTTGCTCTGAGTGCACTCCAATTCGAATCCAATTGCACTCGAAATCGAAATCCAAATCCAATTTGCCACTCAATTGTGGCCCTCTCTCGCTCTCTCCCTGGCTCTCATCCCCACCCACTGGGCTCTCTTTCCGTCTCTCTCGCCCCCATCCAATCGCAGTTTGACGAACTCGTGTCGTCGCCTTTCGTCACTCGGCTTCTATGGCCGTCTCTGTCCGACGCGCCTTGATGGACAGCAGTTCGTCAAAGTGGTGGTAATTGAATTTCCAGCTGGCCTAGCCCCCTCTCGCTCGCACATCCGACTGCGACTGTCCGATTGGGAAACAATAAAAAGCGGACCAGCATCGCCGTGACGTCACCGACCGAGGGGAAACTCAAGTTTAGGAGAGAGGAGAGACTGGGGAAATTCCTTGGCGAATTCAGCAAAAGTAGGGGAAATCCCAGTGAGAGTGTGGGTGTGCAGCGCCCGAGAGAGAGAGAGCGTCTGCAAAATATTAGCGAGCGTAACGATTCGAGGGAGAGAGAGAGAGAGAGAGCGCGAGAATGCAGATCAGAAATCAATGCAGAGAGCTTTCGGATATCCGTTTTGAGTTGGAAATTACAGTGCAGAGTTTTTGAAATCTTTTTGGATCTTTGCAAGCGAAAATCTCTATAGCAAACAGATGGTTTGCACGTTTGATTTTAAGGAAGACTATTTCTTAAAACAATTTAAAGATCAGTATTTACTTAGTACAAAACATTTTTAACTTTTTAACGAAAAGTGTTCTATGATAATATTGAAATTGGGCTTCAGATAACCAAATATTAAATATAAGACAATAGTTTGTTTTTTAAAGACGTTTAAGAAAGTCTTTCTTGGGTACACGTTCAATTTAAAAAAAATGAGATCTTGTTAATTCTACGCTTGACTTTAGTTATTGCTGACCTCTTTGTAAGAGCTCCTCTTTTTAACCAATCTGTTTGCTAATAGAGCTGTCACGGCCTTACTATTTTTAAAGGTGACCCAACTTCTCGTTTAGTTCCCGGAGATCCTTAGGCATTCTTTGAGGACAACTGTTTGGCCAGCTCCGTGTACTTGAGGAACTTGGACTGCGGACTCTCGTCATATGGATTGATGGTGGGCGACGGAGGGGGCTGTTGTGATCCTGTCGCCGGGCTCCTGGAGGCCGATCTCTTGGGCGAGGCCATGGGCAGCGACTTGGGGCTCTGGGCAGCTGCAGCCGGGGACTTGAGCCTGGGCGAGTCCTCGCCGGCGTCCTTCACAAAGTGCACCTTGGACAGGTGGTGGCGGTAGGCGCCCTTCGATCCAAATGGCGTATCACAGAAGGAGCACTTGATGATGGACGAATCGCCGCCGGAGCCACCACTACTGGCGCTCAGGACGGCCTCGTTGCAGGCCCAGCTGAAGGCCACCAGATCGCTTCCACTCGCGGATGCAGAGCCGCCGGAGGATCCGCTGCGAGGGTTCGAGGCCGGAGGATCCGTGGTCTCACACAGTTTCTGCAGCGCAGCCAGGGGATGGGCCTTTGGTTTCTTCGCAGAGATGCCGCTCGACTGGTTGTTGTTGTTGTAGCAGTGTCCTGAAAAGGGGAGTGACACGTAACATTAACATGATATTTAAGGCAATCGGAGAAGGTCGGTGAAGATATGAAATGTGTGATAGGGCATATCCCTCAGTCAATTTATCAAAACCTAATAGTATGAACTATATTTATTAGTAAAATTTTCAATTAAAAACTAAGAATAAATATGTGCTTGTTTATATTCGCACATTTTAGGGTTTATAATGGGTTTATAACACTTGAAAAAATTATTAATGAACTTGAAAAGTCATTTAATTAATATTAAATTATTATTTTTTTATTATTATCATACTAAATATATTATTAATAAAAATAAATCTATTTCGATTGGTGTAATAATTGAACAAAGATTTTAAATTTGAAATTAGAGTTTTCTAAAGACTGTCATTACATATTTTTCATTACAAAGATTTAAATTTAATAAAATTACTTGAAACATTTATATTAATTTTTTGTAAAACAACGATTTACAAGTTATTGGTAATAAAATGTATTTTCCCTGTAACTTAATTTCATTCTCCACTCACTGTAGCATTCTATTGATTCACTTCCACTTACCCGAGTTGTTGTTGTTGTTGTTCTCCACCCCACTCAACTGATCGAACATGGAATTCAGGGCCAGCAGACTGCCATTATCTGGTGCAGATCCTCCGCCCTGCGGTGCAGGAGATTCGCCGGCCGACCGGGGACTCTCCCGATTCGCCTCCATGCTGAACTCCTTCTTCACGTGGATCTGGTGCCGGGGACTGCAGCCCTCCGGATCGCCACCCATCGAAGGCTCCGCCTCTGGCGGCTCCGCTTTGATGGTGGGCGGAGGAGGAGGGGGAGGCGGGGCCGGGGTATCGGGAGTCCTGCGGGGAGTGGCCTGCTGTCGATCCGGAGTGTACGAGGACTCCACCCTGCTGGCCGAACTCGACTCGCTGGCACTGCGATCCCGGGAAGCGTAGGAGGATCGGAGCAGGTGCATCGCCTGGGCGTCCATCAGGGGTTTCGTGTAGTCACTGCTGTCGTCGATGCCCAAGCGCTTCAGGATGCTGGCTCCCAGCGGGGTTCCGGCCTCGGAGTAGCCGCCAGGTGTCATGGTTCTGCCTGCCCGCGACTCGAAGCTCTTCTCGATGAGCTGCTCCAGGGCGTTGAGCACAGACGGGGGCTTCTCAGCGCCCATTCCTGAGCTGGGACTCGGCAGACGTTCCACTCCCGCGGTGGAGCGCCTGGGCGGAATCGGAATGCTCTCGCCCAGGCACTTCCTGATGTGCTCCACAAACAGAGCGGTCTCTATCTTGCTGCCGCACTTCTCGCAGGTGATCTTGGTGGCGGCAGCAAAGTCCCTCAAGGGCTTAAGGGCCGAGTCCAGGCTGGAATTCGATCCGGAACGCTCGAGCTCCAGCAGCTTTCTCACCGGCAGCGACTTCTTGCGCTTCTCGTTGCGATTCTGCCTGCCCCGCTTGGAGTTCCCAGCACCGGGAGCAGCAGGCGGAGAGGCAGACGAAGTGGGCGACTCCTTGTAGTGCGACTGTTGGGCCATGTGGGTGCTCAACTCCTTGAGGGTGCCGAAGGCCTGGTCGCAAACCTTGCAGGTGAGCACGGCGCTGACGGAGGGAGCTGTTCCACCAGCCGCAGGAGGAGGCGGGGGATGAGCCGTGGACGCAGGCGGGGCTCCACCGTTCGAGGGCCTCTCCCGCTCATCGCCCGACTTCCAGGAGATGATCTGCTCCTGCGAGATGATGTTCGTGTAGTGCTGCGTCTCCTGCATGTGACTGGTCATCTCGGCCAGCGATCGGAAGCTTTGGCCGCACCACATGCACTTGAGTATCTGGCGCGTTTGCTCCGCTCCCTTTCCCAGCCACACATCCTGACCCCTCACCAGCTTCCTGGGCAGCGGCATGGTCTCCTTGATCAGCATATTCAGCTCCGATTTCGAGGAGTTCGAGGAGCTGGACGTGGAGCTGCTGCTGCTGGAGCAGGCCGAGTTGGAGGCGGAAGTGGGCAGCCTGGAGGGGGGTGGAGCGCCAGCGGGAGCACCTGCTCCGCCGGCTGACGAGGGCGAGGGTATCTGGACGCCGCAGTGCTGGGTCTCCTTCATGTGGGTGGTTAGGCTGGCCAGGGTGGAGAAGCTCTGCTTGCACCACACGCACTTAAACACATCCTTGGCGGCATCGGCGCCTTTGTTCAGCCAATGCGACTGCCAGGCGCTGTGCCTGCCACCGGAGCTAGAACCTCCTCCTCCTGCTGACATTCCTCCGGATCCCAGAGAGGCCGTTCCGCCCGAGGAGCTCCTGGCCACTGGTGGCGGTGTCTCACGGCGACTCATCTCGCTCATCTTCTCCAGCGCCTTGCTGGCTTCACTGGGCGCCAGTTTGGAGTTGCCCAGCCCCCCCGTTTTGGCCGCTACTGCCGCCAGGTAGGGATTGATGGGCGGCATCCAGCTGCCAGGAGGCAGTGGAGACTTGTAGTCGGCGGATATACTTCTCGGAATCTTCCTGGGCGGCGGCGGTGAGTCCTGTCCCTGCCTCTTTCTTGTGCTAACAGAGAGGTCCAAGGGTCCCGTGTCGCCCTGCCCATCCTGCTCGGGCTCTTGGTCCTGCTCCTGCTCCTCCTGATCCTCGTCCTCCTCCTCGCCATCGCTCGTCGGGCGCTTTCTGCTAAAGTCCAGCGCCGGGGAGTCCCCCTCCTCCGCTGCCTGCTGCGTCGCCTGTTGGACCAGAGAAGCTGCTGCCGCCAAGGGATTCGTGAGGAGCAGGTGATTCTGTTGGGCGGCGGCCAGGTAGGCAGCCATGGCGGCGGATTGGGGAGGCAGCAGGGCAGCCGCGGCCGCAGGGGGCAGAGTCGCCGTCAGCGGAAGGCCCACCGAGTGCGGCGAGATGGGCGTGGCTGTGGGCGTGGGCGTGGCAGCCGGGGTCAGACGATCGTTGGCCGAGCAGTGCGACTCATTCGATGGACATCGCACATCGCCCGATCCCGTTCCCGCTCCACCCGATGTGTTCGACTCCCGGGACTGACATCGCGGACTGGCCAACTCGCTGGAATGAAAAGAGGGGAAGGATGGAGGTCAAGATCAAGGCACTGCACCAAACAAAATAAAATGAAATGTAATTATCTTACATTATCTACTCTTTTGTTTCCTAAAAAGAACCAACTGGTTCGATAAACCCACTAACCCATGAGCTAGGGAAAATGGATCTGTTCCTGGATCATATGGTATCACAAGGCGCCCAATGCGGCCTAAGTGGGGGGGATTAGTCTCTAATCCTCAACCATACCCACCTCACCTAACCTAACATCTACCCAAAGACCCGTTTAACTATTAAGTAGCCCAAGTAAAATTAGTTGCATAAATGGTAAAGGTTAAGTTATTGTTCCATGTGTTCTTGGTTTAAAAACTGTTGTTGAAAAAATTAATATTATTAAAGTGACTGAAAGATATACGAGAAGTTAGAAATAATTAAGAAATGTATTAATATTGAACTATCAAACAACTAGTTTTATGATGTGCCTAATTAGGCACTCCACAAACATAAACAGAATAATGACATTACGACACCAGTTTTTGGATTATTAAATTATGAAACTTAATATGTACGATGTTTCAAACAGAAGAAAACATTTAATATTTCATTTCAAATCAAATGCCCAACTTTATCAATGGAGCTTACATTCATTTTTGCATTTAATACAGCTATAACTATTGTTTTTAGTTACACTGGCTGTTTAATCCTGTCAGATTGGTCAATAAAGCAACGTTTAACTAGAAAAACACTTCGGTGCACTATCAAAAAAAATGTAGCACAAATTATATTTCAAATGGAACAGTCTCCAAAAATTCGAAGACATTATTGTCAACAGTACATAATACAATTTTTCATTTATCCATTTGTCTTTGTTTTAATATAAAATGTGGAGAGCTCAAAGTGTTTTAATTTCACAGCAAGAACAAGTTCAATTAAGAAAGGAAAAGCTTAATGCACAAACTTGCAGCTGGATTTAAATTACTTCTTTTTTAGAAAATGGTTTTAAACCATATTATTTAATTTATAATATTTAGTTTATTTATTTAGCTTACATTTCACTTAACATCCCATTTAATGGTGTTGTATTGAAAAAGTAGTACTATGCTCTACCTAAAACCCTAAATCAAAACAAATTCGAAAACCAAAATAATAAAAGTATAGGGGACAAACGAATCGGGACTCGAATCGAATCACTCACCTTGCACTCAACGCCTGGCGATAGATTTCCAGCATGACGGCCTCGTGTAGCATCATTTTGTTGGAATTATTTGGTTATTTGGGAGCTCGATTCGGACTCGGGGCCTCACTCTCCGAAGGTTAGATTACTTTGGCTGTTTGGCAATTAATTCCGTCTGCTCATTGATAGGGCTTGTTTTTCTTTTTATTTGTGTTTTGTGTTTATTTTTTATTTGTATTTTTCGGGTTCCCTTCCGATGTCACACTTCACTTCCAATTCAAACATGCGCGAAAAGCGAAAAGAACTCTGATTCTGATTTTATTTTCGTTCACTAAATAAATTCTTTGGCGACTGTGTGCGAGTGTGTGTGTCAGTTTCGTGTTGAGCTTCTATCAAAAACACACACGTCAAATAAATCAAATGTCACAATGCTTCGATGGGCGAAGGGGGCGGCGAAGTGGGGGGAGGGGGAGGACCACGGCTGATGACGAACGCGTGCGTGTGTGAGTGTGCGTTTGTGTGTGTTGCAGGCGTATTTGTTATTGTTGTTGTTGCGGTCAAACTGCCGCCAATTTCACTTCCTTCTTCTTCTTCTTCTTTGGCACACACAACAGCTGTGTGTGTGTGTGTGAGGGTGGTGGGGCTATTAATTTAATGATTTACTGACGGCTTGCCACAAGATTTATGTTTATTTATTTCGACGCGTAGAACTCTTAAGGTCTTTTGATTTTCGTTTGGTTTTTGGTCGAATTTTTTACTTTTACTACTTCTTGCCACTAGCGATGTAGCGTTACTGCAACACCACCCACTGAACGCCCACCATTGAAAAGCGGAAAATCAAGAGTGCGACTTTCGAGTCGTGCGGCCGTTGACTGAAACATATTTTTGACAATTGAAACGTTGGAGCTGACAGCGAGCCACAGCGAGAAACGGTGGTGGCAGAGAGCCAGCAGCGGCGGTGGCAGAGAGCGAGCAGAGAGAAAGCAGCGCAGCCACGGCGCCATCAAAATGAGTAGTTGTGCGAGAGCGAGAGAGCGACTGCCGACAGCTT
Source organism: Drosophila prostipennis (assembly GCA_037075205.1). Lineage (NCBI taxonomy): Eukaryota > Metazoa > Arthropoda > Insecta > Diptera > Drosophilidae > Drosophila > Drosophila prostipennis. Next base: position 883,928 of record JBAMCJ010007674.1, on the reverse strand, counting down.
TCCCCATTAAATTGATATATGCCGGCAGCGGCCGGAGAGGGCTGCGAGAGGCGGCAGAGCGCCGCTTGCGCTCTCGCCGACGCCTGCGCTCTCCGTCCTTGCAACTTTGTTTTGATTTATGAGCCCTCTCTCTTCTACTGCACTGAGAGCAGAGCCAGGATTGCAGATTGCGAGAACAGAGCGAAAGACAGAGAGAGAGAGAGAGCGTGTGACAGGTGTTTGTGTGTGGGGGCCGGTCTGGCCCCTGTGCGTGTGTGCGCTGAGTGGGGGCATTTGTGTTTGTATTGCAGCTGGTCAAATGCTGACTGCGCTGCCGACGTCGACGTCGCTGCCGCTTAAATCAAGGTTATTTATTGAAATTGAAAATGAAGCAATGTGTGGGAAAGGGAGAGCGGGACAGGGAGAGAGAGAGGACTGTTAAAGAGTTTCCATTTCCATTTTCAGCACTTGAAGAGCATTAATTTCTGCGCTGCTTTTTTCCTAAAAAGTTATTGTTGCCTCCCCACCTCCGCCCCCTTTCTATTCCCCTCTCTTTCTGGCATGCGTGACCCAGGAAACAATTGTTGCATGCACACCGCAGAAGGATAACGGGAAATTTAAGGACTGCGATGAGGAAGGCGAAGGAGCGAGGGAGATGCAGATGTGTGCCAGAAAAGGATGGGAGATTGAAAAGCACACACAGGATCTGATTTCTCCTGGATCCTTTCCGAAAATGGTTGGATTCATCATACATCCCTCTTTTTTAGATTCTCATCGCTTTCCCCGCTGTAATTATTTTCCAATATTTGTGCGCAGACAGCCATTACGCATCTTTATTAGTTTTGTGTTTCGTCTTTTGCGATTCAAAGTCGTCAAGGCAAAAAGAGGAAAAATGGAAAACGAAAATTTCAGACAGAACAACGCCTTAAAGTACATATTTTTTTAGTTTGGTAAGATTTTGACTATACAATACCAATGATTTGAACTGCACCGAAAGATGCTGGTTTCGGCTCTTCTTTCGTCGGTAAAGGGAGTGAGCTTCCAATATGATCCACAGTGCTACTTGCTCGCATATGTATACAGTGGTGGTCACGGGCTTAGCACACCCTGCTCGACCCATCATATTTTCTCCATATCTCCTTTCTCGTTAGAGATTTTAACTTTCTGTTTTTACCCACCTTTGTGCTATAAATAGAACAACTTCCACTGTTAATATCGTCCCATTCGCTTTTACCATTGTTCTATGGCAATAATTTTAGTGGATCAACCTGCAAAATGAGCTGTTTATGAGTTTAGCACACTTTAGCAAATTCTTGCAAGGTATTTCAGCAGATACTGACTTTCAAGTCCTTTCAAAAGGTCCAAGACTCCTCCAATCTTTTTTGTAGCCTTTTAACACCCAAACAAAATTAGGTATATAACATTAAAATCGTTCAACAATTTCCTGAGATAGGCATAGCAACGCTTTGATATTTAGATTACAGTCTCGATGATTTGAAATGTTGTATGCAAATCGTGCTTTTAGTTAATGTTGTAATGTTTTTATTTAGAACATTATGTCTATGCCTAGGAAGCTGTTGACCGTTTTTCTCAAATGATTTTTTCTCAAATTTTTTGTGTTTTCTAAGCGTATGATTTTTTCGATTAAAAATAATAAAATAACTGTTATTTTCTGTTATTTTTAACTTTTATTTATTTTAACTTAAATTCTCTGACTTTTATTTCTGAAATAACAGTTACTTCATGACCAATTTTAAAAAAGTTAAAAATGTTTAGGTCATTGCGGATATGAATTAAATTTGTTTTATGATTTTTTCTCAAATTTTTTGTGTTTTCTAAGCGTATGATTTTTTCGATTAAAAATAATAAAATAACTGTTATTTTCGGTGCCTGGGTTTGGGAGGTATGGCTTCCAAAAATATAGAGATATCTCTTAGCAAGTGAGGATGTAACCTGTGTAGTTATTATTTTGGCCAATATTGTATATCATAAGGAACGGTGAACTTCTAGGTTTTCTATGATTACACTAAAACTTGAATAATTTACTTTAACTGCTCTTAAATCTTAATTAATTTACTGAATTTAATTTCACTAAGTTGCACGGACGTGCCACTAGGGATCGGAAAAAGAATAGTTCTATACAGCGCAATATCTTATGCAAATCTAATTGTATTTTGGGGATTATTCTAAAAGGGCGCTTCTGGCTGTTCAAAATCAATGGAATATGTATATCTGACTGGAATCGGATTGACAGGCGGTGGAATATCGCGACACCTGACAATTGTGGCCAAAATGCAGCACCCACTGCTGTCAGCCATCAAAACTTTGAAACGTTCCGCGTGCTCTTGTGTGCGTTTTTGTTTTTTGTTGACTAGAAAAGTGGCATAACACAAAGTTGGCCCAAAATGCTGGCAATGGAAACCTCTTTGCTGATTGAATGCTAGTAATTCGGGAGAGAAGTTACAACCTTCTCATATTTTTTAAAAATTATTTAGAGATAAGAAAGAAATATAAAATTAAGTTGTAAAATTATAACTGTTATACCCAGTAATTTTTATTCTATTTAATCGTATTATTGTTAGAATTATTATAATTCTGGTACTTTTAAAGGTACGGTAAGGCTAAAAAGGACATTATTAATATTACGAGTATATTTATATTTTAATATTACAGGTATAGGGACGAAATACAGTGATATTTGCAATTACATAGAAATATTTTCTTTGTTTACCAACTGACACTCGAAGGTTAGTTCCAATTTAGGGCCGAGTGGGCAACTAGAAGGTAAGCGGAACCGATCAACATGGTCACCAGCATCAGTGGGAATCCGATGACGAAGAAGTGCCAAAAGGAGATCTTGTAGCCATGCTGGAGGGCGATCAGGGCAATGATCTCATTGGAGACGGCCCCGAACAGGGATCCATTGCCCCCGAAACAGGCGCCGAACGTCAGGGCCCAGAACATCGGGGGCAGCGGAATGTCGTCCTTGCTGGCCATCTGGAAGCTGAACTTTAGCATAAAGATGGTGACGGCGGCGTTGTCGATGAAGATCGTCAGCAGGGCGGTGGTCCAGAGGAGCACCATGGTGGTCACCGCCGTCTGGTGCTGCGGTTGCAGGCTGGTCAGCAGGACCACAGTCCTGTCCCCGATCCACTCGAAGAATCCCAGCTGATCCACGGCCTCCGAGAGCACGAAGAGGGCGGCGATGAAGAGGAGGATGGTCCACTGGATGATGCCCAGCGTGGCGTTCAAATCGTTCTTGTCCTCCAGGATGATGAGCAGGAAGGCGGCCAGCAGGGTCACCCAGCCCAGGGAGGCGCCATCGGCCACCGTGGGTATCGAGTGAAGGATCATGCAGACGAAGGCGAAGGTCAGGGCGATGCAGCACTTGATCAGCAGCGGCTTGTCCCGGATCGGATGGCCCTCCTCCAGACCCGCCAACGTTTCGGCATAGTTATCCACGGGCTTGAGCCAATACCTGCCCGGCTTCTTTTCCTTCAACCGAGCTATGCGCTCTAGGGTCTCCCGGCTGGGTGGCTTATTCTCCCCCGCCAACCTCTTCTCCTCCATCAGGTCCAACTGGTTTTTGTCCAGCACGAAGATACTCTTCCTATGCGTCACATAGACTATTCCAAAGACCACGAACATGGCGACCAGCACTCCCGGCAGCATGTGTATCACAAACTGGACAAAGTCAACGCCTTCGGCCACCACGGCCGGATTGGTGGTGACGATCGCATTGGGAGGATTGCCCATGGGGGTGAGGGCGCCTCCCATGTCTGCGAATATGGCCACTACGACCAGCACGTAGGTTGTCCGCAAGGACATCTCCTCGCACAACTGAATAGTTATGGGGGTCAGCACCAAAGCCATAATGTCGCTGTTCAGGAAGGCGGACAGAAAGGCGGTCAGCATGCTGAGGAAGAATATCAGGGGCCACGGACGACCCCTGGAGATCCTGTAGGTGCCAACCACCAAATATTCAAAGACGCCAGTGGTCGCCATTATGTCCACAATGGTCATCAGACCGAAGAGCAGCATCAGGGACTCGAAGTTGACAAAGGATATGATCGTGTGCACTTCGGGCCGATGCTCCAGGATCCCCAGAACCGCGATCGCAGTGGTGGCTATGATGAGAGCGGCGAAGGTGTGATCTATAATGTCGAAAATGATCAGCATGTAAAGGCCGAGGATCAGGAGGCCGGCATAGAGGACGCACATGTCGGTGATCAGGGGATTGTTGTTGATCACCACGTGCAGGGACACCGGCGAATCCTGCTTGCTCTCCAGGGAGATCACAGCCTGTCGCTCTGCCTGATGGTGCATCCTGAAGTTCTTGGACACTTCGTTGTACGCCGTAGCATCGCTGGCCATCACAATGTTCCACATGTCCGTCCGGCGGTAGGTCACATTCAGATCGGAGTTGCGCCACTCCAACCGCAGGCCCGCCCCGTAAACCCCGTTGTCCTCGTCGGGAAACCGCATGAGATACCAGTCCACGGGTCCGAGCAGCGTTACTCTGACCCCATTGTGCGGCAGGTCCACCTTCCGCAGAACCGTTTGGTTGGGCATCACGGTGACCATCGTGCTGCGCGGCTGTTGCTCGGCGGCAAACACGAACACGATGAAGGTGCAGCCCAGCCAGAGGAGCAGCAGGATGCACATCTTGACGATGTGAATGATGGCCCTGTTACGCTCAGAAAGCCTGGTCCTTTCGCCATCCTGGGCATTTTGTCTCGATCGGCGCAGGTGCGGCCAAGCCTGCAAACGGCTACCGTTTATATGTCTGGAGTTTATAGACCGAAGGGGATTACTTAGAATTTTCATTTGATATTTCAGTCGAACACGACTGGATCTTTCAAGTTACGTCATAATACAGGTGGGTTACATACTCTCTTAACAATCTGACGAGTTTGCACTAATTAATTTTGCAAATCATTATACTTACACACAAAAAAAACAGGATCAAATCGATATGCACATGGTAAATTTCTGGTATTTATACGCATATCGTTTTTACCATGCAATACTGATAAAATTGATATTAAATAATATCATTTTGCCAATTTCTCTCTTTCGGATATTCTCTGACTTCAAAAAAGACAGGAATGGCAATATGGCGACATAAATTAAATTTCTGAATTAAATAGGGCTTAAAGTTACATTCATTTGCCTTCTTAGAACATGTTGTTTACATTTCGAGCATATCGAATTGAAATGACGCATATGGGGTAAAAATTGATACCACATGACATCAAATCGATCATCATTTCATATCATGTTTTTTTTGGGCTTACATAAACCTTGATGTTTTTCTAAAATAACGTTGCCAGTATGCACAGTATAGAATCCAGTATAGAAATTCCAGCATGTCATCTGTTTTATCTATTACTTTGTTATTTTTTCCATTAAAGGAACTTCTTAAAATATAAGGAAATGATTACTTGCAAGACTATTAAAGATCTTTTCGGTTCTGGAACCAAGATGAAGTGCAATTCCCCTGTTTGGTTTGTAGAAATATTGATTAATTTTTAAAACATTCCTCTTGTTCGTTGAGCCCATAGGATTTTGATTTTTTTTGACTGTACATAGGCAATCGCCTCAAAAGCCCTGCCCCTCCCACCTAGGAATTGCCGGGCGTCAGTCAGGTTTGTGCAATTGCATCCAGCAGGCAGCCTGTGGAAGCTGCCAATTCGCTGCCACAAATGTCATGTAACGCGTCCGTTTTTCTATTGCAACAGAAACATTTTTCAAGCCTGCAAAAACTGCCGGCTTTTGTTGTTGTTGTTTAGGCAGCGGTTAACGTCACAAATCGAATTGACACACGATTTTTATCACAAGTTGCAACTTCCGCGCGACTCTGCGGAATCATTTTCAGACCCCCACACATCTCCTGTCCATCTGTCAAAAAATGTGGAATGCAAAAAAGATCCTGACACCTTTTTTTTCGCGGTGACGGACGCGTCCAGACGACAACCACAACGACAGCGACGTCGCCAGAATGCCATAAAAATGCAGGCGCCAGTTCATTTCCCATCCCATTCCATATGTATGTGATTCGCCCCCCTTGAATGGCCTCAGAAATAAATGGTACTCGCCTTTAAATTTAGACACAATTGCAGATACGATTCGTTGAGCACTCGGATACATGTTGCAGTAATGGGAAAAGCCAAAAACTCAATTGGATTGAATGGCAGCTACCTGGAAACTCGGTCCCCCATTTGAGGTGGAGTCAAAAGTTAAATGGAATCTATCTAACAATTTGCGCACACAACAAATTATGGTTTTGGCAAATGTTTACGAGCTCTGGGTTCAAAATATCTGTCAGAGTTTTTGGCAAAATTTCGGAATATTTTTGCACTGCCGCGGGTGATTTTTTCCATGATTTTCTGGAGATTTTAATTAATTTGCCTTGAACTAGAAGTGTGGTATAGTAAAGGAAATGGGAGGTATAAATAAGCTTCAAGGACAGGCTAAATTTTTTTGTTCCACGTTTAACATGCAAGTATTGCAATTCGTTTTTAAATACTTACTAATATATAAATTAAGAGAAGGTCGAAATAAAAACGTAGGTTTTGATTTAAAAACCTACTAATGATTATTAATAAAGGTGTCTAAAAGGATGTAACAAGAGCTAAGAAACGAAGAAATTTCATATTTTATTACATAATTACATTAATTTCCTTTTATTCTGAGCTAAATAAAAACATATTGCCCATCTAATAATTTTGCCGTAAAAGTCCTCATAAACAAATTTCATTTGATGTAGACTCTAAACCACAACTTACTGGAACGTTATGGTGAGCTTGGCAAACATGTGCCACCATTCATCAAACGGTGAGGAACCCAGAGTCCTTTTCGGATGAGCCATCAACAACTCTTTCGCTTCATCTACCCGCCCTCCAATTGTCTAGCAGCATCAAGCCAGACAAAAACACAACTCAAAATACAATTCATCTGCATAAACATTTGTGGAGCTATTGAAAAACAAACAGAACCAACCCGTGCAACAACAATAAGACAAATAACCCACAAAAAACCCGAGCTGGGTTCCAAAATGCATATGAGTGATGCAGATAGATGAATTGCCACTTCCACGTACACTGCCCCAATTGGATTGCCGCAAAACCTCGACTTTTGATCCATAGACGAACAAATTAACACGGACTCTGTAAAGGATTTGAGAAAAAATTTAAAGTTTAATGGAGAGAGAAAATTACATGCTCGATATTAAATAAATAACACATTGGTGTGAATAAATGTATTTTCTTTTTATTTTTTATTTGTCCATCCATCTGTCCGTCTCTTTGTCCGTTTCTACCCAAACTAGTCAGTTTTAAAGCTATCGGAATGAAGCTTCCCCAAAAGTAATCTTTCTATTGCAGATAGTATATAAGTCGAAACCAGCTCCTATAGAAAGGTTCTTCATTTCTTGTTTATTAACAGTATAAGACATTTTTACTTTCTCTATATAGGATCATACATAAGGGATTGATTGTATAATAATATATTGATAGATAAATGTAGAACTGAACTAGATGTTATTAATAAAACGTATACTTCTTTTTTACATCGCAGTGTAACATGTTATTATAGTGGGTAATGTTAAGATCTAGCAACCAATTCAGGAACTAGAATTCAGGAATTATGAAGCATTTTTAGCTTTAAGGAACTTTAAGGAACCTTAACGGTTATTTATCTAAATAAAAAATAATTTAAAATTAAGTAAAACTTACTGATATAACTGATCTCTGAGTGCAGTGCTAACGATAGTTGTGTGACCGTTAACTTCGCAATTGCCATTGGCGAAAAACAATGGAGAGCACACTCGAGGGGGAGAGGAGAAAGTTTATGTTCGCATTGCTGCCTCAGAATGTGATGAAATTCAAATGGCGGTCCGGAGAAAGGGGAGTGTGTGGGAATTAGGCAGTGGGAGTGGCACATAACGAGCCCAAAACACTAAACTCCGAAACTGAATGAATGAGTGTCAAGTGTGATATATCACCGCAAAAACAAGACCATAAGCATGAGTGATAAACGCTGTTGAGCTTGGTTAGCGCATTGCAACGCACAAACACACACCCCTGCCCCACACACACTGTCACAAACAGTATGTCAGCGCACACACACATATGCATGCAGTCATAGACATGTCAACATGTTGATGATGGTAACTAACTAGAGCAAGAGCCACCACGAGACTCCTGGCCAAGAGGGGGAAGGACATGGCATTGGATGGATTCGGATTGGGACTGCAAGTAAGAGTGGGAACGGGAACGGGAATGGGAATGGGACTGGGATTGGGATTGGGGCATGGCTATGCCACTGAAACTGGCGCTCCAGGCCGGAGTTGCGTCTAGGCGCGATAAAGCGATGAGGACAACAGCCACTGGCGGCGGGGGAGGAGAACCGAGTGGATCTAAAAACATCCTAACTGCCGCACACTGCAACCGGAGTTCCAAGAAACTGGAATAAATATTTGCATTTATTTTGGGACTATTTCTAGAATACTAAGGTTACTTTTATATGATACCTCCAATAGAATACTGGACCAAGCAAAAGAACGCTGTACAATACATTTTTCTAAGTAGTTTTAAGAAATCACTGGGGCTTCGAAATCGCAATCGATGTTTTTTAAAAGCGTGCAGTAGAAAAATCGTAGATTTTCGGAGTATCAAGGCATTGCAATGTCTAAATTCGGACTTTAAAAATATTTTAGGATACTTTTGGATCAGGGCTGCCATTTCTACACAGAGAGAATTATTTAAGTAATTTGTACTCAAATTGAGTATTTTTGTACTTAAAAATTAAGCATGAACACAAATACTCATTCTGAGTACAAAATACTTACTATCAGTACAAATTTGAAAAAAAATTTTTACTCAAATTGAGTACAAAATACATTTATTAAGTACATTTTTCCTCAAAATGAGTACAAACTGTACTCATTTTTGGAAATTACTTGGATAGTATTTTAAAAATGAGTATTGCCATTTCTCAAATTGAGTACTGAAAAATGATTGAATTGAGAAAAAAATTCTCAATCTGGAGAACTTCCTTTCTTACTTACACATTATTTTAAGGGCTATACCAGATTATGTTAAGTGTTTCATAATTATGTGAATACTAAACTGTTATAAATAAAACAAACTTCATTTTTGTTCGACCCAAGTCGCCTTCTCCGTCACTCGAACCCCCGACCCTTGTGTTCATGCACGCGCGCACTAACCGGCTGAGCCAAACAAGCATCACATTCAGCAATGTCCAAACCGCGTATAAGATTTAAATTGTAATGCTTGCAATCAATTGGATTTTAAACATTAAATGGAATTGGGCTTATTATACCATAATAAAATAATTAAAAATAAAAAAAAAACGCAGAATAACAAAAACAAAAATATTTGTGTTTACCGGAATGGGGATTGAACTCACGACCCGAACGACATTAGCTATCAAATATTTGATGGCAAGAGTCATTTACTCCCTAGGCCAGCCTTTTAGAAGGTTCCTGTGAGTAATGTCATACTCATTATGAAAATATTTGTACTCAAGTTGGAAATTGAAGAACTTGTTTCCTAAAATTAAGATTTTTGTGATCAATTCAAGTTTTTTTTCTTAAAGTGAGTTTAATTTGTACTCAATATAAGTTTTTTCCCAAAATTTGTACTCAAAATCAGTACATCCTGAAATTGAGAATACAAATACTCAATTTCAGAACGTCAGAATTCTCTCTGTGTAGCCTTTTTCTGGACAGATACATTATTATTTTTATATATCTAGCCAGAAAAGCTCCATCAAACTCTTATTTTCCGGAAATCTGTCCCTATATCAAGTGTTTTATATTTTAAAAAATATTTAGGGTATTCAATTGCGTTGCAAAAGTGTTAAATTTGGAAGTTTGCCAGACGAGAATTGTGAACGCCCTATATTTTAAAAAATCGTTGCAGGAAATTGACTTTCAATAGAAAGCCAACTTTTAAATGTTTGTATTGCTTAAAGTATTCGTTTAAAAATGTAGAGCTGTGAATGAAAAGAAGGCTTTGTAATTTTCTGTCATTAAAAACAAGAAAGGAAGCTAGCTTCGGCCAGCCGAAGCTTATATACCCTTGCAGATAATTCCTATTAATGACTAATTTTCCAATCGTTCCTATGGCAGCTATATGATATAGTTGTTCGATATTGATAAAATTAAAATCGAAATTCGAAAACATTTAAAAAGACTCATATCCCAGAGTAGAAGAGAATACAATAAAAGTCAACGAAGCTATAATTTATTTCCTATTATATTCCCATTAATTTTCCGATCGTTCCTATGGTAGCTATATGATATAGTCGTCCGATTTTGAAAAAATTTTATTCGAAATTCAGAATCAGATAAAAAATGGCATTTCCAAAAGTAGGAGGCTCTAGGTTTAAAAACACCCAAGATATATAGTTGTCCGATCCGGCTCGTTCCGACTTATATACTACCTGCAACAGAAAGAAGACTTTTGGGAAAGTTTTAGCCCGATAGCTTTAAAACTGAGAGACTAGTTTGCGTAGAAACAGACAGACGGACAGACGGACATGGCTAGATCGACTCGTCTAGTGATGCTGATCAAGAATATATATACTTTATGGGGTCGGAAACGTCTCCTTCACTGCGTTGCAAACTTCTGACTGAAATCATAATACCCTCTGCAAGGGTATAAAAACCCAACTTTTCAGTATATTTTTAGTATTTTAGCTTAAATTCCTACCCATTATTAACCCCCGATTTTTACACAAGTACAACAGATTTGTATACATAGGCTGGGGTGTTGTAGGCCTTGAAAACTATTTTGTATGGACATTTTTGTTGGAACTGCTTACACTTTTACACTTCTCAAACGTTTGCAACGCAATTGAATACCCTAATTGTATTTGGTTGTGTTTGTGTTTTATTCACCATCTGTCCTTTTTTTGTTGGCATCACTGTTTTGGATACTATCATTAGTAATTTCTGATACCCTTTTATATTTAAAATGTTGTGTAATTTTTTAACAATTAAATTTTTATTTTATTGACAATTTATTATTTAAAAATGTAAAAAGTTTAATTTAAACTCAATTACCGATTAAGTGATGATTTTGGACCATATCTCAAGGATCAGCCTTTCTGATTTCCCTTTAGTTGGTGAACCATTTCGAAAACGCCCAGAGCACTGTGCCCATTGAATGTTTTGTGCAACATACTGCGGCAATCACATGTGATGAACTGCAAAATGTCACAGGCCAAGGAGCGGAATGGGTATGGGGATGGGAAAGGGGACATGGAGTCGGATGGGGGAGATGGATTTCGGAAAAGAGGAACGCGCTGTGGCCGCTGTGTGATGATGCCCTCTGCTCCCAATCTTGTTGGCCTCGTTGTTCGGTTGCTGATGCTGATGTTGATGTTGCTATTGCTGTTGGTGTTTTGGCAAAAAGGCGTCAAGGCGTTTAAGCCGAAAACAAAAACTGGCAACTAGGAATTCATTGGCCAAAAACAATGCAATTAATTTCACTTACCCGTCACCGTTATGCTGCCGCTCCGTCCGTGAGTGATGATGATGCTGCTGCTGTGTCGCCTGTCCAGAGTTGAGTGTTGCTGCCGTGCTTGTTGCTGTTGCTGCTCATGTTGCCGTTGCTGATGCTGATGTTGCTGCTGCTGCCGGACGATCCAAATCCAGTTCAGACTTTATACACTCGTCCGAACTCCAAAGCGAGGCGGAAGTGTCAACGAGGCGAGGCTTTTCACAGAGCGGTGATGAATTTCATAGTTGTTGATTTTATGATTGCCGTTTGTTGCTTGTTTTTTTGATACCCGCAGTTGTTGCTTCTGTGAGCCAGTGATGGCTGAGTTGTTTTATCCAATTTGGGTACGTTTATAGGGACAGGTAAAAATGTGATGCTCTCTTAAAAGAACGTTTAGCTGTTTTTAATTTTTAGTGAAGGTTATACATTTACTGATTTAATTTTAACAGAATTTTTTAGATGATTTACTGGCCTACAATTCTTTCTGATTTAAGTAATTGTATTGGTTTTTTTAAGCATATAAATATTTTTTATTACATTTCCTTTGTATTTTACATTAAAATTTGTACAAATCTGTACGATTTGTATATTGGAGGTAACGGTGGTTAAAATAAGTACCTATGTAAATAATACTACCCAGATTCCTCCCATCACTGCTGGTAGGTATCATTGCGAGGCAGTCTCTCACATGTTCCCTGACTTTTTACAATTGTCAACTTCAAGTTTATTGCTGCATGTTGTTGTCTCTTCTATCCTTGTTGCTGTCAGCAACAGTTTTAGTTTTCCTTTTCGCCCATGTTTGTTTGTTTGTTTGCCGTTTAGCTGGAGAGCCGCATTATGGCCGCATGTCAGGCGGTGGAACATTGTCACATCGTGAATCCTTCAACGCCACCAGTTGACACCCATCTGGCCATCTGGTTGGCCGGTCATCTGGTCGTCTGGTCAGGTGTCCTGTCCCCCGATTTGTGGTCCGAAGGCAAATCTAAGCCATTTGCATTGTGGCTGTTGACCGTTGGCATCCGATTCTGACCGTGTTGAGCGACCACAAAAAGCCGCCTGATTGTTGCCGCTGATGTTTGTGTCATCACCATTTGAAATCCACGTCCACGGACGGTAAAACTTTTTGCGGACATCAAGCTGTGATGGCATTTGATTTGTCAAACGTGAGCGATGATGGTTTGATGGTTTAATCAGGCATTGAAGGGGAAATTAATGTTTGAATTGGTGCAATAGACAATTATATCTTACCTCTGGATGTATAAATGATTTGTAATTTCAGATGCCTATAAAAACTGAACGATTGAAAATAAATTATAATAATAAATAGTAGGGCAACTATGAAGTAACATGTCTTTTAGTTCTTAAATTAAATTTTATATTATTAAAAATTTTTTTATATAGTGGTTCATTTTCTTTCTTCTATTCATTTTCCTTAAAGTATAAGATCTTTAAAAAAGAAGTATGTTTAGCACATTTTATTATTTATGCACCACCAAGACTGCATCTTGTGCGTTCTTAATGCCTTTCACGTAATATTCATAGGCTACCCGCACCTCCCCCAAAACAAACTCAAAGTATTCATTTCCATCATAAGATCGCCGCCAAAGGGGAAAAAAGCAAGTAGGAGTAGGGAGAGTCAACTTCGGGCCAAACAGAGGCAGCACAAAAAGGTGACAAATGACATGGTCGACTCAAAGTAATTCCTTTCAATTAGGACGCTGCGCAGGCGCAACTGCACTGCTTGCTCTTCCTCGCCTACCGACGGTCCACTTTTGTCCGCCGCTGACATTGACATAGCGCGTGGACATGAGCGGTACAGTGGGTCCTGCTCGGACCGCCACAGCCCACTGTGGCACGAATCAAATCAAGCCTCCGGTGTCAGTTATTAATGGTGCACATTTTGCGCCTTAATGGCTAATTCAAAAGTTGACAGATGTGCGTAATTTATTCGCACCTCTCGGGCCACAGAACATTGATCCTTTCGGCCAGACCCGTTTCATTCTACATGGCTGCTTGATAAACGATCCTCGCATTGTGGTGTTGAAAAATGTTGCAGGGCTGCAACTTAAGCCAGAGGAAAATATGATGAGGCCATCACGATGCCAGCTGAAGATAACCAATGGGACATGGCCACAAATGAAGAAGGATCTCCATAAGACCAGCTCACAATGGAACATTTTTCTTATAAATCGTTGGTGGAATATAACATAAAGTTTTTTTTTGTATATAGTAGCTCTTTCTTATAAATATTATATTTTAAACTGTGAACAAATTTTTCATTTTTATTTATTATACAACATTTAAGCTTTGATCTTGTAGTGTTGCTAAGAAATTTGTTTTACCTGAAGGTCCTAATTTAATTTTTTCTCTAATTTTATTAGACACACTTTTCATTCCTTTTCTCAAATTAGATTTACTCACTTAAAAATGGCTGTAAATGGTTTCCCCCTGAAAATTGGAGGAATATTTAATGAATCTAAAATTTGCGGTGCGGGGGAATGAGCTGTGGAAATGCTAATGATACTATCAGGGCGAGTTAAGGGTCCGGCCACTCACAATACACTCGAAATTAAAACCAGAGCATACAACTTAAATTAAGACACTCAAAAATGATTAAGAAATGCGCAAAGAACAAAACGGAAACGAATGAAACTGGGAAGATGCCGCCACAAAGGGGAAGTGAGCATAAAAACCGAGGCGGAGACCAAATGAAATGGGAAGTAGGACCCAGTACCCAGGACCAGGACCCAGAAGAACTAAGGCCAAAACCAAGAGTCCAAGTCAGTGATGGAGCAGATGATATGCCCGCGGGAATTGTTGCTGCTCAGCAAGATGAAGACGAGGCCAAGAAGGGAGCCCTTAGAAGGAGGAAAAATGCAAAAAGGCAAATGAAAAGCCAGGCCAAACCAAACCAAACCAAATCTAACCATCGGCAAATGAGCCGGGCAAGAGGAAAACATTTTGTAATAATTTCATTTTGCAAATGACGTGCGAGTAACGAAACAAAAGAAATTAAATTTAACATACAAAGGAACTTCTGGAATAGGAATGAGATGCCTTGAGATGAAAACGGCAATGGGAATGGAAATGGGATTGGGAGTGGGGAATGGGAACTGGTAGTGCCACAGGCTGGCGCCTTATGCATTATGAATCGGATATCTGAGGAGGTATTACAGGGGGGCGCCAAGGCGGAAAACTATTCCTGCAGATGAAGTGCCGAACGCGAATTGCTTTTTTAATGTCAACCCGAGTGCAGGGAGACATTGCGAATTATATTATGAATGAAATAGAAGCGGAGCAACAGAAACAGAACCAGGACCAGAGGTGCAATAAAAATTTTGCTCACTAATGTGCCCAGGACTCTCCTCTGACCCCAGCAGATGCCACTGGCGATAGCCGGCAGACAGACGTTGATAAAAACTCATTTCAACTGATGGCCCAGGTCCCAGGCCGAGTGCCCTTTGCCAGCTGCAACATTTTTTCTAACCAGCCACAGTGGGACCAATTAATAGCAAGGGCTTACCATTTCAAATCATGTTATTGTAGACTAATAATTTTATTTAAATAATTTAAATAATTAATTTATATGTAAGCTATTTTATATGTGGAAATAAAAATGTTTTACAATACTTTAGTTGATTTTTCAAACAAAAATAATTTAATTTTAAAAGAAAGAGAATTTGGATTTAAGAAATATAACAAAGACTTTTATTAAAAAAATTGTTTAAAAGTTTATAAAAGTAGTGGTTTATGCTTCCAGAATTTTCAATATGATTTTTTAAAACCATTCATATTTAGAAAGGTATTTAACGACTTTTTATGTGCTATTTTAAATTAAGTACATTTAGATTGAAGCTGCATTAACGCTATGCATTTATTCACTTTTTATTCTAGAAATTTTCATGGATATACTGTAGGTATATATATATATCTCAATTGATGTTCTCTATAGCATTTTTCAATATATACAGATAAATAGAGCCCGCCTCGGGGAGTAGTTTATTTTCTATATTAAACTAACTTATAGATTTTAAAAATACTTAAACTGGACATCCCTTAAATTTGTATTTAGAAAGGCTTTTATTTTTATACCCGTTACTCGTAGAGTAAAAGGGTATATTGTATTCGTGCAAAAGTATGTAACAGCTAGAAGGAAGCGTTTCCGACCCCATAAAGTATATATATTCTTGATCAGGATCACTAGCCGAGTCGATCTAGCCATGTCCGTCTGTCCGTCTGTCTGTCTGTATGAACGCTGTGATCTCGGAAACTACAAAAGCTAGAAAGTTGGGATTACCAACACATATTCTTGGGCTTCCTACGCAGCGCAAGTTTATTTCAGCCGAGCGCCACGCCCCCTCTAACGCCCACAATCACCTATAATCGCCCACAAACTATACTTAAATGTGTCTGACGCCTACATTTTTAAAGATTTTGGATAAGTATAAATGCAATTCTATTGTGTTTAGTTATAACTATCGAAATGTAGAAGAAATTTTTTAAATCGGACCATTCGTTAAAAAGTTAGGCCTGATCAAAGTTTGGACATATCTCCATCTCCCTCGCACTCCCTTTAGCCGAGTGACGGGTATTAGATAGTCGGGACACCAACCCGACTATAGCGTTCTCTCTTGCTTTTTTAATTAATTAGTTTTTAGCTGGCGGTGAACCACTGTGCGGTGGCCGCCAATGGAGCGTGGACTCCTTTCGCTTGACGTACGAATGCTGGCGAACACTTTGACGACTCCTGACATGACGAGTGTGAATGCGCAGAGCCAGACACCTCCTTGCCCATTGCTGCTTGCCCCGCTCTCGACCAGGATGACCCGCCTCCGACTCCTCCGACTTTCCCTGGGCTGCTGACGCTGGCAATGTTTCGCGTTGTGGGTCTCGTCCTTGCTTCTGGTCGTCGTCGCCATCGTTGCGTTATATTTTAATATATTTGATACAGACCATTACTTTTAACGATTATTTTCTAAAGTAATTACGTTTCAAGTACGAAATATGAAGAAGCGAAACGGGCAATGGGTCGCCCACTTTGCAGCACCCAACCCCAACACCATTCCCATCCCACCAACCCACCTCTCACATGGCTAGTCGTCGCATTAAAATGAAATGCTCACACAGTGCTGGCAACTCGACGTTTTGGAGAGCTCAACGCGATAGCTCTGCTAACGACAACATTACGAGGCCCAACCTTGCGCCCACAACACCCACTTCAACTAACCCTAACCTAAACCTAAACCCAAACCCCTTTGACGAACAATGAATTTAATTCGCATCTCTGAGTGGCAAACTGAAAAGAAGAAACAAAAACGAAGAAGAACTTCTCATCAAGTTGGGCTCTTTTTTAATGGCCATTTTTAATGAATATTGCTTTCGGCTTTTAATATTTGTTGGCGGTGCTGAAAGGTCCCCAGATGAGGTGAGATCGGCCGGTAAGTCGATGCTAATGCTGGGGATTACCTAAACGTTCAAAACCTGAGGCTCTTAAAACTAAGCAGCAATGCTAAGTGATAGAACTTTATTAGCCTTCAAGAGGAATAATAACTAGGAAGTGGGTTTAAATTCTGATATTTAGTTTTGGGATAGTTTAAGTAAGAGATATCTACACCGAGAAACAAAAAAACCGTTCTCAACGTTCTTGATTACATTTTGATACTTCAGTAAAAGTCTTCTTGGTTTCAAGAAGAAAAATTCTTGGATTCAAGCATAGGCGTTCTTGATTTCAAGAATACGCGCGCTCGGTTCCAAGAGTAAATCGTTCTCGGTTTTAATAATGTCTCTCTTACCAAGAGGAAACTATTCTTGTTTTCAAGAACAGAATTCTTGGATTCAAGCATGGGCGTTCTTGTTTTCAAGAATAGGTGCTCTCGATTTTAGTAATTAGCCTTATAAGGATTTCGGCTGTAAATGCAATGCCCTTTTCATGGATTGCAAAAAAGTACGAATTTGCATATTACAAGATCATCTTAATTTTATAACCATTGAAATAAATGTCTTACAATTAACTGACAATTGCATTCATTAAGCCATCGATTTATTTTAAATTGCAATAAAAATACCTTTGGAAAGTTCTTCTTTTACTGACAAATCTCTGTACTAACTGGAAATAAGTCTACCAACCTTGACGGCCAATCTCTCAACTGGAGAGCGAACAATGAAAATCGGTGGCCTGGTGGCGGAGTTCAAACTAAAGGTTCAAACTGCAGACAGAATGGAAACTTTATAGGAAATAATGTGTTTGGCTGGCGTGCATGTCTCTGACTTTGATGCAATGGGATAGCCCACACAAACGGCACAAAAGCAACAATGAGAACGTGAAGTAAGCAACTAAATTATACCGTTGAGAGTAATTTACGTTGCTTTCCTTCTTTATTATATGTACGAGCTGAGTACAACGGCCAGGAGATGGCCCGAAAAACGGAAAAAAGATATATGAAACAGAGTTCAAAAAATGGTCTAGTGGAGGAGTTGGGTGGCAAACCTAACCCCTTTAGTCCGGAGACCTGGCTCAGCATTTCATGATGTATTTGCCGGCCAGTCAGCCAGCCTCACCTCAAATGTCCATGTCGATGTCCATTACCTCTGCCCCCAACCCCTTGCCTCTTGCCCCCCGAACCGGATTTGTTTTGTTTTTGTTGGCCTGTGGGTGATTTACAGACACTTTGACGTCCGTCCGGGTGACGCTTGACCCATTAGTGGGCGAATCCCCGAAAGAATCAACCCTTGAATGGAGTGGTGGGCCGAGGCGAAATCATGAAATCATTGTTCACGATGATGTGCAATACATTATCCATTCAAACGGACCTCAAAGGAGGGTTTTGGTTTCTGGTTTACTGTTCTGGGTTTTGTTTTTCTTTGTCCTCAGTTTTTCGGGCTATGAGTGATTTCAGCTGGCGTCGATCCATCTGGGACGTATTCATCAATAATTTAAGCACACTTTTGCACCCGTTGCTTGTAATTGTTGTTGTCCTTGGCTGTGCATAAAAATTGCATCAAACTGTGGGTTGAACATGGAATTTTGGGGTTGGATTTTTTGGAGTTCAACAACTCCTGGATTTTTGATTTCGGAATTTCAATGTTTTCGTTTTGCAAATGGAATGTAAATGGTTGGACACTTCAAGTGGCAGCATGTTGGTTGTCAAGTTTGATTCGGATGAATTTAGAAGCGATTAAAATTTTATTGAAGATGCTATTCAGGAACTACTTTCGTTCAGTTTGTATTGCATTGTCTTAAAATTCTTCTTCTTTATTCGGGGATATGCATTTTGCGAAAGTAATATTACATTATTAAACTATTAAGCAATTAAGGATCCCAGTCCCCAGAAATGTAAGTGTTTTGTGCTTATCGTAGAAAACCTGCCAGTTCAAAGAGCCAGACGGGTCACATAACAATCGGACTTGAACTTCGGCTGGGTTTGGGGCCTCGGGGTTAAGAGTTCGATGTTCTGGAGAGATTGGTGGAAACATCTTCAAGTGCAATTGGCTAATTGATTTCGATTCGTTTGCCGCTTCTCGATTCACACGTTCCCGCCGTCATTACAAATGGAATAGCTAACGTTAGCAGGACCTTTGGCTTGTCATTATTTGTCCTTGTCTATCTGTGATTGTCCCAGCGTTTTTTCCCCTTATTTTCCTTTGATTTCATTCTATTGCTAATTTCGAAAAGACGCAGACACAGCAAACCGATACCGGTCAAAAGTTATTAGTCTTTGGGGTTGCTCATTGATTAAAATGTGCTCGAGAATCCCAGGGCCCCTCGGTCCATCAACTTCCCCAGCCATTTGGCCGAAGGAATAGGAATGTGTTGGGGCAAGTTTTTCTTTTAACTGAAATTGTCATCAAGTGTCTGAGCAATTTTCGATGTGTGCAAACAAGTGCAAGTCCCCGAGTTGATGTTTCTGTTTCTGCTGCTGTCTCCCCTTCCCTCGAGCAGCATGTTCGCTGTGCACTGCTTTTAATTACAGTCGACAACAACTGGAATCGCATTGGCCAAGTCCGAGCTGGAGTCCAAGTCCAAGCCATCAGCGTCATCCGTTGCATCATCAGCAGAAGTGGCAGGAGTAGCAGCCACCAGCTGGAAAGACAGCTACAAAAATCAGTGTTGTTCTAAGCAAGTCAGAGTCGGGGAAATCGGGATTAACCGTGGACTGAAGGGGTTTCGAATACAAGAATTAAAATGCCAAATAAGTGTGAGAATTTTGTTTTAAAATATTATTAAACTTTTATTGTTATTAAGATTGTACATAAAAATATTAATAATTTATTTTATGTACCCTCTTTTCTTCTATAAAACCAAAAAATATATATATTTTCAATTTCAATTCCAGTGCAATCTTCGTCTTTCGTTGACTTTTGATGGGAAACCGAAGGAGAAAAATCTCCACTGGTTACTTTCAAATGCTTCACTCGTTTTAGGAATTTCCCCAAAACTTGCTTCTTAGAAAGAGAAAACAATGTGTAAGGGGGCAAATGGAATTGTACTTGGTCTTGGCTTTGGCTTTGGGACCTGGACATGGCATTTCATTTCACACAATACCCACGAATTGATGCGAAAATTGATTCGGTTGCATGTGACATGTTTACTGAATTGTTTCATTGCTGACAACGGAAAACGGAGGAGGGAGTCGCAATACGTTGTAATTATTGCGAGAAATGCAATCCACCACCCCAAGTTCTCCCTCACTGAACCCAACACTTTTTTAAGGAATCGCGCGCAAATCTTTTACAAATCAAAAGCATACCAAATGTGGCTTTGAGGCTAATTAGTGCGGTCACTCGGCTCGTTTCGGCTTGGGTTTTCCTTTCCTTTCCTTTATATACCCTCAAAGTGGGTACTCCAAATTTGGCAAGAGTTTGGAGTTTATCGAATTAACTTGATATTGCAGACATCCTAAAAAGACATATGTCCTATTTGTATATTTTATTTAAGGTACTTACAAGATTCTTCTTTAAAAAGATAAAAAATAAACTATTTAATAAATTGTTTAGTAAATACGTTTTTTTTTTTATTTTTTATGTTCATGGTAAAAAAATGATTAGTTAAAGATGTATCCATAATAGGTTTAAAATTAAAAAATATTCCAGATGTAATTTTAATTAATAAAAGATTTGGCAATATTGGCATAGCTATATATTACCTAGGTATTTCTAGAAATAAATCTATAGTACACCCAAAAAAAAAATCGAAAGTGTTTACTCTATAGGCGTTGTATTAAAAGTACCTGATTTACCTAATACTAAATCATACAAATTCTATACTCAGTAGTATTAATTTCATATGAAATATTATAAAATAAATATTTTGTAGTTTCATTTCTATACCGAAGGTTTAAATTTAATACTTTTAAAGGTATTAATTTAATACTCATCTTATTGATGCAAATTTGTCACCAAATAGTGTAGAATTCAGTAGGTACGTTATGATGTATATTTTCGGCTCAAGTGTTGTATTATCGGCAAGAGTATATAAAGTTCGGTCTGTTGAATTTAGCTCGGTTCCTCTTTTTTTAATTAGGGAAGCGAAAGGACAAAGATGCGTTAGGACAGCCGCAGCGTGAGGACAAACAAAAGATATCAAGAATTTCATTTCTTGGCGGCCGCGGAGGCGGCAATTGAAGCCGTGAAGAGCCGGAGCTAAGAAGAGGATGGCCAAAAGACGACAACGGTCATCACTGGAAGAGTTGGGGGCGACACAACGCATTTGGCTAAAATAAAGAAAATGCCAGCGAATTAGCAGGCAGCCGCAGAAGGAGCGGTATGAATTGCCCATGTCCAAAGTCGGTTCACATTCCTCTTTTTCCTCCTTCTTATTTTTTTTTGTCGAGATGCGCTTTAAAATTCCGCTGATAACAGCTAACGGCGACAGCGGCCAAGGACCAAGGAGCAGCAGAAGGCGTCAGTGTCAGCGGCAGGCATAAGAAATGTGTCCCAAGCAATTAGTGTTCCGGGTGCTGCAGCAGATTTTACTTGGATTTTTTGGGGGCTTACAAACAGAAGAAAATCGTATTTGGAGCTGAAAGCTATCTAGGAAGCCCTAAATATGATTGGAAAATTATAAGAGCGATGGAAAAGAAATATAAGGAATAACTAGACTGAATATAACGTTGAATTTTGTATTTGTACAGTCTTAAATATGATGAAAAAATTATTATAAAGTCTTGTATATAAATTGACCACCTTAAATATTAAAATTAAAGACGTCCATTAATCAATTGAAAAGTTTCAGTAACAAGTTAAAAGTAAGAAACACATTATTATTTTTATAACCCCAAACAGTATGAGCACTCAACGATTGATATACTCGAGGGGTCGACAAATGGAAAATAATATTTCGCATTCTATTATGTGTGGGTACATTCCTTGAGAATCATCCATTTTAATTGCTGTTGTATATCAAAACGGTGGCGAAATTTTTTGAGCGGTTGAAATGTGGTTGCCAATCGGGCGAATAAATTATAATTCATAAATTAAAAAACAATACCATTCGCACTTTCGCTCTGGGGTGGCGCTGCTCCAAATATACATGGCCCCAACCGGCAGGCAAGCACAAATATTGGCATAATTTATTTCCCTCGGGGTGCGAAGCGATTTCTGCCCCAACTCAGCCCCTTTTGGCGTATATCAAAACAAACAAATCATCAATCAGGCGATCGGCAAGCAGCCCAAGTGAGGGAGTCTTCGCCGCAAGCTGGGATATCTTTGACAGTATGCCCAACGAAAATAAGCACAAGATCGCGCATCCACGCAGCAGCTGCGATACTCAATTCCACTCGGGCAATCAACAGGCTCGCATGAGTCCCGAGCAGAGCCCACACCTCCCTGTCTCAGGCTTCCTCGGATCCGAACGCAATTCCCTGCCGGATCTGCCCCCACTTCTTTCACTTCTTTCGGCGGTCCACGGATGCTGCTGTGTGCTCCACAGCAGTTGGCATTCTTGGCAGGCATCCCTGATAGATGTTCGCGATCTATTTCCAACAGCAGCGAACATTTCGTTACAATCCCGCAAACCAACTTGAGTTCAAGGTCTGCTTTTCGTTTCATGATACAAAAAAAAAAAATTGTTTTGTAGGTTATATTTGTTAATAAAAAATAAAACATTTTTAATTCATGATTAATTTTGGTATCTTTCAATTTAATTAAGATAAATTTGTATCCACTTGATATATTATATTATTATTATACCCGTTACTCGTAGAGTAAAAGGGTATATTGTATTCGTGCAAAAGTATGTAACAGCTAGAAGGAAGCTTTTCCGACCCTATAAAGTATATATATTCTTGATCAGGATCACTAGCCGAGTCGATCTAGCCATGTCCGTCTGTCCGTCTGTCCGTCTGTCCGTCCGGATGAACGCTGAGATCTCGGAAACTACAAAAGCTAGAATATTGGGATTACCAACACATATTCTTGGGCTTCCTACGCAGCGCAAGTTTATTTCAGGCGACCGCCACGCCCCCTCTAACGCCCACAATCGCCCATAGTCGCCCACAAACCATACTAAAATGTGCCTGGCGCCCACATTTTCAAATATTTCTGATAAGTATAAATGCAATTTTGTTGCGTTTAGTTATACCTATCGAAATGCAGAAGAAATTTTTTAAATCGGACCATTCGTTAAAAAGTTAAGCCTGATCAAAGTTTACATATATCTCCATCTCCCTCGCACTCCCTTTAGCTGAGTTACAACCTTTAGTCGGGACACCAACCCGACTACAGAGCTCGCACTCCCTTTAGCCGAGTGACGGGTATTAGATAGTCGGGACACCAACCCGACTATAGCGTTCTCTCTTGTTTTTTTCATTTATTTATTGTAATAGGTACTATTTTTAATGATTATAAATAGTATTCTAGTATTTTTATTTTATTTTTAAAATTATTTTTTAACAATATATTTAGTTTTGAGCGTGTGTGATTTTGTTGATGAATTATGTCCTTTGTTTTATTAGTTGATCCAGTTAATTTTCTCTTTTAATATGAAAAAGTTTGAATACTTAAACCTAGAGACTTGACCATCGCTGTTACGGATGAGAGCATTTGCAGATTACATACAAGTAAACACATGTGAATGGCGGGAGATGTTCTCTTCTCATTCCCACCTACATCTGCCTCCCATTTGCATTCCCCACACAAGTCCCCACCGTAGACATGCAATTATGAAAACTCAAATCAAGTGCCTCGACGGTTCGCAGTTGGGAATCGGATTGGAAAGGGTGAAATGGAGTGGTCAGGGGGAGGGGGCGGTGGAGGAGAAGGTTGGGGGTGGACCCACCTCGCAACAGGCTTGACAGCCTTGCGATCGAATCAATATCGCCTCGTATGCGGGTGGCCCCAACCGAAAGAATTCTCTGGCCGACTGTCTGCGGTGGTGTTGGCGAAATGATTTGTTTATTATTTCTTATGGAGTGTTTTTGTTTGGCATGGGATTACGTTTCCTCCTCGCGGTTTTCTCCCGCTTTTTGACACGGCGACGACAGCGACAACAAGGCAAGTCCATATAGAGATCGCGGGCAGCGGAGAATGCCGAATAAACAATGGCCAACCTGGCTGGCCCGATGGATCCACCAATAAGACGAGCCAGGCCCAGTGGGAACATCTCACAAAGTTGACATTTGGGCTGGCCCCGAAAGCTAACGAGACAATGGGATCGCAGTCCTCCGCCAATGGGCGAAGTGCTTCTTCCCTCTGAGGAGGAGGTGGATCCCATTCCCCGATCTGCAGACCCTGGCTCTGACATTGATACATTGCCGGGCTGTAACTTTTGATCGCCCTGCTGCCATTGTTACATTTTCAGTCTGTTTTTGGCTCCACAAAAGCAACCCAACAGGTTTGCCTGTTGCAGTGGAAGGCTTCCGATCTGAGCCCATTGGTTGCAAAAAGCGATAAGGTGATCGATGTGATGGTACGACTATGGTTAGGAACTGAGATATTGAACCATCATGAAATTCGGTAAATTTGTTTTTAAACTAGAAAGAGTATAAAACACTTGTTTAACTGCACTAGTGAATTAATTAAGTTTAGTTAATCATAATACAAGTTGATAAATATTTCAGTTTTTATGTGAGTTATCTACGCCTTATAGCTATCGAAATTTAAAAAATGTAAAATAAATAATTTAAATTACCTAATAAAGGTTATCTAAACTTAAAGTTTTTTATTTTAAACAGTTTTAATTTAAAAAATAATTTAATTTTTTCAAAAATTACAAATAAAACGCAGTAATTAGTTCAACATGTCTAAAATTCTGGGCAAATCTTCATGAATACATTTAAATGCACTTATATTTTGGAGAATTAATCTTTAAGAAGGTGGTCCTTATGTTGTTTTCTGCACATTTAAGGTTAAAGGAAAAATTAATTTAATAAAATAAACATTTATTCTTTTTTTAACACAAGGTTAAAATTTTCTTATTATGGAATTCTACTTATAAAGTCTAGGTGTATGAGGTATTGGTATATATTTTTGTATTGTGGCATGTGCAATATTGTATCAGAACTTTATATTAACAGGGTCATTGCAAGCTTAAATACTTAATCCGCAGCCACTAGACTTTTTATTGCTTCCTCAGAAGGCACTTAAAAACTCTCTAGATTGATTGTTTATTTGGAGCACTCGCTAATAGGTCGCTGGTGGCAATGATGCAGTTCCCTGTGTCCATGGTAACTGTTTTGACGGATTGTAAACCCATCGACAGCACATTAGGGCACTCAGCGTCCAATTGATTTACAACAACGGGCGACCAGCGGATCGGAAAGGGCTTCGGGATGGGCCCGCAGAGCTGAGAACGGAGCACGGAGCCCTGGCCACACAATTGTGGCCAAAAAGTGGCCCACAACAGAATCACAGCCCCGTCATCCTCATCCTCGTCCACCCCCAACCCCCACCCACCCGGTGGGCAAGTGGCGATGGAAATAATTCAAATATCGACAAACACTCGCAGCAGCGGAATCAAAACACCACAAATCGCGGCTCGTTCGCATCCCAAAGATACACAAAACTGCAGAGAGTTCTGGGATTTCCGTGGTGTGCAGGGCATCAGATGGGATCACATCCGATGTTTATTTGTTTGTTTCAAGTGTGAAATTGGTGGACTGTTAGGGAGAGTTGCCCTCTATGGCTATGTCGCCTCAGGTGAAATGACGAGCTAATATTTAATGGGCGACTAGAGCTGAATCTCATCATTTAATATTTATTTGTTACTTCTCTAATAATTATTATATTTTATTATCCCATGTATTTAAATCCTTTATTTGTAATTTATTCTGATAGATTTAATATTAGTTACTTCTCTAATAATATCCCATGTATTTAGGTCCATTTTTATTGATTTATTCTAAAAGATATATAGATATGTCTTATGCCAATTAAAACTTCAGTTTGTGCAACTCACTTAGAGAAAATAAAAATTCGGAGCTTATAAGTGCAGGCGTTTTAAAATTGAGTCAAGTTTGAAAATATGTTATTTTTGTGCGAGCCTGAACCTTTTATTCTGTATCCATATTGTCAATTAAATTGCGTAATATTACAAAATCATCTATTAGTGTACTTTATTCACAAGATTATCATTACTAAAATAATTATAGTCGAATATTTAAGAAATTGTAAAAATAGCTTTGTGAATGTACATTTAGTGTCATATTTAAATAACTTAAAAAATCCCACATGTTTTAGAAAATTTAAATAATATCGAGGTTTACCTGAAATTTTATTTCTAAAAATTAGAAGTGTAAATAATTTTAAACAGTTTTCTCCGACTGCAGTTCGTTGAAGTCTTCCATCTTGCAGAAATGAGCAGCTCTCCGTATTCGTTAGCGTTGACCTCCTGCTTTTGGCCAATAAATTGTGCATCGTAAAAATTATTATTTATAATGCGAACATTTGTGGTATCTGGATGCATTAATTGGCATTGCCTCCCCCCTCATCACCGTTCCCATATGATATAGGATATTTTCTTGGCCTATTGTCAGAGGCGATGACTACGGCGTTTGGCTGAGACTTTCCATGCACGAAATGTGCGAAAAAAATAAATTCTGTTGTTTTATTTATGTTTACAGACTGATTTATTCCACAGCTCCGGCTTCGTGCTCGTTTCATGCCTCAAATTTATTTTGACAGAGACGGACAGCAGTAAAAGATTGGGTTTGTGTATCTGTATCCATATGTATCCGCTTTAAATCCGCTGGCTCATCGTTTTCCTCCAGTTTCTTGAGTTTTGCCGAGGCAAAGAATGTGCTTTTCCAGCGGATCGCAACTCGAATTGCGGTGGCTAATGCGTTCTCAAATTGGTTAACAATAGATTCCGGCTAACTTCCATATTTATCTGCTGGAATCTACGGGCCGCAAAATCGAGAATCGTAATCAACTTTCTTTTGCCGAAACTATAACAATGGAAAAATGCTTTCCCCTCGATCCAGCTGGCGACTTACACTCCCTCTCCCGGGAGCCATTAAAAGAGTTAACCATCATATGAAGTCAGCGGCCAGGAGGGCTCAGTAGTGCTCAGTAGTGGTACTAGGCAGCGCAATACAATGGACAATGAGCACATAAATCAGTGTAATTAATAGAAAACTGGCCAAAAGCCAGCCGATCGAGCCGTTCATCGATCCCCACGCATGAGCTGGCATTCAAACACGTGTGTGCCAGCTCCGTTTTGGTCACTCGCAATTGGATTGGGAATCGGCATACCAAATTGCCAAATCTCTCAACCTCATTAAGAGTTCGATGGGGATGCAGATGGAGATGGAAATCCAGAACGAACCAAGAAACTACGAAACTCTATCTATCAATATTTATGCCTGCTTAGTGTAAACACTTGGCGATGCCAGCGCTTTCCCATTATGCGTTCTCGATTGGGTTTTCGACCATTTATCTCACAGTTTGAGGCAAACGCATAAATCGCTCATCGCCCCGGGCAATGCGATATTTCAGTTCCGAATTAAAATAAATATTTAAAGGGGCATTCTTAACGGATTTCAATTTATTATCAATAAAGTAAAATTCTAGCACCGACCTTTGCCCGGGCACATCAATCAACGAAGTCCGCAGCCCACGAGGTCGTCTCCAAGGAACTAATTCATTCATTTGCCCAGCTCCAAATCACTGGCCATTCATTTGCCAAATGTCCGGCCGGAGAACGGACCCCAAATGGATCAAAAACTCCGGATCCGGAAAGGGTGAAAGGGGTGACCCGCCTGGAGTGGGAAAAGTCGTAAAAAAGAGTCACCTGCAATAAGTCAGGGGCGAAACTCAAGCAGTTTGATGGCTGGCTGCTGCCTTGTCCTTCAAATTACAGCCTGATTAGACTCGTGGGACATCCGCACATCCCACAAACCATTCTCATCTGTTGTGGCCGACTGGAGATGCTCGTGCACCTTGGACGGGGAAAGGAGTGGCCGGGCCCAGATTGATGAGCTCTGCGGCTTCCTCTAAATAGCACAACCTGAGCAGCGAAAGTGATAAATATATGGCTGGGCATATGTCCGCAGTGATTTTAGTTAACTGGAAATAGAGGAATATAAATGGGGGCAGATTTCTTTATATACAAAGGAGCCAGGCGACGCAATTTCTCCTCGTATTTAGACGTTAATTAACATCATCGATTCATCAAAATGAATGCAAACCATAGTCGGGTATTAAAAAAGTTTTGTAAACTTAAAATATATTTTGATATTAAGTTTGCTCTATTAAAATAATGTATAATGCATTAAGAAATTTGAATATATGCAGACGTGTAGACTTATTGTAGTTACCAACTCACCAGACCGAGAACATAAATTCGGGTTTGGCCGGCGATCGTGTGACAGAAGTCTGAAAATTATTGACAAGTTCAGGTCATAAATTATCGCCTCGGCCGAGCGTTAATCGCACATTTAACTCGCAGGAATTAAACTGCAACTCGGGTAGCTTAAACGTTTGGCAAATCGCTGACTGGGAGCAAGAGCGACGGCAGAGTCGCAGGAGAACAACAACTTTGTTCCAGCGATAACAATCGTGAATGCAGGAGCAGCAGGAGCAGCCCCATCGATCCCGATCCCCATCCCGATTCTCCAGGGAATCCAGGGGCATGGAGCGAATCGGAGAGCCCAGTGAGAGATGCAACGGGCCAGAACATAGTCAGCAACACAAATAATTCGCTTTAATGAGATCGCAATCTTGGCGATTTGCGACAAAAACACACGCGGTTTCATCTCCATAAACTCGGCTACAGATGCAGATACAGATACAGATTCCGATTCAGGTCTCCACAGCGCAGTGGTGTGCCATATGTATGTGCTGTGCGTGCGTGTGATCACTGCAGAGATGAAGATGAGCCAAAGTTGAGAATCTCGGTCTCGATCGAACCACAAATCCCCAATGACGACCATCGAGCCCAGCGTCCAATCGATGCAACAACGTCGAACGATCGCTGGCTACCAGTGTACACAGTGCCAAAAAGTATTGGAACCCAAGTTAGGGATCATAAATGTATCAGTTCATTTATTTTGTAAATATTAAAACTGATAACCGAATTACACTGGGCAATAATCAAATTCAAGGTTCAAAGAAGTGACCAAAATAAATTTTATTAAATATGTTTTGTAACAAATTTGATAGGTTATTAAGTTAGATTAGTTAGTAGATTCAGATCTTTATGTTCTTTTCTTTAATATTCTTTATTGACAATGTGGCATATCCGAATTAATATAGATAACTGTACTAAAAATTATCCTATTTTGAAAACATATAAATGTGCTAGGCTTTTATATTTTGAATATAACATTTTTGAGATCCATTTTTACCATTAACAGTAGGGGTTATTCGGTGGCGCATCTAGGGGTTTGTTGTTAAATAACCCATATTTCGTGGATCCAAGCATGAGGTTATTTATTATTTATTTTTGTTTTTTAAGTTTCTCCTAATTGGACCTAATTAATTTATGTGCATTTCTCGCAGTGTACCCCTTGTTACTGCTGTTCTCCGCTGCTGTTGCGCTCATGTTGGCTGTCAGCGCGCTTGACTTGTTGCCTCCTTTCCCCAGCCGGCCCTTCTGGCCATCTTCTTCTCTGGTTCTCCCTTGTGTGTAGCCCCGGCTTGTTGACATGCTCAGCATGCTTAGGCTTACAGCCAGTCCGAGTCCAAGTCCGAGTCCACCAATAAGAGCAACTGCAGCAGTCAGAAAAGCGTCCCAGAGATGTCAATGTGTCGCGAAAGGGGCCTCCCTTTTCGGCCAGGGAAATGGCAAAGGCAATGGAATTTCAATAATTTAATGTAGACCTCCAGTCCACTAGACTTACCCCGACCACATAGCTACCTCCCTTGACCCCCACAGGCCTTCATCAATTCACAGCCGAAAGTTTTGCTCATCACGTGCCATGCCACGAACATTTTTTTCGGACAATTAATTGCTGCAATTAGTGCGACATGGCGCTGATTAAAGGCGGCGAGGCAAGAAAAGCGACCCCCAAATGAAAGTTGTTCCTAACTGCATGTGAGATGATGAATGTTCGACAGTTCGGAAAATGCTACAGCTTTTTTAATACAAGAAAACCAGCACAAATGGTCAAAAGAAATTACTTTTAACAGTTGGCTTTCTAAAAATGTCAATCATTCCCTAGTATTTAAATTTAAAATTCCTATTCACCTCTTTTATTTCTTCGATAACAAATGCTAAAATTATTTTTCCAACTATTTGCCAGCCAGCACAGCCTTCAAAACATAGAGAAGACCCTTTTACTCCCTACCTTGAGTAACCTAGCCATGTCCCGACCCAAAGCTTCGGTTAATCGACCCACGGACCTGAGTCCTCCTTCGGTCGCTGAGGCAAATCCTACGATTGTGTATCCCGAAGCACGGAAGGATGGTAAAATCGAAGAAATGCTGCATGAGTATAGAATCAGGGACGTCTATCGGTGGCTGGAAGATCCCGATTCGGTTGAAACTCAAAGGTTTGTGAGTGCGCAGAACAATATTAGCCAACCGTTTCTCGAGAGATGTGAGGAATGGGAGGGTATCAATGCCAAACTGACGAAGCTCTGGAATTTCCCCAAGTATGGATGTCCCATGCGTCACGGTGATTACTATTACTATTTCAAGAACACTGGCCTGCAGAATCAGAGTGTTCTGATGCAGCAGGAAAACTTGGAGAGCCCCGAGGTGGTATTCCTAGACCCCAATAGTTTATCAGCCGACGGAACCACCGCACTTAGCCATAAAACCTTCTCCGAAGACGGGGCCTACATGGCCTATGGACTGAGTGAAAGTGGTTCGGATTGGAACAAAATCCGTATTCGGAGGGCCAAGGAGCGCTCCGATTTCCCCGAGACCCTCGAGAAGGTGAAGTTCTCAAATGTCTCCTGGACAAAGGACAACAGGGGCTTCTTCTACGGTCGGTATTCCGATCAAGATGGCAAAACTGATGGGTCGGAGACAAAGCAGAATGAGAACCAAAAACTGTACTACCACCGGGTGGGCGAAAGTCAAGATCAAGATACTTTGATTGCCGAATTTCCCGAACATCCGTCTTGGCGATTTCAAACCGAAGTTACCGACTGTGGGAAATACCTTATTCTATCCATTAGTCATACTGTGCGAGATAATATGCTGTACTATGCTGATCTAAAACCCGAAGAGCCAATAACTTCCAAACTGGAGGTTAAGCCTATTGTTGACCAATTCGAGGCTGACTACGATTACATAACCAACGAGGGATCCAAAATGTACTTCCACACAAACAAAGATGCTCCCAATTACCGGGTGGTTGTAATTGATTTCAATAATCCCGCTGAGGAAAACTGGTCCACCCTAATACCGGAACACGAGAAAGACGTCCTGGAGTGGGCCAAGTGCGTCAATGAGGATAAGCTGGTGGTTTGCTACAACCGCGATGTGAAGCATATTCTTCAGGCCCGCGAGTTGCAAACAGGAAAACTCATTCGACAGTTTGGCCTGGATATTGGCTCCATAAATGGGATCTCGGGAGAGAGGAAGTATTCGGAGATCTTCTATGGTTTCTCATCCTTTCTAACGCCGGGCATCATTTTCCACTACGACTTTGCAAAGCCCGTGGAAAAGCCAAGAGTTCTGCGAGAAATCAGTCTGAATTTGGAGGGCTTTAACCGCGACGATTACAGTGTGGAGCAGGTGTTCTATAAGAGCGCCGATGACACCAATATACCCATGTTCATCATTCGAAGGAAGAGGGACAGTGTGGAGCCCCGACCCTGCCTGCTCTACGGATACGGCGGCTTCAACCACAGCCTCATGCCATCGTTTGGCATCACTGGTCTTATGTTTATGGACACATTTGACGGAGTTCTGGCCTTTCCGAATATTAGGGGAGGCGGTGAATACGGCATAGGGTGGCACAACGGAGGTAGATTGCTGAACAAACAAAACGGGTTCAACGACTTCCAAGCGGCCGCAGAGTTTTTGACCAAGAACCACTATACCACCAAGGATCGACTGGCCATACAGGGCGCCTCGAACGGTGGGCTTTTGGTGGGCGCTTGCATCAATCAGCGGCCCGAGCTCTTTGGAGCAGCCGTTGCCCAAGTTGGAGTTATGGATATGCTGCGGTTCCACAAGTTTACCATCGGACATGCCTGGTGCTCGGACTATGGCAATCCCGATGAGCGGGAGCACTTTGCCAACCTCTTCAAGTACTCGCCCCTGCACAATGTTCACATTCCGCTGAACCCGAACCAGGAGTATCCTTCGACTCTCATCCTGACAGCCGATCACGATGACCGTGTGAGTCCCCTGCACTCCCTCAAATTTGCCGCCGCTCTCCAGGAGGCCGTGCGGCACTCGGAATATCAACTCAACCCCATTCTACTGAGGGTCTACACGAAGGCAGGTCACGGAGCGGGAAAGCCGACCAAGATGCGCATCAGCGAGGCCACGGACATCATCACGTTCTACAAGAAGACCCTCAATGTCGACTGTGTGAATCTGTAAGGCTCTATAAAATTTCAAGCGTTTCCTTCAACAAAGAAATCCTTTTTGAAAATTAATTTGGCAAATATCTTTTCTATATGAAAACTATAATAAAATCTCTTGAAAACTTAAAAGAAAATGTCTGTTATAAGTCTTTAATAATACATAGGTACCACATGCAATTGTAAATCCATTAGAAATTAATTAGGTCTTTTGTTTTTCAAGTGCTATAGAAAAATCAGAAATATTAAAATTAACAATTATAATAGAGAAAGTAAATATCTTACTTTTTCCATTGCCCTTTTTTCTCGTTGGCCTTATTAAGATAGATTTTAAAGGCTTTCATGTTTGAGGACTTTACTTGATGCCGTAAATCAAATGTTTAATCAGTTGAATTTAATTAGAAAAAAGGCGCACAAACATCGAAGCTGTCAGGGCGGAGATGCTTCCATTCTGAGCACTTCTGCGACTCCATAATCGCATGATAGTCGAACGATTAACGTTCAATACGGTCGCTGAGCATGCGATATAAGGGGGAATGGGAATGGGCATGGGTATGTGCGATATAAGGAGGGCTTTTGGCTCGAGATCGGGATCGAGGGGGAGGGCGGGACAGACAGAAGCTGCCAGAGGCGAACAGGCCGCCAGCTTCTGCCCACTGACATTGGGCCGAGAGCGTTTTGGTAGTTGTGTAATGTCTGCTGCCAACTTCGGGGTCCCAGCATGGGTCTGCCGATCCCGATCCCTCCGCCGGGCCCCCGGGTATCGGGGCAACGCGATCGAAAATGGATTTGTATCAATATCGACTCACTAACATGATTCCAATAAATTAATATGCATACATGGCAGGCACACAGACATCGACTGTTGTCTGCTTTTTAGCCGGAGTTCGGGGTTTGGAGCTCGGAGTCTCGAGTCTGCCGTCTGGAGATCTCGATCGACATCGCAACACGATGATGCATGTGCAGTGTCTCTGAGTTGTGATCGTGTTAATGTAAATAATTGCCAGCCAGTCGGACGAGGCCCAGTCGAATGGTCCTATACGCGCAGTGTTGTGGCTGCGGAATGGTAGATGTAATTAAAATCTCTCCGCTTCTCACTTTCTGCCTGCATTTTGTCCAGCTTGTTCGGCGTTGGCCAATGGAGATTCGTCTTGACTGATATGAGAGTGCGCGACATACACGCAAGGCTGTTTCTTCCCCCTGGATTTCTTTTTCTTCTCACTTCGGTTAGTTTGATGCTGACAGTTCACGATTTTTGCTTGGCATCTGGGGAGATTTGCCGGGACTTGAGCGTTGAGTGAAGAGAAAAGCTCTGAGGTATCTCGATTCAGTTGGCAAGTCCTCTAATTGCCTTTGTTATTTGCACTAGGCCAAGTGAGAAACATTTTTAGAGTCTGTTACCTTAATTGCAATTACCATTATCGGCACTCCGAAAGTATAATAGCTCTAGTCTCAATATTATATTCACTTAGCTATTCAGAAAGCAACTATGTATGTAATAAAAATATATTTTAAAGTGAATTCCCAATCCCCTTCGAATCCCGAGAAGTGTCCCGATAATCTGCTATCGATTGGTCGCTGCTGAGCAATATCTCCAACTTTGAATGCAGATTGCTGCACGTGACCCAGGCTAAGAAAAAACAAAAGAAGAAGGCTGTTGGCTTTGGGCTTAGCTTGGGTTGCCTACTTCACTTACTCGTATGTCAAGATGGCCAAAAGGATCCGAGACGAGGCCCTTGTATCGAAACATTCTACTGTCCCCGGCTTATTTATGGCCCCAGATGCTGAAGATATAGCGCCAGACGAGGACGAAGACGAGAGGCCGAATAACCCAGCGACTTTGCGTGGATTATTTTAAAACAGATATCGGCGAGCGATGGTGACGGCAGTTCACAGGAACAGCAACACTGTGATACTCACTGAACGAAACTGATTTTTAAAAAGGAATTTAGTGTTAAATAGGGTTAAAATATTCTTGAAATAGGAACGAAATCAACTTGAAAACAGAAGAGAACCCTCTTACATTGAGAGAACATTCAACTCATACATGGGGTTTAAGAACAAATGTTCTCAATTCAAGTACAATGTTCTTGTTTCTTTTAATTTTAGTTTCAAAAACATTTAAACAAATTAATTTTCCAATTGGATGACAATGGTTTTTTTGAGTGTCGAATGGAGCGAAACTGAAACCGTAGCTGAAAGCTTCCATTTTCCGTATCGATGCATTGTTGATTAGTCTCAGCGATGTTGGTGCCGGAGTATTTGGGTTGCATTTCACCTGGCTGCAGCAGAGTCACGCACGCACTCCAATTCCACAGCGATTCCCGTTCCCTATCCCATATATGAGAGACCAGAGACCAGCGACCAGATCCCAGCTGAGATCAGTAAAGTTGTCAATCACAGTTACCGATCCGCCGACGAAGCCCCTTCAATCTTGTCCGTTTCGCCAAAGTCGCCATGTCATTATTTGTGGGAACCAATCCAGAGGAGAATTCCTAAGTCCCGCGGTCTGCGCAAAATCGACAATCATTACTTGAAATACATGCCCAAGTAAATGCGAGTCGCAGCAATCAATCAATCACAGCCACAAATCAAACATGTCAAGCCCGAACTCGACTCGAATCGAGTCTTGAGTGGCTGTGGAATCGAGTTCAGCTCGCACAATGGCGCACATATATGACAGATCATCGGCATTCGGATCGATACTGTATTCAATCCGATCCCATCGCTGTTCACCTCTCGAGAGGTTTGGTTTCGTTTTTCCCTGTCTTACATTTTATTATATTTATGGCTTTCTTGGATCATAAAGTGTCTCGAGTGCACGAATAGTTGAGTACACAAATAAAGGTTAATGAGCTTTTTCTTTCTCTGAGGTTTTTTTAGCTCGTTGATAACAGTTGTGACAACAGAATAGGTACTTTTTTAGGTCGAATAAAAATAATTCGTCTATATATAAAACTTGTCTGAATATCCCTTTTGCTCTGGATTATAATCATTTCATATGCAGTAATGGTTCTCCTAATGGGCGATGATCTTTCACACCTTACAGCATAATCTCTCGGTATTTTCGTTACCCCTTTATTTACGCATCCCATCCCGCTGATCCTGCGGTCCAGCGCTCTTCTCTATGTTTGTTTTCTGCAATTAAATTCGTATTCTCTTACAATTGAGGCGCTCAAGTGGAATTTCCACGAATATCATGGATATGGATACGCTGACAAGCAGATTGAGATGCAGATGCCGATGCCGATGCCGTTGCGAGTTGAGGTTGAGTTGGAAGTCGATGCCGAGGCAGCTGCAATCTTGGCCGAGACCGTTGGCTGCGGTTCTAGGCCCATTTGTTGTCATAGGCCCTTGGTACTCGGTACCCGGTACTTGGAGCAGTGCGTGTGTTTATACTGCCGATGGTGTCTCCCCTCTGCCGATCCGACTGAAATTATCAATGGGGAGGCTGCGGGGCTGTCGGGGTCTCAAGCACCGTGCATATCAAAATAATCAAATTTTTGATTGAGTGCAGTTAGTGCGTCTGTGTTTACACATCGTAGACGACGATGATCGAGAGATCGATTCGACTCATATTCATTGCCCCAAGGAGCCTGCGTTTTCGTTTCGTTTTCAGTTTTGTGTCCAATCATGTTGTTGATATTGATAATGACATTGATGGCATCGAGTTGGTCTGAGTGACTATGGGGCTGCAGAGAAAGAAAAACTAGATCATTTTTGTATCATGGTTTTAATGTGTGAAAGGTGTCTGGCGCCCACACCTTTAATGATTTCGGAAAAGTAAAAATGCAGTTATATTGTGTTTATCAATACCTATGGAAATTTAAAAGAAATTTTTTAATTCGGACCATTCGTTAAACAGTTATGCGCGATCAAAGTTTTATATCTCCATCTCCCTCGCACTCCCTTTAGCTGAGTAACGGGTAACTGATAGCGATCTCTCTTGTTTTAACAATTATTATTTACGACTAATTTACAAAATTAAATATAAGAAATATATGATTTTTTTCCGTGTAGCCACAGCTTTACATCTTGAACTCGATCAAAATCTCGAATTCAATCTCGAGTGCGAATGCATTCGATTGTTGTTTGCGCGGATTTTTGATTTCGAATTTTTCCATGCTGCCTGATGGCTGTCAATCCGGTGAAATCCGGCACAGTTCGATGGAATTGGAGTTGGAATCGGAATCAATATCCAGCCAGCCCCTCTTCCCAAGTCGAACGATGATATTGACATTATCGAGACACTTAAAAATTTGTCTGCGCACAGTACAAACTTGATTTAAGCGATAAATGCGCAAGTGCCAATGCGCAATGATATCTTCAAAGCACTTGTGTTGTATTATTATTGTTTTCTCATCATTAGACATGCGATACACTCGGCGATGAGGCCCTCGATGAGGCACATTCATCAGGCTTGTTGGCAAAGTCGGGCTCGATCTTGATGGATTCGAATCACTTGGTTTGGGATATCAGCAGATCGGCCAAGTGAAAGCTGTGTATGGGTTTGTTCGTATGGCATTGCCTTTTATTTAAAAGCGAGAGATGGGAGATTTAATACTTAAGTGCCTTCCTTTTGCACAACCCCTGAATTCCTCACATCCTGACCTAAATTCCAGCTGGAAAATTCGGTATGAAAAACAAACCACTGACGGTTCCGTGTCTAACAAAGATAAATATTGGCCTAAGCAAATAGAGTGCACATTTAATGGCGAATGATGAGCACAATGGTATCGAATTGACGGTCAACAATCGAAGCAATTAACAGAACACCCCGAAATCAATTTGCCATATTGTCGACGACATTTGACAATTGGCGATGCATCCCATCGCTGCGAGTGTCTGTGGGCAATTCGTCAGAATCGATGAAGGAGAAGGACAGCCAGCCAGAGAAATCAAAAATGGCCAAATCAGAGAAACATTTCTTTTGTTTTTGGCACACGGCCCGAAGTGCTGCGATGTCAACTGCAACGTGACTTGGAACTCTTGCGGTTTTCCTTTGATTGGCAATTTTTCAAAATCGTCACCATCTCGCCGCTGCCGGACAGGCACGCCCCGGTTCAGCCACTCACTCACGTACACTGAGAGAAAAACATTTATTTATAAATCTAAAGATGCTTGGAATGGATTTATATTTATTGTTGTATTTATACTTATAAGAAATAATATTCTGCTGTTTACTGTAATATTATGTTTCACATTAGGTTACAAAACAAAAAAAAAAAATATGTTGTAATTTTTATTTTTTTATTTATTTAAGGGTCAGAGTTGAGCAGAAACTGCTGTCAGCTGCTTGGGATAATTGCGGGCTAATGGAAAATTCAAGGATGCCTCTCTGAAAACATTTCACCACTATTTCTCTCAGTGCACTCACACAATCTGGCAATCGGACGGTGGCCCCGAGGAGGTTTTGGTTATTTATAATTCGAAGCGATTGATTGATGGAATCGCTGCAAAGTCGGTGACACTTCGCACTGAGGCAAAAATAAATAACCGAAGCGATGCTGGGCGAGGCATTGACAGCTGATTGCGAAAGTCCATTAAGGGACTCTGGTCGAGGAAACTGGACGAGGTGCTGGCCAAATGTACTGAAGACCAAATGGGCAGCGGATCGTGAGGAGGTGGCAGATAGGGGAGGGGAGGGGAGTGGGGTGGGAGTGCTGCATCTGCATTGAGGTTTTGTGGCCTTGGCAGCGGCATCAAAAGTGCAGTCAATCAAGTGAACAAAATTGGATAATTTCCCCCAGAAAAAAGTAACGTTTCCGTTTGGCATTACGGGCCCAAAAGCCACATCCCTGGCTCTCCCTCTGTACGAGTATGTCTATCTGTTCAGTGGTCGTTCTACCCAAATCAGACAACACTCCGAAGTATTTTGGGTAATCCTTGCCAAATGATAGCCCACCAACGTCTGTTGCGGACAGCAAGCTTAATAAAGAGAACCAAGATGCTACATTGCTAAATTGCCAAACAAATCAGATTCAATTCTCGCTTTTTTGATGGCTGACTGTATTGAAAGAAATTAAATGAAATTCACCTGCCATTTCCGGTTAAATGAGCATATCTCTTACAAAGCGCTTGGCAGTGTAACGCAGATTTAGGATCTTTAAATTTAAAAAACTTAAACTTAAAAACTTATTTAAGAGATAGTAAAAAAAGGAAATCTCCTAAATTTAATAAGCGAAATGCAGGAAGTTAAGGCAAATTCAAAGAAATATTTCGGTTTTTAGTTCCCTTAAGCTTTTTAAAGTGTATCAGGAGAACGTCAATATTTTGACACGACGAGATTCGTCTCATACAACAGCATGCACATCCCGTTTTCCCATATCCTTTATATATCTTCCATATTTATCCACTTGGCGCGTCGCATGATGATCGGCAATAAATTGATGCGGGACACGAAGCAGAATCGCTGGTACAAAGTGGACTGAGTCAGCTAAAAGCAAAATCTTTGACTGATGTGCATGGGTAGGTAACCCGAAATATAAATCCTCTTTATTGTAATTTTTACAATACGGTGAAAGATCTGAAAGACCCTTTAATTGCAATTAATGATTTATGAGCCTGGGATGCACAACAAATTTCACAGCTAGAGAATCGACCCAAAAAGTGGACGGAAGCCCTAAAAGGAGGCCAAATAATTGCAGCTGAAGACATTTACACGCGCTTCTGACATTTACGACCATCCGACGACGGTGGAGTGCTCGACTTGTCTGTGACATGTGAAGCTGGACACTGGCCACTGGCCACTGGACACTGGACAATGGCAGTTAATGGTCATGATGCTGCTCCAGCAACACAGACAACAAACAACAACGGCCACAAAAAAGGCGAGGAAAATAAAACCGACTCACCAACGCTACATAAATTTCAAAACTAGCCAGCACCAAGCTTTGGATGGGGTCTCCATCCCCAACCCCATTCCCATATCCATTTCCATCCCCCCATCTGCCACACACATTTCACGCAGTGACGACATGAATCCGCCAACATAAACACACTCAGTCCAGGACAAAACCAGGACATCATCCCGGCCACACGAACGCACTAAAACACACACACGAAATATTAGGGAAGGCTCATGCACGAAGGAAAAAACGAAATACATAAAGACCAAAAAGGACAACTAACCAAGTAAACGCAGGCCTCATGGTGCTAAAAAAATGTTGTTGAATGTCTAACAAAGAGCTATCCGAAGAATACATACTCTTGGCCAGTGGCGGATATAGGAATTGGTTGTAATAAGGATTTCAAAACCATTTTTGTGTTGCATACTTTTTGAATATCACATTTCCTTGTACATGTAACAAGTTATATAGGAAAGATTCGTAAATTTAAGGTGCAATAATAGTAAATATATCATATTACATAATAATATTATATTGTATAAATAATAATATTGTATAATACATGTCAGGATACCATTGCACAAATATCATCTTTCCTGCCAGTTGAAAAATGTTTAGTGGGTGCGTGTATGAACTGCAGTGGCATCATCGCAGTGGCAATAGTAACAGTAACAGCCAGTGGCACGCAGTATATGGAATCCAGTCGCCCAAAAAGCACAGCAAAAAAAACGTATGTTTTTTATGCCAAAATGTTAAATTATTTCTGAGAATGAAAAACTAAAACTTTTTACAAAAAAGTACTTTAATAAATCAAATATTTTTCTTTTATCAAAAGTTTTAGTATGCTTTTCCTTAATATGTTTTAATATTGTTAATATGCTTTATAGTAAGAAATTCCAATTAAAGTTTTAATAATCAAGTTTATTTCTAAAGATCTTAACAATTTTTACCGGGTACTAGAAGACATTATATTTGATTTACACTTGTTTTTTCTAAGCGTAGAGAATGATACTGGGTTCGGAGGCTGCTTCAGACGGGGTCCACTGTTGAATGTGGGGAGAGGGGGCCAGGATGGATGGTTGCACGGGACAGTCGGGGACCCAAACTCGGACCCGGACTCGTGGACCTGTGGACACTGTGTGGCCTGGCGTGCAGCCGTGGCCAAATTGGTTGATAGCTCGAAAAACAGTTTTTGCACAGCTCCGTCAAATTGCATTTGGTGTGACAGACCGCAAAATGCATCATCACCAACATGAGCGATGAGTGTTGTTGTTCTAGTTGTTGCCGCTCCGTTGTTGTTGATGTTTATATTTGCCAGGCTGGAACCCTTCTCCCCCATCCCTGTCGCCACCTTCCTTCATCTCCAATCACCATCGCCACTCCACATTGTCCAGTAATTTACGAGCTTTTTTCGGCATGTCCCCAGGAATGGGAATGCAATGTGTTGCCTGCATTTCACTTTGGTCTGATGATGACGAGGGGGATATTATGGTGAGTTGGGGGGCAGGCGGGTTAGTGTTGTAAAAACATGGGTTAGGTCCAGGAACCACCAAAGGGAGGAGTGTGTGGGAGATGGAGAGATCATTGCCGGGAAAGTGTTTTCGAGGTTAAACTTTTCAGAACAGTATTTCAGGGGTTGTCTGTGAAGTAGATCGCACACATATTATAAACATTAAATTTTTAAACATTATTTATTTAGTATGGACTTTTAATTTATTATAAATTGTACTCTAATCTCTATCTTTATAAAACAAATATTCGTTGCTTTATAACTCAAATTTTTCCCAGTAATATCAAATATTTTAAAGAAATTAAGACCCGCTAATTTTTGTAAAAATGAGTACGGCCAAAGTAATAATACTGCGAACTACTGTTGCAAAAGAAATTCCGTGCAAAAATGGGAACCAGTGTGTTAGCATATCCCGTATGGTGAAATTGATCAAGCATGTGAATGCACCCATACAATTAGAGTAATCGTAAGTTGGTACCCATATAAAGCTAGGCTTTCTTAATAAATTTTAATGATTTTGAATATTTTTAGAATATTTTCAGAAATCTTACGATGCGGATTTTGTAAAGATTTAAACAAAAATATTAATATTTGTAAAATCTGAAGTGTTGGTAATAAAAATATGTTTGTCTTTGGTTCTAGTTTATATTTGAGGATTTACTTTAGAAATGTTTAATTTCATGGAAAATCCTGTATATCCTGGCACTCTGTTCATTTAAGCCCACTGTGCCTCTGGAGCCAACGAACAACTTCATTCAGTTTCAGTTCACATTAATGCAGCGTGAATTAAGTGTCAAGGACATTTTTTGGTTTTGCTGCCAACGATGCAACATGTTTCAGTCTCTGGCTGCGGAGCTGGTTCTGCTTCTTCTTCTTTCCCGCGTCTGCATGTCCTTGCCCACCAGTGGGTGGTATGTTTGTCATGTGTGCTTGTGCTTTGGGTGCCCGAAAATGCGTTGCAACATTCAAGTAAGTGACGTAAATGCATCACGGACACAACACCCACACTCACGCACAGTGGGCGGACATTCGGACGGACGGAGTAAATCATCGTCATCATCATCATCGCCATCACCATCATCGGGGGCACGAAAGGACATTCACATCCACATCCACAGCCACATCCACATCCACACAGGACACACTCGCACGCAGGCATCACAGGCAGTTATGGCTGTCAAGATGAATGCCATATCATCGCCGCACCGAAAATGGTGTCAAAACGTCACCAACGGCGGTTCAGCCCTTCAGCAGTAAAACTGCAAACAGAAAACAGGACCTCCACTGTTGTTATCCGGATGAATTATGAGTTGTGCCCGGCCGGAGCCGAAGGAGGAGCAGTTGACCCCCAGCCCACCGCCCACTGGATTCCAGGCAATCTGTCACTGGGTCCTGCCTCTGTGGGAAAAACTCCCAACCCCCAAACCCATTCGAAATACGAGCAATTTATCCCACTCCGCCCACTCCGAACAACCGCAGAAAATTAAATGCTAAACGAAGACATTTACAATGCAGGGCAACTGGGGACAGGACTCCTCATAATGCAACTGAAATTGAGGTTAATGCTAACTAAACAGAGTTGGGGTCAAGGTGGTTGACTTGGCTGCTTTCGAGAATGGTTATTTTTACACATTCCTGAGACATCTATTCAAGAGCACAAATCATCATAAAGATGATAATTTCTTTCCATAGGCACATGGCACAACAATTACTTTAATTAGGTTTCTCTATAGAGAGAGAAATCTGATGTTCTCATTTGAGTTGAAAATGTTCTTGAAAATAAAACGACGAGTCGATCTAGCCATGTCCGTCCGTTTGAACGCTGAGATCTCGGAACCTATAAAAGCTAGAAAGTTGGGATTTACCTTGCAGGTTCTTGGGCTTCAAGCACAGCGCAGGTTTGTTTCATCAAGGTGCCACGCCCCCCCTGGCGCCCACATTTTTGAAGATTTCGCAAAAGTATAAAGGCAATACCTATCGAAATGTGGAAGATATTTTTAAATTGGACCATTCATTAAAAAGTTATGAGCAAATAATGGAATTCAAGCAGTGCAAGCAGTCGCTTTGCTGCGAGCATATTTCAATCTCTTTTACGTTTCCTTTAGCGGAATACAGGTATCTCATAGTATTGTCTCTTGTTTTGTTTTGAATGTCTTCAATGTGTCTGAATTCATTAACAACTTGACGATTAGTCCAGTTAGAAGTGTATACTGCGTAGTGTAGTGTA
Source organism: Drosophila prostipennis (assembly GCA_037075205.1). Classification (NCBI taxonomy): domain Eukaryota; kingdom Metazoa; phylum Arthropoda; class Insecta; order Diptera; family Drosophilidae; genus Drosophila; species Drosophila prostipennis. The sequence continues at coordinate 840,915 of JBAMCJ010007674.1, read as the reverse complement.
TGCTCACCGTTTTATATGTATGTTATCAACTCAATATAAGAAGAATGGTGTTTTTTAAGAACGAATGTTCTTTTTTAAAACGACTGGTTCCCCTTTCGATTTGTCAGATTTAACCAGATTTCCAAACCCACCCACACTTTACTAATAATATAGGTGTGCTATATAGAGTAGCTACTGTATCGCCCATTAATAGTCGTGATTTCTTTCCTATTTTGACAATCCAATTACACGTTAAGCAGTGTGGCTGCCACAAAAGTAAAGTGCAACTTGCAACGGTTGGCAGGCAAATGCGTGGGTTGTGTTAACTATGGCCAGTCTGTTGTGGTGCAAGGCCCCCTGGGGTTAATTGTATTGTGGTCGCCTTGATCGCAGCTCGATTAAGTGATCAGCATTCCCGGTTTCCACCTCCCTGCTTCCCAGCCTTTTGCTATTGCCTTTGATGGGCGCTTTTAGGCCACATTTAAATCAGGCCAGGGAAACAATTTCGTGATTTATGAACACAATGGCTATAAATCAGCGAGGGGAAGGAGATCTCTTGCCAGCGGACCGTGAAGTGGCGTCGTTTACACTTGGCAGCAAGTGTCAGGCGGCATTAGAAGACGAAAGTCGGAGAGCCTGCGAAATCGAAAGGTAATTCGAGCCCACTAAACACTGATCGCCGGGCTGCCGACGAGTCGGTTCCAAAATTTCGGTAGCACACAAATTCCATGTCGCTAATCGGAAATTAATAAATGTCAGCGGTCCGAGGGGACTGCCCCCGCTCCTCAGCTTCCGCGCTTCGCTTTTGACCCTGCCTCTTCTGCTCGGAGCTCTGTTAATTGGTATTATTTTCGCTTTGTTTTTGCACTTTCTTAAGCCTTCTACTTTGGAGAGTTAACTCTTTGATTGGGTGTCGTCTGCGTTCAGTTTGGCGTGAAATGTCCAAGGGAATTACTTGAGCCGTTGTCACAATTGATGAACGAGCAGTAAATTGTGGCATGTGGTTGTGGGTTTCGGCCTTTGGATCGAGTTTCAGCTGAGGGTTTTTGGCCCCAAATATGCAAATGACACATTGGGAGAAGATCTAAGAGAAGTCGAAAAGAGGCCGCAGACTTAAAAAGACAGGAAGAGAAGATATTACTTAAATTGCTACATTTCAATAAGTATTTTACCTTATAAATAATTTATAAATGGGTATATAATTTAAATTTAAATTAAATTAAATGATTAGTGCTGTTTTTAATTTCCTGTTACCATTTAATTTCCAACTTTAAGCACAAAGGCCACAAGCCAACTCTTCAACAATCCCATGAAGCACAAAATAAATAAGGAATTTCTGAGGGAACTTTAAAGAAATAAAAGGGGGAAAACGGGCATTAAGGACAAAATCGATTATTGATTTCGTTTTGCCCGTTGCCGAGCAGCCTAGTTTGCTGGAAAAGTGGGGGTACGAAAGCACAGAATGAAAGCCACGCAAAACAAACACAGCGAAACACTGAGAGGAGAGCTAAAAAGGGAAAAGGAAAGCGAATGCCGACCGGCGAGCGCCAATGAAGGGCGAAATTGGTTTGGTTTTTGCATGTGAATTTCATACAAAAATCAACAAGTTGCCATTGGGTTCGATGAATGGAAAAGGGGAAGTGTTTTTGGGGCTGGGAATGGGGATGGGGAACTTGAACTCTGGGCCAGGGCAAAAGAAAAAGCTCCAGCAGACGGCAGGCAGACGCTCGACTTGCTGCCAAGGCCCACACGCACGCACACTTTGGCCGAAACCACCTCCTTTTCCAGCTGTGTGTGTGTGCTGGGGAAAACGTGAAAAAATCGCTATTCGGAGGTTTTTGTGCCTTGCAAGGAAATTCAACTCCAAACCGAAACCGAACTGCTGGAAAAAACAATTTTTCCTCAACTTTTTTTGCAGCTCCTCCTTGGTTTTTGTTGCTTTGTCTCCTGCCGAAAGGAGCGGTGGAGGGATGGGGGTGGTTGTCGGGGGCGGTGGTTCGTGGCCTTTGCCACACGGCAGACTATTGCTATATAATTCCTTGATTCTGCTGCGGCCTTGTCCTAGTCCCATTTCTGTCTGGCACAATCGAAGGACCCTCCCATTGTGGGTGTGGGTGTGTGTGAGCGTGTGCCAGTGCTTGTAGGCTTTTTCCAATTCCGAATATTTTCCCAAGCAACAAGCGACTCTGCGCCGAACGATTCATTTTCCCACCTTCTCGCTGAAGGGGACGCAAATTGTTTGCCTCTCAACGTGAATTACGACGCCCGATTCGTCATCAATCAATCAAAACGCAGCCCATTCCATCCCGATCCGAGTGCTCATACGCCCTGTGGCCCCGACATCATAGGCACTTATCGTCGTCATCATCTTCGGTAACAGCCAGGCCTCCTTCCCGCTTTCCATCTTGGGCATTCCATCAAAGGGATCCCACTTTCCTTTATCAGGCTGCTGCCTTGCGGTTTCTTCAATTGATCTTGAGAAATAAAGTGGATGGCACTGGCTTGAGTTAGAGACTCCGTGATATCACTTTAAGAAGTCATTGAAAAAAACTGTATATGTTCCATTACAGCGTGGAATGTAATATTATTTCCGTAAAGCTATCTTTCTCCCTAGTGTTTTGTTTCAAGAGTAATTTCATATATTAAAGTAGGTACCTACATTTTATTATTTTGCGAAATGTTCAGATTTTGTAATGCAATAGGAAGTGACAACTTTCGTTGCGTTCATTTATATTTAAGGAAAACGTTGGAATTGTGACTTTCAAAATAAATATGTTTTATACAAATTTAAAAATTGTATTCAAGACAGAAAAATTCTTTACGTGTAATCTACCTTGGCTTACCTAAATTATTGCGGACTTAATTCCGCATTCAATTAAATTGGTATTTTTAACCAATGGAACTCCAACTTTATCGAAAAACCTTTATAGTCCTGATAAGGCTTGGTTCTTTTCTCACACTTCTCGAGTTCATTCCAAGCTAATCTCCATTTAATTCTGGCATTCCAAGCACCACCCTATAATACTCAATTACAACTGGGTAGACCGCCTTGTGAATTATGACACTTCAATTTTATTAATTGCCAATAAATCAGGGGCCATAGGGTATCTAAAAATGAAGAAATCGCTGCCCACGATACTTACATATACCGGGGTCCGAGAACAAAAGCCACCGACAATCATTCAGCTTGCAAATTGGCCAACATTGAAACAGACAGGCTAAAGCTGCGAGCGAATTGGAACAAGGCTCAATGCCCGTCCTGACAGATCTTCCATCAAACGTGCTCTCACGTCAAACGTCAAACGGAGGAGGCCTTGGCCAACAGACGGATAGATGGACGGATGGATGATATAGATGGGGATGTGGATGGGGGATGGGTATGTGCATGTGGATGGATGGAAGGCCAAGGGGGTCGGGGTCGGGGCGTCGGGGAAAAGTGTTGTGAGTTATGACGAGGACGTGCGCAAGTTGATCCATCAAACTGTTCAAATCCGATGCCAGTGCACTCGATTTCATGCATTGAACGATGACTGCGACGAGGACGCCGACGTCACCGGTCATGACGGATGGCTGTGACTGTGGCCGACACGGAATCGGAATGACGGACAAGGAGATCGAGACGAGAACGGGAACGGGGACAGGAGACGAAGACCTTGGCCATGTCCAGCTCTAGACTGTAGACATGACGAATGTCTCACGCTGCGAATAATTTGATTTGTCGATGCAAACGCAAATCCACCAACTAGGGGCATAAATAATATTTATACATTTTTTTCGCGCAAATGTGGCAGGCAAACAGAGAGGCTTTATCATGGTGGGAAATCGAACATTGGGCAACTAACAAGGACTTGGGCAACGCTTTAGGAGAGGCCATGGGAACTTTTTCGAGATTCCCGTGGCTGTTTGTGCTCTTATGTTATTCTAGAAAAAATAAAAGAAAAGTAATTTAAAAAGCAGAAAAAATTATTGTTGTAACTTTCGATGGCCACTTGTTTGGTCACCACTTTTTCTTTAATCTAAAGCATCTTAAAAATGGAAATTTTATTAAATCAAACAAAAACACCTCTTAAAGAGGTAAAATGTCGTGACGATCGCATCTTCAAAACACAAAAGTTCTGAGTCAAGTTTAGTAACGAAAAATGATTTTACATTCGATTAAATAAATAGCAAAATATTTAAGATTCTTGCCTACACAGAAAATTTCTATTGCAGCTGCCGAATGAGAAAATTTTAGAAAGTTTACAGCAGCCTAAATCAGGGGTTGATTCATACAAACCCACAAAAATGGGACAAAACATTTAATTTTGAAAGGAGCCCCCAAATCTTGATTTTAGAATAACTTTTGAATGGAGCCTCGGATTTTATCATATGACCCCTTATTCGACGCGTATTGTCAATAAGAATACAAGTCGGCTAAAAGAAAGGGCCATTTATCTCCACCGGCCCCAATTCGATTTTTCACTTTCACACTTTCACCACCCCCTCTCCCAAACCAAATGAAATTGTTTAAGTATTGGTATGCAATCCTTTTAGTTTTTGTGATACCTTTCGATTGGTGTATCACTCGTTATGATCGGACCATCACAGCAGTCGCCTTAGCACACTCGCCTTTGCACACTCTCCCGGTGCGCTTCGTTACTACGTGTACTGCTGTCCACAGTGATAACGAGAAAAAAATTGAAGTGTTTAACATGTTAGATAAATGTATCTTTTCGTCTGAAAAATAAACGATTTTTATAACAAATTAAACATTATTAAAAAAAATTTAATTCAACACAAAAAACTCTTTAAGTGATTTATGTTTACGTATTATACATTGAGCCCGAATTTTCAATAAAAACAAGAGAGAACGCTATAGTCGGGTTGGTGTCCCGACTATCTAATACCCGTCACTCAGCTAAAGGGTTGGTGTCCCGACTATCTAATAGACGTAACTCAGCTAAAGGGAGTGCTAGGGAGATGGAGATAAAACTTTGATCAGGCATAAGTTTTAAACGAATGGTCCGATTTAAAAAATTTCTTCTACATTTCGATAGGTATTGATAAGCACAACAAAACTGCATTCCTACTTTTCCGATATATTAAAATTTTTCAAATCGTATATTAACTATTGTGGGCGTTAGAGGGGGCGTGGCACCTTTTTGAAATAAACTTGCGCTGCGTAGGAACTCCTAGAATCTGCATGCAAAATGCCAATCTTCTAGCTTTTATAGTTTCCGAGATCTCAGCGTTCATACGGACAGACAGACAGACAGACGGACAGACGGACAGACGGACATGGCTAGATCGACTCGGCTAGTGATCCTGATCAAGAATATATATACTTTATGGGGTCGGAAAAGCTTCCTTCTAGCTGTTACATACTTTTGCACGAATACAATATACCCTTTTACTCTACGAGTAACGGGTATAAAAAGTTCAAAATACATGCATAATGATACTAGGCTGTTTAATAATCTAAACAATACATAATCAAGGGTGCCACCAAAATCGCTAAATGATATTTAAATTAATTTTAAGCCAGAATGTAGTCCAAATTTGTCGTGCCACAAACAATCGGAAAACTCATAATATGTAGTTACACAGAAAGAAAGTTACAAAAGATCAGATTGATAGAACAGAATAGTTTATGTTCAGAATTTATTAAAACAATACTAAATTTTGTAGTTTAAAATAGTATTTGTTTAGCATTTTTATGAAATAACTGATATGATAAAATATATATAGATATCCTTTTTGTATGTTGGCATAATGCCGACGTCTTGGACTTCTTGAAGTCTAAGCCGGCATGACCTCGAGTTTGCTAAAAACTTCTCTATATAGGTAATATCTATGGATAATATTAGATGGAATCATACATTTTTATTGATATGAAAAAATGTATAATCGACCCTTATCGACATTTTTTTCTGTGTACCTCTTTATTTGGTATTGCAAAGCAAGTGCACTCCCGCTTAAGAACAGGGATTCTTGGAGCACTCCAAGCCTACTAATCTGGTTGCTATTTATTTTATCTGTCAACGTAGCTTAAGTGGAAGGAGACGTCAAACGCGAACTAGAGTAAAGGATGAGAACGAAGAGCTGCGAGGCGGAGCTTTTCCTTAATTTTGACAAGACGTAAAGTCTATTAAGAAAGTCAATCAATGTCTCTCAGGCGAGTTGACTTCGACTTGCACTTCAAGTTGGACTGGGACTGGGAATGGGAATGGAGACCCGTAGACTGGAGGACTCCGAATGCCGGATTCAGGAGGATGAGAGCTTCGCAAGTAAAGTTCTGAACTGACAGGCAGATGGGCGGGGGGAGGTGGGCGTGGCGGGGCAGGGACAGGGGGCGTGGTGGTGGGAGTGACGTGTGGGTGAAGGCGTCGGCCACTTGACTGACAGTTGGACGCGGATGTGGACGTGCGATTGTTGCAAGGAGTCCTGGCTCCTTGATTGAAAGGACGAATTCAATGTGTGCGTGTGCCCACCCACACACTCCATACAAATTATGAGAAAAAATTGAATCCACTTCGCGTGGAGTCGGATGGAGAAGCAGAAGTTGGTTGTAAAAAGTTGACAAAATGGATTTCAACGGGGGAAAAGCGGGGGAAAACCGGGTAAGTGGGTGAGGAGAGGTCATTGGAGCTGACAAGAACCCGAGGGCTGCCACCACCTCCTGATGACGTCCGACAGGTAAAAGTTTTCCTCTTTTTTCCCGGCTACATCAATTTGTAAAAGTGTTTTTCATCAAACAGGAATTAATTAAGATGCGCCACCGACGTTCCCAAAGTTTCGCATCGAAAAAAAGCAGAAGTTTGAATGGAATCAGAAGTCCCACCCTCAACGCTCAATGCCCAATGCCCAATCCAATTCAATCCCATCCAATTCCAATGCCAATAATAATTGAAAATCATCACTCGAGATTTTGCTAATTATGTGGAATTATCATCTCAATTATTTATTTTTCGATTTCCATGCATTTTTCCCATCCTTCCCATCGGTGCTCAGCCGTATTGATGTGGCCGGCTCTAATTACTTTTTTCCTCAGGTGCGATTATAATCAAAGCTTTTGAGGATTTGTGCCATCAAAGTCTCTTCGAACTTCTCAATTAAACGAATGCATAAATCATTGGTCCTGGCACGTCTGCAGATAATTCCCAAATGTCCCTAGCCCAACCCCCGAAAGCCAATGGGCATTAGAGTGCGAAAATGTATATGTACGGGGGCTCACACACAGGACACTCATAAATCTGGGGAAATGTTGCTAATTAAAAAAATACGCATATTCCATCATCATTCAGCTCTCCTGGACTTTGGCTACGCCCTGATAAAACCCAACTGAGATTTATGCCCTCATAATCCATAAATATGCTTTTACCCAACTGGCTCACAACTATGCGATATCTTCGCATATATACGTACGTCTTCATAAATTTGCTCGCCAGCGTCGGTCTTGTCATTCCATGACGCATTAATTAATAGCCACATCAACAACTTACCAACAAACATAAGATGGTGCCCTTTGCCCTCCTCCCCCTCCCGCCTCCCTCGTCCTCGCCGCAAAACGAATCCTCGAATGACGAGTCCTTGGGGGTATCCTGTTGGCATTCACGCCTCGCAACCTGTCAATTGCTTTCACATCGAAAGGCGTTTGTGAACTTGTCGATATGCGTTGAATTTATTCGGGTGGCGGTCGAGCTTTAATTCAAAGAGACTGTCTAAGAACCGGCTTAAATAATTTGTATTTTAAAGATATAGATTATTATAGTTAATGTTACCGAAAGCATTTATCCACTGCAGACCAAGTTCAAGTGTAGGAAAATCAACCAAATCAAGCAGCACACAGTAATTATGGCCAGGAAATAAATAACAAATATACAAATGATAAATAATAAATAATAATTTTGGCTAATACATCAGAGGACTGGACTGCTAATTGGAATTGATTAGACTCGCAGAGCTCACGAAACCAGAAGTCTGTCCCCGTCCCAGATCCCCTTTCCTTTCGCCAATGCACGTCTAGGAAATTTATCTGCATCTCAGGCATATGTGCCATAGTCCCGAAAACTTTTGCGGATATATAGTTTGGCGAGGGCGTTAATAACAAATGTGCTTAATATTTGTGATCGATGGAAAGTGCTTTGTTTTATTTCCATCGTGGGGCAAGGCGAACGGATAGCTCAAGTCGAGGTTGGGGGCCATTTATTAGACCTCCGCCCCCCGGCTCCCTAATAAGCAATATTGCATGGAGAGGCGTTGCACTAATCACTTCATTAGCAAAGCCGGGAACAGAAGCCGGGGCTCTGAGGCCCTGCCCAGACATACATATTTATTTAACCTGCACAAATCACAAATTCATCCATCATCCTTTGTGCCAGCCAGGACCCTCTGTTCCTGTGTGACTGACAGGCTGGCTGCTTCGGGCCTCGGGCCCGCCTTCCAAAATGTTCTTCCGTCTTCATCATCATCATCATCACAGTCGTCGTCATCGTCATCGTCTTCGTCTTTGACTGACATTTGACTTCGAGGCTGACGAGTACGGCGACGATGAAAGCGACAAGTTCATTGTCCTTGCCCTAAGTCGACTGGAAACTCCTTGTAATAAATCCGCCCTTCTGCTGAACACACAGCTCCCTCCCCTTTACTTTTTGGGGGTCGGTTAGCGAAGGACGCACTTTGTTCGCAATTTGTTTTGTTTGCGTATTTCCAAACCGCACTCTCCTCACCTCCTCAGTGCCCCTTCACATCGTCTGGAGACCCAGACCCTCGATCCGGGGTGTTCCCCGTCTCAACTTTTGTGTGTGAGCTGGCATTCCTTTATTTTTTCGGCTACCAAAAATGTGTGTCGTGCTCGGAGACGCTTTCAATTTGGGTTAAACTTAAAGCTAGGCTGCCGATTTAATATGAGATTCACAAGCATATTGCAGATGAAGGAGGGCAATTTATATATGGCTTTAACAAAAAAAGTGAGAGAAATGTTTAAGCTAGGTTTGCGATTTGTTGAGGAAACAAAAAGTCTCACAGACCACGAATATTTTTATACCCGTTACTCATAGAGTAAAGAGTATATTGTATTCGTGCAAAAATATGTAACAGGGAAAAGGAAGCGTTTCCGGCCCTATAAAGTATAAATATTCTTGATCAGGATCACTAGCCGAGTCGAACTAGCCATGTCCGTCTGTGTATCTGTTCGTATGAACGCCGTGATCTCGGAAGCTATTAAAGCTTGAAGATTTTTTAAAAGGTGTCTGGCGCCCACACCTTTAAAGATTTCGGAAAAAATCAATACTTATGGAAATGTAGAAGAAATTATTCAAATCGGACTATTCATTAAAAAGTTATGCGCGATCAAAGTTTTATATCTCTACCTCCCTCTCCTTTTAGCTGAGTAACGGGTATCTGATCGGGTCACCCAACTATAGCGTTCTCTCTTGTTAAGAGCTCTATTAGTTGACGTTTTGAAGTATTCAGTAACCAAAAACAAGCCGTTGCAGGGGTATAAACAAATTTTTTCAAGAATAATAAAGCTACCTGAAATTACTCCTACTCCAGAGAATTATGATATTAGATTCATAGCTTTAAAGGTTTAAGACAGGGTAAGCCTTGGTGTAGTTTCACCCTTTTCCGACCTTAAAGTGTCCTGGGTATTCAATCTGTTGCTCGGTACGTGCGATGCAGGCCCTGCTAAGTTGATATGCAAACCGACAATGAATCAATTGCCGGCTAAGACCGGACACATCGCACGCACACGAGGAGGTGGATAGGGATGGAGGATCTGATGGAGCGGGGTGCCAAAGCGCATTCCAACTCATAATTAGCTGTTCATGTGTCACGCAGCAGCAGCTGAGACGACAGCGATGGGTGGGCCGTGTCCGGATGGGTTGGCTGGGTGGGATGGAGAGTATCGGGGGCCAAGCCAAGGTCCTTTTAGGGGCCCAAAACTGAGAATGTGAGATTCGGCGTCAACAGCCAATTTGGGGCATTAGCGAAAACCGTTGGGCAATTACTGTCAGAATGCGTCGTCGCCTTGGGGTTTTGGAACGGGCCTGCACCGAGGATTACCCAACCGAAATTGGCTAATCAAAACGCTCAGAGGGCATGGGCAATGGAAAAGCAATTGTCTGTTGATTAGAAGGGGGAAATGGCGGTGCTCCAAAAGAGACTCTCAGCTGCCAACTTAATAAGTGTCTTCATCATTTATCAACTGCATCGCCAAAAATCATTTTAAAGTTACAAAAAACGTTTGTATTAATGTTTCCGATCTTCCAAGATCAGTTAAAGCTAAAGGCCTTCAGAGGCATTTAAGATTGAATAGCACTGTTTGATTTCAATATTAAGAAAATAACGAATACAAGCGAATTAAATCTGATTTCAAATAAAATTAAAACTAAAATGTTAAATTTTTAGATTTAAAATAAATCTGTAAAATAAATTTTACAGGTATCATACCATGTTCTTAAATGTTCAAATGTTAATTTTGTAGTCCTCTAATTACGCTAAGAGACCGCTTTTGGTGCCGTGTAAAAGTCCCTTTGTTTTGCACCCTGAAAACTTGAGCCGAATTAATCAGCGGCCAAACATTCGACATTGTTATCGCGACGTCATCAGCAGGAGTGGCAGCCTTCGCTTTCGCTGCCCACAACAATGACTCCAAAAACACGTCCAGGAGCCCAAGAGCCCAACAGCCCAACAACAAAGCAAGGACCCACGCCATGCAATCGAGGGGTGGGGAGATCGGGGGATACTTCTCCATATCTGTCGTCTGCCTTTGATGTGCGCCTTTGACAAGTGAGTTGACAATGTCAACGTCATCAGTTGACAGCCTTATTATGGCATTATGCGACCATATATCCCATATACTTGTGCCATTCGAATGCACGTGAGTGTGTGGCTGTCGGTGGATATTTGCTGGAGACAACCCTCGGCTTTTGAGCCCGATAAAGATTTCGTTTTGTTCTCCCCGAGATGGCCAAAGGCAACCGAAAGCGATGAAGCGCAAACATGACCAAGGGGCGAGATTGGGATTTAAATTAAGATTAGTGGGCAATTCGGTGTAAAAATAAGCGATTTAAGGCGTGAAGTCCCAATGTAAAAATGTATTTAATATGGGTGTTTATATTAGTAACATAAATTGTTTATTTCTGGGGTCTATTACATAAAATTCTCCTTCAAATATTTAGATTCAATGCAGATTCCATGGGTTTTCCAATATCGATAATTAGTATGAATATAAAACGCGTTTTCATTTTTATTTTGAACACATTCAAGATCAGACCAAATTTGAAAAATATATTTTTTAATTTACCCCAGTGTAAAGGCCACCCCAAAAAGCTCTTGTCCTTCATCTGCCGCAGACGCTGTGATTGACAGATGAATCAATAATTTGGGACGGGCCCGTCCAGTACATTCCACACACACGAAACTAATTACATGACTCGAGAATTATGAATGATTTTCTCCTCTTGCGGTTGGGCCGCAAATAGATGTGATGGCTCCGCATTGTTATTTAAATGCTGGCCAGATGAAATGCGTCATTTCATATTTCATTTCCGATGACAATAAAAATTCCGCACACACATTTGCTTGAGGATTGAGCACCGCACCGCACCGACCGGCCAGGTCCCAAATGCGTATCCCTCATCAACACTGCGGTCTGTCTGTCAGCGACCATTGAGGCTTCAAGTGTAAGACATGTCATGTCCACTCCAGTGTCCGCTTTCGATCGGGCCGGAACGGGAGATACTCGTACATATGTGAGTTCGATTTGGCCTGCTTTTGGGCCCCGACTCGAACACACTCGTCCGTCACATCAAAAGCATCAAAAGTTTTGTCATGTCGATTCGATTGCGGATCTGGCCGTGCCACAGAAAGTTTTTGCACCTGCCGTCAATACAAAAACGTTGACATATTAATCCTTAATAGAAATTTCATCAGCAGCGATAACAATGGCCGAGCAATCGAAGGGTATGACAATGACAGGAGTCTGGAACCGGAATCGATGGACGGGCCGAATGCGTGATGGAAGGGCATTGAAGTGGATTTGAACAAGAAATAAAAAGGACTGGGAAATTGTGGGTAGTGGGATTCTGGTCTTGACCCTTGAGAGGATTTCATATTTTAAACAGATTTAGAAGAAATGTGGCTTATATTATTGGGAGCTGATAGGCAGATGCGATCTTTGTAAAGTTTATCTTAAGGTCATAAAGCCAAAAACGACGTTGCTTTTTTGTTTTAAATATAAATATGTTCTCATTATTTCTTACAAATTTGGAAAAGATTATTTTTTAAGCAGTGCAATGAGCTATCTATAAAAAACTGATACATTTTATTTAAATATTTACCAACTTATTTTAGATGAAAAAATATCTATAATTCAAACTAGATTAAATGCTTATTTAAATGGACAAATTTTATTCATTTTTTGTAATTTTTAAAAACATTTCTCTCTTTTACGAACATTCCATTCAACTTTGAAGTTTAATGGGTATTGACGGAATATTGATACTAACCTACATAAAAATTCAATAGCACCGTTTGCTAAATTGGTTCCCTTTACTGTTCATCAAACAAAATAGATCGCCCCATAAAGCGAGCTAACAAAGCCCCGAAACCCAGAAAACGAAAAAAGTACAAAGTCGACTGCACATTTAATGAACTCTGTGAACGGTGGCGACTGCAATGCATATGTGCGGCGTTCGGAATCGGGAGTTCGGAGTCCTGTGGGGTCACGGGTCTCAGAGGTCCGTCCGCTGAACATCGAACCCCAGTTCTGACCCCAACCCCAACCCAAACCCAAACCGGAACCTGAACCCTCCGGACTCATTTGTCGCACCGCTCGAAGTGCGATTGACAAACTGTCAGGGAATGCATTCTGCTGGTCTCGCTGTGGCCTGCCCCCCGGCTCATCCACTGGATTCCTGGATCTGGATGCATTGCAGCTGCAAGCGGCCGAAAGAGGAAAAAATGGAAAATTAATTGAACAATTTAAAGGCATTTTTTGTTGCCTTCGGTGAGCCGGCCGTTAGGCTAGTGGACATCGCCTGTCAGTGTCAAAAAGGACATGACCGAACATTTGGCGGCGAATGAGTAAGTGAATGAGTGAGAGATTGTTTTATTGATTTTGCATAATAAAAATGTCACACACACGCAGGCGATACGTGACCGTATGTGCATGTGTGTGTGTGACTGTGTGCGCCTGTGTGAGTCGACAATACAGCAACAATAAATTAATTAAGCCGATAGAGACAGTTTAATGTCATTTAATAAAATATTGACGTGTCACTGACGCTGACGATGACACAACACACACACACACACGCATACACACACTGGGTCGGAAAAGCCCGTAATCTATGGGGACGCCATTTTGTTTTTCCTTTTCCCGACATTGATGTCTGATGGGTGTTAAAATCAATTGACGAAATCAATTGGAAACGGCGGTCAGTCGGCGAAAAGGGCGGATGTTGATTGATTGACGGGCGACATATTGGCAACCGTTAGTCCCAAGATTGATGGCCCCCAATGAAGGGTTTAAGCAAAGTATATGTAGCCATATAGCGATATATTTCGAGAGCTGCATTTGAAATGCATCAAAGTGCCACTACACAAACGCAGACAAATTCGCATAATGAAATGTTAATTTTGACACGTCATTAATATATTTTGTCTGCCCTCGAACCACCAATCAACCCAACCAATCCACCACCCATCGCCCACCGCCCACCGCCCATCGACCACGCCCACTCTGGCCAAAACAACCTCAACGTTTTGGCCAGGCTCAATTGACGTGCAGCGATGTCGTAATTAGTTTTGACGTTTCTCGTTGCACAAATTAATTTATTTGACATGCCCGACGCGACGGTCATCGGCAATTGACAATCGCCGACCACTACAGGCCACTTTACTACACAGATAGTATAGTAGTGGAGAGCCATATCCGTGGCCACATAGTCGCATGTCTCTCATGGTTTTTCAAATGTCACATTTATTGGATGAGCCAAAAACACATGAAATTATACACCCGCTCAGTGGGGCGTGTGTGAGAGCTGGAGGGCATGCATATTGCATTGGATTAATCATTAATGGCAATCAATCCCGAAAATTGATAGTTGCCAATTGAAATGAATAACAGCAGACCGCCAGGGAGGACTCAATTCAATTAGGATTATAAAGGCAAGGAGATAATAAATTCATCACGCCTAGGATTATTTAAATTCACCATAAGTAAGTTGCCTTTAAGGTTAAGAATTGATTATTTAATTCAATAGAAAATATTTAAAACACTAGAGTTTTTGAAATCACTTTTAAAAGTGCGCAAAAGTATGCAACAATGTTTAAAAATCCAGAAGTCCGATGGATCGACGTTCTTTTTTCACTGCATACTTTTGGACATCTCATATTTTTTTAAAAATCCAAGTGATAAATGCTTAATCTCAATTTCCAAAGACCCTAAGGAGTTTTCAATAAAAAACTATTGCTAGGCAACTTAAAGGACCTTCAGTGCTTATACATGCTTATCCAATAGATCTACTAATGCAAGATAATTAAGCGTTCGTTTCCACGCCTTCTCCAACCCCAAATGTATCCCTTCCATCAATGGTCAGTGCACTTTGTCCTCCGGCTTTTCCCTGGTGATGAACTCTGAACTGCTTTACACTTTTCCCGGCTCCTGCTCCATTTTGCTCTCTCTTTGGAGCCATCAGTTGACACTTTGCATCTTGTGCAATCACCAAATATTGTCGGAGAATGTCAACGTCGTCGTCGCCGTCGTCAGCATCAACTTTGTATCGAAGTTTGCACACAATCAGTAAAATATTTTGGCCAACCCTTCGGGGGACGACCTCGTTTCGTTCGTCTTTGTCCTTTTTTCCAGCTCCCTCGCCTCTGCTGAGCTCTGAGCTCTCCAGTGTTTTTCTTTTGCCATGCACATTTTCCGTTTTCCTCCTCCTTTTTTTAATCTTTGGCTCTGGCTTCTGGTATTCTTTCTTAGCAGCAGAGCAGCCGAGCAGCGGCAGCAGCCCATTGCCATTCCAATGCGCTTCCTAGCTGAGGGCAAACTTTTTTGGCGTTTCATCTGCAGCACATCAATTTTTGTTGCTGACGAGCAAAAGTTGCAATGGCCAACGAAGCCACCCACTGAAACACCGCCCACTGAAACACCACCCACTGAAACACCACCCACTCAGCACCTAATGTTGCCCCACTGTCCCAATGTTATTTCTACTTGGGTGGCAGGCTGTCCGTCCAAATGTCCGCTGCTGATTGACGGCAACTGACAAGTTTCTCTTCGACTGCGCATTGACTTTTCTTTTGCAGTCGTTGCATTTTACGAGTATGTGTGCTCCAACTTTTCGCTCGTCCTCCTCATCCCTTCAACCCCCTTCCCTCCTTCACCACCCGTATAAGCAGAAAGAAAAGCATTTCAGTAAATTTCTAATCCTTAAGTATATATGGCAGGAAGCGTCAGCCGACAGATGTGTGTCTGTCTCTTTCTCTTGGCCTGTCTTGGCCCTGTCTCTCTCTGTCTCCCGCCTGCCGTCCCTGGATTGCATAACACGCACTGAGCGAAAAACTTTGGATAGGAAAAATGTAAATGTACATTTTAATAGCTTATTAGGGTGTCTAGAAGTATGCTTAAATAAATAATGTAGTTTTGTAAATTGAGAAAATATCAGTGCATACTTTTAGACACCTTTTTAAATAATTTGAAAGCAATAAAGATTTATCAATTAAGAATAATATAAAATTAAGATTTTAAAATTCAAAAAACTAAGAACTCCATGTTCTAAACTTTTTACTTTTAGAGTTACCATTTAAATTTGAATACTTTTGTTTTATTAAATTCATGAGTTCGGTTAGTCAACTTAACAAACTGTTTTTATTGATTTTTTTATATAATATTTCATTAAACTAAAATTATTCTTAGTGTTCTCCTAGTATTGCCACACTGCATCTGGGGTAGAGAGATGCTGGTCATTTCGTCAGTCAGTCTGTCAGTCAGTCAGTGGGCGGTGGGCGGTGGGCGGTGGGTGGTTGGAGGACTTGGCTCTGACAATGTCGGGAAACGACAACAACAATGAACTCAGTCGAGTCTTTATTGCATTTTGGCGACAAAACTCCTTGGATCTCGTCGTAGCTTTCAGTTCGTCTCCGTTTTTTTGCCTCCACTGGCTTCCTACAAAAAGGATTTTGCATGTTTCACTGACAACTTCTAAGCAAATTTCTTTGAAATGGACAATGTTTGTCTCTCTAGCTGGACTGGATGTGTTCGGGCTTATTTGCTGTTTCATGTACAATTTTGGATTACTTTCTTGCCGACTGATGAAGTTGTCTTCCTCCTGCTAAAAGGGAATTCCAGAAGATGCAATTTTCGGGCAAGCCCGCAATATATTTCCAATTTTGCGCCATCTAAATAGGGTTTCAGCGCTTTTGCCCGCACTTTGGCGGCACTTCATATCTTCATCAATCAATACACAGACATCTAATGAAATATACATAGTTCGCAAGATGAGTGTCTGCAGCTGGAAAGAAATGCGCTGGCGTCTAGTCGCTCCTCGGAAGCAGAGTTCAAACCTCAAGCTCGTCGCCAGAAAGTTCCCAAAGTCGGACGAAAGCGAACTCCCGCCAACTTCATTCCCGTCTATAGCTTCGACTCGAGAAATCGGACGCACAACAAATAGCGCATCAGTCAAAACTGTTTTCGCCTGTCATCAGGAGACGTGCCACGTCCAGCCAAAGGGCAATGAAAAAAATTCCAAAAGGTCGGTCTGGAAAGGTGAGGAGTGCCAGCTGTGGCAGAAAACTTCGAGATGACCCCTGCCGAAAAGGTTTGGTCAAGAAATTTGGGTATAATCAGACAAGGAAATACTCTAAAAGCTAACACTTATCCACGAAACAAATATTTCTATCTATTGCTCAGAAAATAAGATATAACAGTATTTATTCCTGCAACATTAAGTTAAATCCTATTATATCCATTTCTTCACACGATACTTATAATACCTGGGATATATAATTTAATTTAATCGTATTTAGAAAACCTATATATATATGATTCCATATATGGAATTCAAGGCTTATCTATTTAAATATAACAGACAGTTATAACCATAAGTTACTAGATTTCAATTATGGAAAGAGTATCCTGCAGCAATAGAAATTCATCCAGCTTTCAACAACTGCATACGTTGTCCCACTAAGGACCGCATTGATGAGCAGCCTTTCAAGACGTATAAATGGAGGGTTCAGTTCCAGAACCGAACTTCAGTTCAGCTCAGAAATGGTACATCTCAACATGAAACAAAATGTCGAACAGAAAAAGCGGAAAAATAGCGAAGACAACGCGCCACGTCAGACTAATCCTTGAGCCATCATATTACAGCATCGTCTGGAAGCCACCCGAACCCAATCCCGGGCCCAGAGTGAAATCCTGTGAATATTGTACACGGACGAGGAGCTTCCGAACTCTTCCCATTTCTGTCATGGAAAGCCATCAATCGTTTTGTTGAAATGTGCAATAAAAGAAAAGTCATGAAAACTTTCTGCGCTGCTCGCAGATTTCTTAAGATGCTCGAAGGGGGCGGGGATAGTTGCCTAATGCCTGCGACAACATGGCTAGGGCAAGGATTTTCTACAGTTTTCCCGCACTCAAGCCCCCCACCCAACCCCCTCGGGTTGCCCTCAATTTCGCTTGCATTTGACAGCGTCGTCGTCGACATTTGACGATTGACGAGGACGTCGAAGACGTTGGCTCGTCCTTTCCTTCCTGGCTTCCTGCCCCCTCCTCCCCCTGGAATCTTGTTGTTCTTGTTGCTAAGTTCGACTCTGGTGGTAATGGCCAAGACGTTGGCCAGGACAAGAGAACTTCCAGAGGCGCAGCTGCAGACCAGCAGGAAAATCCGTTGAGATGGCCATTTGGGTTTACTTTGGTTTAGTATTACTTGCAGATATATTCTGAGATTTATTCTAGTCGAGATATTAGCACAAACACAACTATATTTTGAGTTTAAGGTTTAATATTTTTATAATTATTCTGTTAGCAGAATACTAATTTAAAATAAATAACTTTGTTTTGTTTTAGAAAATCCGTTCTTTAATTTTTGAAAAAGATTTAAAGTTATTTTCATATTACGAAGATTTGTAATTTCGATTAAACCCTGCACTCCGCTCCTGTCGTCCTGATGATGTTGTGCCACCCAAAAGAGTAAAAAGAAAAGCCGAGAACCCAGTCTTGGGTCAAACTGTCGTTCGCACGTTGAATTGCGGTCGGGAATCGGAGTGAAGCTGGCTAGTGGGTGGGGATGGTGGGTGGGAGGAGCTGGGTGGCCTTTCAGACCGGACCTGGGGGCAGCCAGTGGCCCTGTGTATTGGATTTGCTGCTGGCTTGGGGCTGACTGGCTCGGGGATTGCGTTGGGTTGGCGTCTTAGTGTCAGCGGACGAGCCGTGACTGCACCACTCACACACTCGTCCTTTCTCTTTCGCTTCCGCCCCAACTGCAGGCGACAAGTGCAGGGCACCGCCTCCCACCACCCGCCTTCTACCCCCCAAGATGTCCTGGCTGCGAGTTCTCCTTGGTTCACGACTCGCTCTATCAATCCGCAGAGCGCATTGAACGACAGCGTCAGGATTTTTGCAATTTGAGAAGTTGCTACGTGACATTTCAATAATTTTTGAAAAGTTTCTTACTTCGCCCTACCTCTTTCATGCCCCGTTTTTTCCTAGGAGACGACCCCAGCCATGCACTGAAGAAATTAAATCGTCTTTTGGAGCTAAGGATGTGTTAATAAATATAGTGCATTACGATTCTCATTTAATATTTTTATTTTACTGCACTTATTTCCTTTTTTCTAGAGAAGAGAGAAGAAGATTTAAATTTTAAACGCATATACTTTTATTAACTTGATCTTCTCTGGTGGCATTTAGAAAGTATTCAAGTCTTAACCCAATGTTGCCCAGTTCACTGAAATTAAATATGAATTTTCATAAGAATTTAGCTATTTTTCTGATGCTGACCAATTTTCGATAGCAGCTTCGGTACTATTTTTCCTAGTGTACATTTTCTCTTTTATTTTATATATTTTTATAGTGTATTTTGCTCTGCCTTGTCCTTGGACACAAAATCGAAGCGAGGCCAGGCAGGCAGGCAGGATGTTCCATGTGGTTTGGGTTCACTTTTGAGCGTTGTTGTTGGACGTCGTTGGCGTCGCCGGAACTAGGAATTTTATATTCTGCAATTTTCGTGACAACGTCATTTTGTCCACGACATTTCTGCCTGATGCGTCGCGTCGGTCCTTTTCGTCCGGCTCGTCCTCCTGCCTCATCGCAGTTGTCGCCATCGTCCTCGTCAGTGGCCAGCTGTACCGTCTCTGTCTCCCAGTACGTCTCCGTCTCCGTCTCCTCATGCTCAGTACCATCCCCTCACACCCGCCTTATGTAAGAAATTTGTTGTGTGCATTAGGAACTTTGACGCTTCACTGGATAGCTGTCAGTGGGGTTCGGTGCTCTGGGCTCTGGGTTCTGGGAGTTTGGGGCTCCTCTCCTTTTGCCGTTCGTTTTGACGTTTGAATTTTGATGCTCCGACAGTTTATTCGATTGTTTTTCTCGCTTTTGCTCGGCAAAATTACGGAAGTGCAGCACCAGAAGTCATCTGCCTCCCAGCACCTCGCAGCCACATCGTCCTGTCCCATCTGGCGCTGCTTATGTAAGAAGAGAAAATTGCTGGCACAAATGGCGCCCAACCCGAAAGCCTCAGTCCGCTGTCCGTAGTACGGAGTCCAAAGTCCTCTGATGCGCCATGCTGGCCGGCCATCTTCATTAGAATTTATTTTTATTGTTTTGCGCAACTTTCAACTTTTACAACTTTATCAATATATGAATATAGATGCGCCGCGCAGAGTCGCCTTCCGCAGCAAGGACTTTAATTATGGAAATGCTGCTGACTCGGACAATCAGCGGGATAAGGATGATGGGAGTTCGTTAGAGGTGTCTTTTGAATTCGAAAACCATTGCGAAGAAATAGTTTTAAAGGTGTCTTGCGATACTGGTTTGAGTATTGCTTTGCACAATCGTTTTGGATACTGGGGTGAGCAATTCGAAAGTTTAAATTGATGTGTAATCAGTGCATTTCAATGGACAAATTAATGCTTGTAATGAAGTGCTAAAGGTTGTATTGGAGTTGCATTGAGCTGACCATAATTTAATTCTTATATAAGTAATATATAAGTAAATCTAGAAAGAAAAAAGAATTCAATGAACTAGCATAGTAATTTAAATATATTTTACAAACAAATATTAGTAATAAAATAAAATAAAAAATCAATCAAATCTAAATATTTTCCGTAACAATTCAACAAATTCTGCAAGTAGTTATTAAAAGATTAGTTTCTTTATCATAATTTTGGACCCAAAACTATATATATTTTATCCGTAACAATGCAACAAATGTAACGTGGGTCTGAAGCAAATGTAAATTTTAAAATATTTCAATCAAGAAATATTCAAAAAAACCGCGGTAGTGCTATTCGATAGGTTGCATGGGCATCATTGTCACCCTTCCAGTCTCAAACTGAACACGGTGAAGTAACTGACAGTTGGGGGTTCTGGCAAATTCATCCATATCCGGTATTACCCAAAGCTATAAAAAGCCCAATTACGAAGCACACGGTCTCTTTTCCCAATTGGCCAACATAAAGTACGGATCACTCCAAGTATTCATACAAAGCCTTAAAAACGCGTGTTTTGTTACGTAACTTAGAAGTAATAGCAACAAGCTTTACTTTAGCCTTAACACCGGCATACACTTTTTCAACAACTCGATGTCAGGGAAAAGTAACCAAAAACGAGAAAGGAAGCTAGCTTCGGCCAGCCGAAGCTTATATACCCTTGCAGATAATTCCTATTAATCACTAATTTTCCGATCGTTCCTATGGCAGCTATATGATATAGTTGTTCGATATTAATAAAATTAAAATCGAAATTCGAAAACATTTAAAAAGAGTCATATTCCAGAGTAGAAGAGAATACAATAAAAGTCAACGAAGCAAGAATTTATTTCCTATTATATTCCCATTAATTTTTCGATCGTTCCTATGGCAGCTATATGATATAGTCGTCCGATTTTGAAAAAAATTTATTCGAAATTCAGAATTATATAAAAAATGGCATTTCCAAAAGAAGGATGCTCTAGGTTCAAAAACATCCAAGATATAATTTTTTTTACATTTTTTTACCCGATCATTCCTATGGGAGCTATATGATATAGTTGTCCGATCCGGCTCGTTCCGACTTATATACTACCTGCAATAGATATAAGACTTTTGGGAAAGTTTTAGCCCGATAGCTTTAAAACTGAGAGACTAGTTTGCGTAGAAACGGACAGACAGACGGACGGACAGACGGACAGACGGACAGACGGACATGGCTAGATCGACTCGTCTAGTGATGCTGATCAAGAATATATATACTTTATAGGGTCGGAAACGTCTCCTTCACTGCGTTGCAAACTTCTGACTGAAATCATAATACCCTCTGCAAGGGTATAAAAAGTGAAAACCTGGGATTGGAGATAAAACAAGAGAGAACGCTATAGTCGGGTTGGTGTCCCGACTATCTAATACCCGTCACTCGGCTAAAGGGAGTGCGAGGGAGATGGAGATATAAACGTTGATCAGCAATAACTTTTTAACGAATGGTCCGATTTAAAAAATTTCTTCTACATTTCGATAGGTATTGATAAACACAACAAATCTGCATTTTTACTTTTCCGAAATATTTAAATTTTTAAAATCGTGTATTAGCTATTGTGGGCGTTAGAGGGGGCGTGGCACCTTCTTGAAATAAACTTGCGCTGCGTAGGAACTCCAAGAATCTTCATGCGAAATACCAATCCTCTAGCTTTTATAGTTTCCGAGATCTCAGCGTTCATACAGACAGACAGACAGACGGACAGACGGACAGACGGACAGACGGACAGACGGACATGGCTATATCGACTCCGCTAGTGACCCTGATCAAGAATATATATACTTTATAGGGTCGAAAATGCTTCCTTCTAGCTGTTACATACTTTTGCACGAATACAATATACCCTTTTACTCTACGAGTAACGGGTATAATTAACGCTTGACCGAAGCTTTGGTTAACCTAGGTATGTGATTAAACAGAAGGGCATTTTCGGCAATAATATCCGATCTTTCGATTCCTAGCTTAATTGTCAAAAGGAAAATTGTTCGGCTTATTTACGCCAAGAATCCGCAATACCATTTTCATCAGAACCGGTCTACCAAAGCACAGCAAATAATCAGCAGTTACACCCTGAGGAGGAGCGGGGCTGCAGTGCATCACATTTTCCCGGCTTCTGTCTTTATTAAATCCTCTGAAGAGTATTTCTTTCAACCTGAAATCGGACCTGCAGTCGCCCACAAACTCGCCCAACTCAGCGGGCACGTGATATCCACCTGGCACCCATAGTTTTTTGATTAGCTAAGTCGAAGGCAGCAATTTATTTAATCAAAGAAAGGGCACAAAATATTGTAAAATACAATACCCCAACGAACGAGGCAATTCATATTCAGTGCTTGGTATTGGAGCAGTGCAGAGAAGAAAAAATCCAAACAAACATCCACCTAAAACGACGGCAGCGATCGGCGACTGGGAGATAACTTTGAATATTCTTTAATTCCCCAACATATTAGTGCGAATTCGTCATCTCCAACAACACCAGCGCTTGATGAGGAGGCCTCCATCACATGCAGAAATTCGGTGAGTCGTTCCAAAACCCCTTGCACTTGTTGATATTATTGAATATATAACGTTGCCGACCAGTCGTACGCTGTAACGGAGCTATTCTGTTTCGCTTTGGGTTCGTCATTCTGTGTGCTTATTTTAAACTTCTGTAGAGAAAAAAATACAGTAATTTCTTATCGCTGTACGCAAGTAGGCGAATAGTACTACCAGCAAACACCCAAAGCAAAACAAAATACCTCAGCCACACACAAAACGTTGAGAAAGAACGAAAACAAAATAAACATGCTATAATAAAACCCAACCAACCTTTAAAAAAAAAAAATAAAATAAAAACGAAAGACTCAACCCTTTAAAAATCATTTAGTCTTTATGAAGTAAATACCTAAACCAACTACCAAGCACTATATATGAAAAACAATAAACTTATTATCTAATGATTTTGTAGCCTTTAATGTAAAGTTAAATTAAATTACTTACAATGTACGCCTAGCTTAGTTTTGGTTAGAACCAGAGTTACTTCTATCACTTGAATGAAAATTGAATTTGAAACAATGTTGAAACGATAATGTACGAGAAGTATACAGACACCTGAAGATATAATGGAATGATTATCACTGAATTAATACACCCCATCGAATGTTATGAGGGGTTTAGTTGGGAATTGTTATGCAGAAATAAATATAACTATTATGAAATTCTAAAGTGTTAAAGTTTCCCTGAAGGTGATGTAAACAAAAGAAGGCGGAATTAGGGAGTTTTTAATTATTGGCAACCAAAGACTCATGGTAGGGTGGGTACAGAGCCGTTCTGCAAATTACATCTAAGCAGTACATCGGTAAATTCTAGCTTATCAGTGATATACTTTGACCGATCCGAATTTTTGATCCACCCCCAATTTATGTTCAAGTTTTAATAGTTTATGAATGGCTCCTTTTGTTTTTGGAAGCTTTCTGTGGCTATGGATTCTTCTGTAATTATATAATGCTCCGGAAGGGTTGTTAGGGTATTGACATGTCCACGAACCCCCCTTAGGCTGTTTTGCTAGCGGAGTTTGAAATATAACCCGAATCCACCGCAATGTGTCTTTACTCCTAGGTCACTTCTCTTCCAAGTACATTCTGTACGTTACACAAATTGTGCAAGTACTAAAAGTTGAGTTCATAATAAAATAGCTTAAACTTGAATTTTTGAAAATTAACTAAAAAATCGGTCAGGAATCAGTTTTAAACAAAAAACCCTATAGTTTAATTTCTAGACAATATTTAAAATGTCGAACCTTCAAACTTAAACCTAATTAATCAACCTACTTAAAGTACTATGGTATTTCACTGAGCTCAAAGCTCTTCCCCGTTTATTCGTATTCATGATAGATCATTGACTGCATCCTCTGCCCAATCGGAATGTTTATTGTTCACCTAAATACTCTCTAAAATATGCGTCTGCATTATGATAAACAATTCGCCCCTTCTCGGATAACCGCAATAAATCCAACGCCCACGCGGCTGAGCTCCGTTCAGTTCAGCTCAGTTCTGTCGGGCTCAGCTTCACTCTGCTCAGAGTCCAGGGACCCAGAGAGTTTCTGTCTGGGGATCAGGGACTCGTGGGGGAGGGGGCCTCGAACTGGCTTAGCTTGAAGCGCATTTATTATTTGATTATAAACAGCAGCGAGCAGCGGCGAGTGTCGAGCGCGGCCATAAAAATCACCTACTGACAGATTTATTACACAGCCAGTCGGCTGGCGGTTGGGGTGGGGGCTTGGGGCAACCTCTGGCCACGGTTAAACCGAACCGAGCCAAACTGAACCGAGCCGAACAGCGCCGCCAATGAAGGCGCTTTGACAACAAACAGATACGCCAGCAACAGCAGGAACAACAGCAACATCTGCAGCAGCAACATCGGCCACATCAGCAGCATCAGCGGCAAGCGGCAAGCAGCAACTGCGGCAAGGCATCCTGGAGCTGGATGCTCGATGCTCGATGCTCGGTGCTCTCATCATCGTCATCATCAGCAGCAATGCTGACAGCTACACGGCAACGCCATCAGTGTAATCAACTTGGTGTCGGCGAGGAAGTGGACGTGGAATCGGCGAGCGGTGAGCGGTGAGCCCGGTCTCTTTATGGGTGGCATGTGAAGCCCCGCGATTCGCGACTAACTTTGCCATCTCGCCATCCATCGCCTCCATGCCAGACTCCCTAACTCTTTGCCCTCATTATACCCTTGCAGAGGGTATTATGATTTCAGTCAGAAGTTTGCAACGCAGTGAAGGAGACGTTTCCGACCCTATAAAGTATATATATTCTTGATCAGCATCACTAGACGAGTCGATCTAGCCATGTCCGTCTGTCCGTCTGTCCGTCCGTCTGTCCGTCTGTCCGTCTGTCCGTCCGTCTGTCCGTCTGTTTCTACGCAAACTAGTCCCTCAGTTTTAAAGCTATCGGGGTAAAACTTTCCCAAAAGTCTTATATCTATTGCAGGTAGTATATAAGTCGGAACGAGCCGGATCGGACAACTATATCATATAGCTCCCATAGGAATAATCGGGAAAAAAAATTTCAAAAAATTATATCTTGGGTGTTTTTGAACCTAGAACCTCCTACTTTTGGAAATGCTTTTTTTTAGCTAATTCTTAATTTCGAATAAAATTTTTTCAAAATCGGACGACTATATCATATAGCTGCCATAGGAACGATCGGAAAATTAGTGATTAATAGGAATTATCTGCAAGGGTATATAAGCTTCGGCTGGCCGAAGCTAGCTTCCTTTCTTGTTAAGCAGTTGAAATTTCTCAAAAAAAAAGGAGCCAATCAGTTAATGACGAGCCCATTACTGATCGAAGGGGAATTACCCTGAAAAGATTAAGTTGAACTTTAGGTTTTGCGATATTTAAATTAGAGAATATACACTTTATTATTGCAATTTTAGGATTTTTATTTGAATGCTTTATGAAAATGGTATTTTAAATTTATTTTTATTATAATTTTTTTTTTTTTTAACTTTTTACAAGACGATTTTTATCATTTTTGGAACTTGGTATTTTTTAAAGACTTTTCAATCATTTCCTTACACCCAAAAAAAACTTGAAATAAAACGATGATCGATTTGATTTTATGTGGTATCAATTTTGTCTTTATATGCTCTATCCCACAAATTGTTATTCCCTCTCCTATTCACGTAATTTAAGTCGCCATATTGCTTATTACTCTTTTTCGAAGTCAGGGAGAGAGTAAAATCGGTATTGCATGGTAAAAACGAAATGCGTATTCATACCATAAATTTACCATGCACACAAAAAAAAAAAACTATGTAAAATCAACGATTTAATAGTGAAAACTGCCCCAACCCATAAATAATAGAAAATGACCCAAAAAATAGTAGATTACCTAAAAAATAGTAGATGACCTACAAAATAGTATTTTACCCGAAAAATATTGTAGTTTTTTTAAATTTATTTTGTTAACTATTTTTATTTTTAATTTAACTTGTTATATTAATGTATATTGTTTGTTATTTATAGACACTTACATTTCACAGATACTTAAACTTACAAATCAGGTTTCTTGCCTCCGCTGGGAATCGAACCGGGGCCGCAATCGTCGGAGTCGAGCACTCTAACCAGTAGGCCACAGAAGAATGATTTTCGTAGAGGAAAATCTTTTGACTTGAAATCAACATTTAAAAAAAAAACAAGAGAAAACGCTATAGTCGGGTTGGTGTCCCGACTATCTAATACCCGTCACTCGGCTAAAGGGAGTGCGAGGGAGATGGATATATCAACTTTGATGAGCCATAACTTTTTAACGAATGGTCCGATTTAAAAAATTTCTTCTACATTTCAATAGGTATTGATAAGCACAACAAAACTGCATTTTTACTTTTCCGAAATATTTAAATTTTTAAAATCGTGTATTAGCTATTGTGGGCGTTAGAGGGGGCGTGGCACCTTCTTGAAATAAACTTGCGCTGCGTAGGAACTCCAAGAATCTTCATGCGAAATACCAATCCTCTAGCTTTTGTAGTTCCCGAGATCTCAGCGTTCATACGGACGGACAGACGGACAGACAGACATGGCTAGATCGACTCAGCTAGTGACCCTGATCAAGAATATATATACTTTATGGGGTTGGAAACGCTTCCATCTAGCTGTTACATACTTTTGCACGAATACAATATACCCTTTTACTCTACGAGTAACGGGTATAAAAAAAAAGGAAAAACATCATCTGCAAAAGCAGGATTTGAACTCACGACCCAGAGATTATGAGTCGGATACTCTAACCACCCTAAGTCCAGAAAAATAGTTGACCTACAATTTATAATTGTATTTTTAAAACAACAAAATACATGAAGGAAAAAAATAGTTTTGTTACGATATTAATTGTGGTGTCACTATTCGATGCCCCAAAAAATAAAACAACAAATACCACGCAAACAAATAAAATAGTTTTGCTACGATATTAATTAAGACGTTACTATTAATTTTCCAAATGAAGAAAACAACAAAATACATGAAAATTTCGTAAATAGGTTTTTCACTATTTTAATTGTTAAATACTATTCAATGAACAAAAAAATAAAACAACATGAAAAATTCAGAAAATAGTGAACTACTATTTTTCTATGTTAATTTTACATAGTTTTTTTTTTTGTGTGT
The DNA here is from genome assembly GCA_037075205.1 of Drosophila prostipennis. NCBI lineage: Eukaryota > Metazoa > Arthropoda > Insecta > Diptera > Drosophilidae > Drosophila > Drosophila prostipennis. Next base: position 813,559 of record JBAMCJ010007674.1, on the reverse strand, counting down.
GCACAAATCGATTTGATCGCAGTCTTTTTTTGTGTGAATACAATAACCTAGTGCTTAGTTGGCAGTTGATCATTCCAACTGACATGCCTCAAATATTCCTACACCCAGAAAAAAAAGAACGAAAAAAATCAAGAACATTTTTCATGATATGCGAACAATCCGTTCTCCTTTCTTTGTTCTCACATTTTGAACGTTTGTTCTCAAATCTAGAACGCCGTTCGTAAAGACAAAACCTTCTGTTCATAAAAGTGGAACAGTTTTATTAAAAATCGAACGCCGTTCATAAAAATTGCCAGCTTTGAACGAGTTGGTGTCAAATTGCGAAAATAGTTCTCAGATTTCGAACGCCGTTCATAAAAAAGCTACGATAGACGAGGTAATTTCTATCGAAAATCGATTATTTGTTCGGCACATTGTTTGTGGTGAGTGTTCTTTGTATACAATTTGCTAAGTGCTGTGCTAAAATGGAAAATAAGCTGGACGTTAACGTTTTTACGTGCGAGTACGACGGTAAGTATTGAATGGAGATCAATTTACATTAATCCAATTAAAATAAAGTATGATTTATCAAGGAAACGAGGAAGTTTGCACTGAATTAACCGGCGACGACGCACAGCTGTTGGAGTTTTTGGAAAAAAAGCAGATTATTCAAGTGTATTCCCATCTAAAAGGTGAGTGCTTCATAAAAAAGAATGTAAAATCAATTGTGCGACGATTTTTCAAAGCGCCTTGACCAATTGTTCTTGTATGTGAGAGTTTTCTTTTATATAAATTCATAAAATAAAGTCAAGCACGTTGTTTTACGAAAGCCTGAACACATACATATGTATTTATTTTACTTTATGTTTTTTTTAGAATCACAAGTCACATTTGAGAGTCTGTGGTATCTCACCGAGGAGGACATCCCAGCAGCTATTGGGCCAATACAATTTCGAAATATATACAAAAATAAAAATATGTACGCATTTTTTATTATGGCGATTTGAATTATTAACAAACCGTTCTTAATTTAAGAACGATATGTTCATAAGTAAGAACGTTCCGTTCGCAGAATTTTGCTGATGCGTTCGAAAATGGTCCCCTTTCCGTTCACAGAAAAATACCAGTTCGTTACCTATTTAAGCCCATTATGTTCCTAATTCAACACCAATATGTTCTAAAAGTGACCCCATTCGTTCGCAAAGCATGCCAAATATTTCGGTCAAATTTTATGAACAAGCGTTCATGAACTGACAACAAACGGGCTTACGCACTTTTTGACCCCGTTTGGGCTTGATTTTTGAACGTTTCGAACGGATTTTTTTCTGGGTGTAGTGACAACCTCCATCATGACCAGCGGACAACTTCAGTCCGTGCAGAGCATAAAGACATCCGCCGATTTTCACTCACAATCAGCGTTGACCGAGGTCAATACGACTCCCAGACTTATCCCCTCCGACTCCCAATCCACTCCGCCCGCTTTGTCCAATTCAATGGCCATCAATGGCGATGGGTTGCGTTTGTTTAACTGCAGAAAGTTTGTCCACCGGCACCGGCCATTCGGGATCTGGCCAGTTGACATGGAAATACTGGGGGATGGATGCGGATGGAGAGGAGACGTCGAACGGCAAGGGGCAAGTGGCAAGTGGCAAGTGGCAATGGCATCCCAAAAGTGTCAAATGTGTTGTGTGATTTATGCAGTCAGTCGCATGATTTGTTTGCAGTCCGTCTACTTTTCGTGTTTATCTGCAGAAAAATATGAGAAAGATAAATTGACGACGTCGCCAGTCAGGAAAGGCAGCAGCTGGAGGATGGTGGCCAAATTCGCAATCAGTTTCGGCCAATTTTCACTGGGAAACTTTTACTCCTGTCCACGGCATCGGCTGCTTTCATTCGTCACCTTTGCCTGGATTTCTCCATCGGTAATTATAAAAATGTTTTTGCGGCAAGTGATTATGGCAATGATATCTGCCTTGGTAAATATTCGATATGTTTTTAAAGGCGACTTGTTTTATAATTTCAGTTCTTACAGATGGCACTGAACTGATTGCTGGCATAAAATATGGTAGTCGTTAAAAGTAATCTTTAAACTGTTTATTCTGAGATTAAGATCTTGCAGATCTTTATGATATATTTTCTGAAAGTAGAAAGTCCAAGAGTACAATAAAAACTGACTAAATAATTTAATAACTGAAAAAAAAGTTTTAATTTAAAAAATCCCTGCTCGCTCTAAGTGGCAAATATATTCATAAATATAATGCTAATATTTTTCCTTTTCTTTGCTCAATAATTTCCTGCCAAACTCTTCGTGCCACAGGCATTTCCAAATGAAGACCATAATCAAGCGCTAATAACCTCATTTGTATGTTCAGGCGCGCCATTAACTTTTCATTTAGCAAAGCGTTAAAAGTTTGCATTGCAAAACGCTGCCTCCACAGACTTGCACCATCCACTCCCCCTTCCCTGCCTCACCTGCCCCGGTGTCCAGGTGTCCAGCTGTCCAGCTGTCCAGTTGTCCAGGGAGACTAGTCGGCGATCCATCGCCGGTATCTGCGAGCTCCGCTGTTGGACACTCATGGCTCAGGCCATAACTTGCGTGAAACATGTTAATAATTTACAATTTGGTATTCATAAATAAAATGTCATCCTGACTGCACCGACGCCGCAGTTAAAGCCGCGGTCCCCAGGTAATGAGCGAATGTTGATTGAGGTCATATTTCATGGCAAATGGGTGCCATGGCTGGCTGGGAAAGTCACTGGTCCCGGTCTCCTTGTCCCACTCGAATCTCCGGTCCCGTCTCCTGACGTTTGACACGCCGCACAAAAGTCTCGCAAATCCACGGCGACTGGCAGCTTTTTCACCAACGGGGTTGCGCCTGCGCGTTTTCGTCCACCGGCCAATCGGATTTAGGTTTCGACTTCGGCTTCCCATGGTTCTCTGATTAAAGTCCAGCCATTTATCGTCATTTATGGTAATTGTTTGAATTGCAATAAGTGAGCAGCCCGATCGATGCGTCTGTCCAGACAGGGAGCACCACTGCAGGTAGTTCTTAGTCAGGTTTAAGCCTCGGCATAATTTAGTTATCATTTGGAGGAAACGGGATTTAAAAGAAGAGCGATTTGAAACCAGCTGGTCAGGTTAAATTATAATTGAATTTCGAATTCATTCTGATTATGTTCTTCAACTTTTTGCAAGAAAGTGAGATAAGAAAAATTAAATTTGTTGGGATTATTATTTTTGTCAAGGTCTAACTTAACTTGCTATTTCCTTTTATAGTTATTTGTTTATCGTTCCGAAAACCATTCTTTAACCCAAATTTTTTAGTCTGATCTTTAATTTGTTTTAAGTTTTTATATTTATACACACAAATAAACTTGATATAAAACAATTGATCATTGTGATATTATTATTTGATATTATGTGGTATCAATTTTGACTTGAAATGCGGCAACTCAATTCGATATGCTCGATATGTAAACAACATGTTCTAAGTAGGCCAGTTCGAATTTCGAATGTGTCTTTTTCCCTCCCACTTATGTAACTTTAAGCGGTATCCCGTTCTATTTTGAATTGAGAGAATAAGTTATTCTCGCTCCCACTCACGTAATTTAAGTCTCCGTTTTGCTTATTGCTCTCTTGTTCAAAGTCAGAGGATCTCCGAGAGAGAGAAATCGGCAAAATGATATTATTTAATATCGATTATAGTGAGTAGTCTTAAGAATGCTTTCAGTGAGAAATACTTGCAATAAAACACACTTTTTCTTTCAAAAGGGGCCATTCAAATATTTGACACATGTGAAAAAGGCATTACATTGGCTTACAACTGTCCAAGTGCGTTGAATCGCACTGGATGTACCTATATCAGTGACATCTAGTCAGATCCGTTAGATAACATTGCGCTGCAATGTGCCATGGAATTTGGCAGATTGTCAGCGTGTTTCAGTCGCTGACATTTAATTGCAAACAGATACATTTTGTCAGGACGTCAACTGAACGCGAGACTAGGAAGAAGGCGGCCCAGGTCTCCGGCGTATCTGAATCTGTGCCTGTCGTTCCATCTGAATCTCATTGCCATTTGCGCATCCGGCCGTAGGAGCTGCTGGCAAATTAAGTGGGTGACGCGAGATGGCGGGGATTCGCGTTCGCACTCGGGACGGGAATGGGAATGGAAATGGAGATGGAGATGCCCGACGACAGGCAGATGCAGATGCATCGGTATCTGTATCTCTGCATCCGTGAGGTGCCTGTACATCGCGTGAGAAATGCGCAATTTCTGCTTATTTAATGCCAATGCATTTCGAATGTAAACGCCAGGGAAACGCCATCAGTTTTCAATCACGCGCCGAATTGCCATCCCATCCTGTCACGCCTCCCAACTGCTCCTCCTCCTGTTTCAGAGCGCCCCCCTTCCTCCGGCGAAATTTACTGCTCACTTGTTGCACTGCTAAATCACTTGGCAACTTTTGCATCTCCCCATCATCGTGAGCGCGGCCCCCAAAGTGGTGTCAACAGCCCCCCATCCATCCAACGCTCCCGCTGACTGATGGGTTACTCATCCGGAAATGTTTTTTCACTCAGCCTTGCCGCAGACAAGTGGCAAGTCGCTCGACTTCGCGGCCAAAGAGACAGCAACACAAAGCGTCTTTTGTCAACCGCCTGACAAATTGGGGCCTGTTGAAATTTCCACAAAGATTCTCCAGAGGAGCAGCCAGTGCTCTCGCAAGCGAAACAGTTCAAGACTTTCGTATGCGCAAATATGTTGCACATCAGGGCTAATAAAAAGGCAAGGGACCGTCAGTAGTCTTCGTTTTGCAAGAAAGCTGGTAATATTAAATTATTTTACTGTCAATTAATTTAGTCATTTAAGTATCCGAATCTAAACCTTTTTTAATTTATCAACTAAATTTAATAATAATATATTTATTTGTTTAATAACAAAGACCTAGTCAATTTTAAAACAAAAAGTGTTTTACACTTCAAAATATTTAAATAAATCATTAATTTAATAATTACATTTAATTACATATGTACATACCTAAATAAATTATTCCTTAATTTTTAAATTAGTAATTACATTTTTTAAAATTTTGTTTATTTCGGTTAAGTTAAGTATTTCGGTTTAAGTATATATTTATAGATGCTGAATATTGCAGGTATTAGCACAATGACCTAGTGGCGAACTCAGATCAGCTTAGACTACATGACGCCTTATTTTTTTCAGAAACAAACGCCACGATTTCGAATTTGCATTTGAATTGCTTACAAAATGCTGTTCAGGGCCTTTTGAACACAGTGATCAGAGCCACACGCTGGCAACAAGTGTTTCCTGCTGGCAAATCCCTTGTCGCAGCTCCCAGCTCCCTGCTGCAAGCTCCTTCACTATTTAGCATTTCAGCCTCCTCGGGAGTCGTGGGTGCTGAAAAACTCTTTTGCATATCGCAACGTGATTCGAGTCTCCCTGCGAGAGGCGACAAATAGACTTGTTTGGCCAATTCCCAGACGCTAATGATGCATTTTCGATGACGCCTTCGTGCGCATGCAAATTTACACAGTCGCCAAGCGCAACGGATTACACAAACATAATATTTCGAGCCAGTTCCGGGGCCCCTAAATGGAGAGCGGGCTGAACGGGGGGACGGTGGCACATAATCACAACTATCAGTAAACGCGGCGTGCGACATTTATGACAAGCTCCTCAGCTCTGGAGCTCCGGAGCTCCGGAGTAGTGTAACATAATACGGCTCATCATCAGCCAGCGCCTTCGTTGTTAACCTCATCAGTTTCAGACGCCCTTCGCGATGCGAGATTGTCACCAGCCATGTGCCAAGTCTCCATCAAGGTCCCTTTCCCGTACCCTAATCCTGATGCACTGGGAAAAAAAAGAAAGTAAACAGTTTAGGAAAATTTAGTTAGAGATTATAATTAAGAAAAAACCTTTTTAATATTGATGCCTGTACCTAGGTTTTAGTTTTATTTGTTTGTTTACCATTATATGACAATAAAGTGGATTGGATATCATATATCATGTATCTTAGTATTAATATTATAAACTTAACGTAACTTAAGATAACAAATACATTTTTCTCAGTACAGTTGTCTTCGCGGTTGTTCTTCATGTTGGCTGGCAGCGACAGAATCATCATCACCACCATCAGTTCCAGATTCAGATGCAGATACAGATACGGAATCAGCTGCAGCACATATCACATAATCACTGGGAATGCATTTTGCATCGCTCCATGTCACTCACTGCATTCGGGATTGTGTATTCTATAGACCTACCCTTGGCTAATTTCACTCCTTTCTTGTGCGTTAATTTTGGGTTGTGTATCCGAGCTATAAGTCAGATTTAAGCTTACCCACAGTCATACATTTGAGTTCGGTATTAAACATTAATTTCATCATTATAGAAGAACTTTAAGGCTAAAATGTATAACATTTATTGCCTAAGAACAAGCCATGGTTTTTTTTTGTTTGGCCTTGGAAAATGTATTTCCCTTTGAATATAAAAAAATTGTAAATTCTTCCATATATTTTGGCTTTAAAAAATTCCCATCCAAATATTGTATTATCTAGTCTTTCACTTACTTAAAATCTTTAATTATTTTTGGCCTGGGTAAAAAAACCTCGAAATTTGAGTAAATAGTGTCCAAAAAGAATTAAAAGAATAGGCTGGCTATATTTAAACATTTATTTCACAAAAATCCCCGCCACATTTGCCTCAATGATGGCCTCAACTCTGGTGATTAAACATCTCGCACACACTGGCAGCGGGAAAATAACAAGTAGAACAACCCGTCCGTTGATGCGTTTCGTCTACTTCGTCACTCTGCCGTATGAATGAATGTCATATTCTCGGATGGAAATGACGAACTGCTGACAGGTGGCAGCATCTAATTGGGCTTCTTAATTTTCTGACACTCTCGGATTTGGTGAACGCCTCGAGAAGCAGACAATTGCCTGGGCAGCAGCGCCGCTGAGATTTGCGCCGGATGAAATTCCGCAGAACTCTTCCCGGGCGTCCTCTTCACGTTGACAGTGCGGGCCTCAATTGGCAAGAGGCGGCTGGGCGTATCGGACAACCCCGCGTTCATCATCATAATCATCATAATTCGCTGCCAAAGCCGAAACAAGCCAAAAGCGGCCAACAACAAATGCCCGAGCGAAAAATGTGGTGCAAACAGTGGGCTAAAGACCTTTTGGCAGTGGGTGAAAGTTAACCAAGTTTTTTTTCCTTTATTATTTTATTTTCAGGTGTGATTTCGGTTTCCCAAAAACCTGATATAAAAACTGCCAAAGAGTAGAGTTTAAAACCAATTCATAAATGTAGAGATTATTTGAAACACATTAGATTTACCCTTACCAAACAAATAACCAGTCCTTAAGCTTTAGATTTTTCGCTTGCAAAAACAGTCCCGAATTTTTAACGTTCCCAAAAGTCGAACTCCAATTTAATTTTTAAATAAATAAATTTGAGCACAATACAAATTTTAAGTTAATTTATTTTAATTTGTTTTATTTTTTAGCTTTTCAAAAAGTTTATAAATTAAATATAAAATGGTTTGAGTAAATGCATACATATATTAAAAAAAAATTCAATTAAAAATATAAATTATTTAACTTAAATATATTAACATATAAATGAAATATATTAACTTAGTTTTTAATTGATGACTTTCGGCCTCTCCTCTTTTAATGGCAAAGGAGCGAACATAAGATTCATTATTAAATTCCCAGCCAGATTGAACACCCCGCTTCATTATCCCGCTCCCTCCCCTGGCAGTCGATGTCGATCCCCCACCAAGACCCATATTAATTGCGTTCCACTGTAGCCAGCGTCGCCTTGGCCACTACTCATCATCATCAAGCGGCTAAAGTCGACCAAGACGACAACTTGGATGCTGAGATGCAGAGATGCTGAAGCTTGTCACTTGTCAGTTGTTTGTCATCTGACATACATGTGAGTGATATATAAACACACACCGAAATGCGAAATGCTGAGATGCTGCGATGGTAAGATGCTAAGATGCTGCGATGCCGCCAGTTGAGCATTATCCATCCTATACAGGCACTTAGTCGAAATTCTCGCGTACTTAGCGGCATGTACAATGTACATACATGCCCGCTTTTTGGGGCCAACTTTCCGTTCTGCTCTGCTCCGCTCACTCACTCATTTCGGTGTTCTGCTTGTTTTTTGTCAGCGAAATTTATTGCTTCATTTGTTTCGGGCCACTACCTATATGGAGGACGGATTCGGAATCGGACTCGGGGTGGATGGGGATGTGGAGGTTGGCCTCAGTACATCGCTCTGACGGTTTAGTTTTTCATATTTTTCACATTGTCAGTGATATATCATCGGACAAGTGGTGGCTACACCAGCATCCGCCGCTGCCGGTCCATCTAAGCAGGCCCCATGAAAGCGAAATGACATTGAATAACTATGCATCACCTAGAGATCAAGTGCCACTTCCGCTCGCTTGGATTCCTTTCAAGAGTCTGCGACAAATCAATCAACTCGGGGCGTCCTCCATATGCTGGTTTAGCCATTTCTTTTGGCATTTGCGGTTTGCGGACGAGTAACAACATTTCATTTCAACGGAAAGCATTTGACAAGTTTTTTTTAGAAATGGATGGAGGATAAAGATAAAACAATGTCTCATCATGTTTAGAATATTTTCAATGAATATTTTATTTTGAGGGATAAAGCGACCTATTGTACAAGGATGAGGAACACTCCACTCTACCAAATAAGGACACCTATTTATTAAATGAAACCGAATTAGTCTTGTCATCTGGGGCGTGCGATTAATTGGAAACTTTTGTCTTCCGTCAGGAAACCGTTTGGTGGTCAGAAACACGTGCCCAACCCATCTGTTACGCATTTGGGACGGGAATTCCAGGGGAAATGTCCTGGCTCCATGGCATTTATGACGAGCCTTGAGTGAAGGCGAATGGAGAATACAGAACGTCACGTAATTTTGATTGACGAAACAGGCGAGCAAAGGCAGAAGTCGAAAACTAAGTTCGTCCTGACAAATCGCTAGAAAGGAGGTCGAGCGTTGAAACTTTTTGCAATGCATTTTGCACGCAGTTGTCCCCACAGCTCCTTCCTTTCCTTTTTTCTAGTCCTGGAAGGATTCGTTTGGTACGTGCGGTTGTTGTCCTCGTCGAATCGCCCGGCGCAGGCTAAGGGGGCTATGTATACATATATATAATTCTACAAGTTATTTAATCTCATCTGTCCATCAATCTGTCCATCAATTTGCCAGTCAGTCACTCACTCACTCAGTTAGTCAGCCGCCCCCAACGGCCACGCCCAGTTCTTGGCCAGGCACAGTGGGTCTGCTACGGAAAAAGGATTCAAGTTATATTCAAGGTGCGATTAAAGGTATTACATTTGGAATCTGGATGGTATGGTTACCAAATCTTCGGTTTTTATGCTTGTACAGAACTACAGAACCCCTTTACCATTTGTAATATATCACATATCCCTTAATACTTTGTTTCCACTGTGACAGGACAAGCTCCTCGATAGACGCTGTGCCTTGGAGTAACTACCGATGGCTGTCCATCATTTTGTCTGCTCTATAAATTTTCTATTTTAAATTGACAGCGACTCGTCCGAAACTGAAACTAAATCGTAACCGAGCAGAATGGAATGGTCTCGAATGGTTCAGTTCAGTTTGCCAAGGTTTGAATTGAGTGAGTGAGTGACGGCCTGACATCCTGTCTGGCCGAATGAGTGAATGAGTTGGACAGATTGACGTACTACCCGTTCCCATTCAGACGCCCATCTATTTAGTGCTTGAACTTGAGTCCAGAAGCCAGAGAGGGACTCTCGATTGGCATGTTGCATTGCATTAAATGGCCAAGGACGAGGAATTCAAGTCCAATAAGTTCAACCGATTTCTTTGGGGCTGTGGATTGCGGGTGGTAGTGTGCGATTTGGGGGTGGCTTGAATAATTGAATTTTAAGCTAGAGTCGGTGAACAGCCTTTGACAGATAATGCATGTTTAGTTTATCCACAGAACTTTTTTGGTTTTTAAAATAATAATAAAATAAAGTCTTTAAAGCTCATAGTAATTAATCTATAGTCATGGAAATAAAAATGTAGGAAAATCACCTTAAATCTAATAATTTTTAATTTTAGTTATTAATTTTTTCCTTTGTACAGATTCTTAAATTATTAAAAAACAAACTGGCAAACTCGATACCTGCAATAAAATGAAAAATTGCGATTCTTTGATTTCGTAAACCCTTTTTAAGACACGACACTTGTACATCTGTGTCCTCTCCTCGCCACCCTCAAAAACCTATTGTAAGAGCAGCAATTATTTGGTCGACTTGAGGCACCAGAAAACAGTTTACCGGGGCAGCCAGCCCAAGTCACCCACCACCCATATCCTTCACCCTCGCCCCCTGAAGACGGCGCCGGTCGTCGCGCCCTGTGGACAATTTATGCAACTGCCTAGCCTGGACGAGACCAACAACAAAGAGTTGAAATTGTCTGTTTACTTTAAAAATTATTTTCACTTGACTGAAAAATCATTATCCCTAAGGTAGCACGCGTGTGTGTGGGTGAGCAGGGGAAAGTTCATGGCCCGTTGTCCGATGTCCGATGTCCCATGTCCTTTGTCCACTGTCCGTCAACTGTTGGGCATGCCAGTGAATATGTGTGTGTGTGTGTGTTGGGGCTCGGACCGGGCCACATTATGTGTGTATGAAAGGATAGAAACCTGTCTCTGACAAGTCATCGTCAGCTGTCAACTTATTCTTTTGAAGTGTATTTAGTTGTGTAGCAGACGCCGTCGTCTCCGTTGAAAGACAGACGGGTTGCAGGGGGCAGATCCTTGGACAGGGGTGGTCCTTGTTGGCCTGGTCAATTCACCTCCCCCTTTCGCCCTCATCCCGAGCTGATGGAATGACTGAAAGATTGAATGTTGCAGAGTTTCTCTGCTTTCTTCTCGTCTATTCTCTCCTTTCTGGGATGATGCTGTTGACACTGACACGTAATATAAAAGTAACGGTACAGTTAATGTCCAGCAACTGGACAAAATGTCAACCGTGTCCAATAAATGCAGACACACTCCTCCCGGCTACACACACACACACACGAGTACGAGAAGGGAAGTGGGCCATGCTTATAAGGCAGAAAAAGCTGATTCGTTTAAAAAGCAAATATAAAACTAAAGCAACGACAAGCAACGACAAATATCTTTAAATATAAATCGTAATCCTACACTGCCTAATATTTCTCTACATGTTCCAGATCTCTCGAGCAACCTCTCTCTTCCCAGCCCTACTGCAAGCTATATGTCGTGCGATGAGGACGATCCCAATGGGAGCGAATCATCAACGACCGATGTCAGAATGCAATCTCGGCCAGACTCGCTGAACGTAGCTTCGCCTGAGTCTTTAGGGCCTACTAATCGGTCGCCGGCTGTTGCCACTTCGGGGGTCCAGCCGCACCTCGTTCTGCCCCTAGATAATACCCTTATACCTCCTCCTGTTCCACTTTCTAGCATGATCCCTAGGATGAACAGTAATAGCCCAGCTCCCTCTCCTCCGGTACCACTCACTCTCATGGTACCTAGGAAGTCTATTTTTGTGTCAAGATTAAATGCAGCACTCACAGTCAACGACGTGATGTATCATATTGTCTCAAAACTCTCCCTTCCCAATCAAAAAGGTGTTGACATCACTAAATTTAATTTTAAACAAATAAGAGATTATTCTTCATTTAAAATTCTTGTTCCGGATGAACTCTTCTCCAAACTTCTTGACCCTAATTTTTGGCCTGCTAATATAATTGTTCATGAATATATAAAAAAAAATAATTCGCTTCCCATCACTTCCTTGTCGGCGCCCAGCTCTGCTTCAAATTCAAAAAACTAAATTTCATAATCCACTATCAAAATGTACGGGGGCTTCTTAGTAAACTCTCAACGCTTTATAAAAACAGCTCAATTTTTGAAGCCAATGTTATTGTATTCACTGAGACCTGGCTTAACCCATCTGTACACGATAGTGAGATTTTGTCAAATAACTTTTTTGTTTATCGGAATGATCGTCATACCCGTCGAGGTGGAGGCGTTCTTATTGGAGTCAAATCCGATTTAACTTCCGAGCTTATTAATATTTCTGGTTCATCAGGTATTGAATTTATTTGTGTAAAATTATCTTTCCCTAAAAATAAAATTTTTTTAACTTGCTCCTATATACCCCCTAACTCCGAATTTAACGTTTATATATTGCACCTGTCCGCCATACAGTCTATCTCCTTGTTGCTTGCTGAAACTGACCAACTCATTGTGCTCGGTGACTTTAATCTTCCCAATATTTCTTGGTTGGAGAGTAATGATTCATTGGCAATGATTACTAGGATGCAACATGACTTTGTTGATGGTCTTGTTGAACTATCCTTGCAGCAAGTTAACTGGATTCCCAATCATATTGGTCGTCTCCTTGACTTAATCTTCGTCTTTGATGGTATCGATGTTGAAGTTAGTCGAATTCCGCCCCTATCTCTACCTGAAGATTGTCATCATCCTACCCTTCAGCTCTGTATAAATGGATTTTTTAATGCTCCCAGAACTACAATAAATGTACATCCTAGTTTGTGTTTTAAAAAGACTGACTATGCCAAACTAGTTGAATCTTTATCGACAATTAATTGGTCCTATCTTGTAGAACTTCCTGTTGATGATGCAGTTGAGTATTTTTATAAAGTCCTTTATCGTCTATTTGATTTACATGTCCCTCTTTCCTCCTTGAAGAATTCGTATAGCTCTCCATGGTTTACTCGTCAACTATCCTATCTAAAAAATAAAAAAAACAGACTTTTTAAACGGTTCAAAATTTCTGGCTTGCTGACGGACTGGGCCAAATATAGTTCTGCTAAGGCGGAATTTGTCCAGCACAATTCTGACTGTTATCAAAATTACCTGTCTCGTTGTAAGCGTGATTTCAAAAGTAATCCTAAACTTTTTTATTCTTTTGTCAATTCTAAGCGGAAATCTAATTGCTTCCCTCATTCTCTTTTTCTTAATAATAATATTGCATCTGATGACGATGAGATTTCCAACCTATTTGCTGATTTTTTCAAACGACTTATACGGAATGCAATGGTGTTATTGATAATAATTATCCATACCCACTACCTCATCTGAACTCTATCTTCAAACCAGTGATTAATATATCTGATGTTCTTCAGAGTCTTGATACTCTTAAGCTCTCTTTTTCACCGGGTCCTGACAAAATACCAAGTTGTATACTGAGGAATTGTTCGACTTATCTAGCTTTTCCCTTAACATTAATATTTAATTTGTCGCTAAGTCAAGGAAGATTTCCATCCATATGGAAGGAATCGTTTATTGTTCCATTGTTTAAAAAAGGGAACAAGTCCGATATCTCAAATTATCGTGGTATTGCAAAACTCAGTGCAATTCCTAAACTTTTCGAAAAAATTATTACCTGTCAGTTGCAGCATCATTGCCGGTCTATTATTTCTCCGTGTCAACATGGCTTTACTAGACGTCGCTCTACTTCTACAAACCTATTAGAATTTACATCTTTAATTACTAGAGGCTTCCTGACACATCATCAAACTGATGTGATTTATACTGATTTTTCTAAAGCTTTTGATTCTGTGAACCATAAACTTCTTATTTTTAAATTGTCCCGTTTAGGGTTTCCTCCAAACCTACTTGACTGGATACTTTCCTACCTTTCTAATAGAACTCAAATGGTCTGTTTTAACAATAGAATTTCCAAAATAATTAATGTTACTTCTGGAGTGCCACAGGGTAGCCACCTGGGTCCTTTACTCTTTGGCTTAATGATTAATGATCTACCTAATGTTATAAAATCGTCTACCGTATTAATGTATGCTGATGATGTCAAGCTATGTTTGTCCATGTGTTTGCCTAGCTCATTTAATGACCTCCAATTAGATCTTGACTGTTTGTATACGTGGTGCATGATTAATATGTTAAATTTAAACTATTCTAAATGTAACTTTATGACCTTTTATCGTTGTAATCCATCTCTGTTTTCTTATTCTATTGGAAATAACGCCCTTGAACGAATTTTATCAGTTCAGGATCTTGGCGTTTTATTTGATCATAAACTTAGTTTTAAAGACCATATATCTACTATATCTAATAAAGCCAGAAGTCTTCTTGCATTTATGAAACGTTGGTCAAAGGAGTTCGATGATCCGTACACAACAAAGCTTTTGTATGTTTCTCTTGTTCGTCCGTCTATGGAATATTGCTCTTGTATATGGTCTCCTCAAATTAGCTGTTACCAAAATATGTTAGAGTCTGTCCAAAAACAATTCCTTTTATTTGCCCTGAGGGGATTACACTGGGACACAGGTAGTCGACTGCCCTCTTATCTTGCGAGGTTGCGCCTGCTCGACTTACCAACCCTCTACCATCGTAGAAAGTGTCATGGAGTTATGTTCTTACATAAACTTATTAATGGTGATGTCGACTCCCCTTTCCTTCTTAGTTCACTTAACTGGAATGTACCCTGTAGAACAGTTCGCCGTTTTCGTCCGTTGTCCCTGCCAATATGTAGATCTAATTATGCCCTGCATGATCCTTTTCGTGTTCTGTGTGACGACTATAATTCACTGTGCCATGTCTTACTGTTTGATACCCCCAATGCTACTAATTATAATAAACTTATGTATTTTCTGTCTTCAAATAATTTATAAATTCTTTATAAGCATGTATTTTAAACTGTCTATTGTTAAATCGTATTTTCTCCATGTCCGCGATTCCGCTTACTTGCCCAAAACAGTTTAGGGCTCCGCGCGTAACAAGCTTTGCTTGGTGTCGTAAGGGCCACTTGTTTGTACTGACCATAGTGCATCAACGTCCAAGATTTTAATCTTGTTTTTGAGTTGTTTATCCAAAACAATACAGTTGATCGTAATACTTATCGGAATGTTATTAATCGCTGTAGCGCCAAATTATCGATATAATCATTATAACAACAAAGAATAATTTTTATATTTTCAAATCACAATAGTGATTGAGATTTTGCAATTTAATATGCAATCTTCCTTTATGTCATTTTATAAAATTAAATAAAAATAGTTGTTTGCTTCATTTTATTGCTTTTTTCTTTGAGCCTTCAATATCGACCCCAGCCTCATTTTTAACGTTCGTTGGACCCGCAGCTGAAGAATCAACATTTCAATTAACTGAAAATTTAGAAACTTTTTTTGGTCTCGACGAGACTTGCAGTTAGACAAATTTCCCTGGAAGCCGAAGGACGAAGTTCGTCAAACCAAAAACTCAAAAGTGACGAACTCTGTCCAGGCAAAGGCGACGCGACCCTTCATCACAGGACGAGGAAAAATTTAAGGAATCCGGCGGCGGGGAGGGGATAAAAGTACACAGAAGCTGGGCGGAGGAGGAGGATGCGACGGGTGGAAGGATATGCTGACGAAGTACAAGCACAAGATGGACAAATGAAAAGCATAAGGAAAAAGGACAATATTGGACAAGTTCGCCCCCCTGCCTCGCACACATGCAGCAACAAAGGCTAACGAAGGGGGCTAAAAAGCGGATGGGGAGTGGGTGCGGGATAGGGGGCAGTGGGTCGGAAAGGGGTTCCGACATCCTGACGAGATCCGAAGCGACAGGCGAAGGCAACAGCCGTTGGTTTGACTTGAGATTGAGTTGAGTTGATGACGAGCAAGATGACAAGTTGAAAATATTTCTAATGAAGGACCTTTTCCGAACACAAAGGACATCAGCCTGTAAGCCCACATACATACACACACCAGCACAAAGGCAATTCAAATGTCCAGATGTGTAGGTATATATATAGGCGTATATAGTACTGTGATGAACAGAATCAGGCTGCATTGCTGACACAAGAAATAACAATAAAAACTTTTTCAACGCGAACTTTAGTTACTCTTATTCTTTTTGAAAATAAAACAAGGGTCAACTATAATAAAGCTCATAAAGTTATGATCTAACAAAAACACCTCATAACAAGTTAAAATGTCGGGACGATCGTATCTTCAATGCACAAAAGTTCTAGTATTAAATTTTTTGACTAAGTAAATACACTTTCTTCACTTCTTTGGCCTTTTTGCCAATTTTACTTCTTAAAGTTAAGTTGGTAAAATAAGTAAGTCTAATCGAATATCGCCCTACTTTATGGATATATATTTAATTACCATTTGGTAAAAACAAATCTTGTTAGCAAGACAGAACCCCACATTTGAAAGTTAGGGGAACACAGACTGGCATAGAAAAAGTCAAGCTAAAGAATGAAAGGGCTGCCGGCCTGCCAAGTCGCAGGACTCACTTCGAGGCATGAGAAATTACAAAGTTACTCGCTCGCTCGCCTCCAGTTGTCAATCCGCCGAAGGATCTTTGTTATCTGCTCCAATGCACATGCGGGCGGGAAGGGGCGGGGAGGGGTTGGTGTTGTCCTGGGGACGAGACGACATTTGGTTTGACGAAGTCGCCGAGCGGCAACGAAGACGTCGCCGAGTGGATAGATAAAGATAAAGGATTTGTGATAAATGAAAAGCAAGTGGCGTATGAAGGCATGGGTCCCAGGGAAAGGAAAAATATGTGTGCCTCGGACCGGGACAGGGCCAAGACTCTCAAGTCGATGTCCAGGCGATGTCCTCTGTCGCAGACATCCTGCTGACAACTTCGTCACCGGCAGAGCACCAACGTTCACTTAACTTTGATGTGGCTCCTCAAGCTTTTTCTTCAGGTTACTCCAGTTCTTGGGGTGGCAAAGCTGGCAAGTTATACCAGTTTAATTAAAGTGTCAAGAATTAGTCGGATGAATTTAATTATAATTCACAGAAAATTCTTTAGATATTCTTATTAACTTAAATTTAAAAAAAGCATCTTTTCTTATTTTAATTATTAATTAATTATAATTATTCTATACCCTTTATTTTATCTTTTAAGAATTAAGTACATCCGAAGATGGTATTTTTAAAGCACTAAAAACTATGTAAATTATCCAGAGCTCAAAAAATTAAATTACAAGCAAATAAGCCGAATAATATTCATTTTTAACCATTTATTATTTTATACCACCCATTTCAAGTCAATACCATTCTGTAGTGCTTATTGGCAATATCCATCATACTGAAAATTTACGAAAAATAAAACAGGGCTTCAACAGATAAAAAGCCTGCATCTTCAATTATTATTTTCGTTTATTTTTCACGAATTTCGCAGCAAGGGGCGAGGCGGAAAACCCATCACGACGGAAGTCTGAAGTGTTGTCGAAGCCTTCAAATGTGTCTGCGACACGCGATGTAATGTTCCGGTTGCATCTCAGTCCCCATCCCCGATTTCTGCATTTTCTTTTCGCTCATTGTCTAATGCCATTTTCCTTTGCATGGGGGAGATTTTTCACGCCTTCGTAACAAGGCATTTTTCGGCGTCGTCGACGTTGTCGTCGTCGGCGGCTGTTTTCTTAATTTCTGATTGAACTTTTCTGTTGACGGAACGGAGACACCACTCACCTCATCGTTTTTCCCGTTCAGTGTCTGGTGAGAAACAATTGCTTGAATGAAAATTCAGAAAAACAGATGTGCTTACTCACTTCTCCTCCTGCAACTTGGCAATTGTCTTTTTTGCATTTTTGTCCAAAAAAAAAACCACAAGAAGTGATTGTCTGACTCCACTTCCCCTTTACTATACCTTGCTGGTAAGGAATTAAAGCTGGGACAATCGTTGTCTGCAGTTTGGCTATTTTATGCAAATAAGTTCAATCACCCCTCGCCAATCAGACCAACTCCGACTCGAACTCGAACTCGAACCTTAACATCAGCAGCGGCAGCTCGTCAATTTTCGTCCGCAGCACTTTCAATTTATTTTCCTGCCATCCCACCCACTCCCTTTATTTACCCTTTTGCCGCTGTCACAATCTGCAAACATCCATCTGCTGGACGGCGTCCAGCTTGAGTTGGTCTCTCTGGTCAGTGTCCGTCAAGGAGAAACGCAGGAGCCCCGAAGGATTTTCAATCGAATCTGTCAAATATCAGGAGAACCTTCAATCAAGCCGAAAAGCTCGTCGTCTCATTTTTCTTTTGAAGCTGCTATCAGGAGATGACGATGATGATGTGAAGGAAGATACTGTTGTTTGGTTGGCAGATGATGAAATCACCTTGTGTCCCACCTCCCTTGATTTTGATGCGACAATGGAAGTGGATGACAAGTAGCGCAAGCACACATCGAGGAATAAATCATGGATGACCACTCGCAGGATGGGAGGACCGCCAACCCACAATATATCATATTTTCAATTTATTTTTCCAATTTATTCTAACTCTGAAAAAATAGAATTTATGGGTTAAAATTGAGTTCTGTGGGAGGAAGATGTGATTGAGGGATTTAATCAGGCGCTCTTGCTGCCCAAAAACGGCTAATGAATTATGATGCTTCAAGATAAAAGAAATATACCATTTTATCTGTCTGCTCGTTCTAAAAAATGTGAATAATTCGGCCCAATTTTACTAAATTCTACACTCTTTAGAATGCAGAATAGAATATTTATATTCTAAACTATAACTCATAAAGATTGTGTGGCAATACTTATTTAGACTAAAATGATTTTTTGAATATACATTGGTAAAATATGATTGTAATTTGTTTTATTGAATATTTTTTGCATTAAATATAATCGGAAATAATTATTGGAATTAATTGTTAGATCGAATACTAATTGGCTATTAATATACTCAAGGGTCTAACATATATAACCTAAAAGTTTTTTTTTCTGGATGGATACGTTTTTTTAAATTAATTTTTTAAAGAATAAACTAGTTTTATGTTTTGGTGATAAAAATTGTTTTAGTTTGGCTTTTGGATTTAGTTCTACTACCATTAAACCTTTTCAAAACCATTGAAACAGAACGTGCTGATGAAACTCAAAAAGAGGCAAAATGCAACCAAGATCAAAATAAATATCTGGCAGCAAATTCAATTTGGGATTAAAAATCAATTTCCCAGGTTTTCTCTGGAACCGAACGATCGCCGGTTGACTCCGTTGGCCCCCATTCGTTAGGATCTCTGGGCGCACTCCTCCTCCTCGACTGGCTGGCATATTTCATTTTGTTTATTTGCCTCGCCAGTGCGAAACCTCCACTCAACTTATTGACATTGCCGCAGGAAAGGTTTGATTCCAGTTCCCAGAGGAAATTGAAATTTGCTTACAAAGTGAAGGCGGATCGATTGCAAGGCAAGCGATCAAAGTCAGTGGATTCGACAAACACACGTACGTACGTGTTCGATTCCCGGTTATCTTTCTTCGCTTGACAGGCGAATCCAGCCTCCTCCTTATCCTCAGTTAGTGCACAGGAAAAAAAACTATGTATCTTTTTGTGAAAATAAAAAGAGTTATTACCTTTGAAGTATTTTAAAACTATGAGTGAAGCAACATTGGTCAAACATTTTAAACTACGCTAAAATATATATTTTAATGCCCTTCAAAAATTCTTAAAATTAATTTTTTACTTGACCTAACAATTAAAATATTTAATTTTATTTTTCTGCAAGTATTTATCAAATACTTTTAAATTAAATGTATAGTAAACTGGTTTTTTGAGCACTACTTGGAAAGTTTTTTCATAAAAGATACAATATATTATATGGGAATTTTTCGAGGGGTTTTAACTTAAACTATTTATCAAATAAACATGTTTTCAGTGTCTTACTCCTCCAGTGCTTGGCTGGGCGCAATTTTTATTGTTGGCATTATTATCGTCACATGTCGCTCACTAATTGATTTTTCTTGTCGCCTGCCTCGCAGTCATCGCAGTCGATCGTTGGCCGATCTGAATGATTGGCCTGCCGCAGTTGGCCGTGCAAATTTTGTGCACACTCTGCCAAATGTGTCAAGTGGCTGGCATTTATAAATTTCATTCCGATCACTTGGCCAGTGCCCCGCCAGCCGTTTGCAGCTTGTTTGTATTTGACATTTTGTCACTTAATTTGTTGCTCCAACTGCCGCTGCTGCTGGGGCCACAGGTTGCTTGTTGGTGGCTAGAGGCCCCGGCGAATTGTGGCGATCGCAGATAGGGCCAGTCTTAATTGGACTTAACGGAAACTGGAGACCTCTAGTGGTCCCCAGTCGCAGTCCCAGTTGGTGGGGCATGCAACAATGTCCCAGCTGCCAGGGAATGCCTGTCTGTTGCACTGTCGTTGCGGACATCACAGCGGTGGCGATTGGAGCTTGATTGTAAACCAACTGATCCTGAGAACCGATCAGTCTTTGACACGGACTCGCCACAAACAGATCGTGAGAAAGAAACTCTCCATCAGTGACGGCGTGTTTCAGGCTATCAAATACAGTTTGGAAAGAAAGAGTCATTGTTCAGCCTTATTTATTAAATTTTGGTTACATTGGTAAAATTATATTTAATACATTTTCTGCAACGAAAAGATCTGAGAAAAAATCGTACAAGGAGGATATGTTTATACTTTTTTGATTAAGTTTAATTTACTTCTTTCTTAATCTAATTTTCTTAGTTATTCATTAATTTTCCATTTGATGCGAGGGAAATGTAAGTAGCTAATCTCATATTTTAACTATAAAATCTTCTCAGTTCAACACATGCATAAAAGTCTGGGTGAAAAACTATTTTAAGGATTTGCAATACTTTTAATTTGAATAGAGAAATGAATGTATCTGCTGAATATTTTCCTGATAATTTTGTTTTGGTATTGCACTGTTACACAAAGAGTTCAATGCAAACAGTTTCTTTTGACAAATTCATCATTCTTTCATCCAATGCGCTCCTTTGTTTCATCCAAAGTCATTGCCCATCAGAACAATCCCCTTCATGATTGATTTTCCACCAAGGCAGAGTAATCTAAACCCTTTCGAGAAGACGGTGGCCGTTGCCTTATCGAAACACCTGCGTCATTATTTCACGTTATTGTCGCATATAGCCGCGCAAATATATCATTGATAGCTGATGTCGTCGATTCCACTCATATGCCCCAGACATGCACGAGGCACAAGGTGATGGGTGGAAGGGGGAAAGGGGGGAGGCGGGGATAAAGACAGAGTGGCACGTTGTCGTTGGTTCGTCGTTGCCGTTGTTGCACATTTCTCAGACGTCACGAAAACTCCTTGCCCCCAAATCGGGGCGAACTAAACCGAACTAACGCCAAGGCACTGGCACTGGCGACCGCTGGCCGGGATCGGGGATCAGGGTAGGGGGATCCGGGAACCGGGGATGCGGACCTGGGATCCGGGACAGACCCTCGGTGACTTATGTTCGACTGGCGCTGCAGCCGGCACATCCATCATCTATCATAGATGAATTCATCTGCGTCAAGGCGGCCAGGGCATGTGCCCCCAATGTGGGCAACAATATTTATGAATAAATTGCATGTACGACGGCGACGAACACCTTCAAAGGTTCCTCACTCAGAGATGTCTGAAATTAGATTGAAGTTGGTGACCATCTATAAAAAATATTACAATACACGATGGTACACGATGTTTAGAATGAAGCTGAGATAATAGTTAGAGTTAGCTATTCAATTGCTTACTTATATTATTAATTTGTAAATAATATTTAAGAAATCTAAATAATCTAAAGCGTCAACTCTGATATAGATTGCCCAATTGGTCACTTCCATCCTGTAATGAATGATGTTTAGGGAGGGAGGTTGGCAAACAGGTGAGAGACATGCAACGATGGGGAAGATCATTTGCCGGCTGCAGGAAATTTCAAATTTATGATATCGCTTGCAATTATTTATGATTTGTACTCAGTTTGGTCGTATATCAAAGTCTAGCACTGGAACAATCGATGTTCGTAGCCTATTGATTAACACAAATTGGATTATAATCCTAGAATAATTAATTTTGCCAAAACTATTTTAAAATGTAGGAATAATTACCTAAAGGGTATATGCTTTTATCGTTAAGTGATACTTATGCAAAAACTTTTCCTAGCCAACTCGAATCAAAATGGCATCTCTGGATCCCCAAACTTGGCCAAAATAATTCTATCGAAATGCGGCCATTATTGGGGACATTGAAGTCGGAACAGACATCAAAGTGCCTTCAATTGCACTGCTAGAAACGATTTGAGAGCGTACAATTTACTATTGCATTATACCGACTCGCACAAACACTGGCATCTATATGCAGTTGCGAGTTTTGTTGGAAAAATCTCTCACATAATCATAAAATGACTTGGCGGCAAAGAAGCAGAGCAGGCCAGAGGAAATTCCCGGGACAGATTTATGCACTCGAGAAAGCTTTGGCTCCACTGCCAGGCCCGAGTCCTGCCTCCTTCCCCGAGTCCTGGCTGGGTCCTTCCTCGAGTCCTGCGCCTGGCCTGGGCCATTTCATCGCTAAAATGTGACGGCGGCGCAATCGCTTGGATTTAGTTGCAATTATTTTTAATGTTGTTTACTTACACTTCAATTGATGATGCCAATAACTGTTTCAAAAACTTTTCGTCCCAAATCGAAGCGTTCTCGGTAATGGCCGAGCTAAAATATAGTTGCTAGAATTGGTTGCAGGCAAAACTATCTAGGATTATTGCGAAGTGCCTTGGCATGGGTTTAAATTATATTTTAAAACTAAGTCGAAATCTTTAGAGACAACAATTTTTAAATTAATAACGATGTTACATATAACTCCGGAAATATTTTTAATATTTCAAATTCATAATCCGTCTTTTTAAGGATCAGGTTTTAATCATTAAATACGAATATACATAGATAAATAAATAGAATAAGTTCCCAATGAATCTCTCGAGCATTTTGAACTTCATTTTTACTTCGGAACTCCATAGTTCCGCAAGGCATCCTGCCCTCACCCCAAGGATCTGGTTCAGTTATCAGTCTAATGTGGATTGTTTCCAGCCACTCTCCTCAGTTTGCATGTCTTGGGGGAAGCTGCTATATATGGGCGCTACGTGTGAATTGCCTGGCCAAATGTTGTCGGCGTTCGTTGGCTGTGGAAGCGGGAAGTTGGAGTAGTGGAAGCTTTTTCGCCGACTGTAAGATGTGATTCCGATGGCTGCATCCTCGCTCCGGCCAGATTCGCTTCTCCCATCCGGCCCTTGTTATTCTCGACGCGCTTCCATCACACGGCTCTCCACTCGTGGTGCAACATCACGCACACCAATATACAATAATACCGTCGAGGCTCGCGTACGAACTTACACTAAAAACGTAGGATACGATTCTAGTTCTACAGTTCGATTCAAAAAAATTTTAACAGCTTGGATTGTATACGTACATTATAGGCCTCGGATAACGAAAGCCATATATGTATTTTGGTTAAGTACATTTAGTTCTTAAAGTTTAAATTGATTCATATTCCATTTTATTTAAAATAATAATAATCACCCTCGTTCTCTGACCGTGTAATTTACTTTTTCGAAAAAGTTTCTTGGTATTATTTTTCTGTGTGTATTTTAATACCAAGACTGACGTGTCATGTCGCTGGCGTCAAATGAATGTTTCATATCCGAGGAGCGGGACACGGGACGTGATCCAAAGGAGCAGAGCTCGGGGTCCTGGGACTCATCTGCTTTTGGCCCTTTGACATTTGATTAGTTTTTGTCCTTCTGAGTGGTGCTTGTCCAAAATCGGTAATTGACAATGCCGGGGAAAACATATCAGGATTTTCGAGTGTTTCGTCTGATTTTTGATGCTTGTGGTAATTTTTGGGGATTGTTTACGAGTGTTCTTCGGATTATCAGGAGAAGTAAAAGATGCGTGGTGATTTTGCTTTTGACAAAAAATTAAAATATTCTGTTTTAACATTGCACATTGAACATGAATTTTGACTGCCATTCTTTCTTTTTTAAATTTAAAAAATAAGTATTTAATTCAATGTATGTATTATTGGCCTCCTTTCAACGTATCGACTTACCTGACCAACTTTGTACCATCACCCTTGTCAGAATCGAAAACGGATCTATCCCCGAAACCAAAGTGACTGCGTATCGTGGCAGCTCGAGGGATCTGCGATGCACACATCACATCCCGCAAGCATAAACAAGGCAAAGTTATGAGCGGAGCTTATGTCCTGTCCCCCGGTCCTTGGGTGTCCTTCGGTCCTTCGCAAGCTGCTGGGAGACAAACTTTGTTCGTGCAATCCAGAAATGATTTGTGCAGTTCGTGCGCCTGGCATGCACCGAAATGCCAGAGGAACCCGGGGATGTGAGAGCGCCTCTGATAAACGTTCGTCCTTTGCCTGAGTTGGTCCTGCTTGTTTCGCACCTGTCGTTCATTCCCCCTCCCCTCTCCACCCCTCCCGCAAAAGGAGTGCTAGGCTGCCCCAGCGGCATCATTGCCCGTGAAAAATATGGCAAAACGCTGGCGGTAATTTGTGCAAATTATGTGTTGCCAATGCTGCTCGTACGGCTCCTGCTGCTCCCATCTTTGGGAAATGTGTGCACGTGCTAATGGCCAGTGGAGTCGGCGGAGTTGGAGATGGAGTCAGCTGAGTGGCCGGAGTCCCTCAAATCAACTGCCATGGAAAATGAAATCTCGGCGCGTCAGTTGGCCGCGGCCCATTAGCATTTTGGCCGGGAATTTACGCTTCGAGTGCGTGATCTGATCGTTTGGGATTTGGGGATATTGACATGATTTCATCATCATCAAATGGCTGGCAAAGTGGAGGGGAGAAAAACGGTTATCGCTTATTGGTATTTTCTTTGGCATCAAGTTTCGGCTCTCACATACATTATTTTTGCTAGCATTTGGGTGCAATATTTCTTACATTTTATGGTTAACAAAGAGAGCTAGGAACTAATTTAAGGCACAAATAAAGTGGATACTAAGAAGTTATACATTTTACCAAGAAGCCATGGAATAGTTATTTAGTATATTATTTTAATAAAATCTTAGTTTGGGAAATTCATATCCGTTTCTACCAGATCTGGTGTCAATATCGTGCCATTGCTCCATTCGAATCGGACGAAATCGGCGGTAATGGCGCAATGGCGACGCATCGATTGTCAAATGTCAGAGTAAAATTGTATTACTTCAATAACTTTACCGTTATGAGGACTTAATTTATGAGTCGCAGCAGCAGCGGCAACAACGGCAAAAGCGGCAATGACAACGCAACAACAAATGCAAAAAGCAACTGCTGCACTTTTTGCTGCCATGTCCAGGACCTCTCAGTCCGACTCACTGTCCTGTGTCCTGTGTGTGATAATGTCCTGTTTAAATGCAATAATTTTAACTGCAATTTTCCGCGGGCCACAACAGGACACCGTCCCCGTCCCTGTTCCCGCCCCGATCCCGTAACCCTTGCCGTTTACCGTTCCCGATCCCCGGCCGTAGCCCTGCAGGACCTCTCCACTCCACTTTATGGCCATTCCCCCACAGTCGTCCGCCTGTCTGGCCGTGTGACGACCAAATGACTGCCAGCTTGCATTTATTTATTGCTGACTGACGTGGCCCTGGTTCACGTGTTGGGCCTTCGGCAGGGCTGCCCGTTTGGATTTTCTATAGCCAGGTTCGGCAATGGAACAATGGTGGTAATTATACCCGTTACTCGTCGGGTAAAAGAGTATATTGTATTCGTGCAAAAGTATGTAACAGCTAGAAGGATGCATTTCCGACCCTATAAAGTAAATATTCTTGATTAGGATCACTAGCCTGTCTGTCTGTCTGTCCGTATGAACGCTGAGATCTCGGAAACTGCATAAGCTAGAAAGTTGGGATTACCACCACATATTCTTGGGCTTCGTACGCAGCGAACGTTTGTTTCAGCCGCCCCCTCTAACGCCCACACTCGCCTTAAACGATTTTAAAAAGGTTTCAAAGATTTCGGAAAAGTAAAAATGCAGTATATTGTGTTTATCAATACCTATCGAAAAGTAACGAAATTTTTCAAATCGTACTATTCGTTTAAAAGATATGCGCGATCACAGTTGTATATATCCATCTCCCTCACACTGCCTTTAGCTGAGTAACGGGTATCTGATAGTCGACTTAGCGTTCTCTCTAGTTTATTTTTAATATAAGACATTGTACAGTATTCTTGTATATTCAGAAAACATTATGGTTTCAAAATCATTTAGAAAAGTGTCTAAAAGTACGCATCAATTTATTTTGAATGCAGAGACCGAAGGATTCTTTACGAAATACAAAGTACTGTTTTCCTGCATATTTTTAGGCGCTTTTTTAGATGATTTCAAAACAACTAACAAACAATCACAAAGTCATCTCCTTTTTCAAGATTAAAATATTATATTTAGTGATTGTAAAAGCTTTTCGTCAAAATAAAGTTTCCATATATTTATTTTTTTAAATCGGTTTCTATCCTTACATTACTTTAAATAAATATCTACTGAGATTCATCCGACTTCAGCTGTCCCATCTCCATCTGGCAGCACTGACTCGGTCGCGATTCACGACTGCGGCACACGCAGGTGGAACGAAACCCTCACCTCAGCCTCGGCCGACCTCCTGCCGGGGGTCAGGGGGCGCTTTCGCGTCACTCTGTCTAGTTGGAGTCATAAAAACGAAAGTTATGACAACGCTGCCTGGATTTATGGGCATTTTGGAAAATTATTGTTATTTATTTTATTGATGTCTCGGCTTTATGCAATTGCAAAATATTTTGCTGCATACATTTCAACGCCCAAGTGGAGAGAGAGTAGACTTCAAAGGGTCTGGGGCCAAGGGGCCGAGGGTCCAAGGGTTCGGGTTCTGCATCGTCAACGTGAAATGCACAAATGTGGCTTTTCACATTTTTCGCTGTCAGCGCAATTTATGTCCCTGACAGCGATAGGCATTTCCTTTGAAGTTTCAAGTGCTCGGCATTTAGTCCTCGCTCCGTTGACTCCGAGGCTGTTTCTTGGCTGGATTTTTACGAGTGATTGCACCAAGTGTCAATGTTGCGACGCGGCCCTTTCCCCACCGAGCCCCGCAAATCGTGAGTATTTTGACGGAAGCGTGTCATAAATAGCACCGCATGTGGCCCTAAATCCACTCGAACCCTAAGGGCTGAGACACATTCAACCGGAGGTTGATTTAGGTATTCTGAAGGGACTTTGTTTGGCTAAGTGGCAGAAATAACTGCGGAAAGGACGTCCCTTATGGTCAAAGGAATTTGCATTTATACACATATTTCGCTGAGATCTTAGTTCAAAACTAAATTTAAAAACCGGAACCTATTTTAGAGGTACGCAGTTTTAAGAATGCGTAGAAATGTATTTCAATTTAAAACTTTTAAGTGAATAAGTCGGATGGAGTCATTCCGAATATGTACATTTTTTAAGAGATTTTAAAACCCTACCAAAACTTGCAATTTACCAAACACACATCAGTTTACTTGCATCTGCAAAAAATTCCAAGCAATTGGCACTTTACAAGAGCTAGTAAAAACCGAAATTGATGGATAACAAATTGCAGGCTGACAAGCAGAAGGGAGAATAAAGTCGCGATCTGGAGGGGATGGTCCCAAGCAGAGATTTCTAATTCCGAAACAAGTGTGACACATTTCGCCTGCCATTTGGATGGGGTTGGGTGGGCAAGGGGTATGCAAAAATCTAGACGAGTTGGCAATAACTTGCAGCTGATAAATGATGCCCCGGGATATGTAGAATTTTTCTCTATTTCGGTCAATCGAACCGTTGATGGGGATGGGGCGCGAAATGAATGTGCGGGAATTCCATCGGTTGACAGTATTGTGTCCTCTGCGACAAGCAAAATATGTGGCCAAGATGTCACGGCCAGCAAAAACAGAGAGCAGAAAGATATAGAGCCGGAGCACGGTTCAAAGTCCGATATGTGGGACTCTAATGCTCCCAACCCTTTTTGCTCTCCACTTGATTTTTGCATGTTTTCTGTGGCACTTCTATCGCTTTGACAGCTCGGCGGACTGTCGTCCGTCCTCACTTTGTCTTATATTGTTTGGCGTTTTGCAGTTTGCCTTTCTTCTCAGATTTTTTCTCATTTCGCCTGCTTTGACAATTCGCAAGACGAGGCAGCGGACAGTCCGCGCCACACATTTGAATTTTATTGGCTTGCCTGTCAGAGTTTCACAGATTCAAAGAAGTTTACATTTGGGGGAAAGGAGTGGTTGAACATGAGCAAACGGGTGATAAGGTAATAAGGTTTTTCTATGTACTACTTTAAATTAGGGTTGCTAAAAAAATCGATCGATCACTATCGATACTATTAAAAATTTAGGAAACATTGATGAAACTATTGAAACTATCGCTTAGAAAAAACAATTCCATTTTACATGTAATTTTTGGTATATTTTAATAAAATAAATGTATTTAAATGTATATATTTTATGAACACGAGGGTATTTCCATTATTAGGGCTCAATCTTGTTTCATTTAAATCACATTAAAATTAAGATCGTTGTTTTTCCCATACGTTTTATGATACAAGCATAAATTTTCAATAAATTTTTTTTCATTTTTCCTTACTTTTTGTAATTTGTTTTTTATTTTCTATAATTTCCAATACTATCAATAATAAATATAGTGACCACCATCGATAGCCAAAAACATCGATAGTTTCCGCTATAGTGTCCGCTATCGATGTTTTTAAAGAGGATTCAATTCGTTTATTATTTATATTTTTTTTTAAATTTATTTTACCTTTTCTTGCATTCATTGCCACTCCCTTAATGTGCCACTTGTTGGGATGCTACAGCCTCCGATCGCGGGTCCTCATTTCGATTGCGATTTATTCCCTCGTCGATCTCTATAAAATTCAGAGCTGGCTCCTCATCGGAACTCTCCCACGCTGTTGAGCCGGGCCAACAAATGAACTGGCTGAGACACTAGCCTGGAAATTATCTGGCAATCGCATTGAGAGATCTGCTCCGAGCCAAAAGGCTTGCCAGGTCCCCGGTGACAGTGGCTCTACCACAAGGTTTTGTCCCAGCACTTTGTACAACAAAACTTTTGTCACCCGCATTTGCTTGCTTTTTCGATTTCTTTTCTTTTATTTTCTCATTTTATTTTTCCCCTCGACAATGACTGCGGGGAACAACTGCAGTGTAGGCGTTGCAAAGCCACCGGTTCCTGCCACCGGTACAAGTGCTGTTCGAATGGAAGTCGAAGTAGCAGCAGCAAATTCGAAGCTTGTACTTTTTCGGATTTATTTCTCTTTTTGTAAAATTGTTAACAAATTTGGTGGCTGTCATGTTGGTAAGCGAGAGACAACAGCGAGTGGGTGATATATATCTTTATTAGAAGTCGAACGGGTCCGGGGTCGAGTTCTGCAAGTAAAAAGGCCAGGAGGGCAGTAAATCAATGAATTATGTAAGTACACTTAAAAAAATGTATTTCTTTTTAATTATTAAGTTATTTACATTTAAATAGTTAAATTTTTGTTCTGGAAAAAATATAAAAAGCTAAAAAATATTAAAATTTTGTTCCATTAACTTGTGTTGCTTTTGCTCGATTTATAAGTAGACTTACGTAGCAATACGTAAACGTACATCTTGATCTGCGCCATAATCCTACACAACAAAACGACCAGACAACCCCATTCACAACATCTGAGGACAAGCCGAAAAAACAACTTTTTAATCAAGTTCACACTGTTTGCTGTGAGTCAATTAACTCGAATGATTGAAATCGTTTTCGGTGGAGAAATGCCACTTAAAAAGCTTCTAATAAGCTGAGCATCCGAGACCATCCCTTCGGGGCAGGACAACCACAATGACAACATCGCAGGATAACAGAAGCGCCGGCACCCACAAAAGCAACCCCAGGCCAAAGGCATGGAAATTTCGCATCACAGTCATTGTCATTGTCATTGTCGTCATTGCTGCCGGGTCTAAACTGTAGTCCACTCCACTCGCCCTGCATTCTCCATTCGAAACGACTCAGGACCCGGGATCTGACTTGGCCGGGCCGTCGCACCCATCAAAGTGTTGTCACTGTCAGTGCGAATGTCACAGACACATCAGGGATTAACGCGGCGGCGAAGGAAGAGCCGGGACCTCCGGAGCCCGGGAGCTCGGAACCCCGGAAGCCGGATTTAAGGGTTTATGCGCGGTTGACAAATACGCCGAACCAAAACTGCTGAAAGGAAGGGGAGAGGTGGACGAAGAGGAACGAGGAGCGTGGACAGTCGACGAGGTTGAGACTGAGGCACCTGCCGCCCACTACGTAATGCGTTAGTAGCACGCACTGCAAGAAAGTAGATAGTTTATTTAAAGAAATGTTGTAAAAATGTTAAATGCAACAGTTTCCCATAGCAACTTATATAGCACTTTTTTGATCACAAGTATTTAAATATAAAGTCTTTCACTTAAATTTTATTATACCCGTTACTCGTAGAGTAAAAGGGTATATTGTATTCGTGAAAAAGTATGTAACAGCTAGAAGGAAGCGTTTCCGACCCCATAAAGTATATATATTCTTGATCAGGATCACTAGCCGAGTCGATCTAGCCATGTCTGTCTGTCCGTCTGTCCGTCTGTCTGTCCGTCTGTATGAACGCTGAGATCTCGAAAACTATAAAAGCTAGAGGATTGGTATTTGGCATGAAGATTATTGGAGCTCCTACGCAGCGCAAGTTTATTTTAAAAAGGTGCCACGCCCCCTCTAACGCCCACAATAGCTGATCAACGATTTTAAAAATTTAAATATTTCGGAAAGTAGGAATGCAGTTTTGTTGTGTTTATCAATACCTATCGAAATGTAGAAGAAATTTTTTAAATCGGACCATTCGTTAAAAAGTTAGGCCTGATCAAAGTTTTATCTCCATCTCCCTCGCACTCCCTTTAGCTGAGTTACGTTTATTAGATCGTCGGGACACCAACCCGACTACAGCGTTCTCTCTTGTTTTTTATTTAATTTTATTAATGAGGTAATTGTGTGCTAATAATAAGCAAATAATAGAGCTAATAGGTCCAAAATATTTTCAGAGCATAGCATTATTTTACTCATGCGCGGATACACGGGGCGTGATATGAGTAGTAGATCACGAGAGGAATTTTGGTATTCAAAAAGTATGCAACAAATAAATTGTTCTGACATCACCCCCCATAACAAAATACTAGATTATTTTTTAGCAAGGCATTCCAAAAGCCTAATAAGTTATCTTGAGCCTTTAATAATTTACTAACACAATTTTTGTGTTATGCGTTGACTTCGATAATATCTAACTATAGTTTTTCCCAGTGCTGTCCTGTAGGCAAACAAAACGATGTCAACCGCAATGACAACAACAACAATAATGAGGGCAAACATCAACAACAGACAACTCAGGCGACGCACACTGGGGCGCCTAGAACAAAAAGCC
Source organism: Drosophila prostipennis (assembly GCA_037075205.1). NCBI lineage: Eukaryota > Metazoa > Arthropoda > Insecta > Diptera > Drosophilidae > Drosophila > Drosophila prostipennis. The sequence goes on along the minus strand of JBAMCJ010007674.1, from coordinate 782,304 downwards.
TGCCAAAATGGTTTTTTTTTTTTTAAGATTTTCCAAAATGTTGCAATGCAACTTAAAAAACAATTGAATTCTCTATACAAATCAAAAAGAATGAGTGATCTGTGATGAATGGTTCTCATACTACAGATTTTTAAAGTTGATGTTTCGAAATATAATTTTAGCCAATAAGAAAAAAAAGTATTTTTACACATCTTTGAAATTTTTCTGAAATCGCCCAAGGGCCTAAGTTGTATATGTAACGATTGAAATTTTAAGAGCAACCAATTCTTAAAATATTAAAAAAAAATAAAAAAATTAGATACATAATTACAATTTTTTTTTAATTTTTTAAAAGTGGTCCAAAAAAATTGGGTTTTTTTGGATATTCTTGGACGTTAAGTAGTGTTACACCCTAGATCCCCCTTTAATTCTATTTTTAAAAAAAAGTTTAGATATTTAACTACAAATTCTGAAAAAATTAGCCTGCCCTTTTGTGCCTCTTCTGAGAAAACCGCGGTTAAAGTTAGCAAGAAATGTTCGTAATTTGAATTGTCGCCAGCCCTGGTTTCTCCGCGCGCACTTAGAGCATGAATATTCGACTATTTTTGACTGTTCTGACAGTAGCGATGAAGATGAAAATGAATAAAAAATTGAAATTATAATTTTAATTTGTTTTATTTTGTTGAAAATATAAATATAATCGGAATATGTTATCGAGATATAATCAAAAACTTGATGCATACCCATTTTTTTTAAATTATGCAATATTTTCTTGACAGAAATTACAAGAATAAGAATTAGAAATTACAAACCAATTTTAAAAAAAATCTAAACATTGACGTAAATTGATAAATAATGGCTTAATCCAAATTTACATACAAAATATGAAATAGAACCGATATATTCCCTTTTGTACTAAGCGTTTATATGGAAGCTATAAGATGTAGTTGACCGATTTGAGTAATTTTTTTTTCAAAAATCAAGTTAAATTAAAAAAAAATATTGGGAAACTTAGAACTCTATAAGTAATTTATTTATATTTTTCTTCTTAAAAAAACAATTTTTTTTTTCTTAAAAATTTTCTACAACAAAAAATTTGCACTAAAAAATTCACCTTTTGATGTTTTTTTACATATTCAATTGCCTTTAACAATACCCCATCAAAAGATATTCGCTATAGGGCTCCGCTGATTTAAGGCAGACTTTTGGCTTTTTCGCCCCACTGTGCGACGTCAAAGGATTGTGGGCCCGAGAAGGCGTACCGGAAGTGAGGTGGTGGTAGACGGGTAGATGGTAGATGGGCACCGGGTCTAGTGCCCATTTCGTCATTACTTCAACCACATTTACATGTGTCAGGACAGGCAGCAGTGGCAGCGAGCCTTTGAAGCATCAAGCTACCGGGGGCAGCAGGGTGGCAACCCCCGTCTGACCAGCGAGAATCCACCACCCACCTTGTCCTTGTCCATCAAAGTCGCTGGAAGTGCTTTCAAGTTGCGAAAAGCCGGGAAGTTTCTTCTCTTTTGATGCCCGTGTGACCCCTTGGGCGAACACCAAGCCAACCCAACCACCCACTCATTACGAATGTCCTGTGGCATTGTCGACATGTCCTACGCATTATAAACGAATTACTGTCGTCTCAGCAGCCCCTTCCCTGTTCCTCTCCCCTCCCCACCCCTCCCCGCGCTCATGTGGAACCCAGACCTTCAAAGGGGGCGGGTTGGAGTTTTGAGTTTTAGCCGAGCCAAGTTGGTTAATCGCCGGTAAATTTAATTAGACACTGGTGTGGGTAAATTACGGTAAATAAATGTCTGGCAATATGCAAACCGTAAACGGATGAATGGGGATGGGGATGGAGATCGGGGTGCTGATGTGCCTCGACTTTTAATCCATTCGGAAAGGTAAACATACCGAACCGGCGTTACGGAACAGAAAATGTGAAATGCAAATTGTCCAATAAGCATTATTTTTAAACTGGATGAGGAGTTATGAGACTGTCGGGAGTCATTTTGTGGCCCCATATAAAAGAAGATTAAAAACTGAAAGCACATTCATTCAGAGCCTTCAAAATAAATTTATTTTAATAGGTATTTCTTCAGTACATATTTTTAAAAGTTTTACATGATCTGTAAACTTTGGAATTACCAATATCTGATTTTAATTTTTTATATTATAAATTTTTTGTTTATAATATTTTTATAGATTGGTTATAAAGCCCATTCCTTTACTTTCTACTCCAGTACATAGCAATTGTAGTTAATTTCGTATTCAGAAATCCCCCATCTTCCGCGTGTCATTTCGAATTGAGCACATAACTAGGCGCCAACAGAGAAAATTAAAAGGAACCCCATTTGGAAGATACCTGCCAGCCAATTTGAGATAAATAGCTAAACATGAATGCAGTTACAGATGCGTTTTACAAGATTGAAGACGCCAATCCGAGGCTGAGGGAAGGGTGGAGTCGGCCACGGGGGAAAAGCGATATCATGTAGCGAATTATGAGTTTTCCCCTTCCAACGAGCGACTTCACACATGCGCCTGGCTGGCTCGCTTTTTATCGCCCATTCGCGCACTTAATAATTGAAAAGGAAGCAACGATCTGCCAGGCTGCTCGGTCGGCCGCCGCTAACGCGTATCTCGTAGTTTGTCTAGGCCCCAGTACCCATTCTCCAGTCCCATTTTCCTGGCCTCTTGTTCCGTCGCCTGTCCAAATGTTTGTCGATAAATTTGCGGATGTGCGAGTGTCTTGTGCGTCGCGCTCTTGGCGGATGGCGGATGCCATCACTCGCGAATCGCGATTGCCAGGCGCCGTGCTTCAGCAGCACAGTGGTGCGAGGGCAAGACAACATTCTAGTTAAAAACTAAAAACGTTACACAAGCAAAAGACCAACTTAAAAGGGATGTGGAGTTGTTCTGCTTGTTTTTGAGAACCTATAAGAATTTCAATGAAATTACACAACTTATGTGTTGGTTTATTAAAAACTACAAAAACTATCGATGTTTTTGGCTATCTATGGTGGTCACAATAGATATTATCGATAGTATCGAAATTAAATGAAAAGAAAAAGAGATTACAAAAATTAAGAAAAGTAATACAAAAATAATAATTGCAAATTTATGCTTGTATCATAAAACGTATGAGAAAAAACAAGGATCTTAATTTTACTGCGATTAAGGTGAAACAAAATTCAATGTTTAGCCCTAACAATAGAAATACCATCGTGACTTAAAATATATACATTAAAATCCTTTTTTTTCTTAAAATATCTCAAAAATTATTTTTCTGTGCGATAAATAATTTTATAATTTTTTTACCAACCCTACTAGGAAGTATTTGAAAATTGTATTGCCATGTTTTTAGAATATTCAAGCATTTCTCTAATTTTAGAAACATTTAATGGATAACTAAAATGTAATCTAAATTTAAAAAAAAAACAAATGAAAAACTAAGAAACAGGTAACTAACAGCTATAAATCCCGTTTGGCATTTGTCTGGTAAAAATACTGATTGTTTTGCCTTGGCTCATAACTTTTGTAAGCAAGCTGTTGTCCAAAAATCATCATCTTCGAATTTCGAAATGTTTTTGTTGCCGCGAATTCTAGCGGAAAAGACCAAACGTACTTTCCTTCGTCACATCTAAAAACGGTAGAGCAGTGTGCGCCGTCAATCCCCTTCAGTTCCCCTCAGGCTAGTTGCATCGACATCGTCATCAGCTCGGCTGCGTTCTGCATTCTGCGGTTGCTCGTTTGGGAAATTTGAATTTGATTTTGTAATGGGGGAGGGGTCACGACGCTGGGGCTTCGAGCGGGGCGCAGGGGGACGTCGGGCTGGCAATCTGCGCGGCGTAAAAGTTATTGACAATGGGATGTATCTGTCGGGTGGGTGTCATTAATGGCGAATGCTTTATGATCGCATTGCCTGTGCAATTTTCAACACATTTTGCGCTCGTTTTCAGCCCGGCCGATGATTTTCATGTTTATTGAAGTGTAGATATTTTTATCTATTTAGAGGCGCAAGTGTTTATTTCGACTGATTACATGCCGCTGCATCTCTGCGCCCTCGCTCTGCACTCAGTGAATATAATTTTCAAGAAATATTCCTTGTTTTTGTTCTTTTGAACGCTTGATAAAGTTATGGGTCCCAAACTGCATTTCATTGAAGGTCTGTCTGCGTCTGTTGTCTTGGATGTCGGTTGGAATGATTTGGCTATAATAAATTCGCATTTGTATTGCAGCGTGAGCCAATTAATAGCAAACAGTTGAAAGGAAAATAATTAAAAAGGTATATATGTAGTTGCTTTCCAAAGCATACCAATATTTATACGCTAAACCCTGCCTTTATCTAATTTGTATTTATTATTACAACAATAATTTTACTTTATTATAAACATATAGGGTACTATTGAATTGAATTTTCGATGCTGGATCATCTGTATTGCGAAATTAGAATCGTGTCATGTATTTATTCTAGTAAGACAAATTAAAATACGAATCAGAGCTCGAATATGTAAAGTAGGGTTGTTGAAACATCGATAGTTAACATTAACGATGTGCTTGGCTATCGATGTTGGTCACTATCGATAGTATCGGAAATAAAGAAAATAAAAAACAAATTTCAAAAATTAAGGAAAATAATGAGAAAAAATCATTGAACATTTATGCTTGTATCATAAAACGTATAGGGAAAACAACTATATTAAATGTATTGCGATTAAAGTGAAACCAAATTCAATGTTGAGCCCTAACAATGGATATACAGTCGTGTTCTAAAATATGTACTTTAAATATTTTCTTAAAATATTTTCTGAGCGATGGTATCGATTGTGGGAACAAATTTGTAAGCCATCGATAGTATCGATAGTGCTATCGATTTTTTTACCAACCCTTTTGTAAAGTGTGCATCTGTCGATTAAAATGCAGTCATTAAAGCTAACCATAGACTTATAGTAAATATACCGTAAGACAGACATCCTGTAACTTATCCATTACGTTTAAATTATAATTGTGACTAATGCTTTAAAGAGGCGGCTTTAAAGGGCGAACGCAAGGTGTTTGGACTGGCGGCCATGTGCATTTGTAAAACTTTTAAAGAACTCACATTATGGACAGGGGGGCAGAACTAAACCCTGGCCACCACCCATTCCCCGGTGTCCACATGACTTTGTTTGAAGTAATTTTTCCGAGGGCATCCAGTAAACAATTTACGACGGCGCTGATGATGACATGGCCAAAGGGGATGACGCTGTTCCGAAGCTGATGCCGCTGAAGCTGGAGATGAAGCTGATGATGATGATGAGGACCAGGACGACTGCGAGTGAGAGTGCGAGTTTGGAGAGGAGCAGCTGTTGTGTCCATCGCACTTAGCACCCGAAACACTTTCCACTTTCCACGGCGCATCTTCTTTGCTGTGCATTTCGAAACTATGTACGGATATTTGGAAAATCCTGAGGCGCTTTGTGTGAAAAGTCGGACTCGTTTCAACGCCTGCGAAACGTCCCTCGAGGGAGTCCTGCAAAAAGCATAAAAGTCAAATGCACTTGCCGCCTCCAATGATTCCGAGCTGGTTGCCTCCGCTTTGGCTGCTGTGGGAATCATTTTTCAACACTTCATGCATTTTCCGGCATAATGAAGTGGCCGCCATTCGAGATCCACCAAAGTCCCAGCTTCATCATCATCCACTGCATTTAGCTACAATATCTCTTTACGCCCTTGGCTTTCCCCTTGCCATATCCGGTACTGGAAATAGCGAGGGTATATGGTTTTCATGGCAATTTTTGCTAGGTCAAGAAGTTAGGCTTTCTTTTTTGCACTTCGCGGTTTTCACAGAAATCACTACAGAATTAAATGTTGCTAACTGTAACTCCGATACCTTAGCTCTGATTTCACTGTTTTCTGTTTGAAATAATCACCTTTATCAGTGGTTTCAAAATGAGAAAGATTGTAATAAAAAGAACCAAAAAGTACACGGTATCACAAAGTCGATATATTATCCATTACCAATTTTTTTCTTCTCTCTTTGCTTCTTTTCACTCTTTGCCTTTATTGTTTCGCTTTGCCATCTGCTGGCTTCATTTTCATTTTTATTCTTCAGACTTGGCGGCAATAGATCATTGCGGTCGGCTGAACTCCTTAGAGCCTCCAGTCTCCGTGGCCCGGAATTTCTTATTCAATGTGACATTCCTTTGGGGGAGTCACTTTATCGTTCTGGCACAATTTTCACAATTGTTTTGTATTTATTTAGGTTAATCCTTTCTTTTTTTCTCTTCCTCGGAATAAATCTGCTTTTTATTTCAAATATTTGCCTGCTGGTCTTTGTGTATTTTTATGACGAGTTGGAATTGTGCAGCTTTTGTAATGCAATGTACACATTGGCTCGACGAGGTTAAAGTTGAAAGTCGGATAAATTACAATTAGTAAACACTTCACAAAGATTGGTTCCATGACACTCATGAAAAGTTAACAGAATGGCCGTCTTGTCAAATGGAAATCCATTTAAGTGTTATCTGCAACTTATGTTGATTGGAATACATTTGCTTGATTATAGATTTGGTTTTACTTGCTAATTTATAGATCCTTTTATTAAGGATTATGGGAATGTTTATAAAAAAGATTTACAAAATCAAAAGAAACTACTTCTATTCGATCTTTGGATTAAAATATCAATTGAATTGCCAAGTCAATCCTTAAATTAAAGACCATGATTTATTAATACCAAAATAGTTTTGTAATTCTATCGCAGAAAATCATAAAATTACTCTGATTTAGTCAATGCCAGGTATGTCAAACCGTTGCAAACTGAGCAGAGTGGACACGGCAGCAACAACAAATGGAAAAGCCAGGGAAAAGGCGAAGGAAAAACAGTGTCGGCAACAACAAGTAAAGGAAGAAGCCACGAGGACGAGGCAACTCTGACAGTGACACGGACATCACTTACAAAATGGAAGTCCACCTCCGTCCCTTCCATTTCACTCCCCGCTGCATGGCAGGGATACATCCTATATAAGTGTATAAATATAAGTGCAGCCACAGCCAGTGTGTGTGTGTGTGTGTGCTGCTGGACACTCTATTTGTGTTTCCTCTGAAAATTTATTGTAAAACTTAAAAGTTTTGATGGAAAAATGAAATAAATAGTGACATCACTAAAAGTAAAGAAATTATAAAGTGTCACCGGGGATGATAAGTGGGGCTACAGCAACAATAACAGCAGCAAAAACGTCAACAGGAGCACTGACATGGCCAGCAACAAACCGGCCAAGTTGATGCAGGCACCGCCAGGACTTTAATAAGGACACTGGACAAGTGGCCAGTGGGAAGGGGGAGGAGGAGGGAGATAGAAGACGTCGACATCAGGACGTGGACACGGACAGATGGGCCAAATGGAGACACCAACTGAATGGAGGTCAGAAAATAACCAATTCGTTATATGATCAAGTCATCGAAGGATAAGTAGTAACCATGAACTGCTGCCCAAATAAAAAACTAGTTACAGGGTTACCATAGCATAAAATGGCACATAATTACATTTTAAATCAATCAACTAAAACCATCATATCTAACTAAAACTGATGATCTAAATTGTATCAATTATATCGAGATCATCCTATTTTTTAAATTTTTATTTAAAGCAAAGAAATTTCGCCTCGTAGGCAACAGTGCGTATGAGCGTCTTTAAAAATCCGGCAAATCCAAATTAAGTCTTTTCCTTCTATATTTGCACAGAGCGCTTTGGAATGTTTTTTTTTTAATATTGCGAACAAATTGTCACACTTTTAATTAAATCAAAAACTCGTTCATATTTTCCTCTATCCAATTTATTCCTCTAACCAAGGGGAATTTCATCCCTGTAACTCCCCGAAACTACGACAAACATTTCTATGTCTATTTTAACTCCGCTCACATGGGGGCAACTCTGGAGAGGCAGCAAATTGACTGCTTCAACGAATCTAAACGTCAGAAAAACTTGAGAGAACTATTTAAAGTTTTTCTTTATTTTTATTCGTGTCGTCTACGGTTCTATTTTATTTCTTACATTCTATATCCTGTGCTGGCTTAACTCTTGAAGCATTTCAACTTTCACATATACTCAGAGGACATCAAAAAATAAAATGCAGGACATTCGCTTAAAGTTCTTTGCAGAGTTTGTTCGCCTTTCATTTTATTCCTGCTCCATCCTTTTATTGTACATTTAGTTGTTGCCCACTTGCTTTATGGCAACGTTTACTTTCCATCATTATTTAGCACAAAGAAGAGGCGACAAACCACAAGGGAGGACCATGACGAACGGCGGACTCTGCTTGACCAGGAAGCCGGGGGACCAGGATGTCCGGAGAGGAGGGGCAGATCCAAGGGTCGCGAGCCCACGAACTCCTCTTACTATTTATCAGTAGTTATATTTACGGAGCTACAGTTCTTAAGATGCAGCTGTAATCTTTCGACTGAATACTTTATTAAAAGTCATTCTCTACCACCATATACAACATTTTTAGGAATAATGGTGTTAATAAATGGTATATAAATAATGGACTTTAAAATTTAACTTCCATGAATATAGAATATAGGTTAAACAATCAGTAAAAATAAACGAAAAAAAATCTTCATATTAAATTATTTAGCTTTACATTACAATACACTTAATGTAAGTATAAACTCTCCAAAACCTCCAAATAAAGAATCCATATTTTAACAAAATGCACTTCCACGACTATCGATTAAAAATAGAAAATGGGGATGTACGGTCATTTGTTGTCGTAACGTTCAGTACTTAACGTTAGTGCATACCACAACCCTATAATCGATACCTCATCGATTCCTATCGATACCAGACCCGGTCCTGCTTGGAGCAACGGACCCATCTCTAAGTTCAGCAGACATTACAATTTTGGATTAACTCACGATCTCAACGAGAAAAGCTAAACACACACTATTATATTGCCCACCATTGTTCTGCTCTCCAAAATCAATTCAAATTAAATTCAAGTGACACTATTGAAGTAAAACCATTTGTTTTCTTAAACGGCAACAGCAAAGTCCCCATAGCAGACTTCTGCTAATCATTGACTCCCGTATTCTATCGGCGCAGTCACAACATTTTTGGTGGCCCATGAGGGGAACCTGTTGTTAAGCTTGCCAATGAATGAGTTTGAATTGATTTGGAACAAACAATTGGTCTTAAAATTAATCTGAACCAACGGCTATTAAATTGTGCCACGTGGATCCACTCTTTCTACGAATAACGGATCGAAGAACACGGGATCGCTGCGCGACGAATAACGGACAACCGAACGAGAGATTGCGGCGAGACGAATAACGGAGCAAAGAAACGACGAATTGAAACTGGAAACTACTACACAGACTGACTGGAAGCCGGTGAGTGTTTGTATGTGAGTGCTGTGATTTCAAGTGCGTTGTTGTAAATTCAATAACACTATGGGTAACGACGATAAAAAGACAGGTTCACCAGCCAATACTTCCCCAACCGATCCGTTCGCTGGATTGCACGCGAGACAGAAGGATTTATGGAACAGGTTGACGCAACTCGATCGCAACTTCAAGAAGGATGGCCAAGCCCGCAAATCCAAACCTTATTTTCTTCAGCGACTTGGCACGTTAAAGGATTTATTCACCCAGTTTGATGCGAATCACCAACAATTGGTTGATCAGCTGTGTCCCAGTCAACATGTATATTTCTCAGACAACCAATACGATCGGTTTGTTGAAGAGTATCAGCACATCTTCTGCAACATCTCGGAAGACTACGACACCAAGTTCTCAGCGGTAGCCCAAATTCCCCCACAAATCGAGTCCGTCACACCAACGTTATCATCCAACATTCCGCTTCCGAAGCTTCCAGTTCCACGCTTTTCGGGAAGCTTTACAGATTGGCCCTCGTTTTACGATGGTTTCCTACAACTTATCCATGATAACAACACTCTCTCTAACATCCAGAAGTTCCACTTTCTCAAGCAGGCCTTGCCTGAAGGGCGGGACCAGGATGTCAGTCACATGGCCTTAACGGATTCTGGGTATACTGTAGCCTGGGATCTCCTCGTCAAGCGCTACAACAATCCACGTCTCCATTTTATGCACACCATGGCGGCACTGTATGGTCTCGAGTCGGTTCCCAAGGAAGCAGCAGAAGGTATCAGGCGCGTTCTAACCCTGGCTAATGTTTGCATTAGTGATCTTCGACGTTTAAAAATAGACATTGATTCCTGCGATCACTGGCTAGTGCATCATCTGTTAACCAAACTGCCAAGCAGCACAACGCAAGCATGGGAGCACTCGTTGGGGAGCTCCATCGTGATTCCAACCTTTCCGATGTTGGAGACGTTCCTTCTGGAGCGCCTAGTTAGCATTGACCTCATCGAAAATCGAAATCAACCACTAGGAACTCGGTCAACTCCAGGACAATCTTCCCACCCACGTGCGCCTAACCGATCCACCTTCAATTCCACTAACCGCCACAGTTTTCATGTGACTACTGACATGGGAGCACCCCAGTGCACTCTCTGCCAACGAAACCATGTTCTCAGGAGATGCCCCAGTTTTCTCGCGAAGGATTGCTTTGCTCGTAAGACGATCGCCGATCGCATCAAAGCATGCCTCAATTGTCTCAGCACAGGCCACGCGCTAAGCCACTGCAGCAGCACTCGCAATTGCTTGCAGTGCGGCCAACGCCATCATACGCTACTGCATTTTCCGAACGTAGCACAACATCCTACCAACTCTGCCCTATCGCGACAGCCAACGAATGGTGTCCACAGCGCGCAGGGCACCCAACAGAGCGCAGCATCCCGCTCATCTGTTTTGTCTCAACAGCACAGCTTAGCCCCCGGCTCAACGGCTTCGAACGAGACGCAACTCCTCAGCGCAGTTGCCACACATCGAAATCCATCCACCACGATTCTCGCCACGGCCCTAATCCGAATTGTCAACAACCAAACGGGACAATCTGTTTTGGCCAGAGCGTTGATTGACCATGGCTCGGAAGGAACACTTATCACCGAAAGCGTAGTACAGACGCTGGGTCTCTCACGCACCCCCATATCTGCGGAAATAACAGGGATCGGCGATTCTTCTCACAACCGTTGTCGACATAGTACCAATTTTGTCCTAAGCTCGATTTCAGGTTCCCAGTTTACATCGTTTGTATCCACTGCATTTATTCTCCGTACACTTACAGGGCACCTACCAAAATCGGATATCGACCCTCGCTCATTCCAACACCTTCAAGGATTGCAACTCGCCGATCCCCATTTTGCCCGATCCGGTCGTATTGACGTGCTTGTGGGCGTTGATCTCATTCCACAATTGATGCTCCCAGAAATTCGACGAGGAACTCATAAGGAACCAATCGCACAAAACACTCTTCTTGGTTGGATTGTTTTTGGACCAGTGACGGAATCCATGACACACTCCATCAGTGTCCGTTGCAACGTCACGAAGCTCGATCATCTGGTGCAAAGGTTCTTCGAACTAGATAGCGTGCCGTCTGAACGCCAACTCACCACAGAGGAACGATGGTGTGAAGAACACTTTCGTCAAACCCATGTTCGACAGCCCAACGGAAAATACATGGTCCGCTTACCGCTGAAAACTTTGTTCGACCCGTCACAAGTTCTAGGCCGGTCAAAACAAATAGCCTTGAATCGTTTCCACGCATTAGAGCGAAAACTGCAGCATCGCGATAAGCTTCATCAACAATATGTCCAAGCAATCGAGGAATATTTTGACCTGCAGCAAATACAGGAAGTCACTACAAGTGAAGACAGTCACTCTCAGACCAACACAAATTGGAAGCTCGGCGTCTTCTGCAGCACGATTCCACACCATGCAGTCCTGAAGGAGGACAGCCTAACTACTAAACTTAGGGTAGTTTACGACGCCTCTTGTAAGAGCTCCAACGGGAAATCACTGAATGACATTTTATGTACTGGCCCAGCTCTACAGAACGATTTGGGAGGAGTGATCCTAAATTGGCGTTGTTATCGCTACGTTTTCGTGGCTGACATCCAAAGGATGTACCGATGTATCGAAATGCATCCAGAGGACTCTCAATTCCAGCGCATTTGGTGGCGTGACAAAACCGGAGAGTTGAAAGAGTTCCGTCTTACCACAGTTACCTTCGGAACGGCATCAGCGCCATACACGGCGATTCGAGTGATCCATCAAATAGCTCAAGACGAACGAGAAAATTATCCGCTAGCAGAAAAGGTGCTGCAAAGGGAGATTTATGTTGATGACGTACAAAGCGGCCATGAGACCACGGACGGTGCCATTCGAGTACGAAACGATGTCATAGCAGCCCTCCGCTCTGCCGGTATGCATCTTCGCAAATGGGCAGCAAACCACCCAGCGTTGCTTAGCGATATTCCCGAAGTAGATCTCTGCAACCACCCAATCTTCGAAATGGACAATAAAGACAGTATTAAAACGCTTGGACTGTACTGGCAGCCCAACCCTGACGTCTACGGATTCAAAATCCATTTCGCGATCAATCCCACACTTTCGAAAAGGTCTCTCTTATCAACAGTGGCGCGGCTCTTCGATCCATTAGGATTTTTAGCACCCGTGATAGTCATGTCCAAGATTCTTCTCAAGGACGTATGGAGTTTCCGTATGCAGAAACCGGATGGCACTTACAGTGCACTCGATTGGGATGACATGTTACCAGAATCTTTGGCCAAGCGTTGGCAGCAATATCTCGAACAGCTTCCAGAAGTTCAACACATTCGAGTACCTCGCTGGTTCGGCTGCGACTTCAGCAATGCGATCTCGCTTCAATTGCACATGTTCTCCGATGGGTCGTCCCTCGCGTATGCAGCATGTGCCTACCTTCGAGTACTCGACACTGCTGGAAGTATACACACACACTTAGTCGCAGCTCGCAGTAGGGTTACACCAACAAAGCCTCTCACCATACCAAGAGTGGAGCTCTCAGGAGCAGTTCTGGCTACCAAACTCGCCACATGGATCCAGCAGCAACTTCACGTGCCTCAGATGCGTGTCACAGTGCACTACTGGTCAGACGCCATGATCGTACTGCACTGGATATATGGAGATCCATGCAGGTGGAAGACTTTTGTAGCAAATCGAATTGGCAGTATCCAAGAGGTCAGCTCTGCTTCACAGTGGGGTCATGTGGCTACACAGGACAATCCTGCGGATTGTGCAACGCGCGGTTTAACACCACTACAGCTAGCGCATCTTAAGCTCTGGTGGAGCGGCCCAGACTGGTTGCAGGAACCCGAAGATCATTGGCCCAAGGTAACTCCTACATCTCCAGATCCGAGCACACTCTGCGAAGAACAGGCAGCAAAGGTTATACACGCTCACACCTGTTCATCCACTGATTCCTTCGTTGAGTCATTTTCGTCATACAATCGACTTGTATTTTCCACAGCATTTATTAATCGCTTTATCCATAATGCTCGCTGCAAAAAGGAGGCTCCGCTTTCCGGACCAATCAGCGTAAAGGAGTTTTCCAAGGCAATGTCTACTCTGGTTCGCGTTGTCCAACAGGAAGCATTCTCTAACGAACTGTCCAAGTTGCGAACAAACAAATCGCTCCCAAATTCTAACAAGCTTAGCCAACTGTCGCCATTCATAGATGACCAAGGGATCCTCAGAGTGCGGGGTAGACTTCGAAACGCCTTGCAGCTCACCACTCAACAACGCACGCCTATCATCCTACCTAAGTCACATCACTTTACGGACCTCGTCATAAAAAACGCCCATCTGAACACCATGCATGGAGGAGTGCAACTTACTCGTGCGATCACCCAGCAGCAGTTTTGGATCATTAATGGCAAACAAGCGGTAAAAGGAGTTATTCGACAGTGTGTGGCTTGCTTTCAGCATCGCCCTAAACCCTCTCGACAATTAATGGGAGATCTTCCATACCATCGTGTTAATCCGCCGAATCGAGCGTTCGAAGCCACAGGTGTGGATTACACAGGAGCTATCGAGGTCAAGTCCTCGAGGTTTAGAGGACACACTACATACAAGGCCTACATTGCAGTATTCATTTGCCTAGCCAGTAAAGCTATCCATTTAGAGCTGGTGACAGGACTGACAGCACAACATTTCCTCTGGGCTCTCCAACGGTTCATCGGACGCCGCGGATTTGTTCGGCACATGTACAGTGACTGCGGCACAAATTTTATAGCAGCAGATAAATCCCTACACTTGTGGTCTAACGAGTTCCGGCAGGAAATCAACCAGATAGTCGTCCCAGAACTCACACAGCGCTATATTCAGTGGCACTTTAACCCCCCACACAGCCCAAACTTCGGAGGACTCTGGGAAGCTAACGTCAAAGCCGTAAAAACTCATCTTCACCGTTCCTTCAAAGGATACCCAATGACTTATGAACATTTATCAACCGTTCTCATTCAGATCGAGGCATGTCTTAACTCTCGGCCATTATGCCCGTTAACTGCGGACATTAACGATCTGACAGTGTTGACTCCAGCTCATTTTCTCATCGGAGACTCCATGCAATCGCTTCCTACACCTAGTGACAAGGACAAGTCGCTCAACACACAGTTCATGGAGGGACAACGGATCCTACGCCAGTTCTGGAAAAGGTGGAGCTCAGATTGGTTGTCTCACCTTCAGGCACGCCCTAAGTGGAGACAAGAGGAAGAAAACCTACAGGTCAATGACCTAGTTATTATCAAGGACGACAGGACAGGTCCAACCGCTTGGAAACTAGGTCGTATTATAGAATTACACCCTGGAGCCGATGGGATGGTACGAGTTGCAACAATCTATACAATTTCGGGTACATATAAGCGATCAGTATCCAAGCTCTGCAGATTACCCATTCCGAATTACACGGAAGCCAAAGTCGAAAAGGCTAATATTGAACAATAGACACGCACTTTGATCTCACATCTATCCCACAGCAAACATTTCACCTGTTTCTTTCAGTTACCATTGGAAGGATGTCTTAATGCTGGACCCAGCATTGCGGGGCGGCATGTACGGTCATTTGTTGTCGTAACGTTCAGTACTTAACGTTAGTGCATACCACAACCCTATAATCGATACCTCATCGATTCCTATCGATACCAGACCCGGTCCTGCTTGGAGCAACGGACCCATCTCTAAGTTCAGCAGACATTACAATTTTGGATTAACTCACGATCTCAACGAGAAAAGCTAAACACACACTATTATATTGCCCACCATTGTTCTGCTCTCCAAAATCAATTCAAATTAAATTCAAGTGACACTATTGAAGTAAACCCATTTGTTTTCTTAAACGGCAACAGCAAAGTCCCCATAGCAGACTTCTGCTAATCATTGACTCCCGTATTCTGTCGGCGCAGTCACAACAGGGGATATAAAAACCTACCACAGACACATAAAATTCCTAGCCGACGAAACCAGCCCAGGAAATTCCGATGATGTCGTGCGAGGAGGCGGGGGGATATGGTAAATGTCGGTAAAGCTCGGACATGTCGTCTGATTTCGATGTGAGAAGTTTAAAAACCGTCCGTCAGCCAAGAAGGACAAGAACGAGGCGGCGCGGGGGCTTCCCTTCAAATACATGTCTAGGACCTAGCGTCTGTGCGACATTTTTCACTTAAGCTGACAGTTATGTACTCGACAATCCCCCTAAAAAATCCCCACCCATGTCCCCTTTTTCGGGGGGTCAGCTCGATGTTCGCTCAGCTGTCATTCATGAGTTGCCGTTTACCGTTATTAAAAAATTACATACTTACTGGCTTGATGGGGGGAAGCTACAAAATAGCAAAGAAGAAATAAATTCAAAAGTTTCACATGCACTGCGAAACACCGGGGATCGGGACTCGGAACTCGGAACTCGGGACATTGGGGAGTATTGTGACGCTTGACACGTCACAAGTTTATAGTGGCTTTTGACAGCTCGGACATACTTCGTTCTCCCCCAGTCCCCCCCTCGGGTTACTTACTTCGCTTTTTTGACATAACAACGGAAAAAGTTCTTGACTTTTTCTATTTGACGGCTTATTTTATACTTCTCTTCCTGTCGCTGGAGGTGGGTCTCGGACCTCGGATCCCCTTATCCTTATGTAAAATGTTTGGCTTCCTGCACAAACATAAAACATAAAAGTTTCCTGCACTTCGGCTCAACTCCTTGATGATGATTTTGCGGTCACTCGTGTTTAATCCTTGGAGACATGTGTCGAACACGAATTTCGTTCGCAGTGAATATAAATAATAATTTGTGCAGAGCCAACTGGTCGGAGGTGGGTGGCATATAGCTTATAGCATATAGCATGTGTCCCTGTCGGTCACCTCAGGTCCTGCCTGGCCATATTTGCCACAGACAGCTTGTCGATCTTTATAATGTTGTAATTGAAAACTTTTTTCTCTCCCCGGTTTCCATTTTTGTTTTTGTTGTCCCCTAAAAAAACATTTCTTTTAAAATATTTTATACTTTTGATATGTCATGCTGGCTGAAAGCTGTCGACTCGAGCCGAGGCAAGTGGACAGCAGCAAATTTTGCCGAAAATATGTTGGGCAGCATTCGGACCGGAGGAGGCCCTTTAGTTGGTTGGGTGTTGGGTGAAGGACTCTGGACTTTCGGTAAGCGGTGAGCCAGCTTAATTGAAATAAAAAAGAAATGTTATTTGAGGGATTCACCAGCTGAAGTCCTTAAATTAAATTAAGAGGGGTTGGCACACATTTTAGCGTTTAGTTCCAAATATTAAATCCAGGCTTTTAATTGATAGCAGCATTTAAAGAGAACCAGAAAGGAAGCCAGCTTTGGCCAGACGAAGTTTGTATGCCCTTGCAAATCATTCCTATAAAATTACAAATTATAAAATAAGTTAGAAAGAAATTGTTCCTGTTTCCAAATTAATTTCAAAATAATTTTTGGATCCTTCTAATGGCAGCTATATAATCGTAATATAGTCCTCCAATTTTTGTTTAATTTAATTCCAAATTAAATTTTAAAGCTATACGAGTAGAAGAGAATACAATAAAAATCAACGAAGCTTTAATTTGTTTCCTATTAATTTCCCGTTAATTTTCCGATCGTGTCGATGAAAAATCGAACGACTTTATCATACGTCCGATTTTTTAACAATTTAATTCGAAATTCAGAAATATTGATAAAGTTATATTCCAAAGAGTAGAAGGTAATATGTCAAGAAAAACAGAATCTAAATTTGTTCCCTTATTTTTCCGATTCTTTCTATAAGATATAGTCGTCAAATCCGACCGCAAAAAAGCTAGCTCAACGACAGTAAAGGCGAGTGTTGAATCCACTTTAAATCCAAACTTGGTAGCTGCTGCAGTTTCTGGTGACACAGAGGTAAGTGAACCATCTGTGCCAATGGATACTGCTAGTTCAGGTGTAGTCCCTGTCCCTGTAGCCCCTGTATCTGAAAGTCAGGCACCAGATCCGGCGGAATCAACCAATCCGCTGCCGACCATACCCATAGGTACAGTGGGCGCCGTTTCTGTCGCTCAGCCGAATGAGGTTCAGGCTGCTGCTGGGGGGCGTAAAAATCTCTCAGTTGTACCCAGACGTACAGTAGGTGCCGCTTCTGGCTCTCAGCTGAGTGAGGTTCAGACTGCTGCTGGGGGGCGTAAGAAACTCTCAGTTGTTCCACATAGGAAGCAACTATTTGTTTCAAGATTTACGCCTGATACCACATCTGAGGATGTTTTGGAATTCATTCGTGAAAAATTCCCATCCGAGGATATTGCGGTTGAACAATTTCGATTTTCATACGCCCGTAGGATATCGTCTTTCAAAATTTTTGCTCCGCCTGATGTGTTTAAAGAACTGCTTTCTGAAAGCTTCTGGCTTAATGATGATCTGGTTATAAAAGAATTTGTTCCTAATAAACCGAGAACAAATAATAGGCCTTCCACGGTGCCAAAAAACTGAATAGTTTATTATTGGCTTACCAAAATGTTAGAGGACTTAACATGAAGCTACCCAAGCTTTATGCTGACTCCTCGGCATTTACGGACGATATCTTAGCTTTTACAGAAACTTGGCTGAAACCAGAGATAACAGACTCTGAAGTTCTTGCAAATAATTTTAATACCTACAGAACTGATCGCCTTTCCCGTAGGGGGGCGGCGTTCTAATTGCTGTTACTTCTACCCTAAATTCTGAGAGAATTCACTCTCATGTCCCTGGTGACATTGAATTTGTTGGTGTGAAAGTTACCCTCCAACCCTTGTCTATCTTTATTACATGTTCCTATATTCCACCTGGCTCTGACCTTATAATTTATGAGCAACATCTAGCAGCTATTAAATCTATTCTATCCTTTCTTTCTAATAGAGACCTTTTGATTGTTTTGGGTGATTTTAATCTCCCGGATATTTCTTGGTCCCCTCCTACTGACTCACTTGTCGCTCTACCTTTATCCGCCCATGACTTTGTGGATGGCCTTTTAGAATTATCGTTACAGCAAGTTAGCTTTATACGAAATTCATTACATAGACAACTAGATCTTGTGTTTTCTTCAGAGCCGTCTGAAGTCACGGTATCTAGAATTGACGCTCTTGTGGTACCAGAAGACCGATACCATCCAACTATGGAATTGACAATTTGCCTCCCCTACGTTGATACCCTCTCTCCTTTAGTCTCTCCAACTAAAATGAGAAGCTTTCGTAAATGTGACTTTAGTAAACTTAATTTAATGATTTCTCAATATAATTGGACAGAATTTTATAACTGTATGGACATCGAAAGTGCCACTGAACTGTTCTATAGCGTTCTAAACACTTTTTTTAATGAATGCGTTCCTGATAGGCTTCCTCCAAAGCCAAACAGGCCCCCTTGGTTTACAAATGCGCTTCAACGACTTAAAAATCTTAAATCAAACACTTATAAAAAGTATAAAAAATCGGGTAGGCCATCCGATTTTTCGAAATATGTGGTGGCTCGATCTGATTTTAACGTTCTTAACAGTCATTGCTATTCTATGTATTTAGATCGCTGTAAATTTGAATTTTCAAATGACCCGAAGCAGTTTTATAACTTTGTCAACGCAAAGCGTAAGTCATCAGCTTTGCCTTCATCGGTTCGATTTAATTCAATGGAGGCATCGACTGACTCTGAAATTGCTGATTTATTCTCTGACTTTTTCCAAACTACTTATAGCTCTTCTTCATGGTCAGAATCAAATTACCGTAATCCCTTAAATAGGGCAAATTGTATTTTTTCCCCTATAATTACCGAAAGTTCTCTCTTAAGAGATTTAACATCAACAACGCCAACTTATTCTCCCGGTCCTGATGGACTTCCAGGGTGTGTGCTTAAGTTTTGTGCATCAACCATCTGCAAACCTATTCTTAAACTTTTTCAATTGTCTATTTCATCATCAGTTTTTCCAACTATCTGGAAGGATTCTTTTATTATTCCACTTCACAAAAAGGGTGCGAAGGCGGATGCCCAGAATTATAGAGGTATTTCTAAATTGTCGGCTATTCCAAAAGCCTTTGAACGTATTATCACTTCTCATTTGCAACATTTATGTTCCTCGCTAATATCACCGTGTCAGCACGGTTTTGTTAAGCGAAGATCGACTACCACCAACCTACTTGAATTGTCATCAATTGTAATAAATGGATTTAACAATAAAATGCAGACTGACGTTGTATATACAGATTTCAGTAAAGCCTTTGACTCTGTTAACCACTCTCTTCTTTTATTCAAATTAGATTTGCTTGGGTTTCCATGTAATCTATTAACTTGGATTTCAAGCTATTTGAATGGGAGGACTCAGAGGGTTATATTTAAGAACGCTGTTTCAAAAACGATCCATGTGACATCTGGAGTACCTCAGGGTAGTCATTTGGGCCCTTTGCTGTTCACTTTGTTTATTAACGATCTTCCCTCTATTGTAACACATTCTCGTGTACTAATGTATGCTGATGATGTTAAGCTTTGTTTGACATATAATAATATAGAGTCTGGTTTTGGCTTACAATCAGACATTGATCATTTTCAAGTATGGTGTGAGTATAACCTCTTAAATTTGAACTGCCTAAAATGCAACGTAATGACCTTTTATAGGGTTACCCCTACCTTTATAAGTTATTCGCTTCAGAATTTGCCACTTGACCGTATATATTCAGTAAATGATTTAGGCGTTCTTCTGGACCCGAAGCTTAAATTTGACTGCCACATAATGTCGACAGTCAATAAAGCAATGAGTGTTCTTGGGTTTATAAAGCGTTGGTCAAAAGAATTTGATGACCCTTATATAACCAAATTATTATTTACCTCCCTTGTCCGTCCTATATTGGAATATTGTTCTTCGGTTTGGAGCCCACAATACCAAGTCCACATTGACCGTATAGAGTCGGTACAAAAAAAATTTCTCCTTTTTGCCCTTCGTAGTTTGAACTGGGATCAAAACGTAAGGCTACCTTCCTACCAGAGTAGATTATTATTGCTTAATTTACCGACACTTGCAAATCGTAGAAAAATGCTTGGTACTATTTTTATGCATAATCTTATAAGAGGTGATATTGATTCTGTAGAACTTGTTAGCCGCCTAACTTTTAATGTTCCCGTCAGACTAACACGTAATTATCATCCTCTTAATTTACCTCGATGTACATCAAATTTTGGTCTGCACGAGCCCTTTCGCGTTCTATGTAATAACTATAACGTTCTTTATCATTTAATTTGCACATCAACTTCTATCCCAGTATTAAAAACTAACATTTTAACTCATTTGCTTCACTCCTAACTGCATGTTTATACCCGTTACTCGTAGAGTAAAAGGGTATATTGTATTCGTGCAAAAGTATGTAACAGCTAGAAGGAAGAGTTTCCGACCCCATAAAGTATATATATTCTTGATCAGGATCACTAGCCGAGTCGATCTAGCCATGTCTGTCTGTCCGTCTGTCCGTCTGTCCGTCTGTCCGTCTGTCTGTCTGTCTGTCTGTATGAACGCTGAGATCTCGGAAACTATAAAAGCTAGAAGATTGGCATTTGGCATGCAGATTCTAGGAGTTCCTACGCAGCGCAAGTTTATTTCAAAAAGGTGCCACGCCCCCTCTAATGCCCACAATAGCTAATATACGATTTTAAAAATTTCAATATTTCGAAAAAGTAAGAATGCAGTTTTGTTGTGTTTATCAATACCTATCGAAATGTAGAAGAAATTTTTTAAATCGGACCATTCGTTTAAAACTTATGCCTGATCAAAGTTTTATCTCCATCTCCCTAGCACTCCCTTTAGCTGAGTTACGTCTATTAAATAGTCGGGACACCAACCATTTAGCTGAGTGACGGGTATTAGATAGTCGGGACACCAACCCGACTGTAGCGTTCTTTCTTGTTTTTTCATTATTTGTCCCGTCTTTATTGGTTTTATGTATTCTTCCTCGCGAACTCGCATTTTTGCCCAAATTTACAAAAGGGCCCCGCGCGTAACAAGCACGTGCTTGGTGTCGTTGGGCTACTTGTTTGTACTTCTCGTAGTGCATCAACGTCCATCATATATATATATATATATAAACGACTCCTTCACTGCATTGCAAACATCTGACTGAAATTATAATTCCCTCAGCAGGGGTATAAAAATGAGAACCAAAATCAAACTGATTGAAAAATTATTTGTATTATTTAAAATATGATATAAGCCCAAATTACACTCTTCTGGCCGCAATTTGAGCTGGTTCATATGCACGCTTGAACCCCAGTTCTCCAACTACAGTGACATTTGCCTAGAGGCTGAGTCTTGAAAAGAGACACTTGGACAAATGAACATTTGCCGAAAAACTGCTTGGTTGAGTGACAGTCGGCAAGACAGCCGGCAATGTTCAGTTTTAAAATGTTAAGATGGCAAATGGCAACCCACTCACTGGCAGAAACTAACAAACATACTGCTGCACAAGTCTTGTCTAACCGAACACGTTGATATGTCAGAAAGTATTTTTAGATTTTAAGCAACAAAAACTGCCAATAAAGTACGTTGGCGGATGCAGTTTGGACAAATGACAAAAGATTCGGGCGGAGATGAGAAAGAAGGGGTCAAACGACAAGTTGCATGACGGACCGGAATATATAGAAATAGATTTTCATGTCGGGTGGCGGCGCCATCCACAGAAACTCCATTTGACCCAGGCCGAAGTCTTGTGAGAGGAAGTTCATTTTGCACACATTCGAAGGATGTTCATCAAAGGCCGGTGAAGTGTGGTATGAAATGAGCAAAGTCTGAACTAGCAAATGCTTTTTTTGTCATTTCCTTGTGGCCATGTACGCAAAAAATATTTTATTTTATTTTCGAGTCTCAAGCGAGCAGGCATGCACGTACGTTTACTGGCCCGATAAAGTCCTTTAAATCTTGTTCTTGAAATATAAAATAAATATTTGACATTTTCCTCCCCTCTTCCCTTTCCCTCTGTCAGCTGATGACAATGACAGGCATACAAATGCATTTAATTGTGGGTCACAGGTTCTTCGGGGTTGACTTGGCCTCAAGTTACTGTCAGGTTCCCCTGGTTCGTTATCTTTGAGAACCCGCAGTCACCATTGATTTTCGCATTGACCTCTGTCGTCTCAAATATTTATTTAAAAACTGGTTTGGCAAATAAATAAATACCGTTCTTCATTGCATCTGCATTGGTAATTCGTTTGAGGCTTCTGCAGTAATTATAAGGCAAGTAAAGTTGCAACGTTTTGCTAGAAAATCAGACTGAATTAACAAGCAGTTAAAATCGACGATTAAGAGTAAACAGATTTTAACTCAACTTGATTCCATAGGAGGGAACTAAATGAACCAATGTTGACAAACTATAAAAAATAGCTTAACAACTTAAAATAAATTTAAAACAAATATATAATCATTTAACTTAATTTTCAGAATTAAGAACCAATTTAAAGAAACAACTTAAAAATAAGAGCGAATAATTTGTTCTTTAAACCAATTTGTTTTCTGAATCAAAAAGCGATTAAAATTGAACATTAAGCTTCGTAAGCCACAACATAATTTCCTCCCGTATAATAAGTACAAAAAGCCGATCAAATTTCCGAGTTAAAGCCCATGAAACTGACTATTAAACAAGTACATTTGGGTTTTAGTTCGCTGGCCGGTCGGTGGGCCATTAAATGAGCGACAACTTCGACTGGCGGCATCATTACACCGGCATTAATATATCACATGACCAAAAGTGGCCCCATCCCCGATCCCTCGGACGCAATTGTGGCCGTGTGTGTATTTTTTCGCGCTGTCCACCATAATTGGCAAAAATTAATTAAATATTTTACAAATGAATGATTCAGCGTTACAGCGGCATCCCAAGAGGGTGTGGTGCGGTACTGGTTGCCCAACAACAACATAATAGTCCAGAGTCCGGAGTCCCGGGGACCCACAGACCGACCGAATCATCAGATCAACCGAGGAGGGCGCCACTCAAATGCAGGACTGCATTTGAATTATGTCAAATCCATTTTGTTTTAATGAAACGTTGATTGTTTCGCAATTAATTTTCTATTGTTTGACAGTAATTATTATTATATTATAATTTATATTCGCATTGTTTTGAAGCACAATGCCCACAGCACACGCACAAACACTATGGGTACATAAACGCAAAATGTTTGGGCTAAAGTTAAAAGTAGTTGAGTATAGAATTTGGTATTGCCAATGAAGAGCTACTGATTGTAATTTGTATTATTTGTATTCTAGTTTTGAAATTTATTTTCTAATTTTTTTAACAGTCGCTGGTAATGTATTTTCCCTACAAAGTCTTTCCATTTTACATGCCTTTTCATATACAAATTCGAATAGACGATAGACTGTGGGCATCTTCAGTGCACTTCCCATCATATATGTATATTTTCAATATTTTGGCCATGTGTGCTTGGAAACCGGCCATCGCCATCTTGAATACGGGCCCATAAATCGTTTACATTGGTTCGTCTTCGTCAGTTAATTTAAAACATGTCAGACAACTCGGACAACTTTGGACAATTGATTGACGTTTTAAAAGTTTAGCAGAGGAGGCGTTCTTGCAGCAGCAACAACCACACGTGCAACATGCAGCTCGGAGCAGGTTCCTCCTCCCCCGATCCGTTCTGGGTCGAGAGACCATCGAGCTGGACAACAAAAACGACAACTACAACGACAACGACAACGAAACGACCAACTGTTGGCCGCCTGACCAGAATATGCAGTGACGTTTTGGAATTGCAAAGAGGCCGAACTCCGTCGAGCCCGGGCCAAAGTAATTTATTTATTTTCCATTTGTCTTGACGATGAGCAAACGAGCCAAGTGATGGCCCCGGCCACGCTTCGATGAATGGCGTTGGCGTTGGAGTTGCCTGGCCATTGCCTGTGTGGTTAGGATTGGCTGGGATTGGGATTGGTGTTGGTCTGGGGTCCGGTCTGGCCAAGGAATGGGTCCACAGTTGATCCACTCGGCTGAGCTTGGATGGGTGAGAGCGAGGCCAAATTGTTGCAGATTGGTGTGCATTTCATTTTCGGCTCTGCATTTTTTATGCAGTTAGTTGGAAAGTACGTAGTGTAAGTAACTTTGCTGAAGATCTGACTTTCTTCAAGGCAGCCTCCGAAATTAAGCCATTTTCAAATTATAGAATTTTACATTCTGTTAACAACACTTAATTTAAATATTATTAAAATATATATAAAAGAAATAAATATATATTAAAATCTACTATCTTAACAAAAAATTAAACTCATTATAAATGTATAGCTTCAAATTAAAGTATATTAGTGCACATAATCCCAATACCTAATAACTAATTTCAGCTATATGAATTTCCTATTAAGAAATCGCTAAGGGATGTGGTCTCCGGTTCAATTGCCCCAAAGTATCTCTTCTTATCTTTACTATTCAAACGTCTTCCATAGCCATCCATCGCGTCGGAGACCCCTCGCCCACTTCATCAAAATCGAACATTATTGAGCTTGAATACAGTGCAAGCTGCGCCTCTTTGAGAGCCAGCCCCTCGAGCATCTCACACACATCCTTATCCATCCATCCATCCATCCTGGAGGACGACAGCTGCAGGAGATTGCCTTGGATTGGCCAGTGGAACGGGGGCGGAGGTAAGGCGGGGGATGGGCAAGTCCAAGGACATGCCAAGGCGCTCCACGATGGATTGGGAAGCTTCCTTTTCCGCTCGCTGCAAGGAAGCGCAGCGATGCGAGCGTCATCGTCATCAAGTTGGACATCGCATCGCGTTGTTTACTCGGGTCCAACGTTATCCTTTTTGGCAGTGGCCGCCTTTGTTGTTTTGTTATTTTTCATGTCAGTCAAAGAATTGGCAACGGACATGGCCGATGAAATATGCTATACATATCCATCCATATACACTGGTACTAGTACGTGGATCGAACGAGCGAGGGACAAAAGTTGGTCGTGGAGCACATTGCATCAATATTGAAACGTCAACATCAAACTTGCCCATCGGCCAAATGGCGCTCGCATAGAATAGACAAAGGACGATGTGCAGGATGCTGCCTCGACCCAAAAAGCTGATGAAGAGTTCACATTTTTCTTTGTATGATTTGACGAATGAGCTGTCATCTTGCATTGGAAACTTGCCTGTATCGACTCCAGCCCCTTTCCTCCTTGGACAACTCAACACTGCTGATGGCCTTTCTTGTTTGTATTCCTTTTGAGAAAAAATTTTGATGGCAAAAAGTTGCTGACCATTTCGTTTGATGCTTCGTTAAGGGGCATGATGAAAGGCTGGAGAGGAGTGGCCGAGGAAAAGGAGATGAATCTCATTTGCTCTTGGCTAAATTTCAAATTGAACTCTTCTAACTGATTCTGTTTATATTTCAGTCAAGAATCATGGGAACTGCTTGATATTTTTTGCATTTAAAATCTAAAAGTCTAGTATTTTTTAAAATTGTATTAATATTTAAGGTTCTGCAAACATAGTTTTAACGAGGACAGAAGCTAACTTCGGCAAGCCGAAGTTTTAATACCCATGCAGATTTTACGAATGAAAATTTGACTAGAATAGCAACATGAATTAATAAACAACAAAATATTTTATAATTGAAAAAAAAGAATTTTTAAAATTTTTCACCCTTTTGTTCCTATGGGAGCTATATGATATAGACATCCGATCGGAACGAGCTTTTACCCTGATCAAGGTATGCATAAAAGAATGTTTCGATAGCCTCTACATTGCTCGAAATATCTTCAATTCTTGCAAGTTATATCCGATTGTTTCTATGGAAGCTAACGGTATTGAAACGGACATACAGATAGGGTTGTTAAAACATCGATGGTGGGCACTATCGATGTTTTTGGCTATCAATGGTGGTCACTATCGATACTATCGATAGTATCGGAAATTAAAGAAAATAAAAAACAAATTACAAAAATTAAGGAAAATAATGAAAAATATATATTTAAAAATTTATCCTTGTATCATAAAACTTATGAGAAAAACTACAATCTTAATTTTACTGCGAAGAAAATTAAACAAAATTCAATGTTGAGCCCTAACAATAAAAATACCGACTTGTCTTAAAAAATATACTTTAAAATAGAGAAGTTTTTAGCAAACTCGAGGTCATGCCGGCTTAGACTTCAAGAAGTCCAAGACGTCGGCATTATGCCAACACACAAAAAGGAGCGAAGAGGCTTCACTGTACATGCATGTTTCATGTAGTAGCCAACTACAATCATCAGCAGTGAAATCGCTGTCTTGGTCAACGATCGAAGTGGGTTACCATGCAAGCCGCGCTATAACTGGTTGGGAATTATAGCGTCGCCAGATCGGTAAACTTCGAAAAGCTGATCAAGCCTTTAGTGTGTGTTGGACTTTGTTCTGTCTTTGATCTCTATCAGAGTTCCGTGGCAGATTGTGAAGAATATGCATTACTGCATATTTTTAGGCTTCCATATATACTTTTTTTTTCTTAAAATATACCAAAAATTACATGTAAAAGGGAACTATTTTTCTGAGCGATAGTATCGATTGTGGGCCCAAACCATCGATGTTTCCTAAATTTTTAAACCATCGATAGTATCGATAGTGCTATCGATTTTTTTACCAACCCTACATACAGACGGACATCGCTATATCGACTCCCCTATTGATCCCGAGCAAGAATATATATACTTTATGGGGTCGGAAACGTCTCCTTCACTGCATTACAAACTTCTGACCAAAATAATAATACCCCCTGAAAGGGTATAAAAATGAACTTTAATGTATAAGCAACTTCTCAGTCCGAACAAGGATTGTCAAAAATGATTCCCCAGAGAAATTTTCTATATGTATTTACAATCCTTCCCCCCAAAATGTAGCGCCTTTTCCGACTATTGACGGCTGGGGAGCACTCTTATTGATGCCCGGACATTCATCACGATTTCTTGGAGCCGGCAGACGCTTCGTGTCACTCTCACGTTCTGTTGCTGTCCTTGGAGCCCGGAGGAGCCCACAGCTGACCCTCCGCTCCCGCTGATGGCTCCATAAATGATGCAATAATTTTTTCAACTTCAGACGGGCCAGCAGGGCAAAATCAAGAGAAATTTGCCTTTGGGATTTGGGTTCGTGAGCGGGAAAGGATTTTCGTCGCTGGCATACGTTTTGTTTGAAAAATGCACAGGACATTACGAGGAGCTTCTGCTGCTTGGATCCGTGATGTATGAAGGCTGGCCAAGGGGGAGGAGTAGGTGGTGCACCACTCCGTTGTGCTGCGTCCTGGGGGGAGGAAGGACTTTCCTTTTCGTCATCTTTCGGGCTCCTGACTGACCGTCAGCCCTGTCTCGGCGCTCGGCTAATGGCTCCGGTCCATTATCTCGTCATGTTTGTTACGAAATTTAATTACTCTTATTTATTTTCCACTGCCCGTTCTCATCCGCATCCGCGTCCGCCTTCGCGTCCTTGTGCTGTTCTGGTTTATGATTTTCAACTTCGTCAAAAAATGCAAAGGCAAAAATTAAATGTGAAAAAATGAAATTAAAAACACTTTTTGCATAAAGCGTCTGTTTGGCCCTCCCTTTCCCACCGACCGCCCATTTCCCCATGTTTTGCCATCGCCTAATGTTTCGTCACTTGAGCTCTCGGCAAAAGCCGTCGTATTTTTTCTGACCTTTGGGGTTGGAGTGTCTCGGGATGGGTGTTTTGGGAAAAATCTAATAATATGTTGCGGAAATTATATTTTTTATTGTTGACACGTTGATGTCAGATGCTTTCTGGATTTTAAGGTTAAATGGATTAATCTGAGATTTTGAGACTGTTAAAAAAATGATGGAACATTTAGATATTTTTAGGAATAATCAAGAATCATCATATTATTAATTTAAATTTATTATTATTTAATGTTTTTTCTTTAAGTACTTTGCTTTATATAGACTTAAAAGCTGAACAATTTGAAATCAATTCTTTTTTACAGTCCTTTTTCAGAGATTATTTTCCTCTATTTGCTGATTCTCATCAGTCTCACTTTCGCTGCATACTTTTAAGATGCGAGGAGTACGTAAAAAGGACTTGATGGCGAGCAAATGCTTAGATCCTTTAAGATTTGTCTTCTTTTCCTTTGCAGTCGTCGAACAATCCTTTTGAAATTAAATGCCCCACGGGGATGTGCTGACTAAGGAAACTGTTCCATTGACCAGCGATGGAAGATGGAATTCCCTCCGTCTCCGCCAGCCGTCCCGTGCATGTCCATCATTTGCTTTTGTCTTTCGGTTTTGTTTGCACACGCCATTTCTTGCACAAAATCCTTGCAACCTCAGTGGCAGCAGCCTCTTAGACCTGCCACGCCCCCGATGCCAACGCCCCCGCCCACTGGCATCCCTGCAGCTGTCAGTCAATGTGTCGTGTCACAGTGTCTCTCCATCTGTCTGTCACTTGCATGTCTGTATGTCTATTCTACGTGACACCAGGCGAGCGAATTTCCAACTCTTCCCGCTTCGTGCCGACTTGCAAGCCTGCTTCCTTGCCAGCTTGCTTTCTTGCTTTCCTTTCCTGCTTGCTTGCTTGCTTGCCTGCCTGCCGGTTTGCTCAAGTTTTCCCCGGCAGGACGAGGGGGGAGGAGGGAGGAGGGAGCGAGGACCTCCAGTGAAGGATGCTCTGCAAGCGATGGATGGATTTTTGGATTCGCAACTTGCACTTGGATTACAAGTCTGATTTTGATGCGTACATGTTTGTCCCGCTCTCAGTTCAGTTCGGTGCGTGGGATGGGAAGTACACACTGCACTTGCAGGTACACCGCGACAAAAAATTGGTTCAAAGCGAATGTATTTGAAGAAAAAGTGTTGACGTCCCCTGTAGAAAATGGTTACAAATCTAGAAATTGGAAATAAAGTTGAGCTTGCAAATTATCGATATTTTCGATAATTTCACAATATTGATTCGATAATATCGATGTTTTAAAGGTAAACACATATTAAAATTAAAAATCGATAAAAATCGAACTTTTTTATTTTTATTTTTTACTTTTTTTAATCGCAAGTTTTTTAAATTTAAATAAACACAAGTATTTGGTTAAATTTAAAATATAGGACCTATTACTCCTACATAAACCTTTTTACAAAATAAAAGTAAAATATAAATTTATTTTTATAAAAGATTTAATCAATAGAAAGCAAAATATTTAAATTAATAAAAATGTAATATATAAATATTTAAGACCCTCAGAACCACTTTTAATCATGATCATAATTTAAATGTTTTACCATTAAAATGTTTATAATTTTATAATTTCCTGTGTAGAAGCCCCCGAAACCCTTCTCTATTATGGGTCAACCTCACACAAACACGAGAGGCTGGGAGAGAGTGGGAACGCTCAAGTTTTCTTATGCTTTTGTCTTTGTGTCCTTTTATTATTTTATTCCCTGGCCTTGTTTTAATTCACAGCGTCTGCTGCCGCGTCATCCTCCTGGCCCGACTTTGTCTTCGTGGCAGTGGTAGCATCCCAGAATCCTTCTTCGTCTCCGGCAACATTGTCTCAGGCTCAGTCCGCATCCTTGGCAAGGATGCTCACACACAGACACATGTGGAAAGTGGGCGCTGCAGATGGGGGGCGGTGGCTCTTGTTGTTGGGTTGTAAGTGACATTCGCAATTTTGAAAACTATTGAATGAGTGACAAGTTCTGCAGACACGATTGAAACTGACAGTTAACTCGAGACTCGGCAAGCAGTGACTTGCATTCAGTGCGGAGGTCCTGTATGCATGCGGTTATATCACAAAAAGATCACTGAGTATTTTTCATTGTTCGAGCTTTAATGCGTGTTTATTACGCAGTTTAAATATGCACGTTTTCCAAGTAGTTCTTACTAAACATTATTTTTTTCAATGCACTGATAAAATGCCAATAAAATGCCGCATTTAATAAGACTGTATTGGCCAACGGACAGCTGACGATGATGAGGCTGCCGACTCGTGGAAGAGGTGACTCACTGGCCATTAACAATTTCATTTATTTTGTCGCATCGAATAAGTGAGTTGGGCTCGGCCTGCCGGGGACATTCGACCCAGTCTGTCTGTCAATGTCAACATCAATGTCACTGCGTCCTGGACCAGACATTTTGACAAATAATTCAAACCGCATTTTATAATGAATTTCCCAAAGGCCTGGACGGGATGGGGCTGCCGTCCAGCAGAGGTGGGTGTGGACTGCAGTTAGGCTGCACCTGATAAGCCCCCGCCCATATTCGCTCGGCCAGACATTTGCGGGAGATTTATGCGAAATAAATTCCCGGGGAGAAAAAATACCAAAACTGATAATCACATTGATGAGCGGGGCTTTATTTTTGGACTCGGGCCTTAAGTGCCAGAAAGCGACGAGCTGGCGTCACTCACACTCACATCAGCCCCCATAAAGAGATGGTTTTATGGGGCAGATGCGAAGAGCCACAATGTGCGGTGTGTCCGGCTTGCGGTGACTCCTGAATGCCTTGCGATCGTAAATTTTTACACCCAGCCATCGAAAAGGTTTTTAATGCTTGGCAAATGGGCACTAAAGATCTGCCAAGGCATGAATAGACAACTAAAAGGCCAAATATATCAAAGGATCAACAATTACAACTGATTAAATAAATATATGTGGCGGCAGTAAAAGATCAATTGTGGGGAATAAAATTCACTGCCCCTCCAAAACAAAGTTAGTCATACTTCGGTTGACTTGTTTCGCAAACCTGAATTTACATAATCCACGCTCATTAAGGCGACCCAAAAAATCGATATGCGAAACAAAAGAAATATTGTTATTACCGCTGACAGCTGCCATCATATTCGATCGTATCGTCAATGTCAATTATCATAAAAGCCGCCAAAAATAACTTGTAATTTGTATTTAGCAAACATTTTTGGCAACCAAAATGACGAGGAAACAAGCGAGATATCTCAATCTTAGGCCTCCAAAAAGGAGATGGGCGGTTCTTCCTTCTTGGAATCTTCGGTTTCCGGCAAAATTAGTTCACCAATGGGAAATACAATTGCCTTCCAGCTATTGTAGATCCGCAAGGATTCAAAGTGAAATCCATTTGCATTTACAACGTGATTTTTCTCGGCATCGCGATGCTTGGAAATCGGGGACAAATCCACATTGCAGCAGTTCAGAAAGAAATTCCCTGAACTGAGGGCCACCACGAGATCATAGCATCCGTCCAGAGTTTCGTTCCAAATGGAGACGGATGCGAAGGGCAGGGTTTCCCGGTGGCATATGTCAATGGCCTCCCGGTTGTTGCGGAATGTGTAGAACGTTATAACTCCAGTCGGGTAATTTCCGAGCTCTTCGTGGGTGCATTCGCAGACAAAAACCGGTGAAGCCAGTGGAGGGGCCACCTCTGTACTGTCAGCCCTTATTATTTCCTTATTCGAGGACTCCAATTTCTCCAGGGAGGCCAGAAAGTTGGGATGTTCTGCCACGAACTCAGAAAGGGGATGTAGCTTAGGCAGGATTCTCCTGACGATCTCCTCGCGAATTTTCTCCTCAACCAGAACCATTGCCATCGCATTCGGGGCGAAGGGATTATGAACCGATTCAACGAGAAAGTGCAGGGCGCTATTGAAGTCGCCTTCCTCAAATATAATCATCAATTGGGGACCTGATTTGAAAGCGGGATCTTCAGTTTGGGAATCTTGAGCATCTTCCGATGCCACTTCTGTAGCGCTGGGATCCTGAGAATTTCCTCTCGGACTATGAACCATATCATATTTAACCGGATTGTCTATAGGCAGAGGCTCATCGGGCACCATTTGAGATGGGTGATCCGAGTCAACCGAACGTGGGAAGTATTTAGTTGTATCGAACATGGCTTCTACAAGGATCTAAAATAGTAAAGTAAATTTTCTCTCTGATAAATATTTCTTAGATATAACCTGAACAAATTTGAAAGAAGAGGAAAAGCTAATAACAGCAAATACCCGACAACGGCATGCATTAATTTCCAATACCCAATTATTTGGGCTCCAGCGAAAACAATTTAATTTTAATTCTACAACATAACTAATAATGCTCCGGGGGCTTAGAAAGTCCTTTCATTAGAGCTCAGTGCAATCCCACAACGCGGGAGATAAACAGAATTGGAGCGGAACACAATTTAGTTAACCAAAACCCACGGTGCGTTTTATTTGTTAATCGCTTAATTTATGATCGAATGTGACAGTAAAATTAAAATATCACAAACAGATACAAACAGGCCGAAAATACACAAAAGTACTTAGCCGTCGGCCCAACAAAAATCCGAAAATGCATTTGGATTTGTTGAAATTAGCATTAAAATATTATAAATATTTTGCCAAAATATTACAATCTTTTTTCTTTTGCATTTCAAATTGCCCCCTTTTTGGCTAACAACAAAGAGCATACGATTATGAAACAACAAAACAGAGCTAGCAGCGACAATTAAAAACATTTAAAACCACAGAAATATTTTTTCGCTGGGCGCAACGGCGAACAACAAACCCACCGCAAAAAATGCATAGTAAATTCCCTAACGAGTTGAGGGACATCCATGTGGACATCAAGTGCAGCAATAATACAGCAAATATAACAAAACGATAATTCTGCTAACGATGACCATTTACATATATCAAGAGTAATTATAATAAAATGCCGAAAATAAAACTAAAATTAATATAGAAAGCCGATTATAAAATCCTGTTTATACAAACACATATCCCGCACACACACACCCGCATTCCGTGTCGCAACAACTGTCAAAAATAGCAAATCCCATAAATCAACAATAAAATGTTGCCCAAAAAAAAGGAATGGAAATGCAAATAGAAAAGAACATGCCTGATTTCGTATACATAATTGAAGACAAATAAATTTGTATTTATTTTCTATACAAATATAGCTTTTGGCCGAAACAAATCATCACCAGTTTTACAATTCCGGCCTGCCTTTATAAAAAACAAAAGGCTCACATTTTGGAGGCTTGGAATATTCTGTCAAATTTTTAAAACTGAAGATTATCTCCAAAATGGTCGGAAATTTAATGAAGAAGGCGATTGTAGCACTGATTGGGGTAAGTTTTGTATAAACCATATTGAAACTTTTAACAACCTGATTTATTTTTAGCTCATACTCGCCGTATTACTGCGAATTATTATACCTTTCACATTGAAATTTAGTAACTTTGAAATAACTTCGAATATAATTGGTTATTTTACTGCTTTGACAATTACCATTTTCATTATTATGTTCTGCTTTTTGGTCAGCATTTTCCTAGCTTATTTGACTGATGATTGGATTGTTTTAGGGGTAAGCTGTTTAACAAAATAATATGTAATGAAAGTTAATTTATTAAATTTAGTATATACCGCTGCTGATATACGCCCTGCATTGGTCGTATCGCTCATTTTCGGACCGATTGGGGACAATGAGTAAAAGCTATGATATATTCATGGATGGTTTAACACAGAAATGGCACAGCTACTTCAATTTCAATGAGACGCATTGGCCAGATCTCGAAAAGACGGTATGTCTATACCTCATAAATATCGTTTAACTCTCTTATATCTCAGATGCTTTGCTGTGGACTGGAAGGACCCCGGTCTTATATGGATTATTTACGGAAGGTGCCAGGACACTGCTACAATCCTCAGCTCATTACTCTGGGCTGTAATCATTTATTTCAAAACATATTTTACCCAATGCAATTAGTAGGAGTCTTAATGCTTAGATTGACGATTCTTGTGCAACTTGGCATTTTATTTTATTTTGCTACAATATTATTTAAAAAGGCTTTTAGTTTGATTGGCATAAGGAACCAAAAAAGAGTTAGGCATTTGTTTTTGGTAAATCGAATTTTAAAGCATAAAATATTACAATTTTTAAAAAAGTAAACTAAAATACTAGGTATTAATTATTATAATTATAAATTAGAGTTTATTTTTACCTCTATCATACTAAACGGTCATATCTACTTGGTATTTATGGTTTTAGAGTGCCAATTTTTATCTATGCCACTTTGGCGCATAAAACATGCAGATGACAAACCTGAATTGGACAAATGAAATAAATTGAAATTAGCTTCCTTTTGTTGCCGTTGACAATTTGAATAAAATTAATATAAATTTTCTCACATTTTTAATTAATAAATGTCAAATATTCAGCGTATGGGTATTTATTTGTAAATTTATTTGTCTGATTTGTAAATTTCCTTTTTTCTGTTTGTTGCCTTTGTCTGTTGTGGCATTTCATGGAAAATTGATTTTGTTGTAATTGCGACGATAACAAATTTCCCTGGCGTTTTTCGGCGGGGAATGGGGCTTGGAAAAAAGTTTCGAATGGCGTTAAGCATAAAAATGGACGAGAGAGGTGAAAGAGTGGCGGAAACGTACTTTGGACTCGCGCAGCGGAAACGGAAGTCAATATTAGTAGGCAAAAATGAATATTCGCAATTGCAAAACAATTCACATTAAGCAAAACGCACGAATTTTTGACAATTGCCCACCATTATTAATGGTCAGAATCTGTCGCGCTTTGCTAACCCGAATTATTGTTTTTGTTCATTTTTTTATTTATATCGATGATATCAGGAAATCAATTTTGGGAAATTTACGACCGAAAGTCATGCTCTGCCACTGCGGTCTAAGGTAGATAAATGAAAATTGCTTTCGATTAGTTTAACAATTGGTAAACAAGCTAACTCAGAAATGTACATATAAACCGTGGGTGGTTTGAAGACTTTTTAAATTCAAATAAAATTCACAATTTATTTTTAAAAAGATCAATTGATTAGATAACATCAATTTTAATAAATAATTCGTAATATTTCATTTTAATGCTTTTTCCAAGCAATCTGAATACCTCTAGACCCTGGGTAATACTAAACTCCTCTCGACACTCTCGCCGTCGGTTTTATGGATCCGGCGTCAAAGTCAGTCATTAAACACGTGAACGATCCAGCGAAACCTTAACGACTGTGGGTGAGTGTGACGTGTGGTGGCTATGAAATCGCTTTGATTGATTGCCATTCCCGAATTGACGACGATAGGAGGACCACACGCTTGTTAACTCTGTCAGTGTTAAATTTAAAAATATACACATCGTGTGCGATAAGTGGGAGCCCAGGTCATAAATACTCGGCATCGTCATCGTCATCGTCATCGTCATCGGCATTGGGCACCCACGAAAAGAATTTCTTATGGCTGTGCGGATGGGTGCTTGCAAATATTTTGTGGCTGGCAAGTGTCAAACATTGGCCATCGCCCAGACAGGCAGCCATCAGAGTGAGACTTATCATTTGCTCATAAAAATGTCAAAACTATCACGCTGACATTGACTGATGACGGCGACCCGAAAGGGAGGACTCCAAAGTGGGGGGAAGTGGTATGGTGTGGAATGTCACTTGGGTTCCTCCTCCGGCAGGATGCCAATGCTAAATGCTTCGCCTCCTCCACTTGTCACATATCCAAGCACTGCCATCCTTCAGCACGCATCCTCGTGCTGACTGATTCCATTCCCTCTCTTTGCCATCGTGATGTTATTTTTTGCTCGGTGCCACTGCATTCATCCATCCATCTATCCATCCGTCAATCGACTCCATCGCAGAGTGACTCAGAGTTGCTCGAGGAGCCATCAGCATAACCATTCCATAACTGTTTGGGCATGATTCATGGCTTCGATTGAATTTTGATTGACAATATCGCAAGCGTTTAAAGTGTCTGTTTCCGCTTTCCCTGTTCTATGAATATTTTTTCTCCACTCTCCTTGCGAGTGGCTTGACTCTGGGATCGCAAGGCTTCGGCGTAGAGATTTTAAAAATCATTTGTCCTGTGACAGATGAGCGATTGATTGACTTTGTCGGCTACGAAATGAATTCATCACAGTTGGTGATGAGTTTCCTGAGATATCTCAGGTGTTTTAGGCGGAGCTATTGTGTGTGTACTAGAGTCAATGGGTAATATATGAGAGGGTAACCAATGCATTTGAACTGCAAAATAATAATAACTTATTTGTGGAGTCTTAAAACTAAATATTCAACCTTGCCCATTGATTCATCACAATTTATTTGGGTAAACCTGGTATTTTCCTTCTTTCCGTTCAAAGCTTTTACCTATAAATTAGTAATGGCTTATTATAACTCATAGCTTATAATCGCGGGTTTTTTCATTATGTTGCCAGAAAAAAAACTAGTTCATGTAAATTTATAACCTTTAATAAGTGTGTCATCCCCTGCTCGATATCGATTACGAACCCCATTATGAGCACCCACTCTTTGAGCTCGGACGTACACATTAATTAGCGATAAGATCACCTTCAGTCCTCTGGATGTGAAAATATCAATTTCATTTTGACATTGATTGAATTAATTTATGAGCTGTGCCTTCCCAGCCGTTCACACCCAACTAGTTTATTTATGACCGTTACCAATTCGAACCAAATCAGAGCGATTTGAGTGATTACCTGTTTGACCAATTTGAGATTTATGCTCTCAAACGGAGTGAATGTTGTCGTCCCGGCTGGAAATCTAATCGATACGGAGTGTCTGATAAGGATGTTTGGACTTGGAAATTCGGGTTAAGCTCTTATTGTGTTGTAAATTAATGGCAATAATATATTATACAAGACACACACAAATTTGGTATTCCATGATTTAAGAAGTGGGAATTTTCAATAATAATATAATAATAAATATAAATATATTCAATAAAATATCCTAGCACTTTAAAAGTTTTCATCTTATTCAATATTGATGATTCAATGATTTTTTATAAATATTATTTTATATCTTCCTATCATTTACGATTTAGATCTTGTGTATTACAAGTCAGTGATACTTGTATGGCCTTCTTTCGCAGTCCATTGAAATTAATCATGTTGAATTTCATTTGACAGCATAAAAGAGCTTCAGAAATACAGTTGTCAATTGTCAGCAGCAACTGCAACTGCAACTGCAGCCGTTCATGGCTTAACATTTTTTTGTACCGAGACAAATATATATAAAGCAGATGAAACAGTCACGCACTTTTTGAAATTGTCATGGGTGGCTGTGCAGTGGAGGGTAGAGGGGAGTGGGGGGTGGATGGTGATCACGTCCACTGGACGGGGACATTTCAATTTACTCATTGCGCCGCTGTCAACGGAGGAGGTTTTGGACCTGTCGCAACCTGAGGCCTGACAACAATCGCCAACAATCAGTGGAAAATGCGTTCATTTTAGGACATTTTGCAGTAATTGAAAGCGACTTGCCATCCAAATGGTTTTTAATTATTTTTTAAATTTATAACTCCTGTATCGCGTATTGGTGCTGCTGCACTTGCTGCCCGAGCAGCAAATAAATTGCGAATTATTACGTATTTTTGTTCCGTTGTGGCATTTATATATATTTTAATTTTAATTCAATTGCACGTCGCTCATCGGAACTCGGACTCTGTGGAGCCACTGGCTCTTCAAATAAACCGACATTTTGACGCAAATTATCCGCTGTGGGCCCAAGGGCTATGGCCGATTGTCTTTGAGCTTATTATTTGATAAATGAAAAGGATTTCCATACTCTGTTCGCCCACGCATTTTTCAATTTATATTAGTGGAGGGAAATTGCTATTAAATATCTTTCGGAATATGTTTAAATTGCCCATGACATCGTAGGGTATTCTGTCATCGTAAGTATTTAAGAGCAACTCAACAAATATTAATGGTCCACATTGTGGACTCACCAAGTATCAATTTTATCTCAAAAAAAAAGAGAAAAAACACAGAAGGCCAACAAAATGTCATATTTAGAAACATATTTAGAAACAAAATTCCTTTTTATAGCCAAAAATATACAACTTTTTAAACGAAAAGCAAGAATGAATTAATTACAGGGACCGTAATCATTATGAGTTTTATTTTAAAAGACACACAATAATCATTATTTTTGATCAAAAAAAATAAAACTCAAAAATAATCATTACTTTTGAGTTTTAAAATAAAAATCAAAAATAATCATTATTTCTGATCGGAAAAAATAAAAGTCAAAAATAATGATTATTGTTGATTTTTATTTTTTTCGCTCAGAAATAAAACTCACTTGGACGCCACGGCTTTTCTGTGCCGATTTTCGTCGTTTTTTTTGCATAGTCCCATGGAGCGAATGCAGACGTACCACCTCTGAAAAAAAAAACTTGAACTTGGCTTCTGCATCCCGGTAAATGGTATCATTCTTATAGTCAGTAAAGGGGATACTTCTAGCCTTTGTTTTCGTTTATGTCTTTAAACAAACATTATGTTTATGTATTTAACCATGGATTGCAGGTCGAAATGCACTTGTCTTTCTCTCTCACTCTACAAGAACTAATTAACCAATGAAGGCCGCCAGCTCGACAATACATACTGGAACAACATTTATCAAAGTGTCACCGCTTTTTGAAATCTCTAGAATCTCTTATTCTTAAGAACAGCTTATCCTCTTCTTCTTAAGAATTCGCGGCTTTTGCAGAACTAATTTAAATATCAAACCATGTATAGAAAAGGGTTTAAGGTAAGTAGAATTTGGTTAACAAAGTCTGAGGTATTAGTTTTTCTTAAGAATTTATGTTTATTTATGTTTTCTTTTTTTTAAAACTTGTAAAAATTTCTACAATTAATGAAAACAAATTAAAATATAAAAAAAGAAAAAAATAAAATAAATAAAAGCTTTTTTCCGAAACATATTTCGTATAAACTGAAAGAAAACAAAAGAGAACTATATAGTCGAGTACTTCGACTATCAGATACCCGTTACTCAGCTAAAGGGAGTGCGAGGGACGCTATTTCATTTTTGGCTCATAACTTTTGAAATTTTACATTTCGATAGGTATTAATACACACGACAAAGTGGCATTTACAATTTTACAAAAGCTGTCAAGATGTCCTTTAAGGCCACTGTGGGCGTCAGAGAAGGCGTTTTGCCCGGCTGAAATAAACTTGCGCTGCGTAGAAAGCCCAAGAATATGTGTGGTTAATCCAGACTTTCTAGCATTTGTAGTTTCCGAGATCTCAGCGTTCATACAAACAGACGGACATGGCTAGATCGACTCGACTAGTGATCCAGATCAAGAATATATATATGGGTAAAAACGCTTCCTTCTCCCTTTTACATAAAATATAAATTTGTTTCTTTCTAATATTTTGAGAAATGGGATTTATTTGATTAAAAGCCCTCCCAAAACGCCTTAAACGCAGGAGCAAAACAGTTTGAGGTCCGGATCGCTGACGCAGTGAGACTGGCCCAGATAGTGGTTGACCCGACTGATGGGGCTGGTCAGGAGTAGGACGTCCGACAGACGAACGGTGGCCTCGAAGATTCCATTCCCGGGGGTCGTCCGCACCCTCAGCCTCAGTTCGTAGACGAAGGACTCCTCGCCAAAGTCCAGGAAGTGAGCCTGGAGAACCATGTGGAGCTTGAGCTGCCCGCACTGTTCGAATGGCTTGATCAACTTGTTGATGGACTCCACCATGAAGCGACTGCATCGCAGGACCAGTCCGTCGTCCGTGGGAACTTCGGTGAGATCGCGGCAGAAGCAAAAGAGCGACGGTATGTGGGCCAGGTCGCAGGTCCTGCGGTCTGGAATCGGGAGGAAGAGGCTAATGCCCCTGGGCATCTTCTTGGCGGGATACGACAGAAGGCCACTCATGCGGGCCGCGATCCTGGCATCCTGCAGCAGATCCAGACTCATCACATCCATCAAGGTCTCGTGCAGATCGTAGGGTGTAATCAGGCTTTGAGCGTTCTTCTCGAAATTATCCATGGCCAGGGGGTATTTATCCTTCAGCCATTCGGGGTATATGGCCACCATTAGGGGCTGTGATTCCTCCCTCATGCCCTGAAAGCTCATCCGATAGGTTCCGGCCCTCAAGCCATGACCGGACATCAGCAATACTAGTGTGTTGTTGAGGATATTGGCATCCAGCAACTTCTTCAGGAGCATCATGTACGACAGGTCCAAACTGCGGGCATATTCGTAGTACTCCTGGACACCCTGCGACTGCCAGAAGAATGAGAAGAAGGGTCTTTCTTGCATATGGGGCACTAGTTTGATGATAAAGTCCCCGAGAACCTCTTGAAACTTTCGTCCTGCCGTGCAGTGGATCATCTCCCTCAAATCGATGCTGTAGCGCGTGTGATTATCCATCTCGATTATCACAGGAGTCAGATCAAAATCGATGGGTTGCCTGGGAGTTCTCCAGCCTCCGTTCTTATGGGCCAGAATGCCTTGGGCATTATCCTCGCCATAGGCAGTGGCGTAGCCTCCAATCTTAAAGCTCTGCCAGAGCCAAGCTTCCTCGTTGGAGCCACTCAGGAATGGCATCAAATTGGCATATGCATCCAGGCCCACTCGACTGTAGCCCAGGAATTTGGTGTGCGGAAGATTCTCCAGGAAGCCCTTGACGTAGGGAAAGTTTCGGAAAAAGTGCATGTGGGCCATTGAGTCAATACCCAGCACCATAACAGATAGTTTTTCAGGACCTTGTAATGATTTCGAATCGTGATCAGGGGGCGGCAAAAAGAAATGCACATCGTGATATTGGATTTCATTAGACTTGTTCGAGCACTTCACGCGAACTATCTGTTGACCAGTGCCAACTTTAATTTCTTCGCTCACCCCACTTTTCAGATCGAACTGTCCATCCTTCGAGTACTTTTTGGAATTAAAATCCCCTGCGGACTTAAGCCAATATTTGCAGTGCAAGTCCTCTTGGATCTTTGTTGCCACCAGAATATTGCTGCCACCTTTGGTTATCGCTGTTATCAACTGCTTTCTGCGGCATCGCAACTTGTTAATCGGCTCAATTGCACAGGTGAATGCCGCTGATTTCTGTGGTCCAGTTATATGACATTCGGAGGTATTGACAAAGACAATTTCTTCGGGTGCAGCAACTGGGGATTCATCTTCTACCAATTCCGTAAGCGGCTGAAGACCAAAGTACAGCAAAAAGAATACCCCGGTGAGGAGCATCATTGCTTTCATCCGCAGCAGCATCTTGGCCATTTTCCTATCGTTAGATATTGTCTTCTTTATTGGGTTTCCAAACTAAGCCCCCAATACTATTAATATATTTACCTCAGACTTTTGATTTCAGGCCTACTTGAAATGAGTATAACTACTTTAAAGCAGGGACCGAAAATAATCGTTAATGAAAAATAAAAATCACTATATAGTACTCGTAATACGAGTCTCGTATATATCAAAAAAGTTGTTTTTTTCGCCATGTTCTAAAAATAAAAAAAAAACTTTAATTTCAAGATTTTTACCATAAAAATTAATAGTAATCGTTATTAAAGATTTTTATTTCTTGAAAACTCAAGTAATCGGTTCATGAGATTTTGGGATTCTCAAATAATCGTTATTTGGGATTCTTATTCAATAAGGTTACAAATATAACTCTATTCGCACCTGTGTCTTCGACTTGCATCCACAAAAATAGGTTAAAAAAATAACCTTCTTCAATTGTTTTGGTTATTTCAATTAAGTGGCATATAATTATAATCATGCTGGTACTGAATTAATAATATCGAACAAAGCCGCCTGAAATTACATTTGTTTCTGAAATTTATTTCCATACCTGAACTGTATGGAGAAATTAATTAAAATGGCCAAAAATGATTAGAAAATAGCGAAATGAATAAATAAAATAAAGAATAAATAAACTCAAATTTGCTGGCAATTGTTGATCCCACATTTCGATAGCAGCAGGGCCAGAATAAAAAGGAGAGAATAAAATAAAGCCACTAATAAATAAGGAAATAACTAAATACCATTCCAAAATAATTTTTGCAATTGTTCTAAATAAATAATGAGCACAACTGTACTGCCAAACTTTTTCGGCTCGGCTTAGCCATGTAAATGTGTGCGTTTGTCCATTTAAATTATAAAATCTAATCACCTTTGTTTAAAATTTAATGAACGCAATAATTTTAGAGGATTTTCATTCACATTTCGCTGGGAATGGCGTGTGAATTGGAGGGGAAAGGTGTTCTGGGCATTTGGCGTAATTGGCGACAGCCGCCAAATGCGCCGTGGGGTGTAAAAAATGACCAGCAGAAGGCATAAAAACTAAACAACATTTTCAAAAAACAAATAAAACGGATTTGTATCTATCGACGGCCTAACAAAGCAAAAGAGATTATGGAAAAGCATAACAAAAGAGTTTTATTTCCCATTTTTATTTATCATCGTATGCAAATAAGCAGTTTACAAATACCAGCAACCAAATATTTGAATGGTTTGCATAAAAATCGAGCAATTTATTTAACAAATTATCCATTTTAGCGCTGTTCGCTTTGTTTTGTCAAATGAGGTTAATTTGTGTTTAACCTGACATGTGCTGGTCTCTGCCTCTTGCTGCGGTCAAGTGTGGGTAAACGCAGTTTGCTGGCTTTTCCAGCCATTACCAGTGTGGGCAAATGCAGTTAGAAGCGTCAACATGGCGGAATTTTACAAATTGTTGGCATTATGGAGTAGAAAGCTGAAATCAGGGAAAAATCCGTTGGCACTATTGTGTTTGTTGAAGTATTCGAGGTTCCTTGCATTATCATAGTTTCAAGAGGGAATAAATCCACCTGAAATAATGTCTTACAAAAATCCAGCTGAAGGCCTAGTTGTCTAGAGATAATTTGTAATTTGTAACTAGATATCAAATATTCTGTGTTTGAAATAATATTTAGCGCTCACTTAAAAAATTGTAATCTAGTCAAATAAAATATTTAAGAAAACAAAAAAAAAACTTGGAAAGTACATAAGTACCCTGTACTAGTAATAAAATAATCATACATTTCTTTTACAACTAAATAAATTAAAGGAAGTTATACTTAATTAATTTTAACTATTTTAAATAAATCATAATATCATTAAACATTTCTAAAGAAGGAATCAATAATAATAATAGTAATATAAAAATTGTATTTATTTTATAAAATGTTATATCAAATATATATTTAATACAATTTTATTAAATAAATAACTTTATAAAATTAAATATTAATTTTATAAAAAGTTATTTATTTAATTCCTTTAGAATTATTAAAATGATATTATGATTTATTTAAAATATATATATTATATATCTTCTTTCCCTTCTCCTTAATTTATTTAATAAATAAACAATATTTATATTTCAATATAATAAAAATAATAATAAGCCATCCCACCGTAGAAGCCCCTGATTCCCATTCGATGGAAATTGTCGCTCATTTTCATGTCCAGTGCAGTGGCAGTTCTGATATTTTACATAACTATATAGGCCTATTTGTACATACAAATACACAAATAAATCCAATCCAATATAATTGCAGGGGACATGCCAAAGAGCAACACCATGGAGTGTTTTGGAAAAATGGGCGGAAAATGGGTGGGCTGGATGGTAATGGCGATGGTGATGGTGCGTTGACGTTGTCATCAAAATAAAAATTAATTATGCATTCTATGCGCTGCATTTGAATTGCTTTTGTTGTTTGTTACTGTCATTCCCATTTTGAGTGCGTTTGTTGTGGCCTCGTTGCAGTTGTTGTTGCCTTTGTATCTGGTTTTATTGGGTTTTTGTTGTGCGGGATTAATGTGGCATTAAAGCACCGCGCATACTTTTTAGCATTTGGATCCGATAACTGCGGGGCAAATAAATTACAAATATAATAATTAAGCAGCATTATTTTTGACAAAACAAATGCACAAACACCGCCACAACGCACATCTCAGCCCAAAAATCGTTGAAAATCGGGGGCGGTTATCGCGAATATGTAGCACATATATCTACGTAGTTCCTCCCACCGGCGGTAGATGGCGGTGGCGCCACTTTGGGCGTGCTGTGCGTTGTCGCACTAAAATGCATTTGTGCATAGGAATTAATTACGCATAATGACAATTTGATAAAATTGAAAAATTACATTTTATTTAAATTGATTTATTGTAATTAAAAATTCTATAATGGCACC
This sequence comes from Drosophila prostipennis, assembly GCA_037075205.1. Classification (NCBI taxonomy): domain Eukaryota; kingdom Metazoa; phylum Arthropoda; class Insecta; order Diptera; family Drosophilidae; genus Drosophila; species Drosophila prostipennis. The sequence goes on along the minus strand of JBAMCJ010007674.1, from coordinate 737,999 downwards.
CAGGGCCCGAGTTCGCGGTCCCTGCCAGAAATGCATTCGTGAACAATGCGAATTTAATTTTATCAGCACAGAACATTGTTATTGGACGATTGTGTGCCGTTGATTAGTCCAACAAAAGTATTCAAATAATTAGCAAAGGTATCGCAAACAAAGTTGGACACCCGGCTTAAGTTCATATATCCATTATGCGGGTAATTGAAAATTATCAAGTTATGAAGATGACCCCAACAAAAAGTTGGTTGCTATTGAGTAGGAAAAAAACATATAAAACTTGCTTTTTCTGTTCTAGTTTAATTTCCAATAATAATATGACTTTATTTATAAACATAATATTCCAAAAAACCGAAAACAAAAATTTAATAAAAATAAAACAGGTAGGATAGCTTTTCCTTAAACCACTGCAGCAAGCTGACTTTTTTGTGGGTGATTTGGTAATCCTCTTTCTCAGACTGTCCAGACTCGTGTTGGTAAGGAGTTACCTCATTCACATTATTCACATCAATTGTTACAGTCATTGTACTTGTGGTCTCACTATCAGGGGGTTTTCCATTGTCCTGCGAAGAATGTTCCAGAGCTTCGATCAGGGCACTTTCGGTAACGGGATTCTCTGCCCTGACTTTCACGCGAATATCGCCTCCATATCCAATCCTTTGGCCGTCATAGCTCAGCGCTATTTGGGAGTCCACCATGCTGAAGTACTTCAGATACATCCGGTTCGTTTTGGTAAAGCTCTTGGCAACAATGTTACCGATATCGTGAAAGAAACGATACACTATGTAGGCCCTGTCCAACTCATAATCGCTTACTGATATCCAGAACGTGTTCCTGGGCTCTTCAATATCCTTCCTTTTATTTTGATCACGGGATTTAGCATCGCTGTCATTAAAGATGTTTGAGCTACAGGGATGATCTATCGAATGGTTTGCGGGAACTTGATTGAAGGCCCCCCGTGACAGTCTATCGTCAATGGGTCCTCCACGGTACGATGGTAAGCATTCATCATCTGAGTGCTCTGAAAACCAACGCACTTCGAACTCTTTTCTATAACCATGTGATTCGTTCATTTCGAGAGGACTTAATTATTTATTTTATTTATTTGTGACTTATTTATTTTTTTATTCTGACGGTTTATGGAATGACTACTATTAAACTTTCATATTAATTTAGAACCGAAATATAAGTTTTATTGTATTTCTTATAATATTTGGGGAGTGACATCGCCCCGATAATGTGATAAAATACAGAGAAAAAAATGTAAACTAAAATAGTATTACATTTTTTAAAAGTTTTCTTGAAAAATGTTTCAAAATGAAACAAAAATGTTTCCATAGTTATAATACTTTTTGAAATACAAAAAGCTTTCCACTGAGGGATAAATCCTTCCTATGTTTTATTTATGAATATTTTTTCCCGATTCCTGAGGAAATACCAGATATGATTTAGGTTACCCTACGAACCCACCACACACTGCAGCCGAAATCAAGGGGATAAAGCAAGCCACAAGAACCGGACAACATCAAACGGTCCGTGGGCCCCGAACACCCGGTTTTGCTTTATTTACGCATAATTTCGAACAATTTATGAGCTAGGTATTCGGGGCTCCACATACATAAATTTCCCAGCTCCAGAACGCTGGGCGGGATGGGAATCGAGGCGAGTTCAAAGCGTTTCCATTCCATCCAGAGTCAATAAAATATTAAAAATTAGCTGATATAAATACAAGTAATACTTGGAGGCGCCAATGCCTGTGGTGGTGCGTGAAGTGGTAGAGAGTGTGATTGTGAGTGTGGGACTGTGGATGCGGCGGCAGTGGTTGCCCATTGCCACCCACAATGAGCCACAAAAAGGCCGACACGGAAGTGTCTTTCACCTGGGCCCATTGTGGGTGCCATTAGCCGGATCGGAGATTAAAGGCGGCTGCTTCCGTGGGTTAGGTCAAACCAAAGGAACTTCAAACGGATCGCTGATTGGTTCTCATTCTCATCATAATTCCGGCGATCGAATGAGCTCCTAATTTGTTTATTTGTTTGCCTGCAGTGGCGGCGGTATCCCTTTGAACCCGCCGACTCTATCGAACTCAGGTGCGATCTGATGGATCACAAAGTTCAGATAGTTCAGATAGTGCGTAATACTTCCCTGCCCCGCTTTCATAATCCTCGGAGCTTCTTGCAACGGGATATCCAAGGTGTTAATCATCCGCAAATCGCCAGGCACAATCTCGGAAACGCCCCAGATCAAAGACGTATCTCATTCTTGACCCGATAAAATCCAATGAGCTATTCGCTAACGAACTGTGATCGATCTGTTGGCCCGTAGATCGAATCTCTGGAATGTTGGGCTGCCGTTTACACTTTCTTTATCAGGTCTTTGGCTGGTGTGATGTTATCAAAGCGAAAAACATGCATAAATTATTATTTTTCAGCCCGTTAATAGACTTTGCGGTGGAAAGCTGGCAAGCAAAATGCCTAAGCATTATTCATTGCATAAAACCATTGAAAACTACCATATTTTGTAATTCTTAATGGAAACTTAAATTTTAGGATGGGCAATCCCATTCATCATATTTTCTTCTAAATAATATCCTATTTTTCAATTACACTATAGCAAGTAAAATAATGTTTGTAGTTTTTGTTGTAATACTGTTTTAAAAAATTCTATAAAACTTAAATTAGCACTTACAATTACAAAATTTATTAAGTAAACTTTCTCGTTTCTCCTTAAACATTTTTTGAGGTAAAGTCAGGATTTGGTTGGTAGAGTTTTATGAAATATCTTGTTAAATATTTTTACCCACATAATTGGTAATAGATTTAAACAAAAATATTATTTACTGATGTGTGAGCCATTCAAATTAAATTCTAAAAATGTGGCAATTCAATTAAAAATAAAATTTTAAAATATTGCTGAAATTTAGGACTTTTTCAGAAAATGTTGTGCCTTAAGATCTTAAAAACCTACCAAAACGTTAAAAAATTATCTCACTTAAACAGAACCCTATATATTTTCAATGTAAATAAAAAAATAATAATAATACACTCAATTTTCAATAGCGTTGATATTTTTACCCATACCACCTGTTATTCTATTATGTAAATTTTAGTTATAAAAATTGAATACATTTTTAGAAGTTTGACCTTACAATTTTAATTTTCTGTTGCCATTTCACAGCATTTTGTTTGAGTTCGCGTAGTTGTTTTGAAATTGCTCACCAACACAACCTTTTACTGTTTATATTTTTTACTGGTGTGGTGGAGTGGGTGTTGTGGGAGGGGGTGGTGCGGTGGAGGTCGTGCGTCGACGCCTCTGCCGGCGTCGCTGCCAAAGATTTGCCGGCAATTTTTGCACATGCAGCTCTGTTTACAAGTGTGGGTGTGTGTGCTCTTGGGGATTTGTTTGTGTTGGAGAGCACGCGACTCTCTTGCTCTCTCTCTCTTTCTCTCTCTCTGGTCTTGTTTCTCCCAATTCGACGCTCTCCCGTGCAGCGGTGCTCCCAATCAGAGAGAGAAAGAGAGAGCACTCTGCCAATTGGTCTTAAGCTCTCTCATTTCCCCTTTTTGCAGAGACAGCTGCGGTTCCATTTCAATCGTTCCCATTGCCCCGCTATTTCCCCTTAAACAGCGTTCCCTCCCTCTCTTTTGTTTGTTTTTGAATTCCCCTTCTGCCGAGCAGCGGCGCAATGCGCTGTCTCGCTCTCGCACCCAATAGAAGTGGGCTAGTTAAATGTTTTTTCTCTTTTTCGCTCTTTATTTATTTCGCTTTTGGCGCTTTCTTTGTTTTTACCTTTCTGCATTTGTTTTCGAGCGAGTGTGTGTGAGTTAATTGTTGTTGGTGCCAAAGTAAAGCGCAATGGGAAAAGGGGGCGGTGTGGGGGTGGGGGTGTATTGTCATATTTCGTCTTGCTTTTTTTGCAGTCCTCAACATGACGTTTATTTTTCAGTTTGCCTTTTCCACTTCCATTGTGTTTGCCTTTCATTCGGTCCTTTGAGAGTCAGGTGAAATTACATCGAAGAAAGGGTAAATCGAACAACTCGACAACTTCCATTTGAAAATTTAATAGCATTTCATAATTTGAATAACTGCTATTATTAATTGGTCCATACAAATTTTAGGGGAATTCCCCTAAAAGCTAAATTTGTTAATTTATCCGCAAAATATTATAAATCCAAACAAAATGAATTCAAAATTGGTAAACTATTTAAAGAAAATTTAAGATATAAAAATGTTATTACATTCCGGCAACATTTGAATTTTTATTTTGGCGTTTTCATTGACAAATTCTTCCATTTTTGTTTTATTTATTATATGTACTTCAAGGGCGGTAGATATTCTACAAAATCAAATGATTGGAAAGTTATTGAAATAAAATTTGTTCTGAAATTCAAGACAAAAATTTGTTTGCTGGTGTATTTTGACTTGATGGAAAAAAGTAATAGAATTAAATTGGAAACTAAAACATATAATTTTGTTGTAATAAAATTAAAATCCGCTGTTCTTTAATATATTCTTAATATTGTTAGAATCTGAAATAAATCGTCTAACGGGTTTTAGTTCTTATTGTATGCTTATTTCAGTAGTTTAAATTAATTAAAACTTGTAAATTATGTTCTAAAATTCCAATATATTAAGCATAAACTTGGAAAAAACTAATCACATTGTACTTTCCTTAATTGTCAGGAACTTTTTTATTGACATTTATATAGAATCTAGAAACGAATTACAATTTTAGTTTGACACATTTTATTAACTCAAAGCTTGTAGTATTGAAATTCCTGTAGTTGTCACACGGGGTTCTTGCGATGGTCTCGCTGAAAAGCCGGGAGCTCTCGAAGAGTATCTTCCACTCGGGCAGGTGCCTCTATCGAATGCTCGCTTGCGCTTGCTTGAGATCCCAGCGAAAGCGGAATGGCGCCTACCTGAGCACCGTTAGCAATGTCGAGCAATTCTTGCAGGGCCATTCCTGGCTGAAAGGCAGTATTCTGTGCGTGGAGAAGACTCGGCCAATTTGGGAGGAGGGCAAGGCTCCGATGCGAAACGAGGACTGGAACATTATTGTTGAGATGGAGAAAAATTTACTGCGTGTGATCGAATTGATCGGATATTTTCTGCGACCCGTATCGCTTGAAGTCTTGCTTAAGGTCCTAAATCCTCTGGGACATTCCTGGAATATGTGGCAGGAAGCAGAAGAGGAAGAGTTACCGGTGACCTGCACGGAGGTTACCCCCTTACAGCCGCTTAAACTGGGACCCATAGACGACTGAGTTGGTTTTGGGAAGAATTCAAATCGCAGACAGAAGACTCACCATGAAGAATTTCCCAATCCAAATAACCTCGACACTACAGATGCCATTTAAAAATTTCACATGACAGTTGTATTTAAATTTGAAGAAAATATATTTTTATTAAAAACGGAATCGCAAGAATGTTCAGCCTGAGGAGTGGGATCTTCGCGGGCAGTCTTCTCGGCAGCGGCTCTTGCTTTCAGCGACTTGCGCCCTGTGCCTGTCGCCCTTCGCGAAAGCCCTTGCCGAGAAGGTCTCCGAAGAAACCATTCAAACTGCAGCGGGACAACTTCACTGAGGAGCAGAATCGTCTGTTGGCCCTAACGGAGAGGGGGTGTCGATGTCGTCCCAGGACGCCCAGGGAGCGTTGGTTCTTCACCAACCAGCGCATCATTCTGGCCCTGGCCATTGCCCTGAATCGTCCGCCCGATTTGGTATCCGACTTTCTGCACTCGCTAACCCTGCAGAACTTTGCCCGGATCCTGAAACCCGCAGATCCTCCGGGAATTTCCTGCAAAGTTCCCTATGTGAATTGCAATGCCTGTGACAACTTCATGAAAATTTTCGATTCTCATGGGAACGTGAGGAGCCGCTTTGACCAGGACTCGCTGGAGTTGCTAATGCGTGTCGTTCAAACGGTATTAAAGGGAGATTCCCAAAGCGAGCGGCAACCGTTTGACATGAGTTTTGGCGCCCAACGTGGGGCAATTGAGGGAGCTTCCATTGCGAAGAGAGCTGGCATCGATAGCGACTCTGTCGCTCGCCAAAATGGCCAAAGACGATTGAGGAACTCGGAAGCGAGGGCTTATGAAAACAGAAGCCTTTTCAATCAAGGCCTAGAAGAGTCCACATTCGGAGATGCTGGCTATATTTTTGGGTCCAGCTTTAACTCCGCGGACGTGGATACGTCCATGTATAAGCCTGAAGATTGGGGGTTTGCTGATTCGTTAACTCTAGAGCGATCCAGGCGTCTTGAAGGATTGCTAATTCAGCTTAATGAGAAGACTTACCTGACACGCGATTCGGAGAAACTAATAACTGCCATTAGGGACCTTAAATTGGATAGAGGCGTCATTTATCCCCGGCGATCTTCGGATGATAAGGACCTCGCCAAGCAAATTTCGGATTCCTACTATGAAAGGGTTAAGGCATCTGCTTCAAAGTCTCTGCTTAGGAAACACTCATCGCATAATATCAGGAAAAGAAAGAAACCCTCGGATGATGATTCGATTCTCAGGGGGCACAGGAACAAACTGTATTACGGCGATCCTGTGCCGGTACTTGTGCACGAACCCTTCGACCGGGAAAAGCCGTGGACTTGGCTGCGCCGACATCCCCAGCAGATGCGGATGGACGACAAGGGCAACGTGACCCAGGGTGTCATCCGTCGATACCGGCGCTCCACCATCGAGCAGCAGATGCAGAAGGCCAAGGAGCGTTCGTCGGTGCTCTCAGTGGTCCCAATGGGTCCAACGAATGCCAAGGTAGCGAAAACACAGCCCATGTTCGGTCAGAAGAGGACCAGAGGCTAGACAGACTCTAGATTTTTGTAATTCCGTTCTATAACGAAAATATGTCGCTGAATACTTAATGCTTCTGGTGAACATTTAACATAATCAGGAAATTAAGAGTGGGTAACTAATTAAATGTCAAATAAACAGTTAGGAATCTTCATTACACAACAGTAAACATAAATTTAAATAGATAAATATCGTTTTACAAAGATAGTGCAATGGTTTCTTAAAGTTTCTTATTTTTATTGTTAAAGTTGATTTTTAATTTAATTTATTTAAGGAATTTTTAATGTTTTTTAAAGAACAATAAACTTAAATATTTATATTTATTTAAAATGTAAAATAAAAATATTAAATATTAAAACTTTGATTAATAAGCACAAATTTGTTCATTCCTGTTCTGATTTTTCGAAGTGTTGTCGAATTCAATTTGATTTTAAATCCGTTTCTTACACAACTTGTATGACTTTTAGACATTGTTGTTAGATATTCTAGACCATTAGATAAACTAAAAAACTATTTAAATATTTTTCTTTAAAGATTAAGATGTGCGCAAATCTAATTCAAACTCTTAAAAGTGAAAACCGCCAAATGTTTAATAATTTGAATTGATTTTGGAATAGGTAATATTTAAAATTTATCTCTCAGCCCGAGTTTAGATATGACCGATTAGTTTTTTAAGAAACCGTACAGATTTCGCTTTCAGTTTTCATTAGCAACGTGAAAGTGGGAGCCAGTTTGGGCCCAGTCCCATCCCCACTCGAATAATCTTTTCCCGAGCAGTGGCATTGGAAATCTGGCTAATGCCACCGCAACTGTGCTGTTAAATCATTTTGATAATGACACCCGATGGCCGAGGGGCCCCAGAACGGAGGAAGTCGGGTGCCTTTCGGGGCGCTACGGATATTATTTTTAGACCGCCACGTCGCCAAGTCGCACCGTGTTTTGGTATATTTTCGTGATTTGAGTTTTATGACGTGTAGTAATTTGTTGGCTCGTTAAGTTTCTTTAATAGGCTGGGTGAAGGGCGAAGGGAGAAAAGATTCGGTGCGGTGCAACCCGTTCGCTGCATATCGAAATGATCTTTTGCTTTTCGCCTGGCTCTCTGGCCAATAAAATTCCAAAATTTTTTACGACCAGCAGAAGGGAAATCCAACCGAAATGTTTTTTATTGCACCAGAAACACTCAATAAAAGCGAATTATTAGTGTTGGATTGCTGTTCTTTGTTTTTGTGTGCTGGCGCGCCTTTCCAATTCTATTCCATATTTTTGGTGCGCTTTTTTTTGAGCTTTTGTTGCTTCTTCATCTCGTTTTTTGGTCGAGGTGTAAATGCATTTTTATTACAGTTTTAAAGCCAACACCAGTTTATAGTTGGGCTTTCGTTTTTCCCCCGATTTGTATAGTTCTATTTGTGTGGTTGTGCGTTGAGCCCTAAGCTTTTTTGTGCAGTTGGCTTTTTGAAATGGTGATCTGTTGTTTATGAACACACATATTTATTACGGCTTTTATATTTCGAGAATTACACGATTTGATTAATTGCCCTAATGGAAGTGCTTGAAAATGCGGTTGTTGTGATTTAGTATGCAGATTGAAGAGTAAAAAAATATTAATTAGGCTTTACCATGTCTTAAAGACAATGTCCTTGCTAACATTACACTTTATAACAAGTGAAATTAGTCCAGGGATATCAAATTATTTAGAGTTACCTTGGCCAGGTTTAATAAATATAACCATGAAACCTAAAATTGTACACTCTTTACACAGAAAAAAAATTGACAAAAGATCAGATTGATATGTGCTGGTCAATTTTATATTTTTTAAAGATCAAGTTATTCATATCATTTTTATATGAATAAAGATTATGTTTACCTTATTTTACATTATTTGTTCAAAAAATACAAATTTGGTATTTTATATGATATGATAAAATATCAAGTTGATATGCTTAAATCATAAATTTGACATAATTCAAATCGGCTTATTATTGATATGAAATAAGGAAGAATTGATCCTATTTCATATCGAATTTTTTTTCTGTGTAGAAAAACACGAATTCATTATGATTAAAATCCTAATAATTTTAAAAAGCAGGTCAATTTAAATAGATCCCACAAAAATATCAATTCTAAAATTCTTAGTTAAAATTAAACTGTATATGTGATGAAAAAAGAGCAAACAATATAAAAAGTGAGCAGAATATATCCACTTTGGTTAAAAATGCCACGCATCTAAATTGGGGAACTGCAACTACTCGTAAACAACGTCCTCGGTCAGACGAAAACAAGACCATAAACCACGATGAAGAACCGTTTCGCACTGTGAACGAGTGTGTCGCCTGTCAGACAGCGACATCATAATAGTGTCATTGTCATCAGACCAATTGCACCGAGGACATGGCTCAACTTTCGAGCGGCCAAAAAAGAGGCGAAAATGCCAGAGTCATAAATCAAAAAAGCGTCGCATGACGAGCTAAACAAACAAAAACAATTAGAAATAAGCGCAAAAACTAAACGCAACTGGCGGACGGGAAAGTGGATGTGCTCCATGTGATCCATATGCTGGGTATAAATAAACAATGCAGGCCAGGAGCAAGCAGCCAAACAAGGACAACGAGGACAGCAAGGACAACAACGACAACATTTCATCAACGCAAACGAGCGAAACGTTTATCAACTGCTCAAATGGCCATTAAACGTGTGTGTGTCCCGACATCAACGCCCCAAAAGCAGCCAGGATCCAGGATCCAGGACTATCTGCCAGGACATTCATCAAACGATAAATTGAGTGAATGACTTCATGATGGCGATGCAAAAGGGGCGCACTTCCTCACTTCCGGTCACTCACACACGCACACACACTCACACGGACAATTGGCCATGTTGCAGTCGCTGGCCCCGGAGGCGGTGCGTTTGCCACGCCCCCTTTGCCACCATGGGGCGAAAAGCAGATGGAAAAGCCCGAGCCCGAGGAGAAAAACCCATTTTGAGCGACTGTCTGCTGTCTGCCTTAAATTGCCATCACATCCTGTTTGGTTTGTTGGCTCGTCGGAGGACGGAGGACGCAGGACGCAGGATGGCTTGCCAATTGTTTCTCTGATTGGTATTCATCCATGGACTGACTGGCCATGTCCAGTTGGTGCAGCCGTCAGGACCTGTTATCCTTTCGGCTCCCGCTTTTTGGCCGATTTTCGCCTGCACTCTTGTCTTCGTCCTTAGGCCACATCCATCATTCGGCGCCCGACGTGACGTTAGTGTTTTAATGGACTCCACTTGTCTGCCCTGATCACACAGGACCCAGGAGTCCCGGAGTCCAGATGTCCAGTCGTCCAGCTGCCCAGAGTCCTCGAGTTCAGAGTCCTGTCCCACATCCTTTGGCTGCATTGTTTGTCTACGTGTTGGCAGCCGAGTCTGTCAGCCGGAATGAGGGCTTTTTTATTGCAGTCCAGCTCGGAGTCATTTGCATCTTTATTTGAGTCTGAGGCGTATTTATCGTTCGTCTTTGCAGTTGATTTGGCATACAGTCGGAGAAAAAGTAGGAAAGCAGGAAAATCTGGGTTAAAACTACACGTAAATAAATAATAATTTACATGATTCTTTTGCCTGCATTCATACAATAGCAATATTATGGTTAAATTTAAGTAATGACATTTGCTACAACAATTAAAAAGTCCAAATTAGTTTTACTTCCTATTGTGTTATGCATTACACTCTTGAAAATTATTTGCTCTGAATTTTCCGACAATGGGTTTTTTTTCTAATAGTTAGAAAAATTATCCAAATTAAATTATGAAATTATTCCTATAAAAATTGGTTTTAATTAAAGTACCTAAATTTAATAATATTATTTTATAGTTAGAGATATTTCTAGCAAAAATATATTTTAACTTGCCTTTAAAAATAAAATTGTGTTTATTTTAAATGTGGTTCATTTACATTCCTTCGTAATAATATCTAGTATACAAGGCTAGACTAGAATTGTTAAAAAATCCACATAATAGGAGTAAGAAAGAACGAAAATCTAATTCGTGGAATAATTTAAGAAAATTTTAAAAAATATTAATAATATATGTAAACATACAGTCCCATGTGGCCTTTACTCAGAAATGGTTTGTGGATATTTTAGGCTATGTACCTGCGCATAATCTTATATAAATGTTTAGTATTATCCCAGTTAAAAAATGAAGAGAGTGCTAGGAAGTGAACCCGAATGAGTGGGGAGCTGGTTGACAACACACGAAAATATTCCCAGCTTTGTCAGCTGGGATTACCATTGATCTATGCAGAAACGGAAATATTGGCAACAGAGTTGCACATTTAATGAGCTTACAATGCCCGGATCGATTGAAGGCGATTCCATCATGCTACGTCCATGCATAACATACATATATTGGCGGCTTACGTCAGTCGACTTCCTGACATTAATCGTGGCGACGGGCTGCTAGCCGATTTTAATCGCTGCTAATATTAACTAATTGGCATACTTAGCCGGCGATGATTGCGATGTGGGATGAGATGGGAGATGAGAGATGAGAGAGTGTGCGGTAGTGCACCTCACAGGCTCTCCATCAAGATGCGACACGGCCTGAAATTATCTAATGAATTTTCACTTAATCCGAATCAAAAGTGGCGATCAAGATGCGGCATCCGTTTGCATCTGTTGGCATCGTCAGCCAAAAGAAAACTCTTGCCTTGCGATGTGTTGTGTCGTTGGTTGTCATAATCCGATCAGAAGGCCCAGGGCCCAAGGCCCCAGAGGATTGCTGGTCTTATGGAGGAGGGGATCCCGAAGGGGGATCCCCAGATATGATCTGTGAGGTCGTCAGCACGATCTCGATCTCCCCTCCTTCCTTTTCCTCCATGCTGATCCGGTGGGTCTTCGTCTTCGTTTTCATTTTCGTCTTCGCGTTGATTTTCATTTCATTCTCGCTAATAATTCGCCCGACAGATATTCAGGCATAATTAGAGATTAATTGTTCTATTCATAATTGGTCTTGGCTTGATATTTTTGGACATTTGGCAGGAAGGCGAAAATTACATCAACGTGGGGTTCGCTGGCTGTCACGCATGTTAAATGGCAGGGGTGACAAAAGAGGTGGGGATAGATATAGAATAGGACCCAAGTGACAGCAACAGTTGCCCATGCGGAACCACATTTAAATATGACGAGCTGTAAGAAAGTGGCAAGAACAGTTTTTCAGCTAGGCGAACGGAATCGGTAAAAAATCTATTTTCTATTAAATTATTTCGTTAATAGCATTTGATCATTATTTTATATATTTCGGACAGGAAAAAAGGTGTACATAATTTATGTATTAAAATACCTATATATTTTATGTGTCTAAAATTGAAGAAAATTAAAAAAAGGTCATGTAATAAGTAAAGGCTTTCTTCCTCCATAAATAAAATAAATCTTATTTTATGAAGTCAAGTAATCTAAACTAATATAATAGGAAAAATAAAAAATGGTCAGTAGCAAAGTCCACCCAGAACGGATTGACATAAAAATCTAGAAAAATCAAATTAATTCGGAAATAATTAGGAGCCGCGTGTGAGGTACAAATTAATACAAAAATATTTTTATAAAATAATATAAAAATGTACTCGTATGCCATTGAGTCTAACTTCTAACTTCCAAGCTCTTTGTTCTTTGATAAAGTAAAAATGAACCAAATTATCTTGAGCATGGCATCTAGGACATTTGTTAAACCTTTCCCTAACGAAAGCTGACAGGATATGCTTGTGTTTCTAGCCAATTTTCTTGTATTTCTCTTGTTTTTGGCTTGTGTAATTTGTGTTATTTGCCCATAAAGTTGATGGTTGGCTCGTTTGTTTGACATTCCGCAGGACATGACCGAAACGGAGGACTCGCAAAGTGAAAGCAGTAGCATATTTTATTTCTCCTAATGATAGCGCGCGCAAAATGTCTCCAAGGACCAAAGGACCGAGGACTGAATGGCCGAAGGACCAGAGCCAAAAGTGGCCAGGCGAAAGGAAAAGAGCACATAAAATGTGAAATTTATGCTCGGGCTTTCCTTTGTTTTTACTCAAATCGTACATAGATTATACAGAATTATGACGAGCGCGTGTCTATCCATCGAGCAGGACAATGGACGAATGTCGCCTTCGGATTGGGGTGGACTCGACTTTCTGTCGTTATCGTTGTCCTGCGCAAATAGTTTTCATAAATTAATTTTATTTCGCTTGCGGAGCCTTGGACACAAAGGTCCTGCGCCCGATTTCCAGACACTTACATATTTCTCTCCTAACTGAACTGTGCGACAGTTTGGTTTCTTCTTCTCGGCGAAAATTGACGTAAATTAGAGCACTTTGTGTCGATTTGCAACAATTTGGGCTGCGAAACTTGTATCGCAAATCCATAAATATTTATATTTACGGCTTAGTGTACGTTATAAATGGCTGCAGAAATGGGCGGATTGGAAATGGTCTGCATAGCGATCACGTTCTATCTATCTCTGGGTCTACAATTCTGGATACGTCAGCAGGTTTCCGTTCGGATGTTTGCAAACTTTTATTTGTAGTTATTTTCAAATAGATTAAAGATGATTAATACAGCTTGATTAAATAAAGACCTAAGCCAAATAGAATACAATTATTAATTTATTTGTTTTCGATATTTTTATGGAAAGACAAGAATGAATTTATTTTACTCGCTTTCCGTATTAAATTAATTTATTATAACTGATACAAATAGAGATATAAGGAACCGAAATGAATTATTTAGTAATTTTATCCGCTGTATTAGGTGACAACCCAAATCCGCGATTTGTTACGAATCCCGTTTGTTTCCTTAGAAGAACAACAAATCCAACCGAAAGTGTTTCGCTTAAATCCGCAAACTGAAATCGTAAAAATGAATTTTTAATGCCCAACATGGTTGGGTAGACCGAAGCGATAGATTGGAATAGATGTGGAGCTTCGGTTGGAGGAAGGACCCGGCTATTTTGGCTTGGACCGGCCAACCATCATTTCAAAATAACGTATCGTAAATTTCCAAGTTAACATCAAAATTGTGAAAATTATGTACAATTCCCAGGAAAAGCAACGAGGGCAGACCGAGAACATTCATAACCAAATTTATTGCAAATAAGAAAAATGTCCGCAACCGATAGACGGACAGAGACAGAGACGGAGATGGAGACGGAGATGGAATGAGAGTGAGAGCGAGATGGGGCTAGTGGGAAAACTGGGGAAAACCAACAGATAGACAGGAATGCGAGCGGGCTGAGTGGAAAACTTCAGAGCAAGGAGGACATGCTGGTCGAGCTGTGAACGTAGTAAAAGTGGCCACAGGACAACAACAAGGACGGCTCCTGTGCTCTGTGCACTCGTAGTTTTCCGACCCCATCAACTCCCCCTGCCCCCTGCGGTCAGCAGAAAATGTAGAAAAATAGATGAAAAGCAAAGCATAAAAAACATAAATTCCACACACAAAAAAAAGGAGACACACACAGAGGAAAAACAAGAGGAGCAAAAAAATGATGAAAGACAAACATGCGCCACAAGGATAATGGACAGCGGCAGCGAGCGAGATGGAGAATCGGGGACACTTTTGTGGGTGTTGTGCGCACACAAAAGTTTTCCTTATCCTGCAAAGTAGAAGGGGTGAGGGGGGGGGGGGGGGAGGTTTCCCGAGAACGGGAGCTGGGATGTAAGGACATCGGGTGGCTTCCATCAAAACAAACAACGGGGCCAAACACTTGACGAGTGCCGAGCATCGAGCTTCCGAGGAGCCAAAGGATATCCACACCACCGGGTTGACCCGAACTGAAAAGCGCTGGAATGCTTCGAGGTCGGGTGGGGGTGGCTAGCTGGAATTGGCAACTGAAAGGCGAAACAGTATTGATGGGATTATATTCTGTTTAAATTTTAAAATAATAGTTATTCCTATTTGTTAAAAAAATGTATCTAATATTGCATTATAATTTAAAAATTATAGGATAATCGTAATAGAATAAACAATAGTATAAACTTTATACTATAAAGTGTATGCACTTTCTTAAAAGGATCATAAAGAAAAATACAAACAAATTTCTAAAAGTTAATACTTAATTAATAAAAGTTCAAGATAGTTAGGATTGTAAATATTTTTCTTTAAAATTTAAATTTAGATATATTGATATTATTTATATTAAATCAAATTCAAACTCTCTGCCTCTCTTAAAAGGATTAATATTAAATTTCCTAGCACAGAATTAGATCCAACTTTTTTATAGAAAACAAGAGAGAACGCTATAGTCGTGTTGGTGTCCCGACTATCTAATACCCGTCACTCAGCTAAAGGGAGTGAGAACGCTGTAGTTGGGATGGTGTCCCGACTATCTAATAATTGTAACTCAGCTAAAGGGAGTGAGAGGGAGATGGAGATAAAACTTTGATCAGGCCTAACTTATTAACGAATGGTCCGATTTAAAAAATTTCTTCTACATTTCGATAGGTATTGATAAACACAACAAAACTGCATTTTTACTTTTCCGAAATATTTAAATTTTTAAAATCGTATATTAAGGATTGTGGGCGTTAGAGGAGGCGTGGCACCTTCTAGAAATAAACTTGCGCTGCGTAGGAATTCCAAGAATCTGCATGCCAATCTTCTAGCTTTTATAGTTTCCGAGATCTCAGCGTTCATACGGACAGACAGACGGACAGACGGACGGACGGACATGGCTATATCGACTCGGCTAGTGATCCTGAACAAGATAGGGTCGGAAACGCTTCCTTCTCCCTGTTACATACTTTTGCACGAATACATTCGTTACTCTACGAGTAACGGGTATAAAAAAAAAATATATATATTTGGGATATAGGATATACGAAGAATAAAAATTTTGGGAAAGTCACATATCAATAGTTTGCCCATGATTTTACAGGATTCGTTTTTACCTCAGTAAACATTCAAAAATGTATATGTAAAATAAAAAGTTGGTACTACCAACTCATGCTCACACCGCAATATACCCAGATGAAATGTCAAATTAAAAACGAAATCCCTTCGGCAGCAACACCAGTTTTCTACCCTCCTAAGTAGCTCTGAATCAAAAGGGGGCAGTAGTGAAGGGGTAAACAATGAAGTGTCGTCCGTAATTACATGTGCCACGCCCACCCGTATGACAAAACAAAAATAGAAGGCCCGAAAATGAAAAGTCCTCGATGTGACAAACAACGGAATTGCTATTTTAGAACCAACAAAAAAATCCAAATTTGTGCAGATTTTTCAGCTGTGTCAAAAAATTGTCAGCACAGAGTAAATGGCAGGCCTAACTGCCCTTCCATAGAATAAGCCCCCACACCCAATTTTCCACCCAACCCATTTTCCACCCTCTGGCTAAATATTCGTGTATGTCATGGCAAATATGAGTTACATTCTGCTGCAAAAATTTGACACTTGATATTTTGAAAATTGTCTGCCAGCAAGCAAAACAAAAAGAAAAATCGACCGAAATGGAAATGGCTTTTGAATTTGAGGAGCATTGCCATCAAAACATTCTACGAACGGCAAACATTTTCGATTTATTTCTAATTAGAGACAACTTTTTGTTGGACGTTCTGGTTCTGGTCGTTGTTGTGGCTGGTTTCGATTTTGGTCGTTTTGCCTAATGAGTTCCAACATTTGCTCGCAGCTGAAAATATTTGACAGTTGTCATTTTGACAGTTTCGGGCAAAAATTAGAATGCGATATGTTCAAATTGGTCGAAGTTGAAATGCTCTTTTTGCAGTAGATCTAAAGAGTACATACGTTTTATAATGATTATAAATATAATTTAAATTATAATATAATCAATACAAAATTTAAAACACAAAACTCAGTATTCATTTATTTTAAAGGGAATATTTTTTATAGAAAGGGCATCTTTTGTATGACTTCTTTTCCTCCGTTTTTTTGTTGCTCTTTTCCCATCTTTCTCGTTTTTTTCGACGAGCTGAGATCTTTTTGACAAAAGCGCCGAAAATCCCATTAAACATGTTGTACCCCATTAAGAGAATTCATTTAGCCAAATTAATTAACTTGTTGTTCTTAGCGACAACAATTACGAACGAGTGAAAAGAACGCTTCCATCATCATAAAATATTCGCCGATGAGGCGTGAAAATTAATAAAAATTATATAAAAAAATGGTATACGCGACTCTGGAATATATGTACGTATTCCGTATAAGTGGAAAGCATCTCGGTTAGCTACTTGCTGTGCTTTATTTTCGGCAGAGCCGCTATTAAATCATAATAAAAAACGATAATTGCGATTTTCACCCGACAAGCCGTAAATTAATGCCACGCATGCGAGGGAGACAAGTGTAAGTCGTGATTCAAATTGACGTGTCAACAATTAACATAACTCTTGGCCCAGAAAGAAGAGGCGTTCGAAATGCCCAAGAAGTGCCCGCGCCCACGCCATTGAATTTCCGCATTTCGGATTCGGACTCGGAATCGCATTGGGATGCCCGGGGGTCGAGTTCGAGATCGGGATCTCGGGATCGGGACCAACGGCATTCGTCAATATCTCTGTCCGCACATTCATAAATCGGACCCAGTCAGTGGCATCCAGCAGCTGCATCATCACATTCTGGCCCGGTTCCTCCGCCTGGTCAAATGGTTCGAAGACATTTTCCGTTGACACCGCCGATTTACTGCGTGGGCTGCCCCAGCTTTCTTCTCTGTTGTGAAAGATCTTCGCTAAGGAGGAAAATATTTGGAAGATAAATAAACTAATAAATCATTATGTTAAATTGGCATGATATTTATTTTAGTGCCTTGATTTTCTTTCGGCGTGCCTTTCCAAAATTCAAATAGAATGGTAACATGTGTTATGTGGGAAATGCTCTTGGCATGTTCGACTGTCAGTCTGTTTAAAGTTTACACGATAGCTGGTGGATAGACAGCTGACTGGGGTAGATCTCGTGGGATTATTAAGAATAATATAGAACAGTTGACTTTGGAGCAAATAAAAATAGTGAGAGCTTTGTTGAAACAAGTTTTAAATAATTTAGAGTATTAGGGAAATACTAGAAAGAATTAAGAGCATTTAATTTCTTGCGGTTTTGATTTATATATAAAAGAAGTATAATCTGGTAATGTAAAATGTAGATGTAAAAAATGTAATCTTCTTCATTACAACTTTTTGCATCTTTAAATCTTAAAATTTATTTATTGTACGGTTCAGTTTATCAAATATTATAAATAAATTAGTTTTAAAAAAATAAATTCAAAACACATTAATGTTTAATAGCTTCGTTTCTATTACATGCAATTGAAATGTTGAATGCTTTAAATAAATAATGTAATTTTTTAAACAACTTTTCTTTACATTTCCTGAGGAACTATAAAGTCATGAGATCCTATCATTTCTACCCCCACTTAATCATCTACGATTCAATGCCCAGAATGATCTTCCCCTTATTCACGAAGAGCAGTGAAATGAGACTGACAAAAAAACTGCGGTTTTATGCTTAAATTCTGCATGTGGAAATGCCAAATTTAATGTTATACTTCAATAAAAACTTCTCGAAGGCAGACGGCGGCCAGTTTGGGCCAGCGGCAACATGTTGCAGGGATCGCAGGCATGTGTGCGATGTATATTTGTGCAACGTCCGCATTCCTGCATCGAACATTAATTTACAAAATATTAACAACATGAAACAGCAACAAGATGCAACAACAGCGCCAACTTTTTATTAATTGCAACCGAGCGACAAAAAGTATTCGCAGCAAATAAAGTTGCCCGCGAAGCAACTTGCAACTTGCAACCGCAGCGGCAACATGAGCGTGCGAGGAGGGGGCTGAGGTCCAGGGAACACATGCTAATTTCGCCCCAGTCAGTGACAAGTGCTTGTCAACTAGAAAGGCGGGTTCCCGAAGATCTGGGCGATGAGCTGGGAAAAGAGGGAGCGCCGCTGTCGCCGAGTGGGCCAATAAATAACAAGTGAAAAACAAATGGAAAATATTAAAAACTGACGGATGCCTGCGTTTCTCAGTGTCTGCAGCGGGGGGTGTGGTGGCCAGGGGGTGTCTGGAGGGAGGTCGGATGGGCAAGGGCGACGCGTAAAACAAAAGCGAACGACCAGGCCAGGCCAAAGACAAATGAGAACAAGCTGTGCGCCGGGAAGCAAGTACAGTGGGGCTACAACTCTTAACAAAATATAAAAATAAATATTGAAGGTATAGAAATAAGGGATATTTTTAAGGGCTGCATTTAGGGCTTCCTTATAATAATATATATACTGCGCATCTAATTATTAATCGAATTCAGTGGCGTATGCAGGAAAAAACATATGTTGTGTAGCATACTTTCAACCCTATACCGCATAGGAGTTTATCTGAAAGATGAATTTATAGAATTTAATTCCCATTTGTGCTTTAAAAAATTGTAAAATAATTCATTAAATCGAAAATAAACTCTTGTAACAATGCCTTGTAAATTTTCCAAATAATGAAAAATTTTTTGAAAGCTTTTACTGAAGAATTGATAATTATATTTGAATATTAGAATTAATTATACCGCCTTCTTACACAATGTAATTAATTAATTTTATATATTATCATATTATTTGAACTGTCTTGGGATCCATAAATGCTCAATAAATGCTCAATCCATAAATAACTCAATAAAATAATAAAAACGCAATAATTTTTTACCCATTAATTTGGCACTTCATCCCACTGTTAACACTAGGGCAAACGTTTTTCTTTTCGCTTTCTTCGCAATTAATTTTGCATGCAATTGAGGAAAATAGCGTGAATGGCTTTATTAGTGCAACATCGAACGGCAGGGAAGGGAGTCGCTGGAGAACTGGAGATCTGGAGAACCCCACGGAGAGATAGACAGGGACGGAGTGCTGGAGAAAGGCTGCGACATGAGCGAGATGGGGGAAATCGAGCAGGAGCGGCGCCGACTTTTCGCTCGTGTCGATGCGATGCTTCGATGTTTGATTGCTGCATATTTTTAAATGCTGATGAGCCCGCGTTGATGGGCCGTGAAAGGCATTTTACATAATAAAACGAACATAAACAGATCGGCCCGTCCGACTGCAGATTGCTCATCTGTATATATGGCGGGGAGAAAATTTGAATAAATATCCGAATTGCTGTAAATCACAATCAAGCCAATCGAATGGGTTGAGCGAGACACCCACTATTTATAAAATATCTCTCGGCGAGTTGTCGCCGCCGTTTGCCTCAGCATCAACATCAGCCTCAGATTTCGTCATTGGGTCGTCGCTTTTGGGGCCGAAATAAAACTAAAACTTAACATATTTATTGCCGCGAGTCTGTCATAAATTTGTTTTATAGAAGGCAGCATTATCAAATTGACCGAAAAACATTTCATTATGGGAAAGAAAGCAAGAAACAAACTAGAAAACCGACCCAGGCCACTATCTATAAACAAATGGCATCGGCAATTAGTTATAGTATCTATAGCTGTATCGCCCAGCCGTTGGAATACATCTCTGAGATGGATTGGGTGAGGAGTGTGGGTTGTGGGTTGTGGGGCAGGCTGGCAGATGCAGGAGATCGGGGCAAACTCATCTCTGACATTGTCGTCACCGTTGAGCATTTAAATCTCTCGATTGCCGCTCTGGGACTTCCTCTTCCTTGCCCCTCCAGATCCATAAATAATCGCCAAAAATAAATGCGACGACACAGTTTTTGTTGAAATTAAAACAACTCATAAATCGCGAGGAGGATCATATAGAATAGCTCTTATTTTAAGAATTCATCAAAATGTGAAAAAAAAACGTTTGGAAATATTGTATATTTTTTTAAATGCTTGTAAAAAAAACTTTAAAAGAAATGGTATACCGTTAAAATATCATGTAAGATATAGAGGAACCAACTCGTTGCACTCCATTAATGAATTGAATGAATATCTTGTGACTTTGATCCCATGTAACTCTATACGGTCTTCAGTCGGGACTGTCCATCATAGGATGCCGCCAAACTGTCCAGTCAATTATCAAATTAATTAGCTAAGCCTATCTTAGAGTCAGTCAAGTAGGAGCTCCTAATTGCAATTGCAACATGAGCCTGCCAGTGGAAGTGGACTCCTCGATCTGGATGTGGCATCAAATCAAGTGCGTAAAATGATGGGAAAGACTGTGGAGAAAGGTGGCAGAAGCAGAAGGCCGGGGGCTGAAGGATCAGAGCCCGCACTTCTGGGCTCCATCAAAAGTGCAATCGAAGCGACAGCAACTAGCGATCTCACGATTTATAATCACGCATCACGGCCAGAGCGACAAAACCTGACAGCCTGAGCTGCTAATGAATGATTGATGTGTGTGGCGATTGCGAAAAGAGAGCTGCATGTGGAGGCCAAGTACGGGGAGGCACTCGAAAAATGATATGTTTTAAGTAGAAAATAATCTCCCTAAAATAAATCATCAAAAGCAGCTTAATTTTTATTTAAATATACTTTGAAAATATAAAGTTCGAATATTTATTTAGCTATTTCTCCCTTGAAAAAATATTTACTTTTTTTAAATTTGCTCGAGAAATATTTACAGATAAAAATCAAATAAAAATGGTTTAAAATTTGACTAATAAACTTGATTTCCATGCCAATTTATTTTTTCGAGTGCATGAAAGCGCAAGATTGTGCAATTTGTTGACCTTGCATTTGCATTAATCATCATTGATTGATCACTGGACCCGACTAAGTACTGGCCTCTAGAGAGAGCCGGAGCTTTTGCGGTAGCAGCCCGAACAAGAATTTGATATCAGTTGAATGAATGACTGACTGGCTGCCTGACTGAATGGCCGGGTGACTAATTAGCGCGACGAGAGCCGGAGGAGGAGATCCAGCTTATGCAGCATCCGATCCGCCTTGATTGATGGCACCGCGAAATTCAAGAACACAGCTGCTGTCAAGTCATCGCGAAAAGGATTAGTTCGGTGCGATGTGATGTGATGTGAGGATCGGGATGGAGCTGGAGATCAGAATGGAGATCGGTATGGAGGCCGGGATGCGAGGCGATGCGACGCGATCAAATGGTGCCGACACATCAGCTTCCAGTATAAAGTTGACACTGGCAAAGTTCGCGCTGCGGACTTGATGGATCAGGGGCCTCTGGAGGGACAGGGACCCAACTCCAAAGCATATTCCATCAGCTGTCACAAAATATGTCACTGTCAGCGCAGATGAGATTTGCGCAGAATTCTCCGCTTTCCTGCAGATTCCTCTTAGTTTTCGGGGCGAAATTCGCTCCCCAGCCGCTCCTCTTCCTCACGTTTTCGGGGAGATTGACAAGGGAACGCTGCTAATCCAATTTAATTTGAATGTCAGTTCGTCTGGAAGACAAGACTCAGCTCCAGTTGAGTTGATCCGACTCCCTAACTCTGGGGCATCACCAGACCCACTCTGGGACTCCAGCCCGACCGGAGATGAAGATTCATGGGTATTAAGGAACTCTTCTTCATCTGATTTGCCTTTCACTCTTACTACTAATTTTATTGTTTTTGCCTTGCCCGCCGCTGCTCTTCGGCGGCATTTCAAATTTGCTTCCCAGACACACATGTTCGACTTAATTTGGTTCACTGAGTTTTTGGAAGCGAACAAAAAGCCTTGACGGGACTTTTGAAGGCCCCAAACAGAATGCACACGGCCAGCCAACAGAAGCTAAAGAAAACTCAAATTGTTGGAAATTCGATATGATTTGGATTAGCACAGTAGTTTGTTTGGGCTTATGTATCCTTCTCGATCGCGAATCGGTAGTCGATAAACAAAGTTGCCATTGAATCATTTGGAAAGTTCCCTGTTGATAATAATCTCAAATAACGATTATTTACGGTGCCTTAAGGGGGGACATCTAGGTAACTGGGGGAAAAAAAGCGGATTTTCTGGATTTTTGTTTTGGCCAAATGAAGAGGCCAATCGAAAATTTGTAAACTACGTTTTATTATATTAGGTCCGAAGTATAAAATAAAATTTTTTTCGAATAAATCGAAAACAAAATGGCGGCTGTGCAGCATTTCTTCGTAGGCCCTTTTTTGTTAAAGGGGGTCCATGGCCGGACACCTAACGTCCTTAATTTTTGATCTAAAAAAAAAAAAAAATTTACATAGTTTCTATACCTCAACAGCTATCGACGGACGTAGGATTTTTTCGATATTTTGATTTTTTAAAAAATGGTGAGTGATTGAAAAAAAAGTAGCATTTTTTCGAATAAAAAACATCACAAAATTATTGATAAAAAAAAAGTAAGCAAAATAAAAAAAAAATCCTACGTCCGTCGATAGACATAGGTATTTTGAATATACTGTCAAAAATTGAGATCGATCGGTTAAGATTTGTTCGAGTTATGTGTCCGGCCGCCTCAAAAAAAGTGGTTTCGAGAAAAACGCGTTTAAAGTTTTAAGGTGCCCGGGATATACATGTGAGGCATCGCCGCAGAATGGAAAATTTCGACACTTAGACACTTTTGCCGGACTCTATCTTTTGGTATGTTATTTTTAAGACCCTAAAGCATTTTTTAAGCGAAAAAAAAAATTTCCGATTTTTTAAAAATTCTACCTAGATGTCCCCCCTTAAATAAAGTAGATTTATTTTTGAAATACATCTATCTATTTACATTTATAATTACAAATTTAAATTAAACATAAAATATTGTGAATATCATTATCAGTATTATACTCCTTACTTGTAGAAAAAAAGGGTATATTGTATTCATCGGAAAGTATGTAACAGGGAGAAGGAAGCGTTTCCAGGCATTTTTAAATGCCTTTCGAAATATAGGAAAAATTTTAAAATCGGACAATCCATTAAAGAGTTTTGAGCAAACAATTAAATGGCCGCTAGATGGAGCCAGTAGCTTTGACAATTGCATATCTCCATCTCCCTCGCACTTCCATTAGCTGAATAACGGGTATCTGATAGTCGATAGTCTCTTGTCTTTTACTTCAAACTATAACACATTTCCTTGTTAGTTTGTGACCATCAGTACTGACATGTTTCCAATATCTAAGAGTCGGAAGTACTTAAATTTTTGGAATTAGCACAGTATTTTGTTTGGACTTATGTATCCTTCTCGATCGACCATAAATAAAGTTGTCATTGAATCTATAAAAAAGATCCCAACAGATTTTTGCTAAAATACATCTTCGATTTACTTTTATTTATTTACATTTATAAAAACAAGTGAAAAGCCTAATTTAAATGAAATATAAAATATTGTGAATTATTTTATTTTACTTCAAACTATAACACATTTCCTTGTTAGTTTGTTACCCTCAGTGCTGCCATGTTTCCAATATCCCAAAGTCGGATTTATCTTTTGTCTTGCCATTGTGAAGTCGCAGGATCTCATGCCCCTGTATAGTTTCATCATTTGGTGAACCCTTTCGGACTGTCCATCCATAATATTGATGCTCTCCCCCGGCATTGTTGTTTCGCTGTGACATTTTTGGCGAGCCATTCCCTTCCAACTTCCAATACGCTGTCCTCCGGAGTAGGTGCTTTTATTTATGTTTATGGCTTATGAGACACGGCGACACTGCATTGCATTAGCTGGAGCTGAAGCTGAAGCCAAGTCCCTGCTTTTGGCCAGGTCCAGCCTGCTCCAGCTCCAGCTCCAGATGCCTCTGCACGGAGGAGAAAAATAATGGCGCACAATGTGATTTTTGTTGACATTTTGGAATTTGCTAAGCGCGCGCGTTCATGTCTCATCAGCTTGTTAGGGAGTTGCAAAATGCTCCAGCTTGTGATGGAGGAGAAGATTTGGACTTAGGGAGGAGCTATTATGGTTTAGTTGGGGCACGAACTGCAAATTATAAACTTTAACTATACTTAACTTCGCAAAAAAAAAACTTGTCGCGGTCAAATCGATATGCGCATGGTAAATTTCTGGTATTGCATTCGCATTCGCATATCGTTGTTACCGAAATCTCTCTCTCGGAGATTCTCCAACTTCGAAAAACATTACGTGAGTGAGCGAGAAGTACAAACTCGCTTAGTTCGAAATAGAGCGAGTTAGTGCTTAAAGTTACATGAGTGGGAGGAAAAAAGACACATTCGAAATTCGAACTGGCCTGTTGTATACATTTCGAGCATATCGAATTAAGGTGCCCGCATATCAAGTCAAAATTGATACCACGTAACATCAAATCGATGGTCGCTTCATGTCAAGTTTTTTACTAATGAACTAATGAACTTTTCCTAAAATTTAATTATGATGATCGATGATTCGATCGTATTTTACAGCCAGCGTGTTTGAAATAAGCACTTCATTTGAATTTTAAAATTATAGATATTAAAATTAGAGCATTTTCATTATATTTCGATCACGAGGCCATCTCTAGTGTAAACCAGAGTAATCCGATCGATTGAGACCAAATAAAACGGAGAGAACGAGAGACATGGAGCGGCAGCAAGAGAGATGTCCATCGCAATTGCCTGGTGGTAACTGAGTTAGTAGCTGCTCCTCTGGCTCCGCCGCATCACCGATCGCAGCTCGATCCTCGACAATGACAACGACTTGGAGGATGAGGACGAGGATGTGGATGAGGATGGGTCTGGGCTGAGCCGAGCTGAGCTGAGGATCAGGAGAAGACAGAGAGACCCAGTCGCGTCTGTTGTTCCTCGCACGCGTGCGCATTTAACGAAATTTATTGGAGTCTTTGCTCTGGAATTTTGGGCTTGTGTTTTCTGTCTGTCTGTCACTCGCTGGCTGCCTTGGCCTTAGCCTTTTGGCTTTGGCTTTGGCTCGGCTCGTTTTGGCCAGAAAAGCAGAGCAAGTCGGGCCAAGCAGAAGCTGGCTTAGAGCTCCGCTTCCATTGTTGTTTGGCTCGCTTGATGCGATCGATTCGATTCGATTCGCGAAGAAAACGCATTGGCATCGGGGAACACAAAGTGGCTAGTTTTTGCTGCCTCTCGATCCTGGCTGCTGTCATCGGTTCAGATTCAGGTTCAGGTTCAGGCATCCCCATCCCCATCCCGAATCCCATTCCCGGAGCAGAGCCAAGTTTTTTAAATATTTTATCAGTCGACTGGAGTTTGGTGGAAAACGCTGATAAAGATCGCGCCACTTTTTTCCCCCGGCCTGTTCGCGTAATGAGTTTGTTTCACAGCCTTTGGCAAAAAAGAAAGAGCTGGCTGGAAAAAACTGCTAGGGAATTGTCAGCAGAGTCATCTGACAATGTGATTAGTGGTGCTGAAGAAAGGAATTCTTTGCTTTGGGGATTAGACTTGGATTATTTCATATCAAATTAGATATTATTTAAATAAGTTGGGACTTGGAGTGAGAAGAAAAATATTTTATTTGGTCTTGAAACTTTAAAATAACATTGGTTTTTAAATAGCTTTTTTATTTTATCTAAAATTACTTTAAAATTATTAAAATTTCTTAATAAATACATTTTTATTATTATTTATTATTAAATGTTCGACTATAATGTAAAATTTACAGGCGAAATAAAATTTAGTTATAGCTACGGGGCCTTGCTAAAAAATTCATTTTTTTTATATCTTTTACTACAAATTTACGAGCTAAAATAAACTATCAATTAGGTAACAATACATTTTTATACTTAAATAAATTCTTTCTGTTATTAATTACAGGCTTAATCAAAATTGTATTAATTATGTTTTTAAGATATTGTTTTATTTTTCTCATTATTTGTTTCTTGTACTTGTAATTTGTGTAACTATTTATTGATTATCATAAAGTCAAGACATTTTTATTTTCTATTTTTGTTATTTGTTTTCAATTTATAGGCACTTTTTCCTCCAATTTTTCTAAAGGCTCTGCCTCATCCGATGGCATATCGACGGATAGCGTTGATATTTGATGTCCCGACACTATGACTTTCCCCACCGAAACCGGCTTCTCATCCTCCGACTCGAAGGTGCCACAATCGAAGAGCACCAGATTCTCGTCGTGATCGGTGCAGCTGAAGATGCCGATCAGCACGAGCTTATTCTGCAGTACCACCCTGATTTTTCGGCCCAGCCACTTCTTGAGAGACTCGCGACCTGGAGAAAGCACAACCCCATCGCTCTCGCTGTTGGTGACAATGATTGGCCTGAACTTGGAGGCACTGACCGGAGAATCGGGCTCTTCCTTCTCCATCAGGCCGATCGAATGATGAATTTATTAATTTGGCCGGTATGAAATAGTTACACAGCTGACTGGGATTGCCCGCTCCTGGCCTGCTGTACGCTAATTCAGCCCCACAGAACCACCGAGACCGAGGAACCCCTTCTCTGCGAGTGGATGTCCCATCGGGTATCTGAGCACAGATCTCCCGAGGGCCCCAAGGGCTGCTGCACAATGCACAAAGCGCAAGAAAAAGTGTCGCCATCCGTTTTCGGACTTGTAAAAGTCGACCGATCCCCGATCCGCAGCAACACGAATGCCTATATAGTATATGCCCCATACACAGGCTGTCCGCGTCCGTCCTTTGATGGCCAAAACGAACTGAAAGGCGGCACAAGTCCGCAGTCGTCTGCGCAACAGTTCAAAGTTTTGAGGGCCCGCTGCCACTGCCACTGCCAATCGGTTTCTGGTAGCCAGGGAGACCGAACAGAACCGAAACCAAACCAAGTCGGCACCAAGCCTCTCCAGCTCTCCAGTTCTCGTGGTCCAGCTCCTCAGCTCCTCAGCTCTCGAGCTGTCCACAACCACGACGACGACAACCAGATCTCTGATCTCTCGAAAAAGCTGCAAGTTTTTGCTGCCGTCCGACTGTTTTGCCTACACTTCGAGGCCATCAGCAGCGTCTGGGGAACAAAAAGCGTTCGGCACAGATCAAATTGGAATTACATTGCTGACTGGTCCCGATATCGAGAAAGGGTAACGTGGCATATCGATGTTATAGGTTAGGTGACTCATAAGAGCTCTAGTACTGGTAGTTAAATATTTTAAGTAAACTTTAATCCGGATTTGTAACATTTTTAAACTAACATTTTCTTTTAAAAAAGATTTTACAAGTTCATTTAAATATAAAGATAATAATATTTAATATTAAATTTGGTTTAGTAGTATTTTAGTAATAATAAATGAATAACATTTAATAATGGCCTTATTCTAATGGCTCTTTATCGCTATTATAAGACGATATATTATATTTATCGAATGATTTCGAAAGAGTATCCCCAATTCCAGTACCGATCTTCACCTTCACTTCTGGCCGAGGCAACAACAGCTCCCGACATTGGCGATCGATCGCATTTGATATATTTGCTCCTCGAGCTCTGCGACTGTTTGCCAACTGCAGTTTTGGATGTGGTGGCAATGGCGTCGTCCTCTCAGCCCCCTCCCCCTCCCCCTCCGCATCACCCTGCCCCCCTGCCGCCAGTACTCTTTGTTGTCCATCCGCTGGCGATTGTTGTTGCTGGCACGGCATAAGCCGGAGATGTTGCTGGTAGCCGCTGCAACTGCAACACAGCAACAGTTGCAGCACAGCAATTGCCGCTGCCTCGGTGCTACACCTTCGCAAAAGTCGACGGAGGTTGGAGGACTGGGAGATTGGAGGATGGAGGATTGGGAACCGGGGATCGAGTAGCGAATGCTCCCCGATCTCCTCGAAGTGTTTATGTCGTTTATGTGAAATATCAGCTGCTCATGTCGAGAATGTTTTTGCTGCCTTGTTGCTTCTGCCACTTTTTGTGGCTGCCCCGCGTTGGTGTTGCTGCTTTTGGCTCAGCAGCGTTTTGTTTATGGCATTGGCGGCCATTGGTCAGCGATTGGCTGCCGCTTGAGTTTCAAATCTTTACACTCCGATCGCCGAGCGGCCATAAAGTAAATTATAGCAACAACGGCGGCATCGTTGGCGGAGAATTATGTTTTGGGGTTGGGGGCGGAGAATCTAACCATTTTCTATGCATACATTTGCACTACATTCCGCGCTTTTGCACTCAATAAAATTTTAAATATATACGAATGGCAAAGCGGAGGTTTTCCGCATAACAGTTGATTGAGTGTTGACTTGGCCTGATTCGGGGGTCTATTTGCATATCTGCATTTATAATTGCATTTAACTTGTTCCTAGTGAGAAAAATATTGGAAGATTCGAAAATTGTACTAATTTTTAAAGCGATTCTATTCTATTCACATCCTATTTTTTTAAAGAAATTAATTTAAAACAAGAGAAAACGAGTCGAGCACCTCGACTATCAAATACCCGTTACTCATCCAAAGAAAGAGCGAGAGAGATGGAGACATGCATGCTTGCACTGCTTGAATTTCATTATTTGCTCATAACTTTTCAATGAATGGTCCGATTTGAAAAACTTCTTCTACATTTCGAGAGGTATAAAAAAAATAAAAATATTACACAAATAAATTTAAATATTCATGGTACTAATTTACTTATGACTTGTTCCCACCCACGCTGTTGACCTTCCACCCGAAAATAATTTCTTTCGCTTACCTGGTAAAGTCGCCTCAAATTGCGGTAAACAAAACGCCTTCTTTCAGCACAACGGCCATGGCTCATTCCATGTGAAACGTGACAGGCAAATTTGGGTCAAATCTCAGAATCAAGCGAAACTTTTTTTTTCGATAGAGGATTGAAATATAAGGATGGGTTTTTTTTATTTTTTTTTTAACTCTTACCGTTTATTTTTAAAAAATATTTTTTTAATTAAGCTCCGATTTTTAGGATATGCAGCTCTTGAGACTCGTTTAAGTTATTTTAATAATTCCAATGCCACTTTGTGGCATATCTTAATATCTTTCAGAAAAATATTTTTAAAAATTTTTAAATTTAAAATTAAGTATTTTTTAAGAGAATTTAAAATTAGAAAACTTTTGTACGCCGGAATACACGCGGTTTCCGAATAAAAAAATTATCCCCATATTGCTTCATCAATTCTTCACAAAGTGGTAAAATAAAATGTTTGTAATCGCAAGACGTACTAGTAAAGACAGCGATTTTAGTTTGGCGACTTTGCATCAAGCAACTACAGCGCAACGTGTAAGAAAGGGAAAGCGCTATTCCTGCTCTGCCGCGCTCGTATTGCTGTGCTCTTCTTACACGTTGCGCTGTAGTTGCTTGATGCAAAGTCGCCAAACTAAAATCGCTGTCTTTACTAGTACGTCTTGCGATTACAAAAATTTTATTTTACCACTTTGTGAAGAATTGATGAAGCAATATGGGGATAATTTTTTTATTCGGAAACCGCGTGTATTCCGGCGTACAAAAGTTTTCTAATTTTAAATTCTCTTAAAAAATACTTAATTTTAAATTTAAAAATTTTTTAAAATATTTTTCTGAAAGATATTAAGATATGCCACAAAGTGGCATTGGAATTATTAAAATAACTTAAACGAGTCTCAAGAGCTGCATATCCTAAAAATCGGAGCTTAATTAAAAAAATATTTTTTAAAAATAAACGGTAAGAGTTAAAAAAAAAATAAAAAAAACCCATCCTTATATTTCAATCCTCTATCGAAAAAAAAAGTTTCGCTTGATTCTGAGATTTGACCCAAATTGACCTGTCACGTTTCACATGGAATGACCCCCATGGGAAAAATCGCAGATTAATTACGCACACGACAGGCACGCAGAAAAGTCACACTGGGATACGGCATAACTGTTTTAGCTACCTGCCGCAACTTTCTCCAGGCCAAATAGCCGGATCGTATCGCCTTCTGCCCGAAGCGAGGTAATCCGCACTAATCCATCAGAAAGGAGCCATCGCAATGTTGGCAAAGGCGATTTTCCCGGCAACTGCATCAATGTCAAAATATTTCCCCGCCGATTCCCCGCCGAGGAACGTGTGTTGGCATAACAGTTGCACATTTGCATCCCGTATCCGATGGACAACAATGAGGCAAAGCCAGGCCACCGATCTGATTTATGGGCTGCAGAATTTCACTTTCGATGCAGTTGCAGTTCATCACTAGGGATTGGGTTGACATACGGGCTCAGGGCCTGTTCTATGGCTCTTTCTATTGTGATCCATCCGACTGTTTTCTGGGTTAGTCCTTCCGCTTTCCCTCGTAAATCACTCAAGCACTAAGTCTCCTGCTTGACGTCTCCCGTCAAGACAATGAAATGGTCGCAATTTTGTCAGTCTGAAGCGCTACCGAAGTGAAAGTGAGCTCGACTAACCCGTGACGAATTTCGGAAAAATCTATTCTTGGTTTACGGGGGTAATTAGAATTGTTTTGGGTCTATTCTTGGCGGGTTTGCGTGGAAAGGTTGAGAATTGTATATGGCTAAGCGAAGGCAAAGGAAATTTGAACACATTTTATCAAAGTGAAAGGGAAATACGTTTTATAACCCAAATAAATATATGTCAAATAGCAATAAAACTAAAAAATGAATTCATTAATGTCTTTATTTATATAAATTCGGACGTGAATATATTTTTTAAGGAAATGAATTTAGAAATGGAATTTTATATAAATTTAAAAAAATACATTTTATTTTATATATTGTAAAACGTACGTCTTTAATTTAAACAGTATTTCCATTGAACGAATAATAATTATAATTTTCCTGGAAAAGCCTAAGCTACAACATTTTCAATAAATCGGTGATACATACTAAACTAAAAACATTTTCCATGCATTTTCCGCTCCACCTTGCACCTGTTGTTGTTTTTGTTTCCGGCTGCTGTTTGTTTTGGATTTTGCTTTATGTCTTAAATATTTTTGACAAACAATCGCCGGCGGTTAATTTTAATTGGATTCTGACAAAACACCGACAACAAAAACAGCAGCAGTCGTCGTCTGCAAACTGAGCAAAATCAACAAAAATGGAAATCCTTTTAATAAAATTAAACATCAAACATGGCGTGGAATTTTTTGTCGTATTACGCTGACAGGCGCAGGATTTAAATTAAAAACACGCCAAGTCCACAACAACAGGCGAGCAGCGAAGATCAAAAGGCATCAAAAATTGTTATGTGCCAAGAGGCAGAGGTAAATCCCCTCTCCATCCAGCCCAGCGAAACCATTTACCCGCAACAACAGCAAGACGGAAAAAACCCCTCCGAAAAACTTTTGCCAGCGTCGACGGCGGCGAAACGGAAACGGAAATCGACGCGCAAAAGGTTGCAGGTGTCATGTGACAAGGTCGGGAGGCTGTGGGGGTGGTCCTGATGGTCCTGCCACGCGCACAAGTTCGCGCAGGTTATTGGGGGTGGGGTTTTTGGGGTCAACTGAAGGGGTTCGCTGCCAATTGATTAAGCGTGCGTTAAAAACGCAAACGCATAAGAAGAGCAAAAAAATCAAATCAAAGTGTTGAAGCGGTTAAGATGGGGCGTTGGGCCGGAATGGGTTAAGGGTTGCTCGGCGACCTGCAGGTGAACGGGGTTAATTTGTTGCGTCTCCAGGCATATGGCGGCCTCCCTCCTTCCTTCTCCCTTCTTCCCGGGAATTAGTCCCCAAGGCTTAGAACAGAAATCATTAAAAAAGTTCAACGAGTTGTCTGGCCTTAAATTAAGGACAAAGAAAGCGCGCGAGAGAGAAAGAGAAAACGCAAAAACAATTGAGTCAAAACGCCAGAGGCAACTGCAGGTGGGGTTTGTGCTAGGTGGCATGAGTTGAGGGCCCCACGTTGGGCGCCATTTAAGTGACAGCGTTGCCATAATTTTAAATCGCGAGCTTTTCGAGTATCGGAGCCACAGACGAAACCGAAGAAAAAACGAAAGAATGAAGGTATTGGTAACCGTCAGTCAGTGTAGGCTTTTGTTTGTGTGGGTGGCCTTTTTGGGGGTGGTGAAGCAGTCTTGGGGGTTGGCATAAGAGAACTATTAAAGTGTTTTATGGTGGCCGAGACAAGGCGAACGTTGCAAAAAGGGCTGGGGGAGAAATAAATGGCAACAGAGCCCGCTCTTGGACGAACGTAGCCAACAAGATTTAGAGGTTTTTCCACGGCATTTCTCTTCTTTTTCGGGGGTTTTCTGTGGCTTTCTTTATCTCTTAGGTGTGCCCGAGACAGACTAAAGACTGATGAGTGGGTGGGCAGATTGCAATTTCTTGCTGCAACTTGAGGATACAAATTTCCACTGCTTATGAAAGCTAAGGGTAACCAGTCTTGATGGCTATAAGATGGTCTACAATGTGGGCGATGGGTGGAGCTGAAAGTGTTAAATAGCATTGGGAATCGACTTTAATGTTTTGGAAGGTGAAATTAAGAATAGAATAAGGAATCGATTATTAAATAAATTAGACTGGCTTTCAAGGAAAACGACATGTTTTTAAAAAAAATCTAACTCAAAGGATACGCTACCTAAAATATTTGAAAAATAAGATTAAATAATCTTTAGTATATTTCCGTCACTTTAGTTAGTTGGGTAATTAGTAACGGAGGGATTATTTTAAAGGAAGGTTCGTGTTACGCTCATCATCACCTAATACATATTTCACTTAATATGGCAATAATTTACCCGACTATCCCCACGGTTGATCTTCTAATGTAACCCGCTAGAAAATTTGGGCTAATTCATTCGCGAGGCTTTCTGCGCCCTGGGTTCATTCATTTTGGAGCAACATTTCCGAAACATTTAACAGGAGAACCTGAGCGACTTGGAATTGCAATGCCCAACAAGAATAAAGAATACCCCCGGCAAGGCGGCAGGAACGACAAAAGTGTCGCTGCTCATTTAACCCCAAACTCTGTGTGGCTCAGTCTGCGAAAGTAGTCGAGTAACCCAAGCCCAAGCCAGCGAACCGCATTGAAAAGTACCTTCAGCTCAATAATTTAACGGATTTTGGCCAGAGGCAAGGAGTGTCTAATGGGTGGTGGTGCGGTTGGCAGTGGCAGTGGGAGTTGGACCCTCCTCGGCACAATGAGAAAATTTTTGGGAAAACATTAACATTAGCCTAAATTATTGTCCCATAATTTGCCGCGAGCACTGTTGATGGTGACAATGCCGGGTCCAAATTCGGGGTAGTGGATGTGGAAGTGGGTTCGGTGGGACGGTGAAATATTTCAGCGCCAGCAAATGAAGCCACTTGCCAGCCGGAGTGGATGCGGATGTGGATGTGGATGTGAGGGTTCGGTGGATGTTTTTGGCGACAATTTTAAAATGCCAAACGGCAGCTAGCGGGCGTTTATCAAGCTGAACGACAACATTTGAGCAGCGGAAAACAGGAGCAGCGGCATCAACCCTCGGAGCGTTCAGTGGGCCCATCACTCAAGTCGCAAAATTAGGCAATTAAAAATATGCCGAAGGCGCGCTCAAGCAAATGAATGGTTCCACAGGACTCCGAGGATGTAGACCCACAGCATCGTTTGGCATTAGAGAGATAGCTTTCTGGGGATGGGGAGACTGTTTGGCAAGCGAGCTGCTTTGGCATATGAATCATCAGCTCAAGGATCTCGCCTCAGTTGCCGCATGTGATGCCTTCAGAAGGAGCTGCAAATTGCCAACATTTTGCGGGCTCCTCAGTTCGTTGGGGTATTTATTTTGAATTTAATCAGGAGAAGTACGTCAGTAGTAGGGAAATGCGTAGCCGCTACCACTCATTTAGATTTAATAATCGAGGAACTGAAGACAATAGATTGAAGTCGATTTTATTATGATATTTTTGATTTATCGTTAGTAAATTAAATTTTAATAAACAAAAATAAATTTCCATTTTTTAAACATTTTATAATACATTAAAAGATCTTTATTTTTTTTTTTTCTTCTTTAGTTTATATTTATTTATTTTGACTAATACTAATAGAAATTGTTAAATCTTCTTCCTTATTTTCTTACCAAATTTTCCCTCTGCTAAATTGGAATGAAAGAGCTTTGCAGAAATGATATCTAGGCGTTATGATCCAAGTAAGACCAAGCTCGTTCCATGCCAATAAAAATGCGTTCCTTGTTTCGGTTTGCCTAAATCAAACTTTGTCCTCCACACCATCCAATTTAAGCCGGGCCCTGTCATCTAATATGCAATTTGGTAAGAACAAAGGGCCAAACTTTGATATTGAGGCATTTTTGCCTGAATCAACAAACCTCAAGGAGTCGTCAAGCGACAACGACAACGACAACGTCATCTTGCGTTGACTGCCTGCCAGGCCAAAGCGTCAAGTCAACGGAATGGGCCATAGAAACTAATGGGGTTTAGTTTTGGGGGCCGAGAGTTGGAGACTCAGACCCACACGGCCACGCCCAAGACGACCGCCCACCCCGGCAATCCTTTTTGTGCTGTCCTAGCCAAGAAGACGATTCTAAATTTTCGGCTGCTCAGTCAGCTCGGGTGTGTTCCGTTCTGTTCTGTTCTATTCTGTTGGGTTGGTTTGGTTTGCTTTTGCTTTGCTTTGGTCTGCTCGTCAATAAATCGTGGAGTGCCAGTAATGATGCCAGCTTGGCAGAGCTCTGGGCATAGCTCCACTCTGCGATAGCAGCCGTTAATGTCAGACGAGCGAAAATATATGGGGCCGATGTTGGTAGTCCTCCTCCTCCTCCTCCTTGTCCTCCTCCTTGTCCTCCTCCTCGTCCTTCTCCGCCTCCAACTCCTGGGCGAATGTCTTTGGGTTTGGCGAAAAAGACTTTTCGTCTTGGCCATGATGACTGCCGCTGATGATAATGATGACGAGCCGGCAGTCGGCAGCCGGCAAAGCTCCTCCTTCCGCACCACAGAGCGACATCCCATCCAGAGCCCAGTATTTCACCCTCCTCCGCCTCCATCAAAGGCAGGTCCGTCAAGTCAACCAAGCAGAGCAGGCAACCCTTGGGGTCTTGGGCTCCTTGGATTTGTTTTATGCGTCATTCGGCCAAATATTTCCTGCTCCGCCCCAGCCTAGGTCATTATGCCCCCCTCTCCCCTCTAGAATTCAGACTCGGACTTTCGGACTCATCATTTATATAAGCACTGAGCGAGCCATTCCCGTTGTCAGTTGTAGAAGGATTTACGCTAGCCAAGGCAAGACGTCCTGTCTATCTGTGCGCCTGTATGTGTGTGTGTGTGAGTGAATTATGGCCTCTGCTGATTTCTTTTTCGTCCTTTTTTCGACCCCCCTACCCCCGACCAACACCCTCGCCGCCCAAGAAGCTCGATTCTCGACTCTCGGCACAGTGGCAAATTTATTGACAGATATAATTTCTTATGCGTATAATTAGAAATTCGGCAATCATTAGGCGGCCGGCGTGCATATATCAAGTTAATGGCCTTTCCACACAGACCCAAGATTGAATAGCCCTAAAAGGCTGAAAGGAGAGCGATAGACAGCCAGTCGGGATGGATGGATGGTTGGATGGAGCAGAGTTATGGCCACGAGATTTATATGCATTGGCCCAGATATCGATTATGGAAGTTTGCGTCAGATATGAAAGCATACATATTTATTTACTAATGACCTCTAGGCTTCTTATAATATTTCTGTATCTGTCTCAATTACAATCTGACCTCCGTTCTTTCAAAGAATCTAATTTCTTATTTTTTCAAACATATAACAAGTTTTATGATCTACCCCTAACTGCTAATTTTACAAAAAGTAACGTTCATTACTCACATGCATAACTCACATTGGAGATATTCACGATTTAAGCCCCATTTGCCATAAAATAAATTCTTTCACTCAAATAAATAAAGCAAAAACTCGAAAAAAAAGAGAGTGAGACGGCGACAGAGACAATTACCAAATTTGCATTCGCATGAATGGCAAAACAAACAAATAAATTCAAACAGCAAAAATGAAACATAAACAAAAAAATTGAATATATGAGTTTGTGCACACATACATATATAGAGTGAAATCCAAACGAAATCGAATACATTTATTTGATTTAACAAATGTCAAAAATATGAAATGAAGATGAGACTTTATGTGAGAGATTGCAATAAAAGTTCACTGAAAAAATTAATAAATTTTACATCGAATTTCATTATTTTTGTTAAATAATTACATGTTATGTTGAAAAGTTTTTTTTAGAGTATTCCATCACTCCCTAAAAATATTTAGTATACCTACATTAAAAAACAAAATAAATGAATTAGATTTTTTTAGGAACTCTCAGTCGTGTTTAATTTTCCTTTAAAACGTTTTCTGCCCTAAGACTTTTAATAGCTTTCATTTTTCCTGGCTGCTAACCCAGTATAAATCCGCAAGTGAGCATCCTAAGATAGCTTCCTCCCTGTGTATTAAACATCTCATCTTTCCACATCAGTTTATGGTGGCAGAGTACGATGATGAACAAGCTGGAAAAGTGGGAGTTGTGCTGGGAAGATGTTGTAAAGAATGGTGCGCAATGTATTCTACATACGAGTATACATAAATAATATTTATTAATGTATTTTTATGTGCGCTAAGAGTACACAATGTAATAATTTATACAGTTGCCGTCAACGTTTTTCGTGTTGTTGCTACTGTTGTTGCCGCTGCTCGCCCTCGACATTATGACGTTTACAATTTACTGTCCATGTTTTGTTGTTTACTCGGATGCTGATGATGATGATGGCTGACTGGCTCGGCTGGGTTCTGTGTTCTGGTTGAGAGTGGGTGGTTGGGTGCTAGGTGGCTGGGTGGTCCGGCAATGTGACAAACCCGCTGGATTTTTGCCGTTGACGAGGGTGGCTCCGCCGCCCATTAACGGCCGCCACCCCCTCCGCCACCAGCCCCTTTTGGGCATTTACAGCGGCCCAGAATGCCGGCACAACTGCGGCGGCGTGCAAATAAAAATGATTAATGATGATGCCCGTTGCCACAGTCAGCTGAGGAGGATTCACCAGCAGCAATGGCCGCCGAGCAGGCGTCGGTTTCCACTTTGACCTCATCTCGGCTCACCGAAATGTTTTGTATTTCACAGAGAAGCAATGCCTACGCGTCTTAAAAAATTACAATTTTTCTATTAACTAATTTAAAACGAATATCTAACCAATTTCACCTACTCATAAAAGTATTCTATTTGCTCCTAAAAATAGTATTTTCTAAAATACTTACCCAGGGTTTTTTTTATTGTGCACCAATAACTATTAAGTTTTGAATACAAAAAAATATTACTTTTACTTAAAAACAATTTCACAGCATTGCTTCTTTACTAACAACTAATCAACTAATACATTTTCAATAAAAGTTTTGCAAAATAAAACACAAAAAAACAATTTACATTTTATTTGGGATAAAGAATAAACAAAAGGTATTTCTTTTCTGCAGAATATCGTTAGTATTTCTTATTTTGTAACAAAATTATTAGAACTATAATTTTATCGACCCTATTTCAATAAGTTAATCAAAATATTTTCACACGATCTTTTTAATAACATATTTTTTTCCTTTTAGTTTCAATATTTGTTTGATTTGGTTCCCACACCAGATTTACCTTACAGCCACCCAACTGCCAGCTTTTTTTGGCCCGGTGTACAAATAGAAACTGTAGCTAGAAGTTTTGTTTAATTTCAGCAATTGCTACCATGCCAAGCTACTAAATCAGGCGGTTGGGGCAGGAGGGTCGGGGGAAAGGCAGGGGAAAACATGGGGGAGTGGGCGGGGCAGGACAAAGGTTAATAACTGCCAGAAGATGATGCATAGCATGACACGGGCACAGAACAGTTGACAGTTGACTGGCAGCCAGGTGAGAATGGTGGGGAATGGTGGATGGTGGATGGCGAATGGGGGAAGCCATGTTCTCTCTTGGCAGCCATTTTTATGCCTCTGGGCGGCCAACGTGGAATTTGGCCAAGTTTCAGCCGAGAACCTCCCCTCCCCCCGATCCCCCGC
Organism: Drosophila prostipennis; assembly: GCA_037075205.1. Lineage (NCBI taxonomy): Eukaryota > Metazoa > Arthropoda > Insecta > Diptera > Drosophilidae > Drosophila > Drosophila prostipennis. Next base: position 699,596 of record JBAMCJ010007674.1, on the reverse strand, counting down.
CAAACAGTCGCGATAATCGCACCTTTGCACCTTTCTGCCAGGCTGTCAGACCGACTCAGGTGTGCCATAAGCACAGACACAGGCACGGATATACACACATAGCTGAAAGATACAGATACTCGTGCATTGGCGAATGTATCTACGAGGCAGCCAACCAGCGGAGTGAACTCAACTCTTGCCAGCGGGGTGCATTTTCATTAAGAATGAAAAATGATGAGCAATCAATCATTTGCCCGGGAGGGTGTTTCTTATATACGAGCTTGCCTTGCCGGCTGCCATGCCATTCTCCACTCCATTCCATTCCATCCCTTTTCAACCTCAACTTGGACTGTACACTGAATGGTGCCGCCCCACTCGCACCGCAGTGCATCTGTTAGATACAGATACAGCTTGTAGATTGATAGCATTACCTGCCTCTGGTGTTCAGAAATGGCTCTCCAGTCCTCCAGTCATCCAGCCTTCCATGTTGTGGCTGCTCTTTGGTTGGTCAATGCCTCACTTTTCGTATAATTTACATCTTCATTTTCATGTATATAAATTCCCCCGTTTCGCTTGAGGTCTGTGTTCCCTCTTTGCTGAATTTTTATCGCTCGCCGAATATATTTCACCCTTGATTTGTGGGCTGTGCCGAGCGGAACCAAATGCAAGGAGGCACCGCTTGCGGTGCACAGATGTAAATGTGGATGTGGAGGTGGAGGTGTGCACTCCGAAAGAGAGACCCCAATAAGGAGTCGGTCGCCTCCATTGCTGTTAGACTGATGATCTCGAGAATTTGGTCAAATTAACACTGCATTGGAAGTGATTGGGCGGGAAATGTGGATGACTGAGATGGGAAAATATAGGGACTCAATGAAAAACCGAATATAATGGGGTGCGATTGATTTGATGCCGTTTGCGACTTTATTATATTATAATAACAAAGTTAGTTAAAATAACTAATTATATCCAAACAGGAAAAAGGGACTTGAATATTCAATACAAAATTTAAAATATAAAATATTGTTAAGATTATATATATTTTTTTTTAAATAAACATTTCATTTTAAACAAATTAGATTATTAATTTAATTATGAATTTTTAAAATAAATTAGCTAGAGATAATTTTTCGTATTATTATTTTAATTATAAATTTTCGAAATAAATTAGAAATTTTTTTTTTATTTAATACATTTTTTGTATTTAATATAAAATATATACCGTCGCGTTGTAAAACTTTCAATGTATTACCTACTAATAAAAACTCCAAAAACTTCCACTTATATTAATCCCTCTTTCCATTACTACCTGAACTGAACATTCACTGATTTACATTTACGCACAGCCTAATTTGAATTTCTCCCGAAAACCGAAAAGCAAAGTCCAGATTTACAACCGCGATGGAAACCATCAAATTCATCAGCCCACGAAATTAAGGCAACCAAAGATTCTCAAGATTGGAACCGGGAAAATAAAACAAAAATCCTCCGGACAGCCACAATAAATTCATAATTCGTCGGGGTGCCCGGCTCAAGACGAAACCCAACTCTCCCTGAGTGACTTCCTACTTCAGAGAGCGCAATTTACATAAATTCAACGAACGATCCATCGATTCAGACCCAAGATGAAACGGTCCCGGTCCGGACTGACCAATAATAATAAGCAAATGTCAGCTGGATTCGGTCAAAAGGAAAAAAAGAAAAAGACGATAATAAAAAACCAGCGAGCAACGAAAATCGACGATGAACGCCATCAAGCAGCGGAATCAATTTGAAAAAGCTATTGAAAAACAGACGCAGCAACTGTCATCGGACAAATGATTTGTATTTTTGTTTTAGTTATTTATGTTTCATAAATTATCGGATGTATCTTTTTACGATATTAATTTTGGTTGTTGTTGCTTCTCCGACTGGACAGCCCCCTCAGCATGGTCTCTCTGGGCCCCAGAAACGGATGCCGATGTCGATGGCGATGCCGCTGCTCTGTCTGCCTGCCGATCAAGATTTTATTTAAATGGAACTCATCAACGCTCATTTGGTGGGTCTGTGTCTCCATCTCCATCTCCATCCATGATGGCGATGATGAAGCTCTGTTGAGGCTTCGATTCCCGCCTTTTGTTTTTCTTTTAATAGCCGAGACTCATGAGGGTATATTCGGTAGATATTAAATATAGGGCAATTTTGCTATTCAATAGATCCTGTAATAAGTGGATTTGTATTATTATGTGTATATATTTATATTGTCCTATGAAAAGCATCTATATTAGTATCTATATCTATAAAACTGTCCATTAAATTTTAAAAAAAACTATTATAATATATATTTTCATTAAATATTCTTAATATAGTATAGGTTTTGGCTAGTATTTTATATTATAGTATAATTGTTATGGTGTTATTGTATACTGAAGCAAACTCTAGTTTTAAAGACTTCCAGAACTTAGATTCCTCTTAGCTACTGGGTACTCCCTAGTCTTGTTCCAAAACGTTTCACTTCTTCCCTTACTTAGTTGCTCTTGTCTCCATTTCGTCGGCCTTTTTGGGCCTCTCTGTTGGGTTCAGCCTTAATTATAGAGGTCGACTTTGCTGATGATGCCTTAATGTCAACGTCGGTCCCGCCGCCGAGTTCGTGTTTAATTAATGGACTTGGTCGTATTAAACTCATTAGTTTGCTTTCTGGGCATAATTTTAATTAATCACTCAAAAATCCACGCACACGCAAACGCAGCGGCGGCTGCGATACAGATTCGAGTAGAACCAGAAACAAGTTTCGACCGCCTTATCAGAGTGTCTTAGCATATTAAACGATCCGCTGGCTACCTAAAAACACAAATCGGAATCCGAATCCGAAGCCGAGTACGAATCCGAAAGCGAATCCAAATCGGAATCGAAATCCATATTTAAACGAAAATTAAAATTCGCTGAACAGCGAAAAGATCGACAGATTGTTCGTTACTCAATCGATTTTTAATTTCAAAATGAAATAAATCAAAATTAAGAAAAAACAACGCAGCAAAAGAAACGCTCAAAAGAGACTCGCACAAAAAATACGAAACAAATTAACATTCGCTTGCCCGCCATTCGATTTGATATATTAAACTCAAAATGTATATTTCATCATTAAAAAAATCTCAAGAAAAAAGGCAAAACAAAATGCGAGCGCTAAAAGCGAAGAACGAAAATGTTGGAAAAAAGATTGAAACTAGTTTTACAGGTAAGGCCCGAGATGAAGCTGAGATCGGATCAGATGCGACGAGATTCGTCCATCGTCATTGGGCCTCGCGCCCTCTCTCTCGCACCCACTCGCCGGGGCGGCCGCAGCCGTCTCTCTCGCACCGTCGCTCGTATGATAAATAACAAATCAAACGCTAAAATGTCGGTAATGTATGTGGCATGTCAGGGGTTCTCTTAATTTATGGCCTGGATCAATAAGAATAACGCCCCAATCAGTGACTATAAATTAACGCAAAGACAAAAACGAAAAAAACGTACATTTACTTATACAACTTCAAAAATGTCGATGGCTGAGAATGTTTGGCCGCTGTTATGCATTTCATTTCGTTTGATTCCCTGATCCGATGTTCGGTTCAGAGTTATTTCAGCCTTTGAGCGCCAAAAGCTTTGATCCGGAATGTCGTTGACTCAGGAGGCACCTGGAAACCGAACTCGATTCTGAAATATATTTCAATTCGTAACAAAGAATGCGGTGAATCTGATGTTATATCAAAGCTCTGACGATTAAAGGGATCAGGAAAAATATTTATTCTTTGCTTTAAAGCAGGGACCGTAACGATTATGAGTTTTATGGAAAAAACTCACAAATAATCTTTATTTGTGATTTTTATGTCAAAAGACTCCAAAGTAAACGTTATTTGAGATTTTTATTTTTTGAAATCTTAAATAATCGTTATTTGAGATTTTTATTTTTTCAAATCTCAAAAAATCGTTACAAGGGATTTTTATTTTTCAAATCTGAAATAATCGTTATTTGGGATTTTTATTCATAAAACTCACAAATAAAACTCTATTCGCTCCTGTGTCTTCAGCTTGCATCCAATTACATAGAAATTTAGCAAAGGCCACTTTTGGAAGTTTATCTACTGGATGCAACAACATTTTCGCGGATTGGACCATTAAATCCAACACTTTTCTTATGATCTATAAAAATCGTAAGCGAATGATGAAGCGACTGAAGTTACAGTAGCTGTTACATGAGTACACATAGGTACGGCCATTATCCTCTGAAGAATTCGCGGTTTTTAATTTAATTTCATTAAACGCCATAAGTGATGCTTTTATACGAATACAATTGACAAAGTCATATTCTTCTAAAGAATTCGCGGTTTTTTATTTTGTTAAGCAGGAGCCTTTAGCAATTATGATTCACCAGGGTAAATATTTGATCAGTATCACGAACTTAAAAATCTAAATAAAAACTGCGAATTCTTAAGAATGGTCCAATCCGCGAAAATGTTGTTGCATCCAGTAGATAAACTTCCAAAAGTGGCCTTTGCTAAATTTCTATGTAATTGGATGCAAGCTGAAGACACAGGAGCGAATAGAGTTTTAATTGTGAGTTTTATGAATAAAAATCCCAAATAACGATTATTTCAGATTTGAAAAAATAAAAATCCCATGTAACGATTATTTGGGATTGGAAAAAATAAAAATCCCATGTAACGATTATTTGAGATTTAAAAAAATAAAAATCTTAAATAAAGATTACTTTTAATTTTTATCATAAAAATCATAAAATAAAAGTTTATTTTATTTTTGGAACATGGAGGAAAAAACAAAATTTTTGGTATATAGCCCATATATGTAGCTCAATTCCTTCTTGGTGATTTTTATTTTTCAATAACGATTATTTTCGGTCCCTGCTTTAAAGTGTACAACTAAATGTAAAATATCAAGGATTTTATATAAGCTAAAAAAGTTAAATTTAATACTATTTTTAAATTTCTTTAAATATTTATTTTTAGTTGTTGTATCCTTTCGGTTTGTAATATCAGCCAATAAAAGAGTACAAATTCCTGTTTAATTTGAATTGGAAAAAAATAACTTATGCGTAGTTGTTTAAAATTCATTTCGTTTGGAAAATAAGAATAGTTATAGATATATTTAAATAATTCCGCTTTGCGTTTGATCCATAAGCTGACCTCCTCTGTAGATCGATAAACTAAATTGTGTACCCTGTATTTCATCACTTGTAAGCCTGGCGATTGCAGCCACAGGTTCCCCAACCAAAAAAACCTAAAACGACCCAACCCAACCCAGCGATACCAAACCAACCCAACCCATATTATTCCGCGATGAAGCTAAGGAAAAGTGAGCTAGGGAGTCTCTGTCTCTATTGAATTGCACATGGGGCCAGTGGGACAAAATGAAATTATCAAAGCGCAACTGACAACTGCCAGGGAAACTGACGTGGACACGGATACCGTTACGCTCTATACAAATGTCGCCGACACCCCACACGCACTTTGACACACGCACTTTTCCGAACAGGTGGAAAAGCCAGGTGGGTTTGTGGGCGAGAACCAGTGGAGGGAATTTTCTAGGATTTTTCTATCACTGCAACATAAAACGCTGAATAAATATGTATATCTTAAAGATTTTCTAACAGCATTTAAAAAATATTATACTAGAATTAAAATTTTATTCATGTTATAATATCACTGAAAACTATTTAAATATCAAAATCTTATTTTAAGGTTAAAAATTCTTTAAAAATTGTCAAACAAAAAAACTTTTTGACAAAAACTTTGTTTATTTTATTTTTATTTTTTTTTATATTGTTTCTCAATAACTTTCCTACCATCACTGGCGAGAACTCCACTGTAAGTGGCTCGGCACACCACCAGATGATGTATGAATTGCTTTGAATTTAGTTGTCAAAGCTCGGTTCGGTTGAATGGGGTGCAGGGATATCAGAGCGCTTCATAAATTGTTAAAATGTGTCAGCATTGCACAAAACGCGGCATAAAATGCGAAACAAAACCGCCAGCAAAAAAGTAAACTATACCCAGCTGACAGCAGAGTTGGCAACAAAAGCGGGGACAACTGACAACGCAGAGGAAAAGTCTACAACAGGAAAGGGCAGAGGCAAAAATCAAAATCAAAACAATTGCCGTACAAAAGCGAAATGTGTTTGAAAATGGTAGGGAGAGGAATCGATTCAGTGAGGAATAGATAAAATGTGCGCTTAATTTGCAAGAAGCATATTTGGAATCCTCAAAACCTAGCTTTATAAATCGTATACATTTTGCAGAAATCCAAATCAATATCGTATAAATAGCTAAAAAAAATTGTATTTTCAATTTCAATTACAATTATTATGTATTGAACTTTATTAGGAAGCCAAAACAATAATAAAAACACCAAAAAATAACAAAATAAAAGATTTTAAATTAAATATAACAAACATTTAAGCTAAGAAATAATATTACTAAAAAATTAGACTAAATAAAAAATAGTCTTTCAAAAACCTATTGACGTTCGAATATTTTTAACCGTTTTCAATTATATAATTTCTTAAGCTTTTTCCACCACTGTGCCACATCATTAGACACACGTTTCGGACTTCGCCGTCGATGTTGCATGTTGCAGTTGCCTTTTGCCATCGTTGCGATTTGTTGGCAAGTCGGAAAATGCATGTATCCAACAAATGACACCTTCATGTGCATTGGCAGCAATCTTCGCCTGGGAGCCACCGCGCCTTTCCAGTCTCCACACTCTTCACACTGCACACTTAGCACTGAGCTCTCCACTCCCCAGAGGCAGCCTCATAACTTGGCCAACGGACTTGGCCCAAACGCGTTGCCAATTCGGCTGGCCGGGCAACTGAAAATGTCTTGGCGGACATTTCAATGCTTCCTCCATGTGCGAAGTTGCATGTTTCCCAAACCACGCCGAATCGATCCAAAAGTAAAAATAAAAACTTTTTCGCTGGCTGCCTTTTAAGGCCGACACTTTTGCTCATTTGGCCCAAAGAGCGCGAATTAACCTGTTGAGTTTCGGCTGAATGTGGCGAAGTGTTCGATGCAACTGCTGGCCAGGCCGAAAGGAAATAAGGCAGCTGCTCTGCGTTGGCGTTGCCATTTGCCAGTTGACGTTTTATGTGCATATATGGAGCACACATGGGCATGTCCCTGTCAAAACAGAAGCCAAAGCCACACGAAAAGTCGGTGGCGAAGAGATTCCTCGAATGTTTGGGGTGTAATTTTGAATATTTTTTATCTAATTTAATTTATTTAACACTTCCCTGTTTTCTCCCTGTTAAATACCAATTTTCACAATTTTAAGCCTCACTGTCCCAGTTCGATTATTATCGATCACCGTTACCATTCATTTTTGTTTACATGTCGCCGCCTATGATAACTCTTAAATTTGGACACTGTCAACCAAAAAAAGTTGAAAAATCCGAACTTTAAAAATCCACCATAAATCCAATTTTCAATGGATTTGGGCCATATCCGGCTTGTTTTATTCGGTAGGATGTAAACTTTAAGTTTGTACCCATTATGATTTTTCAACGGACTTACAGTCGACCAAAAAACATATTTTTCATCTTTGTCGAGCTGCTGCGCTGCCATCACTTATCTGTATGGCAAAGTTAAGCTCTGATCTATTGACTTTAAAATGAAACGATAACTGGCCCAATTGGGTGGATATGAGCCGTGATATAGGAAGAAATTCGAAAAAAGTCAGAAATTTAACATTTTAAACTTTAAAAAATCTTAAAAAAAAACTGTGCCATCAAAAAAAAATTAGTGGTATTTTCGTGATCTAGGGCTCCAACACTAACAGAATTTGCAATCAATTGCTGTAGCTGCTGCGCTGCTAGCGTTTCGACGCTCACGTACGCTGTCAAACAGAAAAACGTCACGCATACAGTCAAATTCTTGCATGCTCGCACTCTACCCCTGCAAGCATTTTCTATCGCGGAAGTCACTATTTAGTGACGTCTGGAAGATGAAAACGATCGTCCGCGATATCGCATTCGGATCGCCGAAGTCACCCCCGTCGGGAAGAAGTGTTCCACTACGGCGACACTTCCAGAAGTCACTTCTGAGTGACTTCCAGAAGTGTCGCGGAAGTCACTTCTAGAAGTGACTTCGGCGACGCTTCTAGAAGTGCCGCCGTAGTGGAACATTTCTTCCCGACGGGGGTGACTTCGGCGATCCGAATGCGATATCGCGGAAGTCACTTCTGGAAGTGACTTGGGCGACACTTCTGGAAGTCACTCAGAAGTGACTTCTGGAAGTGCCGCCGTAGTGGAACATTTCTTCCCGAAGGGGGTAACTTCGGCGATCCGAATGCGATATCGCGGAAGTCACTTCTGGAAGTTACTCAGAAGACACTTGTAGAAGATACCTAGAAGACCCTTTCCCAATTACAAAATGGTTAAAAGGAAAATATGTTTTTTGTACTCATTTTTCATTTTTATTCTTTCAACACATTTGTTGAAATATATAATTAGAAAAGCATTGCGGCATGTGAATACTGTCCATAAGCTTGTAGGAAATGGTGTTTTATTTTTTAATTTAATTCCAGTTCCGTGGTCTATGAACATTTCTAAAACAACAAAAAATAATAAATATTATGTCATAAAAATTGGAGAAAGTACTTACCTTATATAATCAAATAAGTGGCGTATAGTTAAGTTTTCGGGTTGCCCAGAGTTTCCTTTAAACATCGTTTTCTTTAACCACTTTTATTTTTTATGTAAATAAGTATTGAAGTTTTTAATTTTCAACCGTAAGCGGTATGTAATATTTAAAAAATAGCAGGTTCACTCCGCATTTCATCACAAACACAGAAATTCAGAATAAAACGCACTGATCACAAAGAAATCTCGAAACGAACTGACGCTTGAATTCGAAATACAAAGTGCGTAGGTCAAAGAGAAAAAAGGGTAGTTTTCAGGTATAAAGAGAGAGCCAAGAGCGGACTGTACTTCTTCACGATCGCAACCCTTTTTAGGTAGTCAAATGTGTTCTATCGTCCTTCTATCGTCCAGAAGTGCCTTAGAAGTTACTTCGCCACGATCGCGACCCTTTTTGTTTTTGTAAAATGTGTTCTATCGTATTTCTATCGCCTAGAAGTGTCTTAGAAGTTACTTCTCCACGATCGTGACCCTTTTTGTTTTTGTAAAATGTGTTCTATCGTATTTCTATCCTCCAGAAGTGACTAAGAAGTGACTTCTTCGCGATAGATGTATATTTTGTTTTTGTAAAATGTGTGCTGTCGTTTTCTATCTTCCAGAAGTTACTAAGAAGTGACTTCTGGACGATAGGCGATAGAAATATCGCTTCTTTGCTTGCAGGGACAAACGCAATGCGTTCTTTCATTGTATGTGTGCTGCTTCTGCTGGCCACCACTGCTGTAGAGCATTTTGGCTGTAAACTAGTGTAATTTATAAATTAAATACTTATAAATTTTAACTAGCTTTTGGTATTATTCAAAATGATTTTAAAAGTAAAATAATATAATAAATCATAACATTTTTTAATAAAATTATATTTATAAGAGCCTTCGGCTTGAAACTCTAGTTTAAATTTAACAAGTCGAGAAGTGCATCATCCTAAGTATTCCAACCATATTTATGATTTGTCCACTTTTTATGGAAAAAATGTAATGAAATCAATTATTTCGCACTATCGGCGTCAGAACCGCATTATTCTGCTCACGTTAGGCCGCTTTTATCGCTGATTTTCCACACAATTGTGTAAAATAATTAAAATATTTGTGCAACCTAATGAATTTGTTTACATGATCGCTCAGTGCAATTTTTCATCTTAGTGGAAAATCCAGTAAATCTACTGAAAAGCTGAAATGCAAAAGGAGGAAAGAAAAAAAGCCATTTAAATCACACGGGGAAAACCAGTTTGGTGATTAATCAAGCGAGAGCGAGCGGGATGGCCGAGTGCGCGCGCGAAACAAATGTCAGAGGCAGCGAACATCAATCTCCAGCGGCGTTGGCCAGCTAAAGCTATAGCAGCTCATAGCATATAGCATATAGCCGCCAAGCCACCGATCCGATCGGAGATCCGAGCCGAGCCACATGGCAACCATTCGGCCTGGCCAACCCAACGAGTTCTTTGGTGGCCACAAAAGGAAAAGCGATCGCGCCTCGGGCCAATTTGCAGGGAGCGAGGTGAGCGATGGGAAAACCGGCTGAGACTGAGGCTGAGAGGTGGCCAAATGCGTTTTGGCCATCGCCGGCTGTTATTGTTGCTGTTCTGGCTGGTTGAGAAACTACAGTTGGGTTCATAACCTCATTTCAAATTGGCCAACAGGTGCGACACAAATCGTGTCCACGTACGGACTGGCTGTAATGCGAGATGATGATACGTTGAGTTACATAGCACCGGGTTAAGTGAAAAGTATAAATAACCCAGGCACTTGAACGGAAAAATTAAAATTCAAGAATTGATAAAAATACTTAATCCGAACTAAATGTTCATCAAATTCGTTTAATTTTTTTTACTAGATTGAGATAAATTTAGGAGTGAAGTCTTTTTTTGTTTCGTTCATTTTTCTTGCAAGAGAAGAAGAAGGAGTAAGAAGCATTTTAAAATAAGTAATATAAATGTAAACAATATATTTGAAATTCCAATAAATAAGTAATAATTTTAAGATTGGAAAACTTAGGTTAATATTAATTATTATTATGCAAAATAAAGAATAACTCAAGACGTTTAAGAATTCAAGAATATTTATGTGGTGTTACAATTTTTCAACAGTTTATAAAATACTACCAAATTACAATGACTTAAAAAGGTAATATAAATATGAAGTGGTAAGATTTTTGATTTATACCAGCTGACTTTATTTGCTTTTAATTCTCCCTAGTTTAATTTTGCAATTTATGGTTTTTAAACGCCCTCACAATCAAAACAATGAAAGTCAGCCAATTGTTTTGATTGTGCAACACGAGATATTTATAACTTAATTAAATACTGGAGGAGCCTAATACAGAAATAATCATTTTTCAAAGCGAGCTCAATGCTCGATGATAAAAATTTATGCGCCAATAAAATTAAATTAAATAAAAATGCAATTATTAGTCAACGCCCAATTTTAATGCCCGCACACAGACTGACACACTGGCGCTCGCCATCGATGTGTTTGAAAAATGCACAACAATTAATTTTCAATAAAAAATGGATATGGTTAAAAAAGAGTTGCAGCGGCAACTCAGCCACGTTTTGCATATGTGGCATGTTTAAATAGAACGGCAATATCAACAGCAGCAGCGGCCCAGAAACAGCAACAAAGGCTGCATAAAAGCGCATAACAAGTGGGGAAAAATAATGAAAAATATAAAGAGTCGGAAAAAACTGAAATCAAATCGAATGAAAAACGATAAAAATCGCACAACTGTCCAGAGGCCGCCTGAGGCCGAATGCAAAATGCTTCGATTTGAAATGTTGCAACAATAATTGTCACAAATTGAACTCATGTCATGATTTGCGACGACGACGACCGTACACCTGATCAATTCCCGGGTTAGAGGGGCAGAGTAGGGACTGGGATCGGATCGGAGTGGAGTGGAGTGTAGTAGAGTGGACCGAAGCCAGACGTGAGTCGGGGAAAATTCGATTGTCTGACAGGTGCAATTTAGTCGAGGTCTCTGCGATAAAAAAGAGCAAATGCCGGCAATTGTACATTGATTGGTTTTCATTTAATGAGTGCAACTCAACGGATACCTAATGGAACGTGATGGATTATGTTGCGACCGAAACGGGCTCTGAATGAGAAATAGTTAATTACAATAAATGGAAAAAAGAAGTTATAAACTAGTTGGGCAATAAGGAGGAGGACATAAAGTCCAAAAGTTTTGAAAACCAACAAAAGTTAAAAATAGATTTTTTTTTTTTTAATTTAAATGAAAATGTTATCTGTTGTTTTGAGTCCCTCATTATGTCCCCCAATACAATATTACGCAAAATGGGAAAAATTAATTACATATTATGATAACTAAAATAACTAAAAACTTTGAAAGACAACCTACAATGTTCACTTTTCAATTCATTAAACCATTTTATATTTTAATCTCCTTTTGTTGGTTCAAAATTCAGAAAATTATCATAAAGAATTTGATAAATATTTATGCTAGCCGCATGATTGCCCATGTCAGTGAGATTAATCCAGCGATTAAATTCCCGTTCTAATTAAAATCACGATCAAATATTGTTCATGGGATCACGATCGACCGACTGACGTCTTGCGATTTCATTAGGCTTATCTCGGCTCGCCTTTGATAGAATCGCATATTTGGCTAGGTGTGTAAATATTTTGGCAAGCACATGCCAGGCTTAAATAGGCCATAATGGACGCTTTATGATTTTCTAAACTCTGTGTAAATATTGCAACCGGAAGGCGGCCATAAAGCGCCAGCACACCAGCTGCCCGAATGTAAACACTCACGCGCTCCACCTTCGCCCGATTTTCAGTTAATTAAAAAGACCAAAAGCGTTGCGAAACGAAATGAAACGAAGCCATTGAGAAAGTGGTCCACGTCCACTCGGGTTTCATTCCCTCGCAGATCAGATCGGCAAACAACGGCGACGGGGGCTAATTGGTTGGCCCGAAAAAAGCCAGCCCCTCTCATCCTGATCCATCCTATCACCTGTATAGAAGATAGCTATAGTTCATTTCTTAATTGTTCTGCCGCCGCCACAGACAAACAATAATTGCGCCCCTTCTTCGGGCGCAGATAAAAATGTATCCGGTTGATAAAGGCCAGATAGAGAAGGAAAACCAGCACCAACACCCAAATCGCCGAGAGATTTTCACAAACAAATATGAAAATTTATTAACTCTCGAGTTCAAAAGAATTGCTGGCGCGCATTTCCTCAATTCCGCTTGACAATTTAATATGTATTACAAATTGCTCTTCGATACTTCAGAAGTAATCATCACAGGTCTGGGAAATCTTACTCCCAGCATCCATAACTATCGGCGAGATCAAAGAAGGCGACAATAATGTTTCGTACGCGTATGTACCCGTTTCTCGATTCAAGTGTTCTTTGTTCGAGATACTCGGGGCACTTGAGATCTGAAAATTAAGTTTAGATTTGTCACTGTTTAGTCTGGGCCCTCCAAGTGGTTATTTGTTTACTGATTAGGGGTAGCACTCGGCCAGGAGTTTCCCACAGTTTTTGGAAAATTACACACTAATGCCGCCGAATGGAAACCCACTTAATTATGAGCAACACAATTTGGGTTTGGCTTGGTCGGTGAGATTTGCATAATGCCAGGCTTCCTTCGTTTTTTTATAAGCCGTCTAAACAATAAGCCAACTCGCCTAGCCACTCCCCTGCACTTGCCGTCGCCGAACTCCATCTCCTTGGGGCTCTGTGTCTCGAATGTTGTGGCAAAATTATGTAGCACGTCCAATGCTGAATATGTTCAAAAAATATTATGCACGACAAGTTACATGCATCAAACTGCGCCTGCTGAATTTTCTGCTGCCTAAAAAAAAGGAAAAACGCCAAGCGAATGCCACAAAATCAAAGCACAACCAAGAAGGCGGTTGGTCCAGAGAACGGTGATGGTCTTTGGCCAAAGAGGAGGGGGTTTTTCGGCTCGGGGGCTGCCAGTTGTGGCAGGCGCACACACACAGGCGCACACGAGTACGGATCCAACACCCCAGCGGCCATCGCAGAGCCAGGCAACCTGTTGCACGTCCGACGCACACTCATGGCCACATACATCTTTCGGAGTGCATTTCATTAAAAGGCACGGGCCACCAGCCAAATTGTCTCTAACGAAATGATTAAAGAGTTATTACAAATATTGTACAAAACTAGGAAAAAAAGATATATTTTTAAAGTTTCCCAATACAAATAAGATTTAAGATATTTAGTTGGTAAAATTATAGAACTGATAACTGATAAGTAGATAACTGGTTAAATATATTTTGGACTACATTGAAACATATTTTCACATTTCAAATAAGGTTATTAAGGTTAATTAAGCTTTTAAATAGTTTTTAATACACAAAATTTGTATTTTCCCACTTAGTGAAGAATTGATGAAGCAACATGAGAATAATTTTTTTTCGGAAACCGAAATTTTTTAAAATTTTAAATGTCTCTTCAAAAATACATAATTTTAACATTTTTTAAAAGTATTTTTCAAATTTACAAATTTTAATACAAAATAATAATATAACTTGAACATTTCTGAAGTACTGCATAAATTTCCAAAACAGAGCATAATTCTAAAAATATCTATAAAAACAAACGGTATACAAAAAAAATAAAAAATACGGGTAGTTATATTTCGATCCTCTGTCGAAAAGATTTTTCCGAGACTAAATTTTTTCCGAGATTTGGCCCCAAATTGCCTGTCACGTTTCAATACGAAATTGTTATATTAAAAAGAAAATATTACAAAAATTCAGTACAGAAATCCCTTTAGATAAAATCGACCATTTGGCGGGGTGCACCACTCTCCTTTGCATCGATCCGAGAACCATTTGCACTTTAGCCTGCCGCAACAGGCCGAGAAAGCCGAAAGCCGAAAGCCAAGGTGACGATGCAGAGGAGGGCGGAGGGAAACCCTGCCCTGTCCGTCGCATTGTTTCGGTGGCATTGTCCGGGTCCGAATCCGAATCAATTGTGGGAAACGCACTGAAATAATCTCCCCGAGTGTGGATATGGGCATCGTATCTGTGAGTCGAGTGGGTGCCCCGGTGTCCCGAGTCCACTGGGTCCAATGGTGGGTGGGTGGCAGTGGTGGCCGCGCGACGTTTGTCGCTGTCAATTAAAGCTGCAACACTGCAGGAACTGGAACTTGTTGCACAAGTTGCACTCGCTGTCGCTGTCGCAGCCGCTGCTGTTGCAGTTGCAGTTGCAACGCGACGCCGTCGATGGCCGTGCCAGTTTTCTATGCCTCGGTGGCACTTTTTGACACTCACCGCCGCTGCAGCAGCTGCTCCCTGCTCCCTGCTCCTGTCCCCTCTCCTTCTCCAATCGAAGCGAATCCTACGTCCTCCAGTTCGAGGAGCCCTTCCGCTTCGCGCTTTGGATCACGGCAGCTGCATTGTCTGCTATTGACCAACTTTGGTGGCAGCCCTTCGGAGGGTCCGACTAACTGGGCTCCGTTTCCCTTTCTGATATCGGTTTTCTGTCAATGATATATTGACAGCCAGCGAGCCCACTGAATGCAGTTTTGAATGCCCTGAAATGAGGAGTTGGATTTTGGAGAGGCCCGTGCATCAATTGGTATGTGTGTTAAGTTATTTGGGCTAATTTTTGAGCGCATTTCAATTTCTTCAATTAAATATGGAAGCTAACAAGTACTTAGCATCCCTCAAATAAATATAGTTATAGTTCTATAATATATACTAGGACATACATATTTAGTTGACTTTATTTAAACAAAATCAAAAATAAATTAGTTGTTACACAGAACAAAATTTTTTATTTTTTAAAGATCAACATTTTTACATAAATGAAGATTATGATTATATTATTTTACATTATTTGTTGAAAAAATTTGGTATTTCATATGATATGATAAAATATCTTGTTGATATGTTTGAATCATAAATTTGACATAAATCGTATCGCCTTATCGGGTATGAAATAAGGTAGAATTCCCCCTATTTCATATCGAATTTGGCTGCTGTTTGATTGGAATATTTTATAACTTTACATTTTTCTGTTTTTTTCGTCAGCCAAAGCAAAAGAAAAGTGAATAATTTTGTTAGGAATATATCAAGTGCCCTGAATCAAATTCGCCCGATGATAAATAGATCGCAGCATCTTTCAGATCGATACTTTTGTTTCGCAGCTTGAGGTGCTCTTAATGAAAGTAAAGTGCTCGCCGTGATGCGATGTTGAAATGTGGTCGTATCTGATGCACTTATTTCAGCACCCGACATCGGGCGAGAGTATCTTCTTGGTGGCAGTGGGAAGCAGCCACCAAGCGCGATCATCATCATCATCGTCATAGAGGAGGCAGCCAGGCAATCAGTCCGACGATGATATAAATTTATGTGCTCCGATGCAGAGCCCCGCATGGGATCCCAATCCGAGTCCCAGTCCGAATCCCATTCGCAATCCGAAGGGCCCTGCGGAATGCGCCCTGTCCATCATGTTCGTCTCCAACTGTGAGGAGGAGCACCTTCGGCGCTTCTTGGCCAAGGTGGCAAGTGGTGGCAATGATGGCAGCAGTGGCTCAACTGTCAAGTTCCTCTGGCCCTGGTTTCCCGCCCTTTTCGCTCGCTGCGGTGCGTTGATTCGTCGTAATTCATGCGGTGCCCCTGGATGCCTAGATGGTGGTGCCTCATCTGGGATTCTTCGTTTGTATCTGTATCTTTTGTATCTGTATCTTTGTGTGGCGCAGCTTCCATGTTTATGGCTGCCACTGACAGCGAAGACAAAGATGATGATGATGATGTTGCCACAATCGATCCCCCTCCTTCATTCGCCGTCTCATTTTGATTGCGTGCTCTCGCTGTTTACAGTCCTCAGTCTGCAGTCCACAGTCCAATCCCGGAGAAGCGTCCGAAAGCCAATACCTTACCTGCGCATCAATCGGCCATAAATTAGCATTTGAGTAAATTGGTTAAATTCGTTATTCGGAATTAGGCCCCAATGAGCTGCCGACTCCCCGACTTTGCTCATCCCCACTCATTTCCAGTGCCATGTGAGAACCATCCGCAAATCCCAAATCCCCAGTCAAATACCCCGCCAAGCCAACTTGTTTATTTTGCATTTTTCATCGCATTTTTATGTTTAATTTTATTCCATTGATTGATTTATTTTTACTGTATGCCTCTTAATGGTGGAAATCTTTTGCAGTCTTGCAATCACTTTGCGCTTAGCCAAAGCGATTTGAAAAATCACCGCAATTAATGGAGCTGTGAAAGCTTCCTAAGGTAGAAAAGATGCCAATCGAATTGGCTTTCTATCAGCAGATGCCCGATTAACTTGTCGGGGAATAGATTTTAAGTTCTAGAAAATGTCAAAATATTGTATATACTTAAAACCAACAATAATATTTAATTTAAAATAGGTCTTACAAATCACATAAATTCAAAGCTAAGCTCTGTTCAAAAAGTTTCACAGTTCTTGATTGCCTGCAATTCTTAAAGACAATTCAACGACGAAAACTTTCAAAAAGTGAATAATAAATCCATAAATATTTTCAAAATGCCTTCATAAAGACGTTGAACTCCTGAACTCCCTCGACGTCGACTTCCAACGGAGTGAGTATGGCCCAAAAGGGGTTCCAAAGGGGGTCCGAAACGGGGGGCATTAACGAACTAACCAATCATGACATGAGCCAAACGATAACAATTCAAGTTCTTGAAACTCGAATAAATAAACTTCAAGAAATCAATTTTTGAGAACGGAAATGTTTTCATAAAAAAAGAGATTTGGAAGCGTCTGGGATTTAAATTACCCTGAACTCTATAAATCAATCGAATTTATTGACCAATGACAAAGTGGACAAAATGAGATGAGAGCGAAAGAGAAGAACGGGCGGCCAAAGGTTGAGAGAGCGAGAAGACAATGCAAACGAAATTCAAATTAAAATGACCAAACAAAAACAAAAAAAAACGAAAAGGCATTAAGGAACCATGAAGATTAAGCATTTTTGGAGGGAGTAAATGGAGATGATGGCGGAGGTGGATGAGCCGAGAGGAGGACTAAAAATCGATTAAAACGAAGCGAAATGGACGAATGGAATGTCAAATGGATACCAGAATTGTTCCAAGCTATAAAACTGATAAAACAAAAAAAGTCAATAAACCGAAAATAGTACTGCGACACGTGAAATACCCTTAAAAAAAGAAATTTATAATTATATAGTTTAAAATTGTAGAACAATAAAATATATCAACAGTATTCATAACTCTTGAATTTAAGAAAACTTGGGTTAGGTTATGTTTATTTTTCAATAAATCAAAAAGTTTTTCATATTTTAACGCTTTTTTGGCCATAATAAAGTTTAATTAATTATAAGATAAAATAATTAAATGTAAGAAATAAGAAATTCCATTCCCTAACATTCAATGGTTGATAATTAAGCTTAGAATCTTTCATAAAAAGAGTATTTTACAAAAAGGCAACTAAAAGAAACCAAATCAAATAATTCCCTGAACTGGCAGAGAGCATCACCTCACCTCAGCGCAGCTTTGTCTGTCTATGCCACAAATCAAACGAGACGAAGGATGCAAACTGGAACGACGACTGCCTCTGTCTCTGTCTTTTTCTCAGACTCGGTCCCAAATGTAGCCCGTCTCTTTCTCACATGGAGGTGGAACCGCAGATCGATCCGCTGCAGGGCGTCCAACAGCAGCGTCATAATCACACGGCTGCATTTGGCTTTGGGGTGAGGTAAATGAGCGGTTAAGAGGGGTTTCAGGGGGGGTTTCAGGGGGGTTTCAGGGGGGTTTCAGGGGGTTTCAAGGGGGTTACCGGTGGGGGCTCGGAGCTTCGGATCTTCGGAGCCCTCCTCCAGCTCCTCGATAATTATGACGGGAAATAAATTGTGTATGATTGCTTGATTGGCGATTTATTGACTCACATTATTGGAAGCTGCCGTCGCCATCATCCTGGGTCCAAGTATAAGTATCCATGGTATAGTGTGTGTGTGCCGGCGTCGGAGTCCGGGGTCCAAGAGTGAGCTGGGTCTGAATGCGAGTGCATCCATGAGTGTTCATAATCGATGCGGGCCTGACAGCGTATTTATTACCAAATGCGTATAATAATTCTCCTTTTCTTCTGCAGAGCAAAAAGCAGGGAGACAGTAATAGGACGATGATTGAAATGGCAAATGTCTTTAAAAACCGGAAGCCATTAAAACAGAATGAGTTAAATGGTTAGCCAAAAACCGTTGGTGTGAGAAGTTGTCCAATATTCAACTCCACGCTTCTTCAGTTGTCAATATTAACATGGAACCAGAAAAGAAGTTAGCTTCGGCAAGCGAATGATGCACCTTCCCTGAGAGCTAATGATATTCTAGTGCTCCCTCGATCGGTGCTATTGCAAGGATATCAGATATATTAGAGGCCTGTTTTAAATTTGGTTTATAAAATTTCAAAATCCAAACAATCCAAAATCTCTTTCAAAAAAATTTCAATCAAAAGTTGATCTCGGTGTCCCAGAAACCGTTAAAAAAAATGTTAAACCAACCGTATAGTAGACTTTGAAGCCAATGTTCCTAAAATCAGAGAAAATATACTTATTTACTGCTGAAAACTCTTCAGATTCTGTGACACCTACGATTTTGATGGGTTGGCTTATAAGCCAACCGTATCCCTAATAATATTTTTCTTATTGTTTTTTCGATTAATCCTATGTGATCCATAAGATATAGTGGTTTTGTTGGCAAGACGTAAGACAAAACTCAAGTCAAGTATAAAATTTTGATGGATATTTGAATATCATATATTTTTAATACACAAAAAAATAGGCATAATAAAGTACCGCTCTTCTCATTTTAATCTTTAAAAATAAATAGTCCCACAAGGGAAAATTAAATTTTATAATTTCATACGTTTCCTGTAAATAAATGCTATAAAAAATCATTACCGTTAAAACTACAAAACCCACCACAAACACAGGCGAAATTTCATCAACAAAACTGTCACACATGAAATAAGAATAACTCATGTGGATGGACGGATGAGAAAGAAGCCATTTCTGGTGAAAATTGTTCAGAAAGGCCATAAAATTTGACTGGGCATCAGGGCGGAGAGAAAGGGAATTGAGAATTTTAAAGCCAGTACATCTGTACATCAAATCGAGAAAAAACACGAAAAAGAAATGGGAGATGGCCGTGGAAACGAGGCATTCACACGCACATAATTCAATTGGTTCAAACAAAAGCACATTTAATTTTATTTATTATCGCCGGGGATGGAATATCCTTTTGTGCGAGAGTGTGTGCGAGCTGCGTCCTCCATGAACACATGAACCCACTTGCCGTCTATCCCGACTTTCACTCAAACGAAGAAAATGATTTTGATGTGCCCTGTTATCTACTGAGCAGAAGAACCGAACCGAACAGAACCGGGAGATACATCTGAGGGTAATAAATAAACCCGGAGATTGAAGAAAGGTTCTGGCAAAGAAAGAAGGCGCAGAGAAATGTCAACAAATAAAGTGTGTGGTTCGAAATTCTGAGGCTGTAACTCTGACAGACAGACAGACACATGCTGGCAACAAAAGATACAAGATACATGTGCCTGTATCTCGCGCTCTCTGCTATGTACATACGTGTCTGTGTGCGAAAGGCAATTTCAACTTTCGAATGATGCGGCGATAAATCAAGGATAATCTACTTTTCAGGATCATAATTTTTGTGTGAATTGACAGTCGGGCAGTGACAAAAAGAAAGCCAACTGACAGATTTATGTGTACGCACAAACACACGCACATCCTGAGTGAAATGGGCGGGGAGAGCGAGGTATATTGTATAGAGTGAAAGGACCCCGTCGATAACAGCGATATCAATTTCCCATAAAACTTGCGCCGGGCCCATGTCAGGGCCTCAAGAAAGTGGATGATGATGACAGGGTTTCCTCTCCTTTTCGGTTTCGGTTTCTGTTTTAATTTTAAACACCCTATATTGAAGGGTATATTGAGGGTAATGGTTAAAATACATATATATAATATAAAATATATGTGTAATAGATGAATGAATATACAATTAATATTTCTAAATATACAACTTTAAAAATTAGGAATCTAATCTACAGATCTTTAACAATTTTGGTAACTGGGTATACTAAAGTGCGTAATCTTTCTGGGCTCTTCTTTTGAGGGGGTTGGTGGATACCCTTATTTGACACATGAAATGTCAGCTGGGCATGCAACGGAGGCGGCCATCTTTAGTTTTTCTGGAACAGCCATGCGGGTTAGCCCAGCATTTCGAATGTGTCGCACGTCCACGTCCCCGTTCGCCTGTCCGTCCATTTATTGGCGACATTAAATCATTCTATCAATCCCAGGCACGAGTGAACCCACACACACCCACTGAGAAAGCCACCCCCTCCGACCCCCATTAGTCATTAATCGTTGCAGTGACTTTAATGGCATTAAATAGTCGCAATTATATTTTAATGCCATCCCAAAGACCAGACCACAAGAGGATGTCCTTCGTTTTCGGGGTGGTTCCAGGTCCTTCGCCGATGGCTTCCACTTGCTGGGATTTAGTTAATTGCTTTCTTGCCCCATCTCCTTTTTCCAGAGAGCTCTTTGTTAGTCTTGATATCATCACTTCGGCTGCTTAGCATATCAATATAGGCCTGTACAAAAGAATAGGGCTTGCTAAGCTGAACTAAACTATTGGTTCCATCAGCTAATTGTCTCACCTTTGTTCTCTCACAAAGGCAAACCAAAGTCAGAGCTTATCATAATTAAAGTCATAATTAGTGTCGTTATGACATTGCAAAAAATTCGGGGGTTTTCAAAAGAGTCTTTTGAAAAGACATCACTGGTTTTTTTAACTGCATAATTACTTTAGCATTTTGTATTTTGGCATGCTTTCAAGTAATTTAAATTTAATAAAAGATTACGATTTCTCATTTACTTATTTTAAAATCAACACATTGAACGATATCATTGATTCTAAATGAATATTGTCTTTGTTAAACGTAACAAAAACAAAAAAGGTAATTTTAACCAAAAATTTAATTTTAATTATTAAAATAATTTTATTCAATTAAACAATTCAATCTTAAACCTTAAGTAAAGTAATAGAACATTTGTTCATAATTAACACATTTTTTCAGCTTTGTATGCAATGATTTTTACATTTTTATATACGTTAAGAATATTACTATGATTTGGCATACAAAAGGACTAATTTTTTTAGAATATTTTCCAAAGTTGTAAAGCTGAAGCTCGCGAACAATTACTAGTTGTGCAGTACTTATAATATTACAAAATTATTTTCCATATTCTGTTCTGTCCAAACTTGATAAGTCAAAGCACAAATCTCCCCTCGTCGTCATGCAGTGGAAGTCCTGTGGGCGTGTCACTTAAGTGACAGAAAATAAAATATATATTTTAAGGCCTTGCCAGAGACTATCTTACAAAAAGTAACCCCTTTCGTTTAGATTTATGATGGGCGGAATTGGAATCGCTTTAGGGAATGGCAGCAGGAACAAAGGGGAAGCCAAAGACGGCCAAAGAAACGGAGACAGACCAAAGCAGAATCGAAAGCAACTAATCAAGTTTTGACAGTGGAAAATCCACCTCGGGAGCCAGCTGAGTTCAGTTTTTGTGGCCGACCACATTAGTTGGCGATGGCGACGGCGGTGGCGATGTTTCATCTAATGAAATGCCTCCATATCAAAAAATTAACACACACACACACGCACACACGCACGTCCCGCATCCCTCCATAAAACAATGTCACGCAATTTAAAATAAAGAGAAGGAAAAATGTCAAAATTTGAGTGATTTACGTGAGGGCGAGTTCCATGGAAAATAGAACATTAAAGGAGTTCATAATTTGCCTTGAGAATATGCTCCGCTGTGATGCGTGAGTGAAAGATAAGAAAGTTGGAGAGTGACGGTGACAAAGTCGGAGGTGACCCTTGACCCTTGAGCACATGCTGCGCTTTCTGCTTTCTTTTCCGCCTCGCCTCCGTCGACCCCTGGAAATTAGGCAAATTTACGAAAGAGGACACGCCGCAGGAGCGCTGATGCAACGCTCCGGACACGAGGACAGGCCAAAACACAGAAGGACGACATAAATCACAGGGCTCGGCTAATTTGGCAGAACGAAATCGAACGCTGCGCATCCGTCAGATACAGATACTTTTGCGCAGGCGCGCAGCTGCCTCCGGGGCCATGTGGAAATATGAAAATTATGAAAATTACAAGAGCTGCGGCCAAGTGTGCCCCTATCCCAGATTTACGACCTTGACAGCCCATCGAGCTGCCATTTTCGAACGCGATCTCTAATGCACTGGAACGACGCCCCGACGGTGCAGACCTTCATCTTTCACTCGACAAAGAATGGTGGAGAATTTCCCTGGTTTTTAATATTTTTATGATGCACATTTCCGTTTCGCAGTTGTCGATTTTAAGTGAGTGACTGGGTTTTCTGGGTCCCCCGCCGGAGATTTATGTGTTTCTTCGATTATGTAAGCCAATCGGGGTTCTTTTTGTCGGTTCCTTTCGGTTCTTTCTTCTTTCATTTGGTGGAAAGTCAATTATCAAATTTATGGTTTTCCATCCATGAGATTTTCTCTGCGGCACTTCTTCTTTCTGAATGGTTTTCGTTCCCACATCTAGAATTGGAATTTGCTGGATATCGCTGCATATATCGTCTATTAGTTCTGTTCAAATAGGCGGCATCTGTTCTCGTTTAATTTGTTTGTAATTTTAAGTTATTAGTCATAATTTTGGGTATTTCAGGCTGGCCGCTGACAGCTCTGAGACCATTTGATTATATGGTTTTTAATCAGTTTTTTTTCTGAGCGATTAATGAGGGTTCTTCCATGGGCCTTTAAACCTTTTGAGAGTGTATAACATAGGTTTTTTCAATAAAAGATTATTTATACATTTAATTTTAAGTTAATTTTAATAAAACCAAGAACATTTTTGGTCCATTTCCATAGGCTGGCATTTCAAAGGCAAGATTTAAAAATTTTAAAATTAAATTTTTATGAATGTAATAATTAAAGATTTACAATTAAATCAATTATAATATTTTTGTATCACACTGTGACAAAAAATATACAAACAAAATCTTTCCAAAATAGCTAATTTCGAACTCAACTGTGTGTAACATAAGTTTTTCAACCAGAGATTATTTGTACCCAAAAAAATATATAATGCTAATTTATTAAAATTGAGTGTCTAAAAAATATATTACATTTTAAATCTAATAGTTTTTTAATATGTAATGATTAAAGAAATACGAGGGATTGAGATCCCTTTAACAAACCAAATTGGATAGCATATATTTTTATCAGACCTTACCATCTGTGACAAGAACTTGAAGTTTTTCTTTATTCCTTTGAAAATATATACACAAAATCTTCCCCCAAGAGCTGATTTCGAACTCAACTCCTTGGCATCCAACACCATTTAAATGTATAATCGAAAAACACGCACACCCGAGAAGTTGACTTAGGAAAATTTCATTCATTGTTGCTTTCGTCAAAATTAACAGCAGAAAACTTTTTAATGAAAAACCCACATTGGAGGAGGCGAGGAAAACTTTGGATGGTTTTCCTGCGCTGGAAAGAGACGGGGAGAGGGCACACGGACGCACCAACACACTCGCACTCAGACGATTCCATCATGGAAACGACGACGAAAATGACGATGAAGAAGCGACAGGCTGTCAGTCAGGAAAATCCAAGGGGCCAAGGGGCAGGGCAATGGCCACGCAGCATGTGCGGGCTCTCTCTCTCTCTCTCTCACTCACTCGTCTTCCCTCTCACTCCCGCTCGCTCTGCTCGGTGATGGCTTTCATCCACCATTCAAAGTCGAGTTTTTGGCAAACACTTCCTTCGGAGCCCGAGAAAACGACCCTTATTCCTCCGGTCGGGCGGGTAGTCATAATTCTTTTTTATTTTCTGACACGTATAAATCACTCAATTGTATAAAATTAAACGCAAAAAAGGACGACGCCGCCGCTGCCAAGAGCCGGCAAAAAGGGCACAGGACCAAAATGGCAGTCAGTTAAGTCAGACTTTCAGGGCTCTCAGTTATTTAGGGCTGCTCGCTTTGAATAAAATAATTCTGATTCGTGCGGCCGAATAAATCAGGAGATTGGACACAGATATCATAAAAATAATATCCTGTTCTGCCCTGCCCTGCTCGTCCTCTTCTTCTTCTTCTTCTTGATCCACAACGCCTGTGTGTCCTTCGATGTGGCTTTGGATTTGGATTTGGCTTTGGCAGCTTGATGTCCACGGTCCTCGGCCCCTTGGCTTCAAATCGCACTCGTAATTTTCACCAGTTTTTCTTGCCCCGTGCAGTTAAATGAGCATTTGGCACACATCAAGTTTTCCTTTTTTGGCATTTTCAAGTATACGACGATGCCGATTTGCGCCTATAAACCTTAAGAAGTTGTTTGTTACATTTTCAACAATAAACATATATTCTTGGAATTTTTCCAAACAAATTATTAAATTAAGTTGAAACAAAATACGATTTAAACCTTTGTTTAATATAAGACAACTCCTAACTAACTTTTGAATATAACGCAAAAAAAACAAAATACAATATTTTTTAAAATACAGAACACTTGATATAGGGACAAACTTCCGGAAAATAAGAGTTTGTTGGAGCTTTTCTGGCTAGATCTATAAAATTATTAATGGATCTGTCCTGAAAAAGGCTAGAAATGGCAGCCCTGAATATAAATAACAATTTAAATTGTTAATAAAAACAGGATTTTTTGATAATAAATGCTTTTACTTACTTTATTAATAAATGATTTTACTTACTTTATTCTATAAATACTTAAAAATTACAAAAACAAAAAAATATTAGGTGAAACTATTTTATGTGGAATATTTTGTAGTCCGATACTTTTTTATTTGTTTTTCCCAGTGTCTACTTAGACAGCAGCTCCTAGGGTATTTATTATTCCGTGTACTAATGTTCCCACACCAAGTCTACTTCAATCTTTCTGCCATTTTTTTGCTCTCCCATCTTATGGGTGGTGGCTGCTTAACAGCCATACCATCCCGTGTAGAAATGCTAAATATCGCTGTGGCGCGGCCATCACATGGCATAATAATTTGATTTGTGATCTTTGATAGCGTGTATGAAATATGGAAACGGGGCATGTGCTTTTGGGTTGGGAAGGGAAGGGAAAGTGCCGCGCTGGCGTCGTGTCATCGTCATCAGCATTAAAACGAGCGCTGACTGTTCTCGTTCATCTCCAACTCCAATCTGCAACCACCTCCTGATGTCGCATTTACAACCCTTAGCGCGCATAAATTACTTTTATTACCTGTCAGGGGTATTTGTACTCTCCGCCACTTTGTCCCGCCGCTCCCCTTTTGGCCCTTGCTTTTTTCTCATTTGGTTTTTAGCTATATTTTAATTGCGTATCGCGCCATAACTATTTTGCACTCTCTGACAGCAGATTGAAGATATTTATTAATATTAGATGCGACAGACACAGACATATTTAGCATTGGACACAGGTCCATTGGTCCTGTCCAATCCCATTCCTAATCTGTCTGCCTCTGCTCGTCTCTCCCCAAATGAGTCGCATAATTCCGGTTCCATTAATTCTATTTTATTGCGTCACAGATTTTTAGATGATTCTGCCGTTGTGGATGCGACTATCTTTTTTGGATTTTCCTTTTTATACCCTTGCAGAGGGTATTATGATTTCAGTCAGAAGTTTGCAACGCCGCGAAGGAGACGTTTCCGACCCTATAAAGTATATATATTCTTGATCAGCATCACTAGACGAGTCGATCTAGCCATGTCCGTCTGTCCGTCTGTTTCTACGCAAACTAGTCTCTCAGTTTTAAAGCTATCGGGCTAAAACTTTCCCAAAAGTCTTATATCTATTGCAGGTAGTATATAAGTCGGAACGAGCCGGATCGGACAACTATATCACATAGCTCCCATAGGAATAATCGGGGAAAAAAATGAAAAAAAATTATATCTTGGGTGTTTTTGAACCTTAGAACCTCCTACTTTTGGAAATGTAATTTTTTGTCTAATTCTGAATTTCGAATAAAATTTTTTCAAAATCGGACGACTATATCATATAGCTGCCATAGGAACGATCGGAAAATTAGTGATTAATAGGAATTATCTGCAAGGGTATATAAGCTTCGGCTGGCCGAAGCTTGCTTCCTTTCTTGTTTTTTTTTTTTTGCCATTATTATTTTACTGCCCATTGTTTTTGCCCGTTCCGGTTGCCGTTCTGTTTGCTGCATTTTCATATTTCATGTCATTCAAAGTTGTGTAAATAAATTGAGGCATTTTTTCTGGACGTTTTCACAACCATCATCACTTACATGGCTTACGCAAAAAGGGTTGGCCAGATAGGGAACATGTGAGAAGCTTTTTAAATAGAAGATATTAAATGGAATATATTTAAATATATTTGTTTATTATACATTTTGTAAAAACTTTTTAATTTGTAAGTTTAAGTATTCTCCACTGATAAAATTCTTTTCCTCAAACCAAAATCGCATAATTTTTGAAACGCATTCAGTATCTTAATCTGGAAAATTACATATACCTGCACTTCCATTTATCAAGAATGGACCCACTTCATCGGAACTCATCCTTTAAAAACGGCCAACAACTGAATTAAAAGCTGGCATCGGGAACCGAGAGAGATGTCTCCCTTTTATCGCTGAATTAATAGAGCTATTAATAAGTCTTTTGTAGGATCTCGATATCGAAAAGTTAACCTTGAGCGAGGAGATGGGAACGGGCAAAGATGCCAGATACAAATGGAAATCCTTCAGCCATAAAAGAAACTGATTTACCTGCGAGGAAAGTGACAAGTTAATTTTTTCTGGAACCCCTAGCAGCGGCAGGTTGCAAGTTACACTGGGACTCTCCGAGGTTCCTTCTTCTCCGCGGCACCTCCATCTTCAATCCTTAGTCATCTTCATCTTTAGGGGTCTGCATATGGCGCGGTCTGAGAAGACTTTGATAAATACCATGACAAATTCAAAACTGTCAGACGTCGTTTTTCAAATCGTAATTGCATTATTATCGAATGCCCGGCGAGGGGGAGGGGGGAAGGAAAGAATGAGAGGGCGAGTGGCCAGAGGGGAAAATGGGAAATGGAAATGAAATGATGAAGGGAACAATTGGCGCATTAATCTCACAAAATGTCGCCCTGAAGAGCCGGGAAAGGAAAAGGTCCATCCAACATGTGTTTGGCATAGGACTTCG
This sequence comes from Drosophila prostipennis, assembly GCA_037075205.1. Classification (NCBI taxonomy): domain Eukaryota; kingdom Metazoa; phylum Arthropoda; class Insecta; order Diptera; family Drosophilidae; genus Drosophila; species Drosophila prostipennis. The sequence goes on along the minus strand of JBAMCJ010007674.1, from coordinate 671,739 downwards.
CTGGGTCTTCTCGCTTTTCTCTTTTGAATAATTGAAATGTCAGATGTCGGCAAAGTGAAACTATCAACTGGAGAGCACGAGGGGGAGCTAAAGATAGAGCGAGGCAGAAAGTCGCTTGAGTGGCTCACTCAATGAAGCAGAAACAGGTAGGAATATTCCCGGGGTGAGGGAGTGTAACATACTTGGTGGCCAGGTCGTGTATGCGGTAACTGATCGTGACTATCGTAACACATTAAGCAAGAACTTTTTATTGATGGAATACCAAAATACCAAAATATGTTTAATAAAATCACTGTTATTTAGTTTTTAAATATTTAATTTTAAACAAGTTTAACGGAACGTTTTTAAAATTAAATTTACATTTAAATACATTTTTTTTAAATTCTTAAAGTATACTTCCTATTTTGTATACATTTTTTTGTAAATTCTTAAAGTTAAATGTATACTTCTTTTGTAAAACAAACAAATTTTTGTTTCGCCTTCTTAATTCTTAATGAAACCAAACAGCTTAATAATTATAAAAAATTATCTTTTAAATATAATAAGCACGATTAATATAAGAGATGGGATACAGTTCACTGGAAGGCTTAAAAGTTAATGAATGAAACAACATTGGATTCACACAATGGGCCTATACAGAAATCTCTTCTTATAAAAATAGTTTTAAAATTTAAAATAACTTTATTTCGTGACTTGGCTTCGCCACTTCTTTATCATGAACTCACTCACCGCATAAACGCTAGCCCTCGTGGCATCTCTGCGTCTCGAGTGCTGCATCCGCAGTTTGGCTGCCTGGAAAAAAAGGCGCAAGATTAATTGCGCGTGGAAACTCCTAATTAAATCATATCATGGCCGGGTCTCCAGTTGGCACCTCCCCCACCCCACCTCTGTGTTCTTCGTTCCCGCTTAACGATGTTTTGAGGTGGTCGATTTTTCATGTTCCGAGCTCTTTTGAAAAATTGCATATTCAAGTGACTCAATTAGGGAGGGGAATAGAGGGGGATCCCGAAGATACTGATGCACAGACACAGATACAGGTTGCAAGTAGCCCAGCTGGATGTCTGCCATTTTGTGTGTGTGCGCCAGGTTGCACGTGAAATCCTTTTGGCCAAAAGGAGGCAGCAACCGACCTGATTGGTAGTTGACTTGACTGCTTTGCTCTGGCCAGATTCCATCAGCAGCACAACAACAACAACAGAAGCAACAACAGCAGCAACAACATCAGCAGAAGGCAACAACTTCGGGACAAACGAAAACGAAAAGTTGCTGAGACATGAAGTTGACAGCTCAATGCGCTCGAACAAAACTCAAACTCAAACCGAAACACTGCAGAGTGAGAGGGACGGCAGCAGCGAGTGCGAAAGGGAGGGCAGGCGGGAGGCTCCAATACACATGCACACGAGCAATACAAAGCGAACTGCAAAAAGTGCAAAGCGAAGTGCGAGCATCAGCGGTGAAACAATTAGGGTCAAAACGTTAGGTCCACTTGCCGGGCTTAAGCGAGATTCCTCCAGTCTCAGTCTATAAAAGGATAAAGTTATTTACAGTAAAACTTTGATAACTCGAACTAGGGTCTAATACCAAACTGAATTCTAGTTCAACTCACAGAGGTGTTTGATCTAAAGAAGTTCAAATTCGTATTGTTCCCTAGAAATTTTAGCACCTGTAAATCATTTGGTAAATTACTATTGACTGAGTCACGACAGAGAGTGACATTTTGACAAAAGTTACATTTCAAACGACATTTGGTATTCAAGGTTAGCTTTAAAACAATGCATTCGACAATTCAAATAGAGTTTTTTTCGGAAAAGTTGTTCATGACAAATGTTATAAATTTTTAAATTGTGCTAACAGAAGGACTTAAAGAATTGTTTCGTGCCTCTTGGCTTTAAAAAATTTAAAATCGAGGAAGAAAGGGAATTTAGAAAATGTTTGTTAATTTGTAAAAGAGCCTAAAGCCTTGAAGGGTTTCACTTTGGTGGTTGTACTATTATTGTATACTGATCTTTCGAAAAAACAAGGTAAATTTTTATAAATTTCAGTAATGTTTTTAATTTTTCCCTGTTCTTAGTCACTTGACGTCTGCTGTTTTGGCTCAGAAAGCTAAACGAATCGCAAAACGGGCTTCTCTTGTTCTTCTCCGCACCCCCTCTCTTTCCCAAAGAACACGAACCCTTCAAAGCACCAACTAAACCACCCATTTCCCGCCCCGCGCCACCACCACCACCCCCTTTCCAACCATTTTGCGCCACATTGGAAGCGTTGAAGAAGAATCCATCAATTTTTATGTTGCCCTCGGTCGACATTTTTGTCGATTTTGTTTTGCTGTGTGTTTTGCTCTCTCCATCTCTCTCTTGCCCCCTTTCTTTTGCGCTTCTCCTCTTTCCTCTCTCGTAAAATGCAAATCGAAATTCATATCTCACACACATGCACAGTGGAGGGTGTGTTTGTGTGAGCTGGTTCAATGATTCCACCCCTTTTCCCATTGTTCTGTCCATCAAAAAACCAGAGGCAAGAAGAAGAAGAACAAGAAGAAGAAGATGCTGCCACAGCAGCCAACAACAAAAATCCGTACACTTGAGTTGTTGCTTTTGTGTTTGTTGTTGCAACTTCTGTTTGTTGCTGCTGGCTCAGTGTCTTTTTGCGGTTGTTGCTGCGGGGAATGTTGCAGTTGTTGCTTTTGCTCTTTCCACTGTACATAAGTTGTTTCAGGGTTTAAACCATATATTTATTTAAACCATATTTTATAAATAATATTTATTTTTAAAGTCGTTATTTTTGTTGCACTGCATTTTCCGTTGCCTTTGATGCTGTTAATTGCACTGAAAAAAACGAGCTTCAAGTACGCAAATCGAATATTATTTATAATTAAGTTAAATAGAGGTAAGCTTTTTTTTGTTTACTCGATTATTCTGTTTTCTTTTTTTTAAATTTAGGAAATACATATTCTAGCAAAATTCGAGTTCAAATCCTCCGCAGCGCTGTAATTTTTTTTAATTTGAATAATTTGTAATTAAATTGGCGCTATATATTTTTTAGACTTTATGTAAATCATTGGCGGATCCAGGATTTGGTTTCCAAACAAATTTTTTGTGGCATACTTTGTGAATAGCCTCGTACCTTTCATTTTTCACCCGAGTGGGGGGCGATATAGCCCCATATCCCCCCGTGGATCCGCGCTTCATGTATATAGCCTTATATAAAATATACAACAAATTCCCGTATTGATTTTCCAATTCATAATATTTATTGTTCAGTGTAGCTATCGTTTCTGTCTCGTTCTGGTGACTTTTTCGTCTGCTGCTCCACCTCGTCATTGTTCCTTCTTCGCTGTTGATTCGTTGCTGCTACTTCTTGAAAGCGTCGCGTTGCCTTCATTTCAATTGTTGTTGCTGTTTCGATTTTTCCCGTCTCTGTTGCATTTTTGCCATTGTTACCCGGCTCCTTCACTTGCCACTGGCTTCCAGTCCCCCCCTCCGCCGCCCCACCACTTCCAAATGTCAGCCCGCCCATTTTTCCAGAGCCATTTCAGTCGACAGAAGCCGCTGGCTGAGTGGCTGAAGCCCCCACCCCACCCACTGCCACCCCCACCCGCCTCTGGGAAAACCCACCGAGTTGCAACTTCAAACTTCATTCCGGTTACTTTTTGGTCGATGTTTTTTTTGCTTATGCGGGTGAGAAACGAAAGGGTTTCGTCCAAAACGTTGCCTTTCAGCATTTCAGTTTTGGCACAAGGTTGAGATAAAGCCTTGCCGATAACACCGAAATTTCAGCAGCAAGATCGGAATAGAAGAACAGAAGAAAATGCAGACGGATGGTGATTTGAAAACAAACAGATAAGTAGATATCTGATGTACAAAATATCTATTCTATTCTATAAAAATCTATTTATTTCTACGAGGTATTATAGTAATTTTAAAATATATTTACCATCCTACCTTGAATAATGCAGGTAAAATAAAAGTATTGGTTTTAAATTGTTAAGATAAAAAATATTACAAATTTAGAAACTTATAATAAAAATCACTACAAAATTATGAAAATTATAAAAATTGTAAATTTTGAATTTTTAAAACATTTTTTCGAAACATTTTTGACGTTTTACTATTTATAAAAAATATTAAATATTCCAGACGAGATCTAGGTGTAGATAATTCAGTTATACAAAACTGTATTACGAGCAAGAAGTCAATTCATTTTTGAAGGAAGCACTGTAATATTTTTTCGCCCTGCGATTGACCCATTCTGTGGCATCTGGCAACCGGCATCATCAGCGTCGAGCATTTGCAACATTGGAGCAGTAAAGCTAATTGAGTTGCCACATAAACCACGCCCCGCGTTTGGCTAATTTTCAAACACAATTTTCACTTAACTACACTTAACATAAATTAACTGGAAATCATTTCTTTAAAAATAATTTCGAATTGCATTTGTGCAGGGGACAGGGAGGAGGAGGAGGTGGAGGAGGAGGTGGAGGACGAGGCCGCGCAGCAGGACCAGCAGCAGTGCAGCCAGGACATAAGTGGTAATTGCCATTAACGCGAAATAATTTTTCGAAAAGGCAATAAGAGCGACAATTTCCAGCACGCACGCACAGAGCAGAGAAGTATAAGCCCCCTCCCCCCTTTGGCAGGACCTCCCAATCCCCAAATCCTGGCTGCAGTTCGGTTCGGTCGGGACACAAATTGCAGGACAATCATCAGCGTCGGCGGCGGCAGAGAGCATTGCCCATTAGCTGGGGCAGCGCATAAAATGCACTGCGAAAAGGACGAAAAGGATGTGTGTGCCTGGGTGGCGGGTGGCCAGGGTGGCACAGTTGAAATCCACTCAAATGAATTTGTATTTGTTTTAGGAATAATTTCCGCGCTCGCTCACACAGAGAGAGGCAATCAAAAATTGTTGACCCAGGCAAGTGAGTCGAGTGAGAAGGAGTCAGGACGCGTAGGTCCTTCTGCTGGATTTTTATGTGGTAATCAACATCGGATTGTGTCGGATGTTTGGAGTGCTGATATGCGTGTGGTTTCGATATGGAGCCCACATCCCCTTCTCCTCCTCCCACGAAACATCAGTTTATGTGCCTTGCTGAGGCTTATGCAATTTGGTCGAAATGTTTTTCAACGCCTGTTAATTGGCGGCATCAATTTCGATAGCCAGTCCTTGTTGTTTTTGGCGGGAAACGAGGAACGAGAAACAGGGGTGAGCAGATGGATATGAAAGGATATTTAAGGACTTTGGAGCCATATGGGTTTTGAGCGATGTAATAAGCTTGATAATATCAACTTAATATGAGCGTTATAAAAGTGGCACATTAAATAGTTGGTAAGTAAGTACAGTGAATTGACTCTCTTAAATATTAAGTGTGCATGTGGTAGTTTTTCAGATGATTCATGATTTTTCTGGTATTATTTCAACTAAATAAAAAACTCTAATGAAATATATAAAATCTGTTTTACTTGTATAAAATACGCATTGATTTAAATACATATACTTTTTAATTTAACTTGGATTTCTAATTAATTGCAATTTTTCTTATAAAATGTGAATAACTGCATAAAAATATTCTTTACTTAAACATTTGTTTATAAACTTTATAGGAACTTTAACTAAATCTAATTGTAATTGCTTTTCATCGCTAACTTTAAATAATTATTGGACAGGAATAAAAAACAGTTCCTCCACACGATTTAAAATTATTTTATTTTCCACTTAAGCTCACTTAAATAACTTGTACCCCCTATGAATTGATTCAATACTTGACTGAACAAATTATATAATTCCTCATCGCACTCAGACCGAACCCCCAAAGCAGCCATTATATGTGCTTATATTTAGCCATTTAAAAAACATTTCTTTATGTATTTCGGGGTTAGGCAAGATGGAAAATTGTTGAATTTTCTGGAACTCATCATGAGGCGCAACCATAAATTAAATGCCGTACATAGGAAAGAGCCCAACAGCACAGCAAAACTAAATAACTCCGAAGAATGAATTATGACAGCTCTAATTGACTGAAATATGGTGCGATGGCTGCTTTCCATCATCTCGATCTTGTTTGGGGTTGCGAGAGAGCCGCGAGGGGTTGAATCTTTCGGATTGAAGTGAGCAAACGAGCATCTTACCAGATACTTTGCTTCACTTTCGTTTCAGTTACGCTTCGGCTCGAGTTGGATTGGCTTGGCTTGTCTTCTCGTCTTGGTATTTCTGAAAAATCTTTAGACTGGGGAGGGGGTTCTCCGGGTTGCCGATTCGAGTGGATCTCTTGAAAACAGAACCCAAAAGAGACGGCGACAGGCGGACAGTATTTCATTTTCTTTGCTCAGTGCTCTCTGCTCGATTTTGAAGTGCCAGTTTGTGTATCTGAAAGATACGCTTAGCAAGCAGGCGCACACACACAATCGAAGTAAGGAAACGCCGGCCGATGCTGTTTTTGGGGTAAAATGAAAGAAATGGATTTTTGACAGATTTATGACTATCGAGCCGTCTTCATATTTTGAATTATTGCCATCGAAATAGACGAAAAATTCGTTTTTCTCTCGCTTCACTTCGCTGCGGAGCGCCTTGGTTCGGCATGCTTTTCCATGGTTTTCCGTTTTGGAAAACTGCCTCCTGCCGTTCTTGAACAATTCACCGCACAGCACACACTCGCACACATTCGGATTGGTTTTTGGCAGCTCTCAGCCGTCGACTGTCGTCAGGAGGAAGGCAGGAAGAAAGGATGTTTTGGCCTTCCTTTCGGTTATATTTTCTGATTATTTTTCATTTCGCTCGCCTTTTTTTTCTGCCTACCTATTCGAGACACTTGAAGGTTCCATACGCTCCTTGCGGAAGTTGAAGTCGTGTGCGGCTGTTTTTTATGATTTCTGCACCGAATGGGGTCGAAAAACCACGATATCATGCCGGCATTAAGTTTTGACCTTTTCAGATTTCCTTTCATTCCCAGTTAATAGTTTTTTGAATATTTATGTTCTTAAAAATGTTAGTATTTATTAAGAAAAAAATTATTTTTATTTTTTTTTATTTACATATATAAAATGGAAGTGAAGAACAATTAATTAATTAATCACATAGAAATAAAATTTAATAAGAGATAAGGGTAACAATTCTACCTTATTTCGTATCATAGAAAGGCGATACAAATTAGGGTAAATTTATGATTTAAACATATCAATTAGATATTTTATCATATTAGTTTTATCTTAAAAATTATTCATATACTACCTTGAAGTTTCAATTTTAGTATTATTTTAAAGTGTAAGCAAATAATATAAAGTAAGATACTTGTAATTTTTATTCATATCAAAATGATATCATTATCAATAAAATAAAAAAATAATATACGAAATGATATGATATTATTATACCCGTTACTCGTAGAGTAAAAGGGTATATTGTATTCGTGCAAAAGTATGTAACAGCTAGAAGGAAGCTTTTCCGACCCCATAAAGTATATATATTCTTGATCAGGATCACTAGCCGAGTCGATCTAGCCATGTCTGTCTGTCCGTCTGTCCGTCTGTCCGTCTGTCCGTCTGTCTGTCTGTCTGTCTGTATGAACGCTGAGATCTCGGAAACTATAAAAGCTAGAGGATTGGTATTTGGCATGAAGATTCTTGGAGTTCCTACGCAGCGCAAGTTTATTTCAAAAAGGTGCCACGCCCCCTCTAACGCCCACAATAGCTAATATACGATTTGACAAATTTTAATATATCGGAAAAGTAGGAATGCAGTTTTGTTGTGTTTATCAATACCTATCGAAATGTAGAAATTTTTTAAATCGGACCATTCGTTTAAAACTTATGCCTGATCAAAGTTTTATCTCCATCTTCCTAGCACTCCCTTTAGCTGAGTTACGTTTATTAGATAGTCGGGACACCAACCCTTTAGCTGAGTGACGGGTATTTGATAGTCGGGACACCAACCCGACTATAGCGTTCTCTCTTGTTTTGATATGATAATGATAGAATTTTATATGAACAAATTTATCCTTAAAAAAATATCATTTCGTTCATGCCACTTTTTTATTCTGTGTGGTTATAATCAGTTTAAAGTAATAGTTAACTGCCTTTTTATTGGCATACACCTGTACTTATTTAAACCAGATTTTTTGTTTGCATGCACGGAACAAGTGCAGTACATTCACCAGTTTCCCAATTTGTATTGAATGTAAATGCCTTTCTCTGGCCAATTCTCCATCTGTTCCGGACCCACTATCGATCGCCGATCGAGCGTATCGACAACTCCTTGGGATCGTGACACTCGCCAGAGACAACATCCAATGCTTGTTCGGCCCAAAGGAAACACACATAACAATATCGTTACAACCGTAACATAAACATCTAATCGAGGTGGCCAAATCAAAATGCGATTGATAAGCTTTCGGCTGGCACTCGAAATGGAAAAGCCGAAAACTAAGTAGCGCTAAGAAATTAACCCGCAGGTCCTTTGGCTCCGCGATTAAAGCGATCCCATAAACAAAGCCAATTTGGAGGCGGCCAGAGATCGAAGCGAAGGAATAAAAAGAGGAAAAAGTGCAACCCACACAGCAAAAGGGGAAAAAGCGAACACAGAAGCAGCTACTTTAAATGAACAATTTTATTTTTATCCCGCAAACAAATCTTGCCGGGCGAATGTTTTACAATTGGCTGCTCCCAGCCAGCTGGGTCCCACTGTACCCCCGCCCACAGTGCGCACTCGCTTCGAAGTTCGCAGACGGAGTTGCAGTCCGAGTGGCGAGCGTATTTAAGCAACATTATTGCCAAATCGTGACCATAGTTCCATGAAACTGATATCGAGCAGCAGCCTTTGAGGCGGTGGCCGTGGCTGCCACGCCCCCCAGCGGCCAGTGCGCTTGATGTGGCGCCCCCACCTCCCATTTACCCCCCACCCCCTGGATTTCTCCTCACTTGTTTGCCATACAAATTAAATTAAGTGCAAAATGCTCGAACGAGCGCCAGTGGAAATCATAACGGTGCTCCGTGGCAGGCTACTCCATATGCATTCCAAACCCCCTCCCCCACCCCATCGAATTTCTTTTTTTCGCCGCCAGAGGGCTCCCCCCGCATGTGCTTAACTTCAAATCAAACCATCGATCGCGCGATCGTAAATTGCCAGCTTATAATGCCAATATTTATAGATTTTTGTCTCACTTCGCTGGCTCCCCACGAATTGTTTCCTTAGGCTGAAGCATTGACTTTCTGTTTGTTATTCTCCGAGCTCGAATTTCTTATACCATTTCAGATTCGGTATATTGAAATCAATATCAATGAACTAACGCTTTCGAATATTAAAAGTATTTATTCTTGTACAGCATCGAAAGCTGTGTTAATCTTGTCTTAATGTCCTTATAAAAAACTTGATCTTATAAATAGACATAGGATTATTCGGAAAATCGGATTCTAAACATACGATTCCTAGCGAGCTTTGATTTAAGATACATTGTTCCCCATAATTCTGAATTAGATGTAAGCTTCAACAAAATTAGATTTTTAGAAAAATAATTTTATTTTAATTATAGTTATAACTATGGGTACCTATTTTTGCTCCTTTCAAGAAGGAATTCTTTTTTTTTATTTATTCAAGTTATTTATCTATCTTAAAAATACTAAAACATATTTTTTAATTTAAAAAAACAGAGAATTAAATTTCTTTACCATTTTTCATTTTTATCCTATTTAAACTAAGATTAATTTCATGCTGAAGTTAGGGAAGCAGTTCAAATCGACTGCTGCTCATAGATCTCCGCTGTCTAGATCGATGTTGTCTGTGCACAAATATGGCGAGAAGTGATATTCGATTACTGATCGCCGTACGGGCCTTAATGTCAATGGTTGTAGTTGTAGTCACGGCCCGGATTGGCCTTTAGCCGGTTGCCAATGGCCAAGATCTGTCGCTGTTTGGCTGTCGTCGTCGCCGGACGACCTGTAGCTGCTCCCGTTGTAAATGTTGTCGCCATCGTCACAGACGACATCACACATTTTTGCTGGCTTCGTTTTGGTTTTGATCACTGGTGCAACCTGGTGCATAATCGCAGTCCTCGTTGTCGTCTGCAGGCCCTGATCCCCTGGATTCCTGGACTCCTGGACTCCCCCGCCCAATGCCTGATTTACGAGCCAGAACTGCGATGCCAATACCGCGATGCCTTGGCCATGATCGTTGGCCAGGTCAGTTCCATTATTTTCCGGCCAATTCGCCATTGTTACAAATGCTAATTTTGATATTTTGTATTTAAATGCACGGGAGGCAGGCGCTGATCCCCAAGACAGCAGCAGCAGCAGCAGCAACAATAACTGCAACTGCAACTGCAACATCAGCAGCTGCAGCAGCCAGAAGCGAGCATAGAACTTTATGGTGCAGTGCAGCGTTTATCCTTTAAAATCTAAACCAGGGAATAGGTATGCGCAGCGAAGTCAAAGACTTTGAGGCTTTTTGAAAAATTATACAAAAATGGCACAAAAAAAAGTTTTTTTTAGATTAAATTTTCCTTTTTATAACATTAAAATATTTATTGTATTTTTCTTTATGTAGTGTTTTGTCATGGTTTTTATAGTGCCGTTTTTTACCAATATTTTTTAAGATAAAATAATATATTTCGACATAAAATTTAATATTTAAAATATAAGTTATTTTATATGTACTTATCGATAAAAAAAAATAAAAATACATTTTTTTATCGTCATAATTGAATCTTATTTCTTCCAACATACAATTTATATTCAGATCGAAATTATTAAAGAGTATTTACTCTTCTCGAATAACATGCTCTCAGCACTTTGCCAAACATTTCAGTATTTTTCTAGTTCATGCTGCAAATGTGGCATTGAATTTCATATTGCTCTCGCCCCGGCGATAGCCCCAGTGCTCTTTGCTCCGTAGTGCCAGCCCAATGTTTGGGACCTGGCCGCCGCGATCTCCGCCAAATCGCATTCACAATCGTAAGCGTCTTCGTCCTCGTCCTCATCCCCATCCCCATCCCCATCCCCATCCCCATCCCCATCCCCACATCCCCACATCCCCACATCCCCACATCCTCGTCCCCAATCCCCATCCTTCTGCTCCAGTCGATGGCTGTGTAATGGATGTTATGTTCTTGGCGGCGATCGCATGACAGGCGCATGTTGCAGCCGCTGGCATCCGCACCATTATGGCCAAGAGTCGCGAGCTGCGAGCTGCAAGTTGCAAGTTGCTGGCGAGTTGCAACCCACCGTGGCCCAATGCAATGCACATTCCCCAAAAAGCGTGTAATCAATAAACAACAAGAGCCATCGCCATCGGAGCTTCCCTCTCGGTCGCACTATCTGGCCGTCTCGCTTCCTCGGGATCTCTGGATGGGCTGGGATGTTATGGGATGGCATAGGATGGTATAGGTATAGGTATGAGTATCGCCTGGACCTGTGGCATCTCCCATCTGGCCGTGTAACCTATGGGAATGCCGTGGCGATTGCGCTCGATTGTATCTGTTTCGCTCTGCTCCTCGCTTTTGGTTTTACCTTAGTTTTTGTACCGGGATAATGATCCATTGTTTGCATCTTGAACTTGTTTTAAATGCGCTCTGGAGTCGCGGCTCCACGCGAAATATCCACTCCACTCCATCTTGTTTGCCGGCTGCCTCATCATCGTCAAGGCGTCGGCCATATCTGGAGCCTCAAGTGGCCGGAAAATTTACAGAATGGCATTTACATCAATTCCCTTAATTAAAAGTTATTTCTAAGCTTATTATAATAGGAATTTCGGGCATTCAGAATGGTTGCTAAAGGTCCTCAGAAGAATAATAATAAAATATACTCAAACTTAAGACCATTTTGATGTTTACTTAAATACTAGATCAATCACAGAGTTCCTAGCCAATTTAAAATGAATTACCTATTGGTAACAGATTTTAATTTATTTGGATTTGATTATATTTTTAAATGTAAATTATTGTAAGTAAAATTACTTTGAAATTTGTTCGGAAAAAGATTGGAAAATTTCAATTATTTTATTATAAAAGAAAACATCATTAACAAACAAATTTTTTTTCCGTATTTTAATTCCAATGAAATCAATTGATTTAATCAAAAATCTCCAAGTCATCAAAAGCCCCAAGGTCCATCAAAAATGTCCCAGCTTAAATCAAACCCAGCTGAAATTTGCATACAAATTTCGAGACTCAGTCTTTGAGATTCCACCTTCTGTGAAATGATCTTTCAGGGAATACCGAAATGTGTTAAGATATTCAGGGAGATGTCATCACGACCAGAACTGAAACGTTTTTGCATTTGGGGGCCAATAATTTCAGGAATTGACACAAACTAAATAAATCACTCACAAGGACAACACCCCCGTGTTCCCCCGGCAGGAATCCAGCCCGGATTTGGATTTGGAATCAGATTCGGGCTCAGATTCGGATTCCTTTTCGGGGATCGTGCAATACTTGTTGGCTGTCAGGATGGGCAACGTTTTCGGTAAGTTAAGGGAAAGATGCAGGGGCTATACGAAGTCCGGCCTAAATGACCCATTGTGTTGCTGGCTCGCTGACTTGCTGGCTCCTAAACAATTGTTCTCCGCCTGACTGACATCGGGTTGGGATGCTGTCGTTGTTCTGGTTTTCGGTTTTGGGAAGAAACAATCGATCGTTGGATCTGAAAGCGATCCTGTCGCTGCGACAAATATCACGCATGAATATTTAAAAGTTTACCTTTCCTTTTCCGCATAAAAAACACAAAGGTTCGCTGTAATTTATGGCCGTCAGAGGGTCTCGATTTTGTGGAATATCTGGTTGGTCAGCCAGGGCAGCGGAAAACAATTCCTAGCAAATCAGTTATGAAGGGTCTTCAGTGGAGGAGCGTGTACTCGAGGGCATTTCGCCTGAGAGTTTAGCACGTTCGCAGTGATTTATGGTCGATAGCAATCCTGCTGCGTTGATAACGCGGAGAGTTGCTTGGCGATCGCAATCTGTATAGTAAATCTCTGTGCCTTATCGGCGGCGAAGTCATTAAACGATTATCTTGCAATCGTTCAAAATTGTTTTATTATTAAAAGCTCGCCGGCTCGATGAGTTTAGGCCATTTGGCGATAGGGATAAGCCGGGCCAGTTGTGTGTCATGCCGAAACTCTTCCTTCTGATAGCGACAATAATGATGATGATAATGATTGCGTTGGCGGATTTACGGCACAGACATGAGTCTTGCGTCGTAAATCAGTCATTAGCTATCAATTCCGCTGATTGATTTACACGTTGTTTTTGATCGTTATTGATCATATTTTGTTCGTTACTTTTTTTCTTCCCGATTAGATTAGTATTATTTATAGAACTTTTATAAGAAACACTGATAAGAAAGCGAGCTTTCTATTGGATCAGGTTAGTTTCATTTGGCCGGGAAAGTTGTGGGTTTTAGGGCAACCTTTTTATTCTTAGAACAGCCTTAAGATTTTATTTAGTTTGATTTAAAAATAATTGCAACATAGTTGTGAAACTACACAGAAAAAAATTGAATAAAGATCAGATTGATATGTGCTGGTCAATTTTATATTTTTTAAAGATCAAGTTATTCATATCATTTTGATATAAATAAAGATTATGTTTACCTTATTTTACATTATTTGTTCAAAAAATAGTAAATTTAGTATTTCATATGATATGATAAAATATCAAGTTGATATGTTTAAATCATAAATTTGACATAAATTATATCGGCTTAAGGTAGTATTGATCCTAATTCATATCGATTTCTTTTTCTGTGTATGTTAGAAATGTTTACTTTGCAACTCACACTTCTTGGAATTTTTTTTCTATTTATTTTCTATTGGAAGCTTAAAATACAAATCAATCCCAATTCAAAACTCCATTCAAACACACCATCAAATTCTCATTTAATTTCATCTGCGGCCATTCTTTTCCATTCAGCGATCATTTTGACTTTTGTTGGACCTGTAGCAACTTAATCTGCATCTGCTATAGCCAGAAGCTCCGCCACCCCGATCCCGATCCCGAACCCGATTTCGATCCGATCCACTCCACATGGTCTAGAGTCGTCGCGAACCATAATTTAAATTTTCATGCGCATGCGCTGTCAATTGAGCGCAGTCAGGAGCAGCAGCCATAATATCACAACAGCAACAAGTCTGTTTAATGGCAGCCACGAAGCTCGGGGATTCGGAGTTCGGAGATCGGAGATCGTAGATCGGGGGAATAAAGATCGAAGATCGGTGGGGAAATTTAAATACAAACAACGGTCTGCAGACGAGGCCGCTGCGATGGCGCTAAATCAAACGATGAACACGAAATTGCCATAATGACGACACCAGCGGCCCTGCGATCTGCGATCCTCTGGGCCGACTCAAATTATATTGGTAAATTGCTAGCGCATGCGCCCCGAAAAAAAAAACCGTTGAACACTTGTTGAGACCTCTGGAGCTACTTGCGAAATTACCATCTCCGCCGTCTGAAATTATTGCACATGTTTGCCGTGATTCGCGCGGCACAGAAGCCGAAAACGTTCATCAAAAGTGCAAATTTGTGGCAGCCACTTGGCCCCAGGTTCCTTGGCTCCTTGGCTCCTCACTTGGGAGTTAGCAGGGAGTTATGGCCATGCCGAAATTCCACACAATGTCTCCACATATGCGGCCACTGATGGGCGAACAAAAGTCGCTTGGGTCACGATTTCGCTGAGAAGTCTAGGTGGAGTTTTTACTTTGGGGATGAGGAAGGGATTGCGTTTGGGTTTCTTCCGAAGACCACATTCTGCAGCAGTGAGTCATTCTTCTAAAAAGAAAAAGTTGTAGTCCGATTTCTTACGATTTTATCATCAACTGATGGCGTATGATCGTATTCACTTGCCGACGGCATTTTAAATGGTGGATTTATCTTGGTCTTTTCAGCCGGGAAGTAAAACTATTTTATTTTGGAAACAAGAAACCTATTCTTAAAACTGAAAAAATGTAATAGCTTAAAAATAATGATAATTAAAAAATTGAACGTAAAATTCTGGAAGAAAAGTTTAATTTGAACTGCTTTAGATAAGAAATAATTGTTTCCTTGCCTTATCTTTCATAATCAAAAGTAGGATTTCTAATTCAACTGCTGACAAAAAGTACTTTTAAAGCATGTTTTCATCCATAAAAATTTATAAAATTATTGTGATCCTATCAATAGTATGCTTGAGCAGTGCCCACTTTAACCAAGAACTTACAATTCGGGAAAATGGAAAAAAAGAAGACGTTCTGATGTACACCATTGAAGGAGTCATCCTGACGGCCAATAGAAATCTCAATCTGCCAAAGTCATGGCTGCGGGATATAACACTGTCGATCGACAACGGAGAGATCAAGGGATTCGTGCGATTGGACGGACGCTTTCTGATATCTGGAGTGCAGAACGGTAGTCACATCCTTCAGGTTGAGCACCCGGACATATACTTCCAGCCAGTGAAGGTGGAAATAACCGGGAGGGGAAAATACCGGGCCCGCAAGGTGAACTACATCCAGCCGTCGATTGTCAACCAAGTGCCATATCCACTGCGTCTCCAGCCCCTCGTCCGTCGAACGTATTTCCGGAATCGGGAGCAATGGCGCCTTATCGACGTCATTCTGAACCCCATGGTTCTGGTCATGGTAGTGCCGCTCCTACTCATGCTGCTTGTTCCCAAGATTATCAAGGACCCGGAGGCCAAGAAGGAGCTCGATAACATTCAGTTTCCAAAAATAAGCGACATGCCGGATTTCAGCGACATGCTGTCCTCGTTCCTTTCGGGCAAAAAGCGCATGGAGTCCGAAGAAAAGGAAATCGCAGAGAAGACTCCCAAAAAAAAACAACACAAATAATTTAACTAACGCAATATTAACCCTTAGTATTCCGTTTCCCAATCAATTAATAAATGGCATCTTGGTAATTCCATAAAAACTTTTTCTTTTATTTGATCACAATGTTTTCTTTTCCAATTTCATAACTCTTTGCCTAGGCAAGTGGCAGCCCTAACAAGGGCTCGTGTATTGGGGTGTGGGGTCGTCCAGCCTCCAATCCACCCCGATCAGCCGGCAAGCCACAGTCTTTCAAGGAATCCAAAGTGGCGCATTTCTGTTTTGCATCCTGAAATGATAAGAACAAAGGGGTATGATTAGTCAATGTTTTTATGAAAATATTTCTTATGTATTAACTATTCTGAATGCTTTATAAATTAAAAACTCAGATCGATTACCAGATTTTTAAAATGGAACCATTCTGGGAAATTTGAGATTTAAAATATGCTTCATTTCCACTATGAAAAGTTTCCTAAATATATACTTTATACTATTTTCTTTAATACTTTCAAGCTAGCGTGTAATTCTTTAGTTTTAATAATGGATAATTACCTTGAAAAAGCAGGCCTTGCTGCTCGCTGAAGGGCTGGAGGAACTGGACACGGCAGGAATCGTGTTGGGCCAAAATAACAACATCCCCCCCTGCCGGGCGGCGAATCTCAGATCATTCCATTCTCATCTGTACAGTCGTCATCACCACAATCGTCACAATCAGCGCCAAATCTTCCAGCTTCTTCGGCGGTTTCTCCTGTCCACATCCGTTTCTTTGTCCGGTTAATACAAAGTGTCGTCATGCCCGCCATCATTTTGCAGACAGATACATCCGATGGCTCCTTCCGTGGCACTTTGACTTGAATCTCGGTTCGCGAGGCCAGACCCACCCTGAACCCAGAGCCCAAAGCCCCGATTTGCGCAGAAGGAGGGCTTTCGGTTGTCGGATTCGGGGGGCGGAGGCGAGGCGCTGGCAAACCAAAAAATGTTGAAAATGCGTTTTGCTCGAAACAACGAAAACAAGGCAAACGATTCGGTTTCGCTTTTCGTCTCGGCTCGCGGGCTTAGGCGGTCTTCTCCTTCTTCACGCAGAATTGTCGCAGGGCCGCCAGTGAGTTTCCGCCGGAGCTGAGGTTCTCCGGCGATTCCGATCCTCCGGCGGCAGCCGCAGCCGCCAGCTTGGCCCTGGTATTGGCAGCTCCTGCTCCGCTGCTGCCCAGGGAATCGAACATGGACGACAGGGCGTTCAGCGAGTCACTGGGATACTTCTTGTTGCCCTCCGAACTGCCGTCGTAGGACTTGTGGCTGGAGGCGGGTGACTTTGGTGTAGCTGATCTCTGACTCTCGGCCGGACTTCGGGGCGGTAGCAGCCTGGTCTGGGGACTGGCCGCCGATGACGGTGTCTTCGGGGAGCTCCGTTCCACATTATTATTGTTATTGTTATTATTGCTGGCACTGCCATTGACCAGAGCTGCCTCCATTTTGGAGGACTCCTCGGCTTCATTTTGCTCATCGGCAAGCTCAGACTTGATCTCCATTTTAATGGGCTCCGATTCCAGCTCCCTTTCCTGCTTGATGGCCGGCTTGGATGGTTCCTCCTCGTGACCTCCGCCCCCCGTTTGCTGTTGCTGTTTCTCGGGGGTCGGGGCATCCAATCTCGGCCTGGCCTCCGCACTGCACTCGCTGCCACTGCGTTCGCTGCTGGTATACCTGTAGTGCTGATAGTAGGGATCATTGGTATCGATCAGCGGCTTGTTGTAGTCCACAGTCTCATCGATTCCCAGTCGTTTCAGTATGCTGGAGGCCACGGGCGAGGTGTTCTTGGTGGATGAGTTGGAGGGACTGCTGGCCGGCAGGCTGGCGTGTCTGGGTGGCGTATCAAAGCTGGTGGTGAACATCTGCTCGATGGCGCTCAGCACGGAGGATGCCCCGGGAGCCTTGGCATTTCCGTTCTTCTGCTCCACCAGCTCGGGGGATTTGTTTTTGGCCAGGAGCTGAGCAGCAGCCACCTTGGCCATTTCTTCGGGCGACTTCACGCCCGTAATATACTGCCGCATGCGTTCGGCAAAGAGAGCGGCATCGTTCTTATCCCCTCCACCCGGTCCCAGGCCGGGCTTTCCTTGCACCGCCGACTTTTCGTTCGCCAGATCGTCCTGGTTTCCACCGGCTCCACCCTTCATCTCCAGCAGTTTCCTAACTGGCAGCGATTTCTCGCGTTTCTTCGGAGCCGGACGCTTGCGAGCTCCCGCCGACTGCAGAAGCGGCTCGGCGTAGTGGTTGTTCTTGGCCATGTGGTTGCTCAGATCCCCCAGGGAACTGAAGGCCTTGTCGCACACCTTGCAGGTGAGAACGGCGCTGAGGGTGCGACTCTCCTCGGAGCTCAGACTGTTGTGACTCTCCTTGGCATCTGAGTTGGCATTGGCGTTCGCCGATTTGATGGAGATGCTCTGCTCCTGGGACAGGATGTTCGTGTAGTGCTGCGTCTCCTGCATGTGCTTGGTCATCTCGCCCAGGGAGCGGAAGCTCTCGCCGCACCGCATGCACTTGAGGATCTGCATGGCCTGCTCCACACCCTTGCCCAGCCAAACATTCTGGCCCCTCACCAGTTTTCGGGGCAGCGGCGTGGGTGGATCTCCGCGGTACTGGAAGGCGTTCTTCACATTCGCCGAAGGCGAGTGATTCGAGCCACTTCCTGAGCCGTGCTTCCGGAGGTTATGGTTCTGCGGTGGTGGCGGAGGAGCTGGGTGCTGGTGGTGGTGCTGCGGCTGGGGATTGTTGCTCGGCAGATTGCCGAAGGGCGGCACATTCACGCCGCAGTGCTTGCTGTCCTTCATGTGGGTGGTCAGGGCCTCCAGGGTGGGGAAACTCTGCTTGCACCACACACACCTGAAGACCGAGCTGGCCACCCCTTTGTTCTGCCAGTGCGACTGCCAGATGTTGTGCCTGGCCTTGGTCACTCCGCCGCCTCCGCCTGCTCCACCGCCAGCCGATCCCGATCCTCCTCCGGACTCGGAATTCTGGTTGGGCGGCGGTTGGACCGGACTCTTTGGCGGCTGGGCTGCTGCCTGCGGCGGTGTGGCCTTGGACGAGTGCATCTTTTCCTTGCTGCCCATTCCACTCGCGCCGCCCTTCACGATATCGGACATTTTCTCGAGCGGATCCACCACCAAATCGTTCTTGCCATTCCAGTCGGGAAATTGCCCGGCTCGGAAGATGTTGGCAGCCGCCACGGCCGCAAGATATGGATTGACTCCCGGCAGAAGCTGGCTGGCCGAAGGCGGAGCCACGGGATTCGCGGGCGGGCTGTCCGACTTGAACATCTTCTTCACCTGGATGTGGCCCAATTGTGGCTCCGACTCGTGGCCCCGTTTCCGGGTGCCCACGGAGAGATCGAGCGGATTGTTGGCTCCATCGTCGAACTCCTCCTCCTCGCCCTCGGAGGCGGGTGGCTCGGCCGATTCCGCCCGTCCATAGAGATTGGTGCGGAAGTCCAGGGCCTCCGAGTTGTTGCTCGAGGCCGTGGGCGAGGCCTGCGGGGGGAGCTTGAACGGAGCCGCCGCCTCGTTCGCCAGTGGGAGTGGCAGGCGCGGCCCCGCCCCCGCCGCTGCAGCAGCGGCCAAGGGGAATCCATACTGCTGGGCGGCCGCGGCCACCATGTGCAGGTACGCCTCCATCGAGGGCGGCTGGGCGGGCAGGGACTGCGGCACCGCCGGGAATGTCGAGTGCAGGTTGCTGGGCCCCACGCCGGGCATCACTCCGGCGGACAGGGCTGCGGCGTCCATCCGATGACCCACTCCGCCGCTGCCGCCGCCACCACCACCGCCGTTGTCCGACGAGTTGGAGTCGTGCGATGGACACCGCTCGCTGGAGTTCGCCGACTCCGTGGAACGCGGACGAGCTGTGGGCAGGGCTCTGGAAATAATAAGAAAAGTGATGTTATTAATTGAGGGTTTTATATTTTTTATTTATTAATACATTAATAATAATATCTACTTTGCAGGTTAATAGTCATTTATTTACAAAGCTAATGGGTACCCACAAAAAAATTTCATTGGTAAAATTAACCTATTCGGATAGTTACGTAACTATAAAACATAGTATTTTACTATTAAAAATAGTAACTTGTATTTTGTTTTTGCTTTGGGTACTATTTTATAGTAAGAGTACTATAAAATATGCATTTGAGAGTATTTTATTGTTGTGAGAGTAACTATTTGATTGGTAAAATTGACAATTCTGTGGTTGGGGACCGCTTTACTATTATATTAGTTAGATTTACCAATCGATTTTTTGGTTTTGTGTGTAATACTGTTATATAGATAAACTAATAGTTTAAAATAATGATATGTTATGAAATAATAATATAAAATGAACCAAAAACAAGCTTATTAAGTTAAAAAACACCTTTTATTCCCAATGAATAATTGAGAATGAATTTAGAACTTTTTCGCGTTCGCGTTGCAAACAATAAAGCTGTTCATTAGGGCCTAATCACCAATCTATCAATCCTCAAAAGCTTAATAAAGCAAAGATCCAATCGATAAGACTTTCTCTCTCCCCTTTTCGCCACCAGACTTTCACAGACAAAACTTCTCTGAGGTCGAGCGAAGCGGTAGATAAGCAATCAAGAGCATTGGAAATCTTTATAGCTCGGTTTATATTTCGTTTCGGGGTGTGCTAAATCATTCGCCGGCCAGGGGAACCCACAATGCCAACAATGGCAAACATATGTCAACATTTCGATTTGTTATTCAAATCTCAGAGCGCCATAAAGCAAAGGCGAGATACAAAAAGTATAAAAAATATACAAAACACAACAAAAAATGGAACTCTGTCGCAGCCAGCTGTGTTTTAGTCGGATCTCCCCCTCCCTCGAGGGTCGTAAAAATCTATATGGAACAATGGCGTTTAATTCGAGATGTTAGGCGTGAGTTATGAGCAAAGCCGATCATAATCGGCATCTGAGATGAGATCCGAATATTTGACAAACTCGGCGGCAATTATCATTTGGCTGGGCAGCCACAAATTCCACATAGTTTGCATAAATTAATTGGCCAGCTCATAAATGTGCATAAATAGAAGAAATAAATAAAGCAAATTTTATTGCCTCGCACGGCAGAGAAACCCCGAAAAAATAATAAGGAAAATGATTTGCCAACCGAGGAGAAGAGAAACCAAAACGCCCGAATTTATTTCCTTGATTTGTTCGAGTGTGTAACACTCAAATTGAAACCATATATAATTTTTATAGCTCCCATTGTTTGCTTTGAAAATATTTCACAGAAACATAATTCTGCGGCTTTCGTTTAGCTTATTTTGAATGATTGTCTGATTGACTTTGAAGTATATGCAAAATGTTATAAATTTTTGATGATTAGGTCTATATAATATTTGTGTGTTTCGCGTGTGGGCGTTGTGGGGGAATTTTACGACTGGTCGGGGCGGAAATAGCTGAACTTGATCAATAACAAAGAGTTAATGTGGCCCGATTTGAATGGCAATGGTATCGTGAAATCGTAAAATCGGTCTTGTTTGTCAACAATTTGTCATGTGCTATTGTTCGACAAGCGATCGCTCAGCGAAAAACTAACTTCTTAGGCGGCATTAAGTTGTTCGATTCGGAGGAGGTTTGTCACAAAGGCAGTTCGCCTTTAATTGATGGATAGTACACAACAGATCCCTGTTAGCGCAATATTGATGGGACCTTAAGGAACGTCGGAATAAAATCTGATTCATGTGCAGCTTACTTCGAACTCAGTCACCTGCCAGGTGACAGCATATCAAAGATAGTTATTACACACACGGTGCGATCGCTCACCGCTAATTAGCTATCCAGATGGCATGGGGCGATTAAGCCCGCATACAAAGCATTTTTCCCCCCTTTTTTTTGTTGTTGTTTTCTCTATAGAGTATAGTATGAAATACTTGGCAACAAGTTTTCCCCGCCAGCGTATCATAATCTGAAATCTCGTTATTCGATTAAGCTTAAATCAAAATGATTTATAAGCAACTCCTGCAAGTGCAGTTAATTACAAGTTGAAATGTCTCATTAATAATCGAGAGAGTTGCAGGTTGATATGCATCTATAAAGCGCAGGCTAACCCGAACAGTGGGATTATGTGTCTGGCGCCCACATTTGTATAGATTTTGGAGAAGTTTAAATGCAATTTTTTGTGTTTAGTTATACCTATCGAAATGTAGAAGAAATTTTTCATATCGGACCATTCGTTAAAAAGTAATACCCGATCAAAGTTTTATATATCCATCTCTTTCACACTCCCTTTAGCTGAGTGACGGGTATCAGATAGCCGGGACACCCACCCGACTATAGCATTCTCTCTTGCTTTAACTTGTTTTAGTATACTACCATCTTAAGATTTCCGAATATAAACTTATGTAACCCACTGTATTTGGTAAACAAAAACTAAGGCATGACTAATCCGTAAAGGTAACAGAGTAAATATTACTAAACTCGCACACAAACACACGCACAAATCAGCGGCAAATTGTGAACATAAATCTTTCCCGTAATAGGCACACACACAAACACACAGAGGAAAATGCGGGGAGAAAGATGGAGAAAGGGGGGTGGAGCAAACGAGCGGAAGAGCGGAAAAGATGGCAAGCAGAGCGTGGCGAATTTTGAGTTTTTCACTTTTCGCATGATTTATTCAATTCGGCTACGTCATCGCCTTGGAAAATCTTGAAAATTCACATGCATTTGCATGCCAAGCAACCGCAAGCGAGACAATTTGTCGCACTTTATTAGTAATACCCCCTTTTGAACCCTCTAAATACCTCGTAAAACCCGTTTTCAGCGCGCCACTAATTGTGTTCAGATTCTCAGACTCGAGTGCGAGTGCAAAAATGTATCTCAAACTTGTTTAATCATAATTTCATAGGCACTCACGGACACAGATACACAAACGCTCACACAAATTAATAGCCCAAAGATAGATCATCGAATTTATGCCGAATTTTCTGTTTGATTTCGTGTACTATCCCCACCACCTCCCCTGTTTTTCCATTACAAATCAAGTTTTCGTTACACTGCTCTTTTTTTCGGGGGTTCTGGTTTTTCTGATCTGCCTTACTGTAAATCAATATTTTCGGGCTCGGAATCAGAACTGTTGCGTTCTGAGGGTGGGTGCTGTTGTGATATATGGGCCGCGCTATTGGCGTGGGGCTGAATTTATAACGACAGGTGTGCGACGACGTCGGGGACGGCCAATGCCAATCATCAAATGCTCTCAGTTCTCAGTTCTCGACTATGAAATCATAATTTCTTGATATATTTATTTGGCCGATTTGGCCGAGAGTCTAAAGTAATATTTTAATGGGCCATTCAACAATTCCGGCTATCAGTTCGGAGTGACACAACGGAAAGTTGGCGGGAAGGTCTTTATTTCGATTAAAATCATTCCATGAGTGCTGTTCTATTTGCGGATGATTAATGGTGTGGAGTGTGAATTTAAAATATAGGCTGTTTCTGCAGCTAACAAGATGCTATATGAATTCATATGTGATGTGTACAAATATAAACTTGTGATTGAGATTTGGAAACATTTTTTGTATGTTTTTTAATTTTTTATTTCAAACATTGTATTTTTTAAAGTTAACCAACTAATCAAAAATATAACTTTACAATCTGTGCAAAGTTTACGAATCAATCTGAAAACCCACTGTATTTAATCATCTGAACTGATTGAAATCAAGCATATGCCAAGTCTTACCTCCCTAAAACAGTTCCTGTAACCATCTTATATATTTGAAAACATTTTTTGTATAATTTTCAATTTAAACTTGGTATTTTTAAAAGGTTATCTAAAATATAACATAAAAATCTGTGCAAAGTTTACGAATCAAGCTGAAAACCCACTGTATCTAATCATCTGAACTGATTGAAATCAAGCATATGCCAAGTCTTAATTACTTTTACCTCCCTAAAACATTACTCACTAGCTTTATAAGGAATATCTTCCCAGATAAGAACACTTACCCGGCATTTAGCGCCTGTCTGTAGATCTCGAGCATCAGAGCCTCGTGCAACATATTTAAATTTTGCTGAATTTTGACGGTTTGCGGGAACTTGGTTGGATTTGGGTTTTTTAGCAACCTACAAGGTTTGCTGGCGTTTCAACTTTGGAACTTAACTTAGTTTGACACAATATTCATAAAATTTGTTTGTTTGGTTTTTATTTTGTTTTGCACTTGGTACGTTGTCGTATAGAACTTTGTTGTCGTAGCGTATAACTTTGTTTAATTTGTGTTTAGTTTAAATTTATAAATTTTCATATGGCAGACAAAAATGACGTTTAAATATTTGTTTTGTTTTTGTTTCGAGGCGTTTGTATTTCGTATTTGTAATTTGTGTGTTGTGTGGGGTTTAAATTTAATTTAATAATTGCATTGAATCGTATACTTCGTTTAGGTTTGTTGGTTTAAGTAACTGCTTTACATAGTGTAAGTGTAATTTTGGTGAGCAAAATACCGTTTAAATATAAATATTCGTAATAGTTTATCTTTAATTGTAGGTTAATAAATATATTTCTTGTGGTATATCTTTAATTTGTGGTTGTTTTACGTATACTTTGTTGAACCATTTGTGGGGCTTTTTAGTTGTTACTCGTGCGTTTGTTTTTATTCAGTCTTGATCGAGCATTTTCGTTCGAGAGTTTTCTTGGATCTTCCTTTGACTAGATATGATGGCGGCTGCTCCTCGAAAATACGCGTTCTCCTGTCAACTCGTATCACTTGGTATTTCAGTATCTTAGTATCTTAGTATCTCAGCGGAACACGCGTTTCGCGATGTGCCTGCGTCCTGTCTTTCATCCGGATTCCGTGGTTACCGAAAGAAACTCAAAAAGCGAATGAGCGTCCAAAGGCGAATGGATTCTGCTGGCCGGGTTCTTTCGTCACTAGCCTCTGCCGCTGCCGCCGCGCTGCTGCTGCGCTGCCGCCGCTGTCAAACTGACAAACAACAACGATGCGCTGCCGCTCTGCCGCCGCTGATTGATACGGATGAAAATGGAAATGGAAGAGGAACAAGGCGACGGACGCGGACGGGAAGTGCAGCGATTGGAAGCTGCGCTGCCTTGACGAGCGAACACGAAGCGCGCGATTTTGGCGACGGCAATTTCTGATTCGATTTTGCGTCCAGGCGACGGCTGCGCACTTGTGTGTGTGCTGCGTGCTGTGTGCCACCCACACACTCGCAGGACAGCTGTCAGCGTGATTAAATGTGCTGCTGTCTCGCTCGCGCGCGCCGGCTGCGCTGCTCTGGCTAATTAATTACCGTACGGTTTTTCTAAACGCCGCGCGAGGAACTTTCCCGTGATCGTACGCTGTAACGGTTTAACGGTTCAAAGTGGAATGGAAGAGAAGCCGAGAAGCGGCCGAAAGAATCCCATTGCCAGCCGTGCGGCTGGCGAGCGAGAGAGAGCGAGAGCGGCGCGCGAGAGCGGAGCGACAGCGCAGCCGCCGGGCTCTCTTTTCCCCTGCGCGCCAATTGGAACTGTTTACAGCGAACGCCTGGAACTGGAACAGGGGAAATCGCTCCCCAGGCGCCCCGTCTCGCTCGCACCCAAAATGTGTGAAATCTGTTTTGTCGTTTTTCGTCACCCTTCTTCGCCTGCTCTTGTCCCTCATTCCGATTCCGTCACAATTAAGATTTATGACAGTTCAAAACAAATTCTCTCGCTCGCATGCGCCGGCCCGCTCGCACACATTCAAATTTTCTGCCGTCTCTGTTTTTCGTTTTTCCTTTGCAAAACAAACAGTGGTGTTGCTTTTTTTGAGCTTTTCGTCCTCGTCACTTTGAGTGCTCTGCCCTCTCGCTCTCGCCAGCCCCTCTCCCACCGCTGTCAACTTTTGTTCGCTTTTCTGCAGCTTCTTCGTGGATTTCGCTTCACTTGACATGTCAGTCTCGCTGTTTTCCTTTTTTCCGACTCTTTTGTTTCGTTGCATCGCCGTGCGAGCGAGACGGAGCGGGAGCGACAGAGAGGGTGCGAAAGGAGGCGAAAAGGGTTGGGATGGATTCCCGAGCGTTTTTCACTTGGAAACAACTTTTTCCACTTTTCTTTTTGGCTGCGAAAACAATTAAATTAGCGACACTTCGGCCGTTTGAAAATCTGCGAAATGCCACAATTTTATGAGCTGAATTACTGGGAAATTCCTCGGGCTAAAGTTGATGGAAAATCTTGTTTTTAAAGAAATTCTACCGTTAATTAAATTAAAAATAAATTTCTTGGTTTACAAACAACATTATTCAAATATTGTTTTTACCACACAAATGAAATCATTTTTCTTTTACAAAAATGGATCAGTATTTTTCACTAAATCTAAAAACTTTAAAAATGATTTTCATGTTTTATTTTTGTTGTTTAAAAAACCCTAGTACTTAACGGCTTTTAAGCAAGATTTTTTACCAACATTGTATCATATCCTTAAGAAATGTATTAAGTTGATTCGGTGCAAAGCGATTCATTTTCCAAAATTTTGAGATACAGATAATGATAGTTCTATTTTTAAATTTAGATAGATTAATTAGTACAACACTACGAATTTATTATTTCTTTTGAATGTTTTCAAAAAAGCAAAAACCTGGCGAACTGCGGGGAATGAGGGTTACCTCGAAGAAGTTTTGAAGTTGTATGCCTTGAAAGTTTTGATTCATATATTTCAATTTTCTTTGGAATACGTTGAATGACTTTTAAGTTTATTTCGAAACGAATAAATAAATCTTATGAATTTGCCATAATTTGTTTTTCCTTTTTTTGGGAAGAAATTAAAATTCTGACAGTTTGAACCACTAAATTATGGTCGTTTCTCAAAGAAGTGGAAATACCGTTTGAATTATTCCGGATTTCATGCCATTCATGAATTTATTCAATTAAAATCAAAATTAAAATTCATTCTATTCTGTTTAACTCAAAATTCAAGCTGATTCATTCAAAAAATACAAAACAGTACAAAATAATTAATTGAATAAATTCACGTAGGTAACGATGTCAAGTTTTTTACTGTTTAATTTTTCCCAACTTCGTTAATGTTTCTATAAACTTGTTTAAAATAATATAAAATACCACATCACAATTAAACTTCATTACAAGTGGAATTTAAAATTTAATATTAGAAAAAAAATGGTGCTGAATATCAGATTTAAAAAAATGTATTTAACATACAATCCAACAATATTTGTTGATTTCTGATCGATAAATTGCAAGTGTCAACTATATTTAGAGAATTGGAAACAACTTTAATTGACCTTAATACAATATTTTCATAAATAACCCCTTTTAATTCAATTTCCTTCGATCTTTTAGTGACTTTCTAAGTCTGCATTTAAAATAGCACGATAAGGGCCGTTTTCTCGTCCGTTTGTTAAATTTAAAGTAGGGTTAAAACCTTGAAATCGTATGATAAATTAGAGTTGTAACCCTACTTTAAATTTAACAGGCGGACGAGAAAACGGCCCTTAAATTGTTATATTTAAATACGTTTGATAAATTAGGTTAAAATGATTTCATAAATGATGTAAATATTATTAAATAAATTAGTTAATTTAAAAACTATTTTTAAAATCAATTTTAATTAAGTCCATAATTAACAGTATTCCATTTCCAATTTGATTTGGAATTTCCGCGGTTATGGTCCATTAGTGGTTCTGGGCGAAAAGCTTACATTATCCGGACTTTAAGGCCGGCCATAGTTGACGAATGCCTGGTGGAGCCATAAAAGTAGCCATCACCGGCGATACTTGAGTGGAAATGGTGGACGGCTTGTCCGCCTCTTCAGCTTATTTGCCGCTGATTTTATTGATCACTGGCTCTGCGGCCAATGGGGAATCCTCGCTGCACTTGTTGCTCCCAAAAACGGGCTCACTTAAAGGCTGGGGAACGAATCGTAAAAGTTTTTACGATCCACCAATTAACCGATAATAATCAAATCACTTGGAACCACTCGAGCGGGAAGGAGAGAGGTAATGAGGCGGGAGCAGCCATTGCTTCTGGGGCTCCATCATCATCCTCACCAGAATCAGAATCCTCGGGGTCCCTGGGGCAATAAATACTTTTACGATTCTATAATTTGATTTGGGCATTTTTATTTAATATTTCTTCTTCTCCATACACTGTGACAGGGAGATCTCATCGCGATGCCCGTCTTTTCCCTCTATCTATTTGGCCGCGGCACATTAATTTTTTATGTGTTCGATCGTTAAAATTCGTTTGATAAATTATTGTTTGGAATTCGATGCTAAAGGTATCCGCTGGATACGCAAGCATCCATGAGCATCGTGTTTTGAGCGCTATAGGAATTCGGAATACTTTATAAGACCACAAATCTAGTTTCTAAGCTTCCATTTTATTAACTTGCATTTTTAATATTTTTTTATGTGTAAATAAAGCTTAGCTTTGAAACCTTAATAATTTAGTATGACTAAAATATTAAGATTGCAATACAACTAATTTCATAGGATTATTAAATGAATTAATTATTATAAATTAGTACAATAGATACTTTTTGTTTATTATGACAATTACAATTACAATTTGATTATTTCTTATTTAATGACATAATTTTTAAGCTGCGAATAAAAGTTCGCATTAATATTTTTATCTATAATTTTTTATCTTTATCTTCTAATGTTGATTTGTTTTAAAAGGTTTGAACACTTTCTTTTAATCAATCCAAATTAGTGCTGCCAACAAAAAAGGACAGATGTTAAATAAAACGCAAAAAAAAACAAAATACAATATTTTTTTAAATACAGAACACTTGACATAGGGACATATTTCCGGAAAATAAGAGTTTGATGGAGCTTATCTGGTAAGATCTAATAAATTATTAATGAATCGGTCCTAAAAAAGGATAGAAATGTCAGCCCTGATCCAAATACACCGCAAATACAAATGGCAAACAATTAATTTAATGAGCGAACACAGACAATCAAGAGCTTAAAAACTCATCAAGCGTGTGCTAAAATTCATAAGGAAAAAATTAAAAATGCAAAATTAAGAACAAGAATATAATGCGAATTATCAGAGTCTTTGGTGAGCGGCATTCGTCATTGTCCGAGTGTCAACGCTTCCGTTTCAGTCCAATTTCGGTGGCTGGGCGAAGAGATGACAACAAAGCAGATCGGACGGACCTATACGAGATATAGTATACGATAATATTCGCCCACGAAGTCTGCCATGAGTTATTTCGCAGCGGCGTTGTCAAATGGAACGATTCTGCTCAAGATTTTGATCGCGGCAGTGCCTCGGATTTATTTTTAATGGAAGATTTCATGGGGCCGAGGGATTAACTCTTTCAACCGACGCCATCCAATTTTGAATTATTAAGAGACGTAAATCTCGACCAACAAAAGTCAGCTAAAGCTGAAATATTACTTTGATGAGCTGCGGAATATGCGGTGTATACATATACATTATAATGATCCATAAAGCGATCCACGTGTGGGTTTGTCAACAGCATTTTTGGGCGCTTCGATAAACTAAAATCTCGAATCGATTGCGAAACTCGTCTGCGAAATTATTTTTTTGATCAATATTTATTCATTCGATAAATCAATCAAATAAATTACAATTAACGAAAAGTCATAAAAATGAATGGCACAAAAAGCAGGCAACGAATAAATTCGATATGAATATGAGAAATCAAAAAGCGCCAGGCCAGAAAAGAGAAGACAATCAAAAGAGAGACACATAAAAGTTAAGAAGTTGTTAATTATAAATGTGAAATTTATAGCGCCACTCTTGGCTAGAAAAATTCCACAGATTGATCATTGGAGCTCTCCAAACGACTCTCGATGACAACTAGAAATCGAAATCTGGTTTCGTTTGGGCCCCAGGTTCGTCTTGATCAAAGTGTATTTTTTAATGGCCAAAAACCGAACAATTCGGATCGTAAAACATTTATTCAAATTATGACGAAGGCGATCGCAAAGATTTCGCTTCGTTTCAACTCGAGTTTCGACCAGTGGCATTAATTAATGCCAAAAAAAAAAACGCACACTAAACAAAAGATCATTAAAAGAAATATGTCTATATATGTGATCCGCTAAATGTGTGTTTCGGTTTAAATAGCCGAGCATTAATTTTCTAAAGACCGATGAGAGAAAGATCAGCCGCGAGTTTGGCACTTAAAACTAAAGGTTCGTAAATGGTCATCATTAAATAGAAATTTGTTCCAAGTCTCGGGTTTTATTTGAGTCGCCCAACTTGCTAATGCCGGGTGACAAATTTAAATAATTGAACAGTAATAAATTAATGCTGAAATCGAGAAGAAATTGAATAAAATCTAGAGCGTTCGGCAGCAGTTTTATTGGTTTATTATACCTGTTACTCGTAGAGTAATTTCGGAGGAGTATAAATGCAATTTTGTTGTGTTTAGTTATACCTATCGAAATGTAGAAGAAATTTTTCAAATCGGACCATTCGTTAAAAAGTTATACCCGATCAAAGTTTTATATCTCCATCTCTTTCGCACTCCCTTTAGCTGAGTGACGGGTATCAGATAGCCGGGACACCCACCCGACTAAAGCGTTCTCTCTTGTTTTTTGAATAGATTCTAGAGCAATGAATATTATAATACATTAAATAATCTACGAAACACCAACCGAAACAGCTAGAATTTGCGACCGCAAATTTACGATAAAAATCAAGAGGCACAAATTTGGTTTACTTTATAGCTGGGATTAACGGTTTTACATGCAATATGGTATCAACGCTTCCGGAAAAATAGTTGAAGCAAAATTTAAAAAAATAACAAAGTTATGAGCGGCCGTGTTAAGCTCTGCGGGATCAGTTGACAGACTGGATGGTAAATTAAACAGCAGCGAAACAGATGGGCCTGCTAAAGAGGAGGTCGAGTGGAAACCAAGCATATAAAGTCGGACGAACCAGCGAAAAGGGATTTTAGGATATTCCGATATTTTATAGTTTGCGCTCCAAAAGTGAGCTCGAAAGTTTACGACTCTCCCGTTCAGCGGTTATTGGATTCAGAAGTGTCTCCCTCTGACCAATGCCAATAAACAATTTTAATTTAATGCAAACGATTTCGGACTAAATGTAAAGCCGGTTCAATATTGTTGACTTACTTAATGCACTCATACAATAAATTTCGTTCAGCTTTCGATGGGTTCAATTTATTGCCAAAATCTATTTACGTGGATTTGACTCATTTTATCTTGAATGAAGGTTACTTGCGGGAGGATTTAATAAATTAATAATTGATTTTAAATAACTTTGTATGTACAATGTACATTTGTATAACCCTATTTTTTGCACTATTTTTTTATATTATATCCAAAATATTTTATGCCTTCTTAAAAAGCTCATACACAAAGTGTTCGGTTCACTATTTCAAAAATTTTATTTAAAGATTTCTGATGTGATAATAAAACAAGAGAGAACGCTATAGTCGGGTGGGTGTCCCGGCTGTCTGATACCCGTCACTCAGCTAGCAGTGCGAGGAAGATGGATTTATACAACTTTGATTGCGCATAACTTTTTAACGAATGGTCCGATTTGAAAAATTTCTTCTACATTTCCATAGGTATTATTAAACACAATAAAACTGCATTTTTACTTTTCCGAAATTTTTAAAGGTGTGGACCCCAAAAAATGGCTTAAGGCGATTGTGGGCGTTAGAGAGATCGTGGCACCTTTTTGAAACAAATTTTCGCTGCGTTGGAATTCCTAGAATCTGCATGCAAAATGCCAATCCTCCAGCTTTTATAGTTTCCAAGATTTCAGCGTTCATACGGACAGACAGACAGACGGACAGACGGACAGACGGACATGGCTATATCGACTCGGCTTTTGACCCTGATACTCTACGAGTAACGGGTATAATTATCCATTAATTTTAGAAAAATCGCCATACAAATTTATAGTTACCATATTCAAGAACTTTTTTTTTTAAATCACAAAGATATTCTTAGATATTGCCACTGACTAAAAATCGATCGAAAATACATATTTTATTTTTATTATTAGAAATTGGTAAGATGGTCTCTATAAAGTCTACAATAGATGTATGTACTTTAAATTGATTCGGCATATAAACAAGCCCATATTTCTGATCAGCATCCACATCGGCAGTCGGCAATCAACAGCAACATCAACATCCAAATCTGCATCCACATCCTCAATGCCAAGCGTCGATGACATGAAGTCGTCTGTGTGCCGCGCCTGCGCGCCTTTTCTTCGACTTCGTCAGTTTCCTTTTAGTCAGGTTCAGGTCTCTTTCTGGACTCGATTCGATTTGGTTTGCTTTGTTCTTGGCCCGAGCGTTATTTATGTGCATCATTATAAAGTTGCCCATTTTATTGGGTCGCCCTCGAATAAATAAGGTTCAATAAAGTTGTTACTTTATATTGACACTCGCAGGCGGCAATCGCTCGTCACTTTCGGCGATCGAGCTCGAGTCCCTTCCTGTGGATCTCCGGCCTGCTGTTTATTTATGTGAAAGTCTTGAGAAAGTATTTCCCCTTTGGACGGCGATGCTGTCCGATGTCGTGTTTAGTGCGGTCGTAAAATCTGGAAATGTCTCCAATATGTTTGACTTTTTATCAAAGCCCATCTGGTTACGCCCCAGAATTGGACCTGCTATGCCTATATTGTACATATGGCCCTGTATGTAAGTCCGATTTTTACGATCGTGTTCATTCGACTCGGTCGAACTCGAAACGAAAATTGTGATATGATTTTATTTAGTGCTCGGCTTTATGATGTGTTCTCCCCCAACTGTGTTTAAGTTATGCGATTACCATCTCAAGTTTATTTGGCTTGTTAACCAAAGTTGTTCAACACACACAAATTAAAACATAAAGATTTTATGGTGGATCAGTTATTCTTGAAAGTTAGTTGTCATTGCTCAAGACATAAAAATGTCTACAGGTCTAGAATTCAAAACTAACGTTTTATGGTTTCACCATGAATTTATATGGTGTTTTATTGGGCTAAAAGTTAGTCACTCCAAACTCTACACACAAAAAAAAAACTTTGTAAAATCAACTGTTATAATTGTCAATCACAACCACAAAAAATAGTCAATTCTACTAAGTAAATAGTTACTTTCACAACAACAAATACACACAATTAGACAAGACACACACCTATATCCTTGACAAAATTTAACATTTTTTGTGGTTGAGGTCTTTTTGACAATTTTTTGTTTTTGTGTAGTCCACAACAAATTTAAGCCCTTCTTTTTTTATTGCGCTTTAATCTAAACTTATCTTGGTTTTAAGTCATATAAATATATTACTAACTCGATTTGTTAATTCTTTAAGGATATTAAATAATATTTTTAATTTTGTATGCCCATTTTGCATATTTTAGAAACACAAATTAGAAATAGCTTTTATATCATTTATTTTATTTTTTTATTCGAAATAATTCATTTAAATTTTATTTATTTTACTTTATTTTATTTTATTTATTTTATTTATTTTAAATTTTTTTAAACATAATGTTGTTAAGACCTTTGTACATCATTTATTTCTGTGGTTCTTCATTAAGTTCATTAAAATGTGAGCCCAGCGTTCTCGGGAAAATATCCCCACTTATTTAACCGACGAAGAACAAAAATATTTCACAATCTACTTTATTTTTCGTTGTCGAAAAGTATGCGGCAATAATAACTCAGATTTTGTGGCTGTTAATTTTTGACACCGCCATCAGCCGCAAACACAACAATAATTTTGGGTGCATGGGGGAGGGGGGGCTTGGGGGGATTGTTTATTTTAAATCAACGCCTAGCGCCGCCAATTATCGATAAAGCGATAAAGATACAGAATAAAAACTATGAAGTGGTGACCCCATACAGTCACAGTCATAATTATGACGTCAGCTTGTGTATGCTGTGGTTTGTATTTTCCTTTTTGCCTTTTTGGCCAAAGTGCAAATAGCGCCAGATGCAAATCCAGCAGCGAGAAGCTGAAATTCGGTTCGGATTGGATGGGATACACAGACCATTTTTGGAGGTGTGGGTGAGTTAGTGGGTGGTTTGTGGGTGGGTGAGTGAGTGGGTGTGGGGGGCGCCAGCGGTGCGGCAATGGCTCAAAGGTGAAAGCGGCGCGAAACCCTTTGATCACCGCTGACTGGCCTGACTGCCCTGACTGGCTAATTGGTCCGATTGTGGGCGCTGCCTCTTTGTAATTGATAACGCGGACACATATTTATGTATCTTTTATATGGCATTTGCCAGCGGCACATCCATCAACGGTCTTAGCGCCTTAAATCACTTAATTTGCCTCGTTTTGTTTTCAGCCTTAGTTATATTTTTTTCCTTTCCCTGCTGACCAGTGGCCAAAGCCGAAGTCTTGCGGAAGGTTTTACCGCTACTGACCGCACTTTACCGCCGCGCAAAGGCCCATTGATCGATTGTGAATTTGGCAATAGGCCGGCTCGCGCAGGCCGGGTTTTGACGGATTAATTCTCGATTCGGGCCCAAAGCGCATTATGATGGATGGTAGACGACGGATCACCGTCGCGACGATCGCTCTTTCATTCACCGAGCTTAAGT
This sequence comes from Drosophila prostipennis, assembly GCA_037075205.1. Lineage (NCBI taxonomy): Eukaryota > Metazoa > Arthropoda > Insecta > Diptera > Drosophilidae > Drosophila > Drosophila prostipennis. The sequence continues at coordinate 637,437 of JBAMCJ010007674.1, read as the reverse complement.
TTTCGCCCGGTTGGAAAATTGATTGAGCCACCAGCCAGCGTGTTCGCCTTTTAGCAGGTGATATATATATTTTCGAAAACTTTCGGGCTTCCAACAAAAAGAGCGGCGCTAATAATTCATTTTCTCCTCTCGCCGTTCCCCAAGTTGATTGATGTCTCAACAAAAGCGGAAGGCAAGTGCAAGTGAAATCGAGTTTATAAAATAAAATTAAGCAAATAAACTGTCTCGCTGTGACGCTGATGTATGAATGGGTTATTGTTTTAGGGTTCTGCCGTGATTTGTGGGCGCACATATAAACACGCTGCTCTAAGTGGGTGGTGGCAGTGATCAATTGACCTGGGCCCATTCAAACACAATTGCAATCGGATGTATTAACCAATCGGGTTATTTATTGTTGTACCTGTGCCGGCTATGCTCTAAGATTTATTTGCTCTTTCCTTACGTTCTAATTTTAATTTTAGAATTTTTAAATATTTAAATATACATCTATTTTTATTTTTTTACTTTTTTAATTTGGCTAAATATATTTAAAATAATATTTTCAATTTTTTGAGGCTTGAAATGTGTTTTTGGTTTATTATATATATGGTTAATTTGTACCTCACACTCGGCTTCTAATTATTTCCGAATTACTTTGAATTTTTATGACAATCCGTTCTGGGTAGAATTTGCTACTGACCATTTTTTATTGTTCCTATTATATTAGTTTAGATTATATACAAAAATAATTTATTTATTACTTTTTGAGCTTTTAAAGATTTTATTTTATTGCTTTTTATTTTGTTTGGCCAAGTAAATTCAGCATTTGTAATTCAATTATTGGAAAAAACTGAATTAAACATTCAGCAATATTCATAGCATTTTTGTGAAAAATCCCCATCTAATTAAGTTGGCCTGGCCATCTAGAAAGCATCTCTAAAATTCAGGTACGGGGTTTCAATTGGCTGCCCCCAAAAACGGATCGCGATGGGTGTTCCACCATTTCGATGGCGTTAATTGGCCCAAAACTGAAAACCCATATCGATATCCCCTGCGTGCACCCTATCTTCGCCGGAGAGTGCTCGCCAGGTAATGATTTCTGATCCGATTCCTCTCCTCGGGTATTTATTTATTTTCACTCGCTTGCGAAAACAACAAACATGCAACATGTTTAAAGTTTTCTTAGTTAGCTTCGGGTTTTATGCGCTTTTAATGGGCTAGAACTGTGGCTGCACGAGGGGCTGGAAAATAATTTAAGAGTGGGCCATAAATACCAGAAGCATTGCTCATAAATCTTTCACTGATTTCGCCGGCCAGCGATTCAATTGGATGCTTAGGCATTTTACTTTTCGATATTTGTTTTGATTTGAGGAGGCGCTGCTGCGCATCTCGGGGATACTGGGATCCAACAGGCCATATACCATATACCGTACAACAGATACAGATACAAATACAGAAATGGGCCAAATGGGTTCTCGCCCCCTTACACAAATCAAAACATCTGTCAGTCAACGCTCGCTGCCTGACAACAATGTTGAGATACAAATTATCTAAATTGTATCTGCACAGAGCAAATGCATCTTGTGGATTTGTTTGTTTGTTTGTTTTCCACTCGGATTTGCTTGGATTTTCCACTAACCCTCCTTGTTTTCCTTGATTGGCCCAGCGCTGAGTTTTTCATTCCCCGTCGCGTGGCTTTCCATTTTCCATTTTCCGATTGCCGTTCTCCATTTCTCCTCCCGATCTCCAGCAATTACTCAGTGCTGGCACTTCAAGCCCGAGCGGGCTCCGTGGTGAGAGATTTCAATTTAAACATTAAACTGACAGATTTATCAGGTATTAGACGATACATGCGTCAACGCTGAGCCATCGCACTCTCTTGGCCCTGATATCGCTATATATGTATTTGCCTATATATATGTCCGATTCCAGTTCTGAGTCCCGGGCCCCCGCAAGCATGTGAGGAATGTGTAAAAGCCAAGTTGGCATTGAATGGCCTCAAAAGTCACACTGTTTAATGGTGTTCTGTAATGGGCGAGGGTGTGAATGAAAAGTGCTTGATTTGCCCCCCGAACGTTCTTCTCCGATGGCTTTAGGATTCCGATCATGTGTTTCTAATCGCTACAAATTGCAATGTGTGTTAAATTGTATCTCTCTCTTTAATTTAATTTTTAATCTATATAAAAACGGGTTTTTGGGGTCTAATAAGTCTGTAAAGTGGGTGAAGAATTATAAATTCATTTTGGAAAACAAATATTTATACCCGTTACTCGTAGAGTAAAAGGGTATATTGTATTCGTGCAAAAGTATGTAACAGCTAGAAGGAAGCGTTTCCGACCCCATAAAGTATATATATTCTTGATCAGGGTCACTAGCCGAGTCGATATAGCCATGTCTGTCTGTCCGTCTGTCCGTCTGTCTGTCCGTCTGTATGAACGCTGAGATATCGGAAACTATAAAAGCTAGAGGTATGGTATTTGGCATGAAGATTCTTGGAGTTCCTACGCAGGGCAAGTTTGTTTCCAGAAGGTGCCACGCCCCCTCTAACGCCCACAATAGTAAATATACGATTTTAAAAATTTAAATATTTCGGAAAAGTAAAAATGCAGTTTTGTTGTGCTTATCAATACCTATCGAAATGTAGAAGAAATTTTTTAAATCGGACCTTTCGTTAAAAAGTTATAGCTGATCAAAGTTTATATCTCCATCTCCCTCGCACTCCCTTTAGCCGAGTGACGGGTATTAGATAGTCGGGACACCAACCTGACTATAGCGTTCTCTCTTGTTTCTTCTACACTGATAACAAAAAAGAGATCAAATGATAACTGCTTTTGTGAAATTCCGTATCCACTGTTTAGCATATCACTTGATATATGGTTGTTCAAAAAATTTATTTCCGATAGTATCGATAATATCGATAGTGAAATCGGTGGCCAAAATAATCGATAAAGTCCAATATAGATGTTTTAACAACCCTAACTTGAAAGGTTAAAAAAAATTAAAAACATTATTAAATATAGATTTTAAAACAAAACTGTGTTTTATTACACGGATCCATGACCTTGAGCCAGCCAAACAAAACATTATTATTTCGAGAATTTTAGAAATATCCGCTTTTGCTCGTTTACTCTTTATATATCGATATATCATATTGTTTTCGAAGTGAGAGTAAATCGAAATATACAATTTTCAATATCTATTTTACATTTTTAAATTTGCCATTTTTCTGTGTAAGTGAAATGATCAATAAAATACTAATATTAGTGTTTTATTCGGGTTTAAATTTAACATCCCAAAAATGTTAGATAATGAAATATTTATTTTTGTTTGTCTTTTGGTTTTCGCTGGGTTAGGTGGATCAAGTGGTTCGCCGACCCACTTTAGGGGGCTATCTGAATCTGTGACTGTGCGCCTAGCCGCAATCGTCATCATCCATCAATCAAAAGTGCTGGCGGATGTCCAAATGACTGACTGGTTGGCTGGCTCCTTTTTACCGTTGCGTGTGCTTGGATGACGCAGCGCACTTGCTGACCCCTCCCCCTCCCCTCCCCGCTGGCGCCCACTTCTGGCGTAGGTTCGTGGCTTAATCAGTCGAGGCCCTCCGACATTTGGCCAAATGTCGACCGATCGATCAATCAGCCATCCATCAGTTGAAACAGCAAAAACAAAGAGAGTTGAGTTAAGTTGAGTTGAGTTGGTTTTCGAGGCGTTTTACTCTTTTTTCCGTTGATTGATAGCTGGGCACTGCGACAAAGCTGAACGCAAATTTACTTAGCCGCATTTGTATCGATTTCAGTTCGGCTCTGTATCATTTCTATTTCGGAACATGTGTCCAAGATAATGGGCCACAAATCAAGGTGTCACCATTTCACTGTTGATATTGCTAATGGGCGCCAATAGCCTACATTTGCTAATAAAAAGTCAAGGAAAGTGAAGCTGCATGTTGTTATAATAATGAATCAAAATCAACAGTGAAATAATTAAATTAAATATTTATAAAATGCATTTTTGTAGGCCTTAAAATAGATGAATATCTTACTCCTTTCTAACTGGTAAATATGCATAAAATCCAATTTATAATACTTGACGTCTTATTCACAACCAATAAAAATCAATTATAAAATCATAAAATTATTCAATCAATTAAATTATAAATAGAATTTTTGATGGATAAGAAATAAGTGATTTTCAATGATTCTTTTATAACGGTTCGGAAAACGCAAATTGTTGGACATAATACATCAAAAATATATTACCAGCAAATGTCAGTGCCCTTAAATGAATGGAACTCATTACTTATAATAATGAACCGATATGAAAGAGTGCCCCACAATGATTGACAGCAGTCAAAAATGTTGCTCAAAGCCAGTGGATGGTTACTTTACCATACCGGCAAAATCGCGCAACTTCATTCCTATAAATATTCTAAAGAACAAAATCGTAATGTTCGTCATAGATTATTGTACTGCAATATTTGTATACGTTTAGTCAAAATTGCATTATTGTGGAAGGATATTCCCGCTGCTTTAATCGTCGTGTTATCTTTCTGGAAACTTACATTTGTAGACAGTCTAGAAATCTATTTATTACTGGGTCAATTAATCCTGCCATTGAGTCGCTTTTACATGCTGATGACCCTAATATGTCTCACCCATTTAAATTATTATCAAAAAAAAATTAAGAATATTTTGAATCAAATATCAAACATAACCAGTGAGATGGAAAACTGCAACTTTGCTGAGAATTCATCGAGGGCAACACATTATATGCTTCCTGTTCTCTTTATTGTGGCCATCACCCGCTTAACTTTGGATATTTCACTGTTTTTCAATACTGTTGTATTTTCCACTTTTACACTGTACCACAACACCCTATTCAGTCTTTGCTATATCGCATTGGGTGCAAACCAAATAAAACTGATTGAATGGAGAAAAAAATGTCGTTGTTCCTAAATAAATTCGTTGACAGCTATCGATCCAGAGTTGAAATGGAAAAATGTTTAAGCTGCCTACGCGTAAACTTTCGTATTCTACAACTTCAAAGAAGTTACTTCGACATTTTGGATACTTTTTCCCAAATCATACCATTTTTGATCATAAACTTTTTGAATACTCGGTTTGTGTCTTCGGTCTTACACGGTGTAAGCATTTCGACCTTGTGTTACTTGGGTGACAAAAAAGAGAGATTGGAAAATGTATTTTCAAATCTAGTTTTCAAATCGAGCCTCTATGCCAGCAGATAGGAGATTTTGGAACCAAAGGAGTACACAATAATGGTGGGACAATATAAATATATTTAATATCGTAACAAGTAATACTTGAAATCCTTTTTTTAAGGTCTTCACAGCCGATTTTAACAACAAATTTCAGTCGAAATTGCATCAAATAAGTCGAAAATTAAATAAAAAATATGCCTTTGCTATAGGCTGCAAATTTGTATTATATTTAAGTTTATATCACTTTGTGCTAATCATAAATCACAGTACAAAAAGAAGACTTAATATAAGCTACTCCTCAGACGAATAATTTTAGTAATTGTAATTAAAACGTATGTATGTAAATAACCATAATAAATTAAATGACGCCTTTCCCTGCTAAATTAAAGATTAATGCTGCTCCTTCAAATATCCCCTTAAATTTAATGATACAGAAAACGTTGAATAAATGCTTGGAATCATTCTGTGGGGCCGATGAGAATAATTTCACATGTTGCACACATAAAATAAAATTTTATTTTATTCATTTCTCATTTCGGCCCCCTTTTTTGTCCCACTTGAAATGCAAAAAGAACAATTTATGAAAATATAGGAAAAAGTGGAGGGGAAACAAAGGCTAAACACACGCACACCACCTGACTGATGGAATGAATAAATGAGCGAGGAGAGCTTGCACACACAGCAGAAAGCATAACTTTAAATTTGTATTACCACCCAGAGCCCAATGAGCAGCGGCAACAAAGGAAACCTGAATATTTTCCACTTTTCCCAACTCCCCAAGCCGGAAAACCACCCACACAACCACCCATCCAGATCCAGCCATCCGCCCACTCGCAACTCTCATTCGCTCTCTAAATGAAATGCTCAAGTGTGCATGGAATTTTGATTTTTGCCAAATACCCACCCACACACCCGCGATAAGGAATTTTCCCCTCCACAATTCCGTTCGTCATGTCGTTCGCTTGCAAATCAATTTAATGTCAGTCATTTCGCTGCTAAGTGGGAAATTTTTTGAAATTTCATCAAAAATCCGTTGCCGCCTTACACTTTAGCCCACTCTACAGTCTCCATTTTCCCCGCTTTTCTCGAACATATGCTGCTCGGGGGAATTGGCTGCACTGAGGTACTTTTCCAGCGACGAGAAGACGCTTTTCGCATCTAAGCGAAACACATTTGAATGTAAATTTCCTCAGACGCCGTTGCATGTCCATGAATTCTATCCAGCCCCCTGGCCCTCCCGCCCCCAGGACCTTCTTATTTGCCCTTAGCTGTATTCGGAAGGCACGAAGGAAAAACAAATATTGTATTAAAATGCTGGAAAGCAGCTAAAACGCATAATAGTAAAATTTTATGATATTGCCAGTGTGAGGAAAACACGTCAGGCAGTTAGTCAAATAACGCAGCAAAGAAATGTTGCCGCTGCTCGGGAAATGCGAAGGAAAAGCGCACACAGAAGGACAATGAAAATTTAGATGACGACAGACAGGAACAGACAGCAGCACCCGTGCAGAGAGTTGAGCTGGGATATATGTTTGTATATTTGGCTATTTATCTGCGAGAGTTCTTCAATACTGTAGTGCTCACATAGGGTTGGAATACATGTATTATTTATAAAATGAAATAATTATAAGTATTTAAAAAATAAAAGTTTCCTGAAAATCAGAACAGACCATAAACAAAATCAAATACTATAAATTAATATCAAACCCGCTTTAAAAACCTTTAAAAAAAATAATGGAAAAAAATACATATAGAATAGAATATTTGTATTTTTAATCAATCCAAAACATTTAAATAAATATAGAAGTTTTCTCCTTAGATCTGGTATTCAACCTAACAAAAAATCTTCCCAAACAAAAAAGATCAAATTTTAAAATTTCTTAACGTTTTTCTCATATGAGATTTTTTGTTTTGAACGACTTTTTGTTAGGTTAGGTAGCCCTAACCAAATACTGTTAAAATACGACAAAAATATTTCATTTATCCTATCATTTCATTATCATCTTCTTAGGAACATGGTTGAAACAATATTAAAAACCTTAAAATCTTGAGAAAATGTTTATGATTAAATGGTTTTTGATTACAGAATTTAATTTATATTAAACATAACATGATTTAAATTATTTTATTTCACTAGAGGTATATTACTTCTTCCATCCCACAATAATAATATATGCAGAACATATTATTTGGAATAGTTCGAAGCCCTTTTGTGATGCTCAAGCGAAACATATGTATATGTTCGATTCTCATATTATTTGCGTGCCATTGAACAGGATGGTATGGGAGCCAACGGCCATGAAACTCGAATGCAATTGGAGAAAAGGGGAAAAAGGGTCGCTTAAGAAAAAATAAAAGGGAACACATCAAATAAAATCAAACGCAAAACAAGCGAGAAAACATTGTTTCAAATTGACCAGTGCCAAACAAAAAATAAAACGAACAGCCCGAGGCATCAGGGGGCGTGGCAAATGTCCGCCAATTCAGGCGCAACTAATTCCCACACCCCACCCGCTCTATAAAGAAAATCCAACGGCAGGACCCAAACTATTCCGGCCGAGGGGAGTGAAAGGATTTCTGGATCGGGGCTCGGTTCAGTATTTTATTGGGCGAAAAATGATTTTTTATTTTCAATTTCTGCCCTGCTCGAAATGGAAAGTAAAAGTATCGTGTTGGCCGAATGGCGAAACCAATTTGATTTTGAATACGTTATGAGGCGCAAAAATAAAACGAAACAGGGTGCGAAAAAATCCGGAAGAACAGTTAAAATAACACCAAAATCGAGCACGGCAAGAAAGCAACAATTCCCCGGGAAAAGGGTTTCGAGTGGCCATTTTCTGATTGTTTGGCAGCCGCACTAAAAACTAATGATTTTTCATATGTTTGTTCAATGAATCGTACGGGGATCAAGCCCCTTCCGAAACAATGTTAATCCCCCATTGGGGAGAGACTTACGAGTGCATATAAATTGAGCGAAATGAAAATGTTTTCTCGAGCCAAAAACCCTTTTACACTAAGTACAAACAGATAAAGGGTTTTTGTTACAAGGAAATGGATGCAAACTGTTTAGCTCCATTGACTTTAATCTTTGTTATCAGCTGGTACTACTTAAATGGTTTAAGGAAAAATTAAGATGAGGAAATATTCATTAAAGTAACGTTTTTCCGAAGATCGAGATATCTGGAATATCGGTTGATTTTAAATCTGTTATTATTTTTGTTCCTCCAAGCTACAGAAATACAAATCGAACAAAATGGCGCCCATCAATAACAGTAAAACATGCGAATTCAGTGCGAAAAACAACTGACAGAATGGCGGAGGGACCGGGTGGAAAAAAATAATGGTATTTTTGGAATGGCGTCATAATGCATTTCACTGGCGGGGAGTAGGGGGGCCGAGGGGCAATAAGGACGACAGGACCGGCCGAGGGACTGACAGCCGACTGACTGCGTTCGATATTTTAATGGGCCAGACGTCATTTTGGGGTCCGCCATTTGGAGACTGGCTGCCACCAAAGCGCAAAATTTATGACAACATAACGAGCCAGACGATGGACAGAGGGCGGGTGGGTCAAAAAAGGGGTGGCAACCGGGATGGGGGAGGCCCAGAGCTTCAGCTTGCATTAAATGCGACATTCAGAGCCGAAAATAACAATAATCATAATTAAGGATATGCATATGCACTGCCCGGGACTTCCACCCCCAAGTTCTGCACGGGAAAAAAATAGTTAACTTCTCAATTAATTACTATAATAATGTTTATGGCTTTTTAAGTAATAGAGTGTATTTTTATATATAATAGAAATTTGTACACATATAAATAAATATAAATAGGTACAAAAATATATAAAACTTTAATATATTTGTAAACAAAATTTTTTTTTTTTAATTAAAGAGTGTTAGATTTTTATTAAAATAACATAAAAATCATCAATATTGTAGATCCAAGTATCCGAGAATATAATGTATAAATTTAATGACAAACTAAACCATATTTTTAAAATTAGGATTTACTTAAATAAGCATCAAAACCGACAAACTAAAAATTTTTAACAGGTCAATTTCGAACTGTATTTTTCTCAGTGTGAGTTGATCCTCTCGTGGAAAGGTGGCAGCCAGGAGTGGGTGGTAAATCGATCCATTTACAACTGCGAAAGCGAATCCGAACATTCCGCACGAATGATGATGTCCCTGTCCTGCAATGTCCGCAGTCAGATATCATTGAATAATGACTGTTAATACCCTTCAATGTGCGCGGTCTCTGTCCCTGTCGCTCGTCCCATCTCTTTCGCCCGCCTAGCGCCCGTCTCTTTCTCCGGCCGAGGCAGTGACTCTGATTTTGCCCATTGCCAATCGGATCTGCCATCGCACCGAAATGAAGTGGATTTCAATGCACTGCCCAGCCATGTCAGCGTGTCCAGCAAAAAGGACGAAGGACGTAGGCCGCCAGTACGGCGAGTACTGTACAGTGAGATAGCCACCAACCGATGGACAGGGGGGGTGGTGGGCTGCAGGGGGAGAAAGTGGGCGAAAAGTGCGTGAAATAATATGCGAATTGTGCGAAAAGTTCGATAAAGCAAAGCCCGAATATGAAACACGCAGCATGTTGCACTCTGTTGGGTTAATTATACTAGTTTATACGAATAGTCGTTCTCTTAAGAAATATCTGGGAACCAAAAATTTTCATTTTTTAAAAATATATTTCAAGGTTAACCTATAAAATTTTGTGGTTTTTAGGTTAATACATAAATTTAATTTTATTAACGATTTTTATGTTTTCTGCACTTAAATTAGAACAAGACTTTGTTTTCTTATAATTTTAATGTAATTAACTGTATTTAATATATTAATTTGTATCTTTATTCTGGGTGCAAGCAAGAAAATCTATAAATATGTATTGAACATTTAAAAATTATTTATTCTGTTCAACATTGAGGTTATGTTGGTATTCCTTCAAGTCTTACTTGCACATTAACGTTTCACGTTTGATAAAGCATTCATCGTTGTAGCTTCAATTGATCAAACTTTCAAAACACGTTTCATCGACTTAATCAGGCTGACTAACAAAGGCGTTGGCTCCTTGTGTTTCCTTATTTTGCATACCAAAACACACACCAAAATTGGTTAAATCAACCTTCATCAGAATGTGAATGTGAACTTTTACCCGGAGTGAAAAAACGAAATGTAAATTCGACAGCTTGCACCCAGACGCATCCAGTGCTCACCCTGACCATCATGATTGCAGTTGTTCTCTTTTTGGACTGCTGTTGGTTCTATTAGCAAGCTGAAAACCGAGCTGGATCGACTGATGGAGACTCTTATCCAGTTTTTAATTACGAAAGTGGAAAATTTTGAATTCGAATTTAGGTCCTGCCTAATTATTAATTAAGTAATTAAGTAAAACACAAATTTTTTCTATAAAAGTATGTAAACAAATAACTAAAATAACACATAATTTTGGCAAACACTAAGACATATTTTAACCTTGCTATAAAAGAGTATTTGGAAGCCTTTCTATAAACCGGCAATAGGTAAAGAGAGCTCAAACTCGAAAATTGGTTTTAATTAAATCGAATTGAGTTTTTTTTGTGTTTTTCTTTTGTTACTCCTTCCACGCTGCTTTTCCTGTCGTTGCCCTGGCTGCTCTTCATTTCGCACACCGCCTTTGCATGCGAATGAGGCAGGACTGAAATGAAGTGAAGTGAGTGAGTGAGTGAATCGCAACTGATGGCAGCCAGGGCGGTGGAAATGGAAGTGGAAGTGGACAGGGACATGGCCACGGACAGGATGCGGACACGAACGCATTTAACGCTGACGCTGCGAGTTTTATGTGCGCCATTGAGATGCCCCACAGTGGGCGCCACATAACCCCAACGCAGCCCCTTTGATTGAAATGTTGCCTGGCACTGGGGTAAACGGAGGGACATCAAAGCAGTTGAAATGCCGGCTGGTTGGCATTCGGTTTTTTCGTGCACATTGCACCAGAAAATGTTGCACCAACCGACCAACCGAACCAACCACCCATCCCACGTCGATTGGTGGGTGATGTATGGTCGGTCAGTTTGCGGACACACAGTGGACACTTGGATTAACATGACGTAATTGATGCGGAAAGTGTTGAGTGTGTGGCAGCTGCCACGGCTTCTTCCTTTTTCCGCCGCTGACACTTTCGAAGGCCGGAAAAACCACTAGACGAAAATGGAAAAGAAAAACTTTATTCAAATTGATTTTCATCAGCTAATCCCAGGTGAATCGCTTTTGGTCGTTCCGAGTTCAAGTGATTTATAGTTATGCCTTTGTGGAGAGTAACATATAACAACTTTATAGAAAATAAAAAATGTTGATTAATTTGGTTATAAGATAAGTATTTATAGTCCATTCGATACTATCCTTATTATTTTCTAAGCAAATTAAATTGTATCTAAATTTAATTTTTTACATACACCAATTTTTTAATTTTCAAGTTATTGTGTACTTTTTAACGTATACTATAGCCATGATTTAATAGGTTAAGTGTCTGATAAAATAGAAACCTTTCGCATGTTGGTATAGCAGTTACAAATTAATTTCGTTAAACTTATCAAGACCTGTTTCGGTGGTCGACGGTCGCACTTTTCCTGCCCCTTCCCCAAACTTTCAAGGCAACATTTCGTGCTGTCGAGTGCACTCATCATACTTGCAACCCGTGGCTGGTTGGGGTGGGTTGCCTTTTTATTGATGCCCATGTCCACCTGCCAGGAGGGGAGGGGGATTGCATTGCAAATTTTTGCAGCCGAACATGCAACGTGCATTTGGCAGTCGGAACAATATCCAGAAAAGGACGAAGGCCAGGATATCATATCGTGGGAGGGGCAGCCACAGACGCTGCCAATATTGACTGAGCCAGAGTTCTCGCTTCAGTTCCCTTTTTTCTTCTGCTCAAATGCTCATATGTGAGTGGGGCGTGTGTGTTATCCTTGCATTGCGATGCGATGCGAGAGTATTTTTAATAAAATAAACCCAGAAATGTAATCAACATAAAGGATTTCACACAAGCATATATGAAATTTTCTGCTGCTGATGCTAGCATGGAAACGCTTAACGAGATACCACGTAGATATCATTGACGATGTCCACCCACCTCACTCTGGCCCACTGAGCTGCACAGTGGTTCAAGTTTAAATGGCGGTTTGCGTAAGGTGTTCGTAATCGAGACTTAAGATTTTGAAACTACACAATAGTAACATTTTAGGCAGTAAAGAGTAAGCGAAATATATAATATTTTTTAAACTAATAATTAACAATATTAACGCTGACGCTGTGAGTTCTATGAGCCCCATTTGGATGCCCCACAGTGGGCGCCACATAATATTAACACACGAATAAGACAACGATTATCTTTTATTAAAAGTTATCCCTTTTTATCCAATCATTTAACCACGGTAAAGTAAGCTAAGTCAACACACACATGTAGTGTGTGCATAGTCGAACCGAGCTGAAAAGAATGAAGAAACCCTTTATGAAATGTTGTCCAAAGTGAACGTCAATGCAGTCAGCTGTGTGTGCTCTTTGGTTGTGTGTATCTTTGAGATACATTTGCAATTATCGTGACTTGAGATGGCCTGACCGAGGTCCAGACAAGCCGCAATACAATACAGCCCGGTGGGTCACATGTTGGTGACAGTTTATTAAATCGATTACTTTCGGTTTTTGATATTCTAAATAAACATATTTTTCGTACGAAATCCCTGAAATCCGAAAGCGAATGCGAATGCGGTGGAAAGGATTCGTCCTGGCCACTGACCACGACCACACACTGGGCAATCATCGTTGTTGCCATTGTGTGAGCTGGCCATTGATGAGATTCTCTGTTGAAAAATGCACAGACTCGTGATAGAGAATCCGAATCCCAGTCCTCCCACTCCGATTGTCTGGCCAACGACAACTGCAGCGGCAGCAGCAGCAACGTTGAAAAGATTAGTTTATTGCTAATCAAAAAAGATGGCAAACATTTCGCATTTTGCATTAAATTGACTTTGAAATTGACAGCATTCGGCAAATTGTTTGACTCTTTTCTAAACTGCATTTTGCCATTGCGGAATGCATTCAGGGCGAGAGTTGGAGGAGGAGATGTCAGGTGTCCAGATTTCCACACTTGTGCTTAATAAGAGTTCATGTTGTGCCGCCTGATTTTGACATCTGGTTGAGAAAATAAAAGATTTTGATTTTTGGACTGTGGATGTGTGTATTAATTTGTCACGTGTATTGACATATATATATATTCATTAGAGTATATTATTATTCTTTACTTTATATAATTGTGTTTACATCAGGGGCGTTGGCAGATGGGTTTTGGGTGTTAACCCTCTTCCCTCTCTTAAGAAATCCCCTGCAAAATATGGTTTTCAGTCGTATGTTTCACAATATTTTTCTGAAAACCATCCTTAACCAAATCCTGGCTACACTTACTTTCTTACCTATCCAAGAAGTTCGAACTTCCTTCGAACTCAAAGTCACAAAGCTCCAACCATTTTTGGTGAAATCAGAATACAAATTATTATTTTAGTGTAAACTTTTTATTTTTCTGTCCTTTATTCTTATTTTACGTCCACTCTGCTTGGTTCTCTGTCGTTAGTGATCGCACTCACATCGATCGTACACACTCGATCAATCGATTCATCTTCTTATCGATAGTTACATGTGTTATTTCTTAGTGTTACCTTATCTAATTAATACAATATTTACACTATTTACATTCGGCCGACCTGGCTACAGATCGACCACGATCTTTACAAACAAAGGGCAACAGTTTCATTAACATTACTTATCCAAGGTTTAAGTCTAGCTGGTTCTAAAACACCTCTAAATGGCATTTGCGTTAACTGGCAATCATCAATATCAACGACCTCGTATCTATCATTATCAAACACACGACTTATCTTATAAGGTCCACGGTACTTAGGAGCAAACTTCTTATTTGTTCCTGCAGTGGTATCGACATTTTTTATAGCCACATAATCGCCTATTTGATATTCTCGAGGAGCTCTATGCTTTCTACTATATAACTCTTCGTTTCTCTTTTGGGAATTCTGAATATTGACAGCCGCGTGCTCACGGATGCTGACCAGATCTCTAGGTTCATTATTGAATTTATTCTCCAAGTATTCAGAAAGCTCATCCACTATAGGTCCCTTTTGTACTACTCCAAACAACAAAACACTTGGCGGTACCTGGGTGCTACTATGCACTGCGTTATTAATTGCGTATTCAACTTTATTAAGTAGCTTATACCAATCGGACTGACTAAGAGGTTCTGCTAATTTCCCTAACATGGGCGTTAACACGCGGTTTACACGCTCTACCTGGCCATTAGCTTGAGGTGCTCCCGTAGCTACTTTTATGTGCTCAATGTCCCGTTCTTGACAAAAGGTGGTGAACTCGAGGGACGTAAAACAAGTACCGCGGTCCGATATGATTCTTTGGGGTCGACTATAAAAATCAAAGTATTTACTCAACGCGTCTCTCGCTTCTCTTGTACTAGTTGTATTTACAGGAAAGAGTTTGATAAACTTGGTAAAAGCATCAATAACCACTAGCAGATGTTTTCTCTTTGAAATTATACTCGGTAAGGGGCCCAAATGATCTATATGGAGTGTATGAAACGGGATACAAGGTTTTGGAATACTATGCAAGGTTCTATCATGAATGGATCTCGGCACTGAATGCAAAATGCACGACAGGCAATTTCTAATAAAATGCTCAACTTTAGTTCTCATTTCTGGAAACCAATAGGTTCTTCTTAAATCCTTAACGCACTTATCCGCTGCCAAGTGTCCTAGTTTTTCATGAGATTTCCTAATAAGCTGTTCTTCCATACAGACAGGCACATACAAACAATAAGCCTCGTCGCCAATCTTTCTACATACTAGTCCATCCCTCAACTCAAAGGAACGCAAGTGTCCCCTCTCTAGTTTCTCTCTCAATCGAACTATATTTTGATCTCTCATTTGCTCAGTTTGTAGAATCAGGTCTACGTCGTCAGGTGTTGCTCCTACGACTCCTACTATAGGTATGGATTTTAGAAAAGTGTCCTCACGAGACTCCGATTTATCATTTCCCCAGGCCATTTTACTACCGTCCATGTAATTCCCATTAGCTTTATCTTCCTCTTCTTCCTCATGAAGATTCTCTAACAAGGCACGTATTCTCTCCAAGGGGTCTTTACTATAGCTATCAACTAACATAGTATCTACAGGAGTGTCTCTACGGATCTCTAAAAGGCTTTCAATAATGCTATCTCCACTGCTCCCATCAAAGTTTTCTCTACGGGTTTCTAAAGGTTCGTCTCTACGGTTCTCTACGGTTCTACGGTCTCTATAATTCTCTAAAAGTTTGTCTCTAGGGTTCTCTACACAGTGGTCTCTACGGTTATCTACACAGTGGTCTCTACGGTTATCTACAAGGTTTTCTAATAGGTCTTCATCATTGTCGAACTCGCTATTCTTTAACAGCTTCACAACTTCTATTTGTCTGCTCAAGGCATCAACATGAGCCATATTCACACCGGGTCTATGCATAATTGAGTAATCGTAATTCTCTAACTCAAGGGACCATCTGGCAATCCTAGGGTTAATAGATTTTCTACTAAGTGTCTGCACCAACGAATTGCAGTCCGTAATTATTTTAAACGGCCTGTGCTCAAGGTATACTCTAAAACGGCGCAATGCATTTATTATTGCAAGTGTTTCCAACTCAAAACTATGGTATCGTGATTCTGCTGCAGTGGTTTTACCTGAATAAAAAGAAATAGGATGCATTTTTCCATCATCTTGTCGCTGCAATAATATAGCACCAAACCCATGTGAACTGGCATCTGTATGGAGCTCAGTTTCTCGACCAGGACTAAAAATGGCTAAGACAGGTGGATTAGCCAAAGCATTCCTCAATTCATTAAATGCACTTAATTGCTCTTCATTGAGTGGAAAAGGACCTCCTTTCTTCAATAACTCTGTCAAGGGTTTAGCTATTCGCGCAAATGATAGGACGAAACGTCTAAAATACGAAAAGAATCCTAAACACGAGTGAAGGGTATGAATATTTTGGGGCACAGGAAAATTTCTCAAAGCTTCCAAATGCGATTCACTAGGTTTAATACCATATTTACTAATACTGTACCCCAGGAACTCACATTCTTTCTTCAAAAATACACATTTCTTCTTATTTATCTCTAAATTATATTCACTAATACGATCCAAAAGTTTTCCTAAAATCTCTAAGTGCTCACATACTGTCTTTGTCGCTATAACTATATCGTCCATATAAATTACTAGGCTCTTCTTTCTTATAAAGTCTGAAAACGTTTCCGAAATAAATCGTTGGAACACTGCAGGACCATTCTTCAATCCAAAAGGCATCCTCAGATACTCATACTGTCCTTGAGGGGTAACAAACGCCGTATACGGCACAGATTTTTCTTCGACCTCTATTTGATGAAATCCGCTTTTAAAATCAATCACAGAGAAACAACATTTTCCTTCCAAATACTCCAGGCAGTCTTCAATAAGCGGCAAAGGAAAATTATCTTTAACGACACGCTTGTTTAAACCTCGGTAGTCAACGCACATTCGAATTTCACCAGACTTTTTCTTCACAAGGACCAAAGGTGACGCATAAGGTGAAGCGCTCGGACGTATTACGTTTTTCTTAAGTAAATCATCAATGATCTCCGCAACTTTCTCTCTCTCAAAGTAAGACAGACGTCTCGGAGAACAGTAAAACGGAGTGGTATCGGTTAATTTAATGGACATCCGATATCTAGGTGCTGTGTTATAATCGTATTGGTTACTAACATAATGCGTTTGAACAACTTGTTCACACATCTTTGCCGAATCTAACCCAAACTCAGTTCCTATTTCAAAAGAATCGTCTAGAAATGGTTCTATAGCGTTCAAGAATCCTTGCGCATCCCTGTCAGCATTCAGAATTTCTCCAAAACTTTCGTTATCTAAACCTAACTTGGGATTATGGCTTAAATTAGAATTTACTTTAGTATTTTTGTTAAAGTTATGCGCTGGTTTTATCTTCGCGGTGAAAAGGGGAGAGTCTTTTGATTTACCAGCATTAATATTTATTAATTTTAAGGATGACTTGTACTTAGCCTTATGAACTAATTGAACATTCATTATTTTAAGTGAGTCTCTTCCTATCAGTACAGGGTATGGTAATATTTTATCATCGATTATATTTAAGAAAAGAAAATATGTCTTTGCGTAAAACTTAACAGAGGCCTTCACAATGCCCCACATTGATAGTCGCGGTCCTCCTAAACCAGCGTACTTCGATTTTTTTAAACTTAAAACAATATTTTTTGGAATTAAAGACTTACGAATAAAGCTTACCGGACTACCAGTATCAAATAAACTTACAGTAGAAATATATTTTCCCTTTTCACCGCGCAATCCTCAAATTTTGATTGGTTGAACCGCTGTCAACTCTTCCGATCCAGATTCCTCTTCATCTTGCATCAACGCCGTCCTTGTTGACACCTCTCGCTTGGGGCATTGCTGGTATTTATGGTCCAGCCCAAAGCACTTGAAACAGGCCCCATCCGGTCTCTTGGGTCGTCCGCACTCTCTAGCCATGTGCCCCATTTGCCTGCAATTGTAGCAACGAATGCCTTCAGGAACGGGCGCACGTACTTGGAGTTTCACCAGTTTAGTCTGCTCCTCCGGCTTAGAAGTCTGCGACGCCGGCATTTTCTTCAGTTTGTCATAAATCATAATTTTCTGACGAAGCTCGTGCAAAGAAGTGCAGTAAGCCATTGCAGACGCCTTTCCGGACTGATCTCCCAATCCTTCGACGATAAACCGGACGATATCCTCTTGCGCCAGATCCACCTGTCGCCCAATGCCGCACATAGCAAAAAAATAGTGCAGGGCACTTTCTCCAGGTAATTTCTTCCTGGCTTCTAGCTGCTTGAACACATCGAATGCAGTGAGCTTGAGGTCAAAAACGGCTATTAGTTCTGCTCGCAGCCTCGGCCAATTTAGAGCTGCTGCTTCGTTCATAAATGCTCTTGCAGATCCGGTCAACAAACGTTTAGCGAAAATAAAACGTTTTTTCTCAGGCACCCCATATATATCCATAATATTGGAAAAGTCGTCGATCCAACGTAATACAGGGTACCCGTTGTCCCCAGAAAACGGTTGAATTAGGGCGTCCAGATCACTGATATCGATGTCGGTTTCTTGAGTTAATTTATTTCGGTTCAACTCTTTTTCCAAATCATCCACACGTTTACGCGCAGCGTACAGCTTCTCGATTTGCTGTAAGTGTTGTAGTTCTGCCTCGACGCTTGCCGACACTCGTGCACGACGCTGCCCGTCCAACGCCGCCGTATCGGAACTTTCCAGAATTGCCTCTGCCATCAAATCACGATGCATGTCCGCACTTGCAACATTCGTAACTTCGAGAATTTCATCACAAGCAGCAATTCGATCGCAGCGCTGCACGTGTGCAGCCGCCATATTAGAGCTTTCCAGAACTTCTTCGCCGTCTCCTTTCTGCTCACGTTCCAATTCGCCACCAACACAAGCGTCGCCGTCTGCTCTAGAAACTTCTGCAGCTCCACACGATGCCTCCTCCAAGCTCAGCTCCTCTAGGTCAAGCTTCTCAAGTTCCACATGCTCCAGGCTTGGCTTCTCCAGGTTGTCCATTATGGTTTTCGCCGCCGCGCGTAGTTGATGGATGGTGGCGTCTTCTTGGAAAAATACGTTCTCCCGCTCCAGAAAAGCTTTCAGCTCAGGTCTCGTCTTCTTTATTATGTCACTATATCTCATGACCAATGAGTTATATTTTGTACGGGCCTTTTACCCCACACCTGGTATGTAAACTTTTTATTTTTCTGTCCTTTATTCTTATTTTACGTCCACTCTGCTTGGTTCTCTGTCGTTAGTGATCGCACTCACATCGATCGTACACACTCGATCAATCGATTCATCTTCTTATCGATAGTTACATGTGTTATTTCTTAGTGTTACCTTATCTAATTAATACAATATTTACATTAGAATTATTTAAACAAGCTCACCATCTTCAAATGTGTGCTTCCTTATCACCTTGAAAGCCTCATAATTGTAGTCTATTAGCACCAAACGATTGAGGCCGCATCTCCAGTCCCTCTGATAATGTGGATCCGCTGATTCGCAGATCCTCGGGGATCCCTTTGCCCAAGTGACCACATGTGGTGCATTCAGCGGTTGGCCATTGCATGTGGCTGACGTTGAGATGGCGGCGCTGCGATTGCGTGCTCATGATGTGAGAGGTGGCTTCGTCGGCATCGGCTTCCCCTCGAAGGTCCGGGCTCCGGAGCTCTGTGATGGCAAAACGCTTCTGGGTTGAGACTGCAACAGCTAAAACAACAGCCACAACAACCTCATCAGCAGGGGCACAAAAATTTACAAGCTCACAAACTAGAAAACAACACGTTCAGCAAAGCCCGATGCCAATGTGCTTGGCAATAATTTAAACGATATTGTGAATAATTGCCAGAGCGCGGGCGCTCAGCAATAACTGCAAGAGCTCAAGATATTTCTCCTGCTGGCGGCTAATCGACAGACATGCAACATTTTCCGATCCCGTCGAAAGTAAGACCAACACAAAATCAAAGCGCTGCGGAGAATAGCCCATAAATTGTCAAGCTTTATATGCCTCGAATTGAGAGAACCAACTGGCCGATCGAAGGAACTCATGAAGCCATCAGTGTCCGGCAATTGCATGTTCATCATAAAAACCATGGCGAGCGCAAGAACAAATAAATAAAGTGCCGATGCAGTTTGCATCCAAAAAATTTTGATTTTTGGAGCGGATTTTCAGGCAGTAAGATTTTCAACATGAGTTGGAAGATCATGTCGATTTAATAAAGCAGATTCTTAGAGTTAGAAAATTCATTTTTAAAACTAGTTAAAAAGTTATAACAATTTATGTCAGTATTTCTATTGATTTAAATTTTATATCATCTTTAATTTAACTTAATTAATGGAGTGCTTTTCAGCTGAATAGTACTAAGGTACTTCCTTGATCAAATCAGTTTTATATAGATTCCAAAACTGGATTAAATATAAATGTTTTTTTAGATTTTGAGCAATAAAAATTTTTATACTCGTTACTCGTAGAGTAATAGGGCATATTGTATTCGTAACGTAACAGGAAGGAAGCTTTTCCGACCCTATAAAGTATATATATTCTTGATCAGGATCAGTAGCCGAGTCGATCTAGCCATGTCCATCTGTCCGTCTGTATGAACGCTGAGATCTTTAAAACTAAAAAAGCTAGAAAGTGAAAATGCGTCTGGTGCTCACATTTTTAAAGATTTATAAAAAGTGTGAATGCAGCTGTCTTGTGCTTAGAAATACCCATCAAAATTTAGAAAAATTTTTTTAATCGGACCATTCATTAAAAAGTTATGAGCGAAAATTTGAAACAGCCGCTGGATGGACTCATACAAAATTTCAACAGCCGCTAGATGGCGCCAGTTGCTTTAATGACGACATATCTCCATCTCCCTCGCACTTCATTCACATGAGTAAGGGGTATCTGATAGTCGAAAATCACGACTATAGCGTTCTCTCTTGTTTTATAATGATGTAGTATTGAAAAATCCACTTTTGAATAGCTACTAAAATGATTTTGACTTCATCATAAAGTAGATTTTTAGGTAATAGTATATTTTTAATTAATCCGTATTTTTGTAGTTGTCTTTTGCCAAAGACTTTCATAATCAATTCGGCTGCGCAAATATGAATAATTGCATATTCATATTTATGGGGGCATTGCCTTCCCCTAACATGTGTTTTATACTGTGTATCTATCTGCCATAAAGTCGTCTAATTGATTCTGTTTTGCAATTGTCTGGGGTCCCGTACTGCAGTTGAGCGGAATGTCAATGCTAATAATCATCGTGTAAATTGCCTCTGGAATTGAAATGGTTATGTCTGGGAGTGTTCTCATCTGACTCGTGCCCTCACTTATCGTGTGTGCGTAAATTTGAACATTTATAATCCATCAATAAGCTAAATTCAGCCCGGTGACATTTATGGTTTGTTGTTGTCACTAAACTGGTTCCTTTTCTGGGCCCAATGGTCCAATGATCGGGTTGTGCCTTTGTGCGTAGGCTTGGCCAATGTAATTCCGTCTGGTTCACTTGTCACTTGAGTTCCCCGTAGCTGCAAATATTTTCTCATAGTGCCAAAGTCCTAAATTATTCGCAAACTGGTTTCTCCTTTATTTTTTTTACCCCAGACTTGTTAATAATGAAGCCTGTCAATGGCAAGTGACACTTGAGCTAATAACTGCAATTGCCTTTACTGAGGCGAACATGTTGCTTGATGGAGTTATAGACAGGATTTCGCTCGTAGTTATGTGGAACGTTTTGAAACGTATCAAGTGAACTCAAAAAAAATTATTGAAATAACACTATCCCATTTTATTATCTAAGTGAAACAGAAGTTCAATTTTTGCACAACCCTGTAAATTACCCCAATCACTTGAAGGCATTTTTCATTAAATTTGAAAATTACAATTTCTCCCCCTCCCATCCGCGATTTGGAATCGACCCAAATCGACATTCGTTCCACAGTTTAATTCCAAGTCAGACATTTAATATTGATTAATTTTCGTGGCTCTTTTTGCGGCAAGCTCTTGACTCAGCTTAATAGCTTTCGGCGCAGTATGTGATGCAAAAGATACTCGAGCTCGAGCGGAACGTACCGTAAATAAATATAAACATAAATCAGAGGGGAAGGAGACCTCGAAGAGAGGTATAGAAAAAATTCATTGAAGACAACATCCCCAATTGACGGTAAATCACTCAAGATGACATCTATCGATGGGCCCCGCCAGATAAGAAGTGTTTCGTCTCGTTTTCGCACTTTTACACAATCAACTCGGGCCGGCAAACAGGCCACGGGAAACGAAGACTAAGACGACAGCGAAATGCGAGGATGAGGGACCAGGACCAAACCCCAAACCAAAACCCAAACCCAAGCCAAAGAAGAAGAGCAGTGATACATTCAGGGAGGGAATTGAGAAAGGGACATAATCATGAAGCCTGCCAACTTGACGTCATTGCAATTTAAAGCTCAACTTGTGCCAAGCAGCGCACTCGATACAGTAGAGACACCCCAAACAGGCCCCCAAAGTGTCGAAATCAAATCGAACCACCCGAGACTGAACGAAACCCAAACCTAATCCAATCCGATTCTCCAGCCTGAAGAAGTCCAATGACGTACTGGGGCCGACATCGTAGCTGCGACTGACTTTGACATGGCACAGTGGGTCGAAAACCATGGAAATACCATAGCTCGAAATTACTGCAGACTTACTGGTTAAAGGAAATACTGTTTCTCGTAAGTAAATACTATTTCATTAGTGAGCTTATGGTTTAGATCAGTTGTTCACTGTCCTGGATTAAAAATGATGTAAGGTTCCTTATAAAAAAGTAAAGGTAACTGGAGTATATCCATTATGCATTTTAAAGTAATTTCTTTTATAAGAAAGAGAGATATGAGGTAAAATATTTGGCCAATCGCCAATCTGGATCTGAATGATAGACTTGGTAAACTTTTTGTGATAAACATTCTATCTTATCTAACAACAATGAAATCAAGAATGTGTGATATGTAGATAGGTGAGAAGATTGATATCGATATCAGCACACGTTTCAACAATTGAAAAACAAGTCTTAGAGAAATATAATATTATTGTTATTTATTTCCCGCCTGGTCCCAGTGTGCCTGTAAAACTTTTAGCTTGGCGTAGGAGAAAAAGCATAGTACACAATGAAATGAGTGATTTATTGGTTGCGGCAAATGAATTGAAGTTGATGGCAAACGACAGAATCGGGGGTAGAGAGAGTGAAAGAGGCATATACTATATATACTACGGAGACTGAATAAGATGTGTCAGAGCTGACTGAGTGCCAGACTGACGCCATCTGAGCCGAGAAAGAGGAAAAAATCCAAACATTAAATGTGGCAAAGTGGTTCAGAGAGAGAAAGGGAACCCGATTCAGACCGAAGGACTAACTTCGATAAGCGTGAAATAAAAGCAAAATGTCGTGAGGACCGTGATATATCACACGCAACATTAAATCAAACCCAAGGAATTGCCGAACCCGTAGGACAACAACAACAGACCGGGAAGGTGATGGTCGAAATTCCCCTTATTTCTTATTTATTTTTTCTTCAGCTCTTTCCTGGGAGCTGTCACATTGACAATTTACTGGCCGAGAACAGAACAGAGCAGAACAGAGCAGAACAGAAAGGGAGGAAAGGCATCCGTATAGTTGACTCTCACTTATCTGATGGATTCCTTGATATTTCCCTCACATGTTCTGTCGACAACAGTAACGAACTTTTCGTGTCTCTCCACTTTTGAAAGCTCAGCAATTCTGCTGGGGTGTTGGGTTGTAAAAGACGGCTGTGAGGGGGTAGCACAACCCTCGAAAGAGTGAACGAGAGAATGAATAATATTTATGAGGATGAAATGTTCCCAAATGCGACATAAATATGTCCACAGCACCCGCACATGAGACGAGTGCCAGCCAGAAATGCGTTGAAATGCCGAGCATCAGGGTTTCAGGGTCTCAGGGTTTCAGGATTGGACCATCGCCAGTGGATGCGGGGAGGGGTTTTCAGGGATGGGTGCGACAGAGGAGCGTTCTGAAAGCAATGGCAAATTATAAAGCTTTCCATAAGTGGCAGTGCTGGGAATGAGCCGGATCACATGTGCAGTAATTAGGAACTGGATGCGGGGCGATATGGTCCTCATAAATTTGGATTTGGGTCCATAATGGAGGTCGGCATTTTATTCCGCTTAATTGGGGAGGTTCTACAAAACCAAACCAAAATGACTTCTTTTTACCATGGCGCGAAATTAATTGTTAGGGAGTTCCATCTTGCCGCTCAGACAGCAATCAATCACTTTTCGGGGGTTGCTGTAGCAGCACCCTTGGCGTGGAGTAAACTACCCCTAAAAGTTGATGGATTTCTGTCATTAAAGACAGCCAAGATGCTACCCAAAGTGGTTGAAATCAAGTACTAAATCCACACGACCGTACTGACGTTGGGAAACGAAATGGAGTTGGCTGCGGAAAGTGACGGATTCCATTAGAATCAGGAAACCCCCGAGGAAACCCCCACTCTCTCTCTCTCTCCAGTAACCAAACCGCAGGAAACTCTTATAAAAATCAATCAAGCATTCAAGGTGCCGCATGCAAATGACCAATTCGTTAATTGAAATGCCAATCAAGCGACTGCAAAATATAAAAAAAATAATTAATCTACAGTTAAACATCATTAAAAATAATTTGCCGAGCCTAAAAAAAATATTTGTTTATAATGTTGCTGATTGATGAGTGCTTTTACTTTGTATTTAAAATAAAATTTATATATTACTTACTTGGGGATGAATATATTTATTATTGTAATTTAATTTATTGTTTCAAATCAATTAATTTATAAATGGCACGCTTTAAAGAGAATGGTTGAGAAAAATATATTTGATTTTTGGATATGTAAAGTGATACTGCCTATAAGATGTAGAATAGGTAAACAAAAAGACTGATTAACGTGGTCAAAATTAGTTTCTACCTTTCGAGTGACGCCTTCCAGTTCGAGTTAGCCAAAGCAGACTGTAGATATAAGGCGCTGCGTTTTGCCGCATCATGTCAGAGATTGATAGCCAGTAGCCGGGAGACTGGGGGCTTGAAAGCCAGGCTTGCGTGAAAGGAAAAGCCGCGATCTGTCCGTCCAAATACGTATGTACACAACTGTGAGTGTGTGTGCGAACTCATTAGGCGGGCAAACGTAAATCATTTCGATATCGATTAAGAAATCCACCAAAAGCGGCAATTCCACCGCACGCAACGAAGACGCAAGAGATGGAGATGGAGCTCCGTGGATGTGGACGTGGATGTGGAAGTGGAGTTCGTGGGGCGACGGTGTGCACATCAATTAATGAATCTGTCGCACCGAGCGTAAATTTGTCGCCAGTCGGACCGGTGTTTCCCCCTCCTCCACCACTAAACTTATCCCCCTCGACCGTGGCGGATCGGAAGTCTTAATGCCGATCGCAGATTGACTTGACCTGCTTGTCAATCAAGTCCAATCATTTTGGCGGACATCGGAATTCGCTTCAGCTTCAGCTCCGTCTTTGGATTCGACTTCAACTTCTGATTCCACATGACTGGGCACACCTGTCATAATCAATCACAGCTCGCACCGCGATTTGAATGCATCAATTATCATTTCGAGCTGGACCCGTGTGAACATTCTCTTGCATTACACCCCGCTTCCACCTGCCCCGTCCCGAATTCGAGTTGTCACTATTGATGGACTCCGTCTCCGAACAGGTATCGAGAAAATTAAAAACTTGAACCGGTTGGAGTGTAATAGGTTACACCGAGTTTTAGCCGAGTAATTGATCTTAATCAACCTAGTCAGTGAGCAATGATGTAAGCGCATTCTAAAAATTAAAGCATTTTATATTTTCAAATTAAAACGTGTCTTAAATAGGGCCTTTAAATTAAAATTCTAAAAACCAATTTAGATAAATAACAACAAATAATGCAGTTATCAAATTTATTTATACATTTTCTTACCAAGCTTCTTAAAAGCTATTGGCTGATAAGATAGTTTTATAAATGGTTTTGTAAATCAGATCACTCAAAATGGATAAGAACTATTTTTTACAAAATGATTAAAATACTGTTCATATTTTTTTTTCATCTGCCAACTTACACTTGTCTTCAAAATCTGCCAGTACAGATGTCAGGAAAGTAATTTCGAACCGTTCATGCAGTTCTTTGGCACTTCTCTTCTCAATTTTTTTTTGCTTTGGGTTGACAAGAAATTTATATTAATTTATTACAGTTCGGCTGACAGAGAATTAAGCGTCAGACAATTTATGGCTTTGTTTGCAGCGTATTAAGAGGCAAAAAATGCGGAGGAGGAGAGGGGAGTCGAATCATTTATGTAAATATGCATATCAAGTACGCCGACTCTCTTCCCGCCTCATCAATCGCGTAACGCTGAATTCATTTATTTAGCCAGGCTATTGCTATGGAGAATATCAGTCAAGATGTGATCTATGGAACTTAGGTGACAAGGACAAGAGCTACCCTGGGTCCGGACAAACAGAGACAGCACGAGGAGACAATTTAGCGACAGCAACATTTTGTCGCGACAGTTTTTTCCTTCTTTTTCGGCTGCGACTGTCGCCAACTGTTGGCATCCGTCCCGCTCAGAGTTCGCGTCCCATCCCGCTCTAGCAAAAAAAAAGTTTTCGCTTGATTTGGGTACAGTCAAACGCCACTCAAAAGCACATACTCACTCACACACACTCTGGTACTGGTAGCATCATCATCATTAGCAAAAGAGCTGTTGGCAGCCTTGTCGCAGCCTCCGCTGTCAAAAGTTGATTTACCGTTTTAATTTTAAGTTAAAAACCTGTCAAAAATAAATCATTCAATCCGCTCGTCTCTTCCGTCTTGCTCTCGCCCCTGCTGCCCTCTCTTTCCTCTTTCCTCGCATATTTAGGCATAGACAGTGACCCAGTTGCCAAACTCTACCCGTCTCGCTTCTTGTTGCACTCTCTGTTGCTCGCAATTCATTAAGGAGAATATGGAGACGAAGATGGGATGGGATGGGGCATTCTCATTCATAAATCGGTCGAGTGGCCTGCTCTATAATTGAAGTCCTAGACGAGACTGACACTTTTTAATTATGTCACTAATTCTGCGTCTGCGGATGCGGGGAGGGATATTTATGACTAAGAATTGTGCATGTCAGAAGCTTTTAGAATTTAAAAATGCAGATGTAAGATCTTAAGTGACAAAACAACTTAATCTAACATATTTCACCTGAGTTCGTCTACAAGGTAAACAAGAGAGAACGCTATAGTCGGGTTGGTGTCCCGACTATCTAATACCCGTCACTCAGCTAAAGGGAGTGCGAGCACTGTAGTCGGGTTGGTGTACCGACTATCTAATAAACGTAACTCAGCTAAAGGGAGTGCGAGGGATATAAAAACTGTGATGAGCCATAACTTTTTAACGAATGGTCCGATTTAAAAAACTTCTTCTACATTTCGATAGGTATTGATAAACACAACAAAACTGCATTTTTACTTTTCCAAAATATTTAAATTTTTAAAATCGTATATTAGCTATTGTGGGCGTTAGAGGGGGCGTGGCACCATTTTGAAACAAACTTGCGCTGCGTAGGAGCTCCTAGAATCTGCATGCAAAATGTCAATCTCCTAGCTTTTATAGTTTCCGAGATCTCAGCGTTCATACAGACAGACAGACAGACAGACAGACGGACAGACGGACAGACAGACATGGCTAGATCGACTCGGCTAGTGATCCTGATCAAGAATATATATACTTTATAGGGTCGGAAACGCTTCCTTCTACCTGTTACATACTTTTGCACGAATACAATATACCCTTTTACTCTACGAGTAACGGGTATAAAAATACAAAAACAACAATTTTTGTATTGATAGATGTTTATTATTTATGAGTATATTATTTTATTTATATTATCAATGTATCTAGGTTAATACTCTTTAAATTCGTGAAATGGTGAAATTTATTTTTGAGAAATAAAAGGTCGGAAGCCATTAAACCACAAATCAACAATTTGGTTTCAACAACAACAACTCTCTTCAGCCACCTTGTAAAATCTATTGATCAATTTGTAAGAAAACACCGTGGTACCACCAACTCACCCACGATAAATTGAAATGGGTGATCCCCAAGTTTAAATCAAGAGCAGCTCATAGCTCATGCTGGCCTTAAACAAATTAACCATAAATTTGCATGCAAGCAACACACTAGACTGTGAGTGGTTCATGCCAAGCCAGCCATAGGGAATAATCTTAATTTGAAATCAAAAGTCACGATATGGGTATTTGCAGTATGTAACTGAAGAGAGTGGCGGCAAAAGTGGATTAGAGGCATTCAGGTGATCTTTTGGCACCGCGAGATGGAAGATTCCGAGATGCATGGGAGAAAAGCTGCAAGCACGCGCGTGAAGAGACAACCAGAGACATACAACAACCAACATCCAACAACCGACAACCGAGAAACCACAAGCAGCGACAACGACGACAACAATCGAAAAATGAACGAGCAGCCGAGGTGAATAAATCAAACTGATTTATTGGCATCGACGACTGAGAAGCCCCCAAAGTCACTCGAGGAGTCCAACGAGCCCCGGAACAATGGCAATGGCAGTATAGTGTAGTGTATGGAAAAAGGGGTGCCAATGTGGTGGGAAGACCACGCGTGACAAATCAACGGCGAGGTGGACTGGACAGGGAGCGGAGCAACATCACCAGGAGACAGGAGGCAGACATGACATGCCAGCAACAGCTGCAGGATGCACTTGGCCAATTGGCTGGCGGAAATAAACCCGATGACTGATCAAATGACGATGAAGGCTGGCAGCTTGATGGTGACACATCAACAACCACTAAATGGTGGAGCTAACTGACTGACGTGGGTTGGACAACTGACAAATGCGACTGATAAGAGATTTACATAAGTGAAAGGTATGGGAGTGGAAGAGTTGCTACCCCTTTAAATGTATAAATCATTATTTAAATATTTATATTTGAAAATGGGAGTCTTAAAATAATGATTATTTATGATTAAAAAAGGCAGTTGATTGATCCTCTATATTTACTCAGATACTGCTTTAATTCTATTATTTGGTCATAACTTTTAAATGAATGGTCCGATTTGAAAAGTTTCTTCAACATTTCGATAGGTATAAATAAACACAAAAAATGCATTTATGCTTCTCCGAAAATCGTTTATAGTTTATGGTTAAAATCGTTTAAGGCGATTTTGGGCGTTAGACAGACAGACAGACGGATATCGACTCGGCTTGTGATCCTGATCAATAATATATATACTTTATGGGGTCGGAAACGCTTCCTTCTCCCTGTTATTTACTTTTGCACGAATACAATACACCCTTTTACTCTACGGGTAACGGGTATAAATAGTATAATTATTAAAAGATTTAGATATGAAATATTTATTTATTTTCCCTGTATAACCGTATTTCTTTATTTAGATCAAAATTATTAGATACATAAGTGAATTAATAATTCTTATACATTCATTATTATTATTAAATTCACAACTCCTATAAGGGGCTGTCCATATATTACGTAATCACCATTTTGGCGATATTTGACCCCCCCCCCCATGTAATCAATTCTTCATACAAAAAAAAAATTGTTTTGCACTAGAGTAATCATTTGGTTGACCCCCTCCCCCCCCCTAGGTGATTACGTAATATATGGACAGCCCCTAAATAAAAAACACACATATCTTTTTCATTCCTTCCTCACAAAATTTAAAGACCTCAATTATATTTCCCTTCCTAATTATTTTGCCGGTCTTAGCATTCCTCAATCAAAATGCTTCCAATCTCGTTCTCGTGCAGCTTCAACTCTATCTTCTCTAATCCTTGTTATTTCGGCATTAATGGGAAAATCATGAGGTTCCCTGCTGCACTTGCTCAAAAGCCAGGCCTGCTTCTCAGCAAACGGACTGTCTGCACTTGGCTTCCAAAAAGTCCGAAATAGACCCACACAGCCACCAGTCAGGACCATGCCCACAAACCGAGATGGGGGCGTGTCATTGGTGCATGGTGCATCCGTGATTTGGTAGAGGAGCATTTCGTATTTGGCATTTATGTGTGCCACTAAATCTTGCTCACTCACTCAAATGTGTTTCGTTGCCGGTCGGTCGGTCGGTCTGGTTGGGTTTTTCGGTCCGTGGCCAAAGGATGCTGCCGAAATTAGCTTAAAAACCGACAGAAACTTTGGAGCCCCCCAATGGCATACGCATAAATTCCCTCCGCAGACCCACAGTGCCACAGACCAAAAATGGCCAAAAAATCAAAATCGAGTGCAACGTTTTACCAACTCAATCACCGGCCTGTGGAGTCGAGTTCGGGTGAGCAAACCCCTGGCTCTGGTAATTATTTTGTGACGCCAAATGGGAGGCTAACGGCCAGGACCTCCATGTCCCTCTCCATTCCCCAGAATCCAGGACCAGGCTTCAGTCCTTTGACCGGGCAATCGAGTTTTTGGTGCAGCTGATGCCGCCACAGTCGACTCGTAAATATGCACGCATGTCCAGGCCCATGTTCAATGGGTGGTTGGGTGATTTTTTGGGGTGAGGGGGCTTATTCGAGGGGTATATTGCGAATCGGGGGGTAGGCCGGACCGGGTGCAGCTATTTATGCGCTTTATGCATCGTGCGTGCCCTGCCCATTCGGCTGCCGTTGTGAAATCTGTGCGCCAGATAAATTCCAAGCCCAAAAGGTTCATGAAAATGCAATTTTATTTTCTAAAAACACAGACGCACATTCCAACGCAGTCGCACACACATGCCGCCCACAGGATACCAGACATCAGAAGGACTCTTCCTGGATGGGAGTTACAATCGGATTGGATTGGGCTGGGATGGGTCGGCTGGTCGGGCGGTTGGGTTGACCAACGTCGCCGTTGTCCAATCGGCTATGAAATGATGCGTTTTAGGCCAGGACGACTAATCGGGAAAGTCGGTTTGGTATTGGTACAGTGGGTGGGATCGGAGACATTCAAATTATTATAAAATTGTGGAAAAAGAGTTTATTGGTTCTTTATTTTAGGACCTGAAAAATTCAAGAAGAGTACACCTTGTGAAATAATTATATTAAATGTGAACACTGCAAGTAGTTTGGACTCCTTATTTAATTTCAAATACTTTAAATATGCAGCCACGTTGAACATTAAATTAATACAAAAGAGAATGCTATAGTAGAGTACCTCGACTATCAAACACCCGTTACTCAGCTAAACTATGTTTAAATATGCAAGCAGAAAAGCAAGCAGTCCATCTAGCGGAAAATTCATTATTTGCTTAGAACTTTTAAATGAATGGTCCGATTTTTTAATTTTCTTTTACATTTCGATAGGTATTAATAAACACAACAAAACGGCATTATACTTTTACAAAATCTTTAAGGCGATTGTGGGCGTCAGAAACAAACTTCCTATAGGAAGCCCAAGAATACGTGTGCCTAATCCCAATTATTTACCTAATTTTCTAGTTACTCAGTGAGTAACTGATATTTGAACATTCAATAAAAATGTTACAAAAAATATTTTATAATTATAGAAAAAGTTATGCAATTGCTTTTAGATTTTTAATAGCTATACATTTGCAACTTAACCCACCGTGCTTCATTTGCTGGGAACCACGCAAAGTCACCAATTGTGTGCAACGCACCCGAACCATTTTTATGCTGGCCAGCACGCAACACGATTGACGATTGGAACAATCCTGTGAGCCACACCACACACATGGGATAGGCCAGGACACTCCACTCGACTGGTCGACTGGCATTGCTGCTGCGTTGCAGGACTCCTAAATATCGGCAATCAATGACAGTCACTTGTCCAGCAAAATTAGATTTACTCCACGGAGCATTTTACGGCGTTTTATGGGGAGAGTGCGACAGAGTCGGTTTGGCTGGGCCGTAGAAAAAGACGGGGATACAGATCTGGTTATAGTGGAGGGGGAGGGGGTTTTGGGGGTTAGAGGAGGCTGGCAATCCCCAAATGGAGCAGCTGGAACAACTGCAAAACGCTTTGACCATAATTTCATCCTCGTCCTCAGCATAGTTGCAATATTTGCGAATTGAATTCGATTGGTTTGCTCGATGGTCGAGTATCCAGGGAGAGGGACAACAGCGGGCCAGGATCCTTTTTGCAACGGGAATTGCCGGCTGCATTGAAATTGAATTTGAATTGAAGCCAGCTAGCGAAAAACAATACCGACTGCGTTTAATTCAACCAGTCCGAAGTCCTTTGTAACGTTATGATTTCGTTGCTTCACTTACTTTCGTTCTTATGACTGAGAAAATTGCACAAGTAGTTGGTAACATCTTATTAAGAAATTCCTATCCGCGGGCCATCCTTTGAGGATGTTTACCTTTTGATCAAAGAAAGTTATTTAAGAAAATACATACATGTTGTTTATGACATTTTACAAATATTGGCTATACCTGGCACACTTGTTTGTAATATTAGCTCTTGAACTTCTTTTCCTAAAAAAACCTTTAGTATTTAACTTGAGTTAATTTAATTAAGTTATATTTATATGGTAGTTATAGTATCCATAATCTTGATTTCGGATTTGTAATTTTTTTAATAATATATTTTAAGATTCTAATAAGGTAAATATTAATTTTATACAACAAATAATAGGTATTTACCAAAAGTAAGTCAAGTATATAGTGCTGTTTATCTCTTTCACCTTTTTTGGGTTTTCCTATAACTTATTTATCTTTTTTGTTGGCCATTTTATTCAATTAAAAATAACCCCCAGTTCCCCTAAAAAAGTAAACAATTTGCGTTGCATTTTTTGTTTTCTTTCCAGGCAAACAATTTTTAATGGCTCAGTAGCAGGGGCTAACTGGAGTCTGTCGGGCCTTCCTGAACACCGATTTTAGCCCGGCTTCATCAACAGAATTTTGAAGGCCTGTGCCTTGTGGTCTCAGTGTTTCAGTGTGTGGGCCCCATTTAAAATCACTTTGCGGCTTCGCCCTCGCCTCGTGTTGTGCATAAATAAGCGGTATTTGGTGGGGTGGAGGGTTAGCCCCCTCCCCTGCACGTCCCCCACTCACCGCGGTGGCACCTTTGGCCCCTTCGAAGGACGCACTTGCATCCCGTCATTTGCTTATCCTTTTGGAGCGACTCTCCCAGTTGATTGATGGCAACTTTTGGCGCTTGCCAAAGACTAAGTGGCCTGATGTTTTCCTGCCCTGAATAACTTTATTGCTCTCGCCGGTGCTAAGTTATGACGTGTTAATAATGACGCATAAACACACCAAATTGTGGGCGTCACCTGGCTGAATTTAAATGACGGATACGATGGCCGAAAGTTAAATCATTAGGCTGAGCCAGCGGCTATGTTATTGAGTGATGGCAAATGGCGGTCTTCATATTGATTGAGTGCTAATCGGAAGGAGAATAAACGAAATATCTTCAAGTTAAAAAGTAGTATTTAGGGGAAACCTTTAAGATTAATTTAAGATGATTATTGATTATTTTATTGCATATTCTTAAAGAAGATATTTTAATTTGTTACCTTACATTAAATAATGGAATTTTAGATATAGATGTCTTGTAAAGGAGCCAACAAAAATGTAATAAAAAATTAAAACAATTTTATATTTTTATTCAAGTAAATTTAACAGATTCAGGGGAATATTATTGACCATTTCGGGTTCAATATTTATTAAAATTGCATGTGGCTAAAACTATAAGCATAGTTATTTTTCAAGAATTATTTTACGATCAAAGCCTCTAACTAATTTCCATAATAACTTTCCCATTGTAAGTTCTTGAACTCAAGCTCACATGAAAAGAATTCCAACTAGCCGGTCCACGCCCAACAGTTCTTCCCCTTTCTGGGGGCCTGTACAGTGAGGATCAGCGATGTATTTCCCACTGATCGGCGATCACCGTAGTGAAGCTCTCGTGCCGTTCGAGGCTATCAAAATATTTTAATCGCGGATTTTCGTGGTTGCCGGTTCATTGAGGCTGCCAAGAAGTTGTGAAGATTTATGAACATAATAATTACAAATTTGCTAATTGATTTATTGTCGAGTGTATAAACACCTTTCGCTTAATTTATGCCGCTGCCGTCTGTGTGTTTCTTTTGTATTTTCTTTAAATACCAGTTTGGAGTCAAAGAATTTATGCACTGGAGGGGCAGAGCAACCTGTGAGCCAAAGCAATCAGGCCGAGCATCGAACATCGAACATTGGGCGCGCTTTTTGGGATGGGATGATGTACGACGAATGTCCTGCAGTCGCATATATGTATATATGGTATATACGCATACCCATACCGAGGCTCAAACCGTTCATTATAAAGGAGTCAGGTCGTCAGGTGAGCTGAGCGAGAGAGACCGACAACCGCAGGCAATCACTGGCAACAGGCAACGCAAATTAATTATTAATCAACGGAGTGAACCGAGCCCGAGCTCTGGGGAAGAAGCCTCTGAAGGAGGTGGAGACTACCGCCTCTTCCTCTTCCCCGCTCGATCTGCGATCCTCGAGCCGAGAGAGTGATTTATGCTTGCGAGCCCCCGCTCCCAGACCTAACGAATCCCAACCCAAAACCAAAACCAAAACCAAAGCCCATGCCCAAAACCCAGGCCCAACTGACAATGTTCCTGCCAAGATGGACGATGCCGATGATGACGACGGCGATGGAGATGAAGACTAAGACCAAGACCAAGACGAAGACGAAGACGAAGGCCAATGCAATCAAGCCCGGCCAACACTCAGCAGAGGATCGCATATAAGGTTGAGACCCCAAGAAAAAATGTTGGAACTAGATGTTTAATTAATCGATTTTAATGTGATACCTTTTTAAATTAATTTAATAACATAATAAGGATATGAGGCAATTATAACCTAAGAAAATGTAAGACTATTGTTAAAAACTATTTTTCCAGCAGTAGCGGCTTGCGACCCTTTTTATACAATTCTGTTTTCTGTAAAATGATATTGTAAAAAATAACTCTAAATAGAGATTCAATTGCACTACATTAAATATTTTGGAGACAATTTATAATCCCTTGACATACCAAATGATGTGCAACTTAGCACGCAGATTTTTATACATCAAATACAGCAAATAAGTTTCAGTAATCAAAGAAGATACTAACATTTTTCGTTGGCCATGAGCCCGCTGCAGGGCTTCCAGCGAGATAAGTCCGCCGCTCTTTGGAGCCTTTTGGTTCCACCCATATCAGTCAGCCCCCAAGTACGTCAGTCAGTCAGCGAATGCGAGCGAATGAATGTTGTCCGTTTGTCCGTCCGTTTTTGTCCGTCCAATGCACATGCAATGGCCCCGGCATCGCCTCCTGGGATTCTCGGTTCTCGGCGGGACGGAATCGGCATGCGATACCAGGGAGAGAGAGGGATGGGGCAGCTTCGAGTGGCAGTACTACAGACACCGGGCGAATCAGAAATGCCAGAATTGAAATCGCATTTTAAATCATCTCTCGACGGAGCTGCCCCTTCCCTTGGACTCCTCGTCCACATGATTCACAGTCACAATCGCCTCAAATCTCGAATAACAAATCGCATAATTACGGGGCAGCGGCTGTCCATTGCCTGCCCTCTCGCTCTCTCCATCGGTCTGTCCCGCTCTAGTCTTCTGCCTGGCAGCCAAATGAAGAAGAAGACGAAGAAGCAGAAAACTCGAGATGGCGATGCAGTGCAGATATGAAATATTTTAGCTAAATGGCAGCCAAAGAAATAAAAATGTGGGATTGAAGCGTATAAATCAGCGGGCATTCGCTCCCTCTCCCTCTGGAGCCCTCTCCCCTTCTCTTTCGCTCCACTGGAAGCTTCATTATTATGTGGATGTGTGTATGTGAAGCATAAAATCAACCTGAGGCGATAAATTGAAACGATTTTTGCACTGAACACGCAATTAGTTCTCCTCTAGTGCCCATCCTTCCCCGCTCGTCCTGAATTCTCCTCAGGAGATTGAAAGAAGAATCTGAAATAAAAATGATTCCAATGACATCTGAGAAATTGTTTTGATTTCGCTGTACAAAATGAGTGGTTCTGATTCAGCGCCTGTCCCCTTTTCGATCCACCAAACTGATGGCTAATGATAATGACACAGGAAATGTGCGGAATCCAATCGAGATTATGCCCCTGGGATCGTGTCCTAAGATAGTTACGTACGTAGATTGAAATTATGTCAGATTAATATACCGATAATTACAGATTTTCGTTAACCAGTTTGAATGCCCAACAGCTATGCTGATAAATTTGCAAGTACTTAAAAAAAAGTCACAAGAAAACGGATTGTCATATGTAAAAACAAGAGAAAACGCTATAGTCGGGTTGGTGTCCCGACTATCTAATACCCGTCACTCGGCTAAAGGGAGTGCGAGGGAGATGGATATATAAACTTTGATGAGCCATAACTTTTTAATGAATGGTCCGATTTAAAAAATTTCTTCTACATTTCGATAGGTATTGATAAGCACAACAAAACTGCATTTTTACTTTTCCGAAATATTTAAATTTTTAAAATCGTGTATTAACTATTGTGGGCGTTAGAGGGGGCGTGGCAACTCCAAGAATCTTCATGCCAAATACCAATCCTCTAGCTTTTATAGTTCCCGAGATCTCAGCGTTCATACGGACGGACAGACGGACAGACAGACATGGCTAGATCGACTCGGCTAGTGATCCTGATTAAGAATATATATACTTTATGGGGTCGGAAACGCTTCCTTCTAGCTGTTACATACTTTTGCACGAATACTCTACGAGTAACGGGTATAATTATATCAATATTTAATTTTTATTGGGGCGAAAATATTAATAAATTACGTAGGTTAATACAATTTCTTTAATAAGGTTAAATTATTAAAAACATTTTTACTTTTACAAACATTAATTCCTACATTCATACTTTAATTTAATATTTTAAGGCGTAGCAAAATATTTAGGACCACAATTATGGTTTCTTTTACAAAGCCTTATCAAACTTTTTTTGGTTACTTTGTGATAATTGTTTTGAAAAATATTCAAGCTAATATAAATAGTATCCTTGCCATTAAAAGTATTGTCTTTTAACTTTTAAATTTTAACAGGCACAAAAAATCCTGAATATCACAATACGAATTGATATACTACAGTTTTTATCTCAACCGCCCTCATTCGAAAAAGTAAGAACTCAAAAAGAAACACTCCAATATTCGAAAATCACTCTCTCTCACAGTCGAATTCGAATTTCGAAGTTGTATGAGAGAAGCAGCGCGTCGTGTTTGCCGTATGGTTGCTGGTGAAAAGTGCGCTGTGAATTAATAAGTCTTATTTAATGTTTCCGTATTAAATTCAAATGTTATGAACAGAATAAAGCGCGATGAAATCAAGTAAATGAACTACATTTAACCCGGAAGAAGGATTGATGCTTAAGGCCAGCATTTCAATTTGCTATTGATTCTACAGGTAAGGAATATACCTTTATTATACGACCATAGTAAAGTGTGTACTTCATTTATAAGTTAAACTCTTATCGTTCCATTATATTACATGGTTTGGAAACTTTATTTAGTCTCATTTAACTACATATTTTATTTAAGTTTGTTTCTTAGGCTGCTTGCATGCTGACGGAAATCATCTGTTTTGATTGTTGCCAAAGACAGGGGCGTAGACCTAAAGGGCACTTAAAACATTTACTGAATTATATTTATTGAATTACCTATTAAAATATTATATAATCTTTGAAATACGTTATGAATTGTGCTAGAAAAAGGGAAGAAGTTATTATTTATTATTAGTTATTTAAATGTATTTAAAAAGTTCCCCTAAAGGCCGAAATAACACCCCAAAATCGACGACCCCCACCCGAACGCCCCTGTTCATGTTTTCGAAATGCGAAGAGAGAGCGAGAGAGCTCAAACCGGTTTACGCTCCCGAACGTCTGAGTGATGTCGAAAGAGTGTTGAGTAATTTCGAAACTTATGAGCTGATAAATAAGACCGTTAAATGTTTAAAAAGCGAAAAGTTATTTTTTAAGGTACAATTAGATTACTTCATTTTTCCTTTTTTATTCAAAAACAATTATTTGTAAATTATTTTCATCAAAATGTAAAAATATTTTTTTATATTATTGGATTTTGTGTGCAGTACATATAAAAACCTCTAAAATAATAAAATGGACTTTTAAAACATTTTAGATATTTAATTCGGGCTTAAGCTTTCGTTGGCAAGTCGAACAATAAACACATTTTGGCAAAACCAATTTATTAAATATGAAATTATATTTTAATACTAGATTATGAAGATCCTATGATTTTTTTTAAATTTTATTTTTATATATTGCTTAAAATATAAATTTTATACTTAAGTATTCTACTTTTTATCTGTCTCTTCTCTTGGGAATATTTTGGGAGGGCACAGATTCTTTCAACCTTTAGCGCAGAACAGATTTGAGAACCAAAGGGAAGGCAACTGAGAACAAACAGTCATTCTCTGTCTCGCTCGCTCCACGGACTCCATCCGAGTGTCAATCAATCACCTGTCAGATTGGCCACGCTCACTGGCCATCGGGTTACACAGACATCGGGTGAATACCCACTCACATGGGAAAGATTCTGGGCAGCATCGGAAAGATACATACGAACTCACGGAACAACCATGGCTGGGGATTGTTTGTTAGAAATGGTGGTCTTTGATTCGATTGGATTGGACGAGATGGCGTGACTTGATTTTTTTTAGTAAAATTAAAAAATGTATGGAGGAGACCATTGACCGGTGGTCCGAAACCGACCCTTTTACTTCACAAATAAGGTTCTCTATAAAGTGGCTACGAATGAAGTAAATGCTTTAAATTTTCAAATATATTTAGTATCAGTATAGTACAAAAAGTATAATATTAACAAACGCATTAAATCAATTTAATGGAAATATTATTAAGGAAAATTTGATATTCAAAATTCAAAAAATTTAGTTTTGGCTTTCTATAGATATACATGAACATTTTTTAATTTAATTAATAAGACTGCTTTAAATGTTGTTTTATAAACTTCCTCACTTAATTACTACCATTGTTGATTGTTGAAGCTCAAGATTTTACCCCTACATAGTGTTTATCAGTACTTTTCTTCCCTCATTTTCACGTGTCGCACCGTCAAACAATTTTTCTGTTTCAACGCTTTTGTCTAGCTTTTCCTTTGGGCTCTTTTCTGTTTTCCAAAAATTTATCGAATGCCCAGGACAATGGAAATAGGAATAGGAAGAGCGAAAAGCGGGCAATGAAACAGAAGTGAAACACAAATAAATAAGGATAATAGCAGAGCTACAAAGGAGAAGAAGAAGCCGACAAATGCCTACGAAAAGGGGTGGTGGTGGGTTGGTGGTGTTTTTTGGATGGGTGGATGAGAGGGCGAAAGGCAATTAAAAAATATTTAAACTGCCAACTGGTAAGGGTCCTTTGGACCCGTTTCTGACTGACTGACTGGACTGACGCCTTCGAGGCAAAGTTGCTGCCCCCGAAAGGGGGCGGGGTTGTTAAAAACGTGGGGCTAAAGAAAATTTATGCATACTTTCCTCGCCTTAACTTGGCCGGTTCGTTGCTTTTGTTTTTCTTTTTTTTCTCCCTCTTCGCTGTTGTTTTCCTGCCACTTCCACCCACTTTTCTCCACCCCTCGCAGCAAAATCAGTTTGAGTTGTGTGATTGTGTACGTGAGCATAACGGTTAAAATGGCCAGGACTGGGGCAGTCCACCCCCAATGGCCACCCCCTGTCAGAATTGATTGATTGAATTGCCACTTTATGAAATTTGTGAGTCTTCGGAGATGTGCGTGGAAATTCGTGTTCTCGTCTTCGTCTTCGCATTCGCCTTCCCATTTTCCTTTGGGGGTGGCTCTGCCCAGTGGGTGGGTGGATTGGGTGGTTTCTGGATGTGGATTGTGCGGCTCTCCGAGGGTTGCTCCTGCTGATTTGTGTTTGTGTGCGCTTTGGCTAACAATTTGCAGCATAAAATACATAAAATTATGTGCAGCGCTGAGGCGGCCATTAAACTTGATAGATTTATGACAGACAGCAGCCAAAGCGGTATCCAAAAACAAAGCGAAAGTGCCTGGGAGGGGGTCGATTGGGCCCCCAGAGTCCAACCCCCGTAAAGATATGGCTGATTAAAATTGCAAAATTGTCCAAATGAGATTTGACGGCCAACGGAGAGGGAGGGAGTTCTGGCAAATGTCAACGATCTGGCTTAAACTTCAGGATTTTTAATTTAAAGGTTAAAGTCTTGTGGAGAATCTTAACGACAAATATTTTAAATGAACCGTAGTTTATACAATATAGTGATTTAATATTTTGGTAATACTATACATTAGCGGGCTCACCCCCAAAATTCGCGAAAAAATTATCCTCGATGGACCGCGATTTCTTAAGAATTTACGTGCAAAAAGAACTTGGCGGTCGGCCATGGTTCTCTTGTAATTAAATTTCAAAGTTCTCGGGTTTGCTATAAAAAACAAGGGTGCTTTTCTCATATTTTCAATCAAAGTAATTAAGTTTTAATGAGTTCCTATAAAATTAATTAATTGTTCAAATGAGTTCCTATAAAATTATTTAATTGCTTAAATGAGTTCCTATAAAAAAAGTGTAGACTTTTGTCACATTTTTTTGAAAGGTGCATTACCATTTTTTAATGTATTACCAAAATGGTAATACTATACATTAGCGGGCTCACCCCCAAAATTCGCGAAAAAATTATCCTCGATGGACCGCGATTTCTTAAGAATTTACGTGCAAAAAGAACTTGGCGGTCGGCCATGGTTCTCTTGTAATTAAATTTCAAAGTTCTCGGGTTTGCTATAAAAAACAAGGGTGCTTTTCTCATATTTTCAATCAAAGTAATTAAGTTTTAATGAGTTCCTATAAAATTAATTAATTGTTCAAATGAGTTCCTATAAAATTATTTAATTGCTTAAATGAGTTCCTATAAAAAAAGTGTAGACTTTTGTCACATTTTTTTAATTGTATTTTTTGTCTAATGAAAAAACTTATGCAAATAATCATGTTATGAGTGGAGCGTGGACTATAAAGGACATGATTGAGATTTTAGTGACGGCCAGGAACGATCACATCCATCCAAGGTCCCCCACCATT
Organism: Drosophila prostipennis; assembly: GCA_037075205.1. Classification (NCBI taxonomy): domain Eukaryota; kingdom Metazoa; phylum Arthropoda; class Insecta; order Diptera; family Drosophilidae; genus Drosophila; species Drosophila prostipennis. Next base: position 596,473 of record JBAMCJ010007674.1, on the reverse strand, counting down.
TTAATGCATTAATTAAACCTCAAACAATTTGTATCTTTATATTTATTTAAATAGTTTCAATGAACACTTTTCCGCACCACCATTGAGGTAAAGTTCCAGGCGCGTTTTTTTATAGTGGTGTCCCCGTTAGGCCTAGTCCACGCTTCAGATCCGAATATAACAAAGAGTCTCCTAATTAACAGCTGAGTTGTTGTCGAAGGTGTCCTAAAAATATATATGCGAAATTTTATGATGTATGTTAAATTTGAAATGAAAGCATCGTGCAAGTACAAATTAAAAAAAAAAATGGAACGAGTCACAAGTAAAATTTGGCATGAAATTAAAAAAAAATCGCGGCGATTTTTTTTTAATTTCATGCCAAATTTTACTTGTGACTCGTTCCATTTTTTTTTTAATTTGTACTTGCACGATGCTTTCATTTCAAATTTAACATACATCATAAAATTTCGCATATATATTTTTAGGACACCTTCGACAACAACTCAGCTGTTAATTAGGAGACTCTTTGTTATATTCGGATCTGAAGCGTGGACTAGGCCTAACGGGGACACCACTATAAAAAACGCAAGACTGGCACGTCATGTTGAACAATATGAATCAATAAACAAAATTTTTTGATAAAAATTTGAATATTGGGGGCAGACAACTCGATTTTTATAGCAAGTATGAGAAAAGCACCCTTGTTTTTTATAGCAAACCCAGGAACTTTAAAATTCAATTACAAGAGAACCATGGCCGACCGCCAAGTTCTTTTTGCACGTAAATTCTTAAGAAATCGCGGTCCATCGAGGATAATTTTTTCGCGAATTTCGGGGGTGAGCCCGCTAATGTATAGTATTACCTTTAAAAAGTTGTAAACATGATTATAATTGATTGTTTATAATTATGAAATGTTTCAGATCCATTTTAGTTTTTCTACATTTACCTTACTAATAATAACTATAACTATAGGCTATTACTTTCAGCACTTTTTAAAAGTTTTAAACATGATTATAATTGACTGTTTATAATTATGAAATGTTTCTGATCCATTTTAGTTTTTCTACATTTACTAATAATACACCAAACTAAGCCTCAGTGTATTTTATTTTTGCACAAGCTTAAGGTTTAAACAGTTTAGTTTCTCCTTCCTTAACACTCAAAAAAAAATTTTAGAAAATCGCCTATGGATTTGCTTCACTGGCTATTTTTTCTATATTTCTGAAAAATTTCTTAAATTCCTTTTTTATTAATTTGAAGAAAATTTTCCTTACCAGTAGAAAATTTGCTTTATTTTAAAGAAAGAAATCGCCAGTGAAGCAAATCCATAGGCGATTTTCTAAAATTCAGGCCGATTCATTTTTTGAGTGAACTTAAGAATTACCTTCATACCTATTGCAAAAATAATTTTAATATAAAATCAATAAAATTTAATATCTTTTTGGCAACGCAAAGACCTTATATAATCCGCCACCACTGCCTCTCGAAAAACCGTAATGAAAAAGGATCCAATTTGAATGCAAAATAGAATGGAATAGAAGGCTTATTAGAATAGATTGCAGAAATTAAGAGGCGGACAAAGTAAATGAGCCCGTCCAGGCGGCGAATTGAACTGAGGTAAGCGGGTATATAACCCACTTCACTGCCCCTCCGAAGCTGGCAATTACAAAATGATTGAATGGTAATTTCAGCGAGAAAAGTTGGCTTCTGCCTTTTGTATTTCGGGTCTATGCGGTTGCTTGGGTGCGTTTGTGTGTGACTGGCATAAATTCCCATTATTTATGGGGGGCTGTAACTGTTTGTGATATTTTATTTCGCGCAAGGATAGCGAAGGATAATTTGCGCACCCAAAACAAACAGAGGCAGCGCAAACAAAAAAAAACCGAAACTTAACAAAGAAAAAGCGTCCTGAATGTTTGGAATTAATTGCCCAAGCTCCTCCAATCACAAACAGAAGAAGAAGCTAAGAGAAAGGGAGGAAAAAAATGTTTTAATTAATAAAATTGAATGTGTGCGAAAATTGAAAGGATTTTTCCGGCCCCTTCTTGGTGATGCTGTTGTTGTTGCTGCTGCGGCATTCATCTTCGACGCTCATTCGCAGGCTTCCCTCATTGGACTCATTTTGTATGCAAATGATTTATGCCAGAAAGTGTCCTGGCCGAAGAGTCGGGGCCAAAAACTGGATTAGAGAGTGCCAGCGCCGGCTCATTTCGTTTTCCCCACCCGCCTAAACTTTTCCACCCATCGCAAATGAGCGGACATAGCCTGGAAAAGTTTTTTCCCCTCAACTCTGGAGGTTGCCTACAATTTCTCAATTGCCCGAGGGGGGTATTGTATATCTATGTGTTTGTGAATGAGTGAGTGAGTGGGCGATGGGGCTTTTTTAAATATTTACTTAACATCCTATTATCCCCACGCGGTCGTGGACGTGGACGAGGACAAGCAGCGGACCACGACCCAGGCTTGTATCAACATTTAAAACGATAAACTTGCCACACACACAGACACCCGAGCGAGAAAAATGCAAAAAGGACGAAGGACACGTCTTGTCTGTCACACCAAAATGTCACCGCGGGGTGAATTACTGGCAAACCAAGAGGGAAAAATGCTGAACAACAAAAATACTTGTTTTCTAGGAAAACCAAGTTGGGCGAGAAAATACTCTTACATTTCAAATGTGGAGAATAACAAAAAAAAATTTTTAAATATATTTGAAATAATAATATTAGGTACTCATATTAAATTATTACTTTCTGAAAGTCATATCTAAAAAAAAATTTATTTTAAGACTCTCCATTTACAGAATATATTTTTTTGGAGACCTTCCCCTTCAAAATAAATATTATTTCAATTAAAACAGTCAAATTTTTGTGTGCAAAATTTCTTTAGTTTATACAGAATAAAACTACAATTTCTATATAAGAAACGCCTAGATTTTATTAGCTTACTGTATTTAATACTTTTTATACCCGTTACTCGTAGAGTAAAAGGGTATATTGTATTCGTGCAAAAGTATGTAACAGCTAGAAGGAAGCGTTTCCGACCCCATAAAGTATATATATTCTTGATCAGGGTCACTAGCCGAGTCGATCTAGCCATGTCTGTCTGTCCGTCTGTCCGTCTGTCCGTCTGTCCGTCTGTCCGTCTGTCTGTCCGTCTGTATGAACGCTGAGATCTCGGAAACTATAAAAGCTAGAGGTATGGTATTTGGTATGAAGATTCTTGGAGTTCCTACGCAGCGCAAGTTTGTTTCCAGAAGGTGCCACGCCCCCTCTAACGCCCACAATAGTTAATATACGATTTTTAAAATTTTAATATTTCGGAAAAGTAAAAATGCAGTTTTGTTGTGCTTATCAATATCTATCGAAATGTAGAAGAAATTTTTTAAATCGGACCATTCGTTAAAAAGTTATAGCTGAACAAAGTTTATATCTCCATCTCCCTCGCACTCCCTTTAGCCGAGTGACGGGTATTAGATAGTCGGGACACCAACCCGACTATAGCGTTCTCTCTTGTTATTATACAATTTTAATAGGATTAATTAAATATTAAAATATATTTTAAATTATTTCCAAAAGGCCAAAACTGGGTTATAAATCATATTTTAGCTATCTGTCAGACTTCCTTACAGTGTATTACAAGTTTTGGTCACTAAATAAAAAAGTGCATTGAAATATTCCCCTAAAACAAAGGCGCTGCTCTATGTCTATGTGTGAGCAGGACGACATCAGAGCAGGACACGCGCCTCAAACGCACACAAGCAGCAAACGACACAAAACAAACGACACAATGGGAAAGAGAGAGCAGGACAGACGCCGACAGAGACAGAGATAGCGAGCGTGGGAGGGGGTGGCAAATGTGCCAAGCGTGTGAGTGATTTATGGCGCTGCGAGTGACGAGGACGAACCAGAATTCTTCAGGATAATGCCGACATAACGAGATTGTTTTATGTACACATTTTCTCCTTGTTTGCGCCGTCGTTTCGTTGTCGTTGTTGGCTTTCGGATCCGGATTTTCGGGGGGTGGAGGTGGGGGCTGTGCTGTAGGTGGAGTCGGATCCCGTTATGTGTACACATAATGACACTTTTCGCTGACTATTCCCATTCAGCTGTTGTTGCTGGTGTTGCGCACTGCAAATAGGGGCGAGATATGTATAAATTGTTGGTGGTATATAATCAGCGACGGTGTGTGTGCCTTATCAGTTTATATAACCTGACTGCGACTGTGGGCGTACTTATGCCCAAAGGACCTTCAATCAAATCCGTAATCCTCGTTCAGTGCGTTAATGAGCTTCTCATTAATTTGTCACCCACTAGGGCTCACCTGATATTTTGTTTATGTCCCCGAGACCGACAATCGAATGAAGGTCCTCGAAATTGTTCTTACTTAAGCCGGATAGATGCAGCAGGCTATTCGTTTATCCAATTAAATGCTTTGATTTGTGAGTATCCTAGTGAAGAATGGAAGCTTTACTTCATGAAATCTGAGTTTAAGTTCCAACAAAGAGCTCATACTTTTTAAAATGATAATTTATGATCAAAGGAATCTAGAAGTCTATATTAAATAACATGTTCCTAAGTTCCCACATACTTTCTGTTCTTACTACGCAAAATATAAAAATAAATTTCATACTTAACCCAAACATCCTTGCCAACCACAAATAATTAATAAAAGTGAAATTAAGAAAAACAAAGCACAGCCGAAATAAACAAATTTCTTTCGTTAAGTGCCCGATTTACGACTTTGTTTAGTTTTCTGGCAATTAAGAGTAAATGTATGGTAACAAGCCGGAGATGCATGATTCATTCTATTCAGTGTTTTGGGGGTCTGCGTTCGTGTCCTTCTGGTCCTGTGTGATATATTCTTCATAATTTCTAATTTCCGGCTAAAAATAATTCTAAACATTAAGTAGAAATTATTTGAAAAACTTTTCGCTCCGACTGCGTGTTGTTGTAAATTTACAACTAAACGGAAAACCAAAGCGGGAACGGAATCCCCTTGCCGACCAACCCAAGCCCCTCAAAACCCCCTTCGACCACCGACTTACGTCGATACAAACAAATTCTCATTAATGGCGGAGAAAAGGCTGTAGCTGCAAACTGAGCTGAGAGCTGAGCTAACCCAGAAATGGTGCACCGAAGAAAACTCTATGAATCTTAGAAAAAATATAGATAAATTAAACTTTTTTATTTTTACAAAAACAGTCAAAGAAAACAAAAATGTTTTCCAAATTGATTGATTCATAAAATGCATATATTGTCCACAAAACTGACTTTTTAAAGTTGAAAGGAATTTTCGTAAAATATATTTCGATAAATTCCGATATTAAATAGTTAATAGTTTTAAATAGAACAAAAGTAATGGCTATTTGGCTAGAGAGATATATTTAACTGTTGACCCTCCAAATGATTTTCTTTCAGTGTGCCCAAAGCGAAATTTTCAGCATGTAAATGAGTCGGGCTTGGGTTATCAAGTGGGTGTGGGATTGGGATTGGGAGTGGAAGTGGGTGGGAGGGGAGGCGGTTGTTAGCCGGGGGGTTGGTGGTGCACAAAATATGATTTTGACAGAAAACAACAAAACAAAATCCATAATTCAGGATAAAACATAATTCCACACAGCAACAGGAGCGATAGAGGGGGCAAAGGGGGAGAAAGTGAGATGGAGAGAAGGGCACATCCCACACAGATGCACAAGAAAAAGGAAAAGTCTGGATGGAAAGCGCCGAAAAAACAACAACATTATGAATTACGGTACAATGGCGGGAAAAGGCAAATGAGCAGCAACGAAAGGGGGTAGCGGGGTTGGTTTTTTGGGGGTGAGTGAGGAGCAGTTACAGTTATTTATTAAATCCCTTTACGCATTTTCATAATAATTTCACAAAATATTTTAAATGCGATGGCGACGTTGGTCGGGTGGTTTCTGTTTCTTTTTTTTTGTTAGGTTTTCCTCTCCGGGAAGCGATGTCTGCCTGCCATCGGGTGATTCATGTCAGAGCCTGGGTGGTTGTATCATTAAACTTTTATGCAAGAAAGAAAACCCCCGCCGCAGAACCGTATTATATGTAAAGAAACAGCAGCAGCGAACAGCACTCATCATAAACAGGACAAACGAGCGTGAATTTAATCCCTTTTGGCACAAAGAAATCATATTTTTCCTCGCGCTCAGCGAAAAAAATAAAGCAAGCTGGAAACAAAAAGAAATGGAAATGGAGTTGGGTGAAAGCACTTCGGATTTGTTGGGTTTCGCTGACTTGAACAAGTGCTACGATAAAAAAATTTGGAATTGCTCTTTAATTTTGATTTTTATTTTATCTTCATGTCATAGTATCATCTCAATATTCAGGAATTCAATAACCACATGTAATTTCTTTTAGTATTATTTCTTTTAAAATACGTTTTTTCAAACTAACTGAAGTTTAACTTTGAAATTATCTTTTTTAAATAAATTTATTAAGAAAGTTCATAGGGGTCATTAAAAAGGTTTTCTGTTGTTTTCGGATATAAGAATTTAACTCAACATAATGTCCGTATATAACATTTTCCTGATTTTCCAACCCAATAAAACCTATTGTAGGGCATTCCGAGACGAAATACGCAGAAGGCGAAGTGAAAATGAAAATGACAGCACGAAAAATAATTCTAATCTCCTCATGAATATTCCTTTTGCATTTTCATTTTGCAAAGAGCGCCCGGCCAGAGCGTAAACCATCAACAAAAAGGACAACACCAGGAGCGGAGTTGCAGAGGCGGCGAAGGGGGGTCGGGGGTTCGGGGCTGATGCGTAAGCCAAAGAAATACGACGACGTCACTGAGGGGAAAAGGGGGCTGGGAGGGGGTAGGAAAAGCAGAATCAGGGTGAAGCAGTTGGCTAAATGTACAATGGGAAAAAATATATATACCCCGGCAGCCGTTTGTTATTTTATTTTATTCGAGCTCTCCTGCAACAGCATCATTGCACTGAAGAAAATTAAATCCGTAAAATTACGAACCACCAATTTTCTGTCCTCCGCCTCAACAAAGATCCTAACAAATAATTTCTATACACTTTTTTTCCAGAATTCAGGAAATATTTTTATAAGAATAATACGGCTCTTTCTGCTAAATAATTTCAAATAAAATTTCCCAACAATGAACAGTTTTTATATAAGAAGAACTCTGGAATCTTTAGGACAATGCCAGGCCGCTTATAAGGAAAATACAAATAATTAAATTGCCTAAACATCCCGTTTCTCTCAGTGCCTTTTCCCCCTGCCCCTTCACTCCCGTGTCCGGCATTTCACTGATGGGCAGTCGTCGTTCAAGTGCCGCAGTTGCCAGCTTCGTCGTCATCCTCGCTTTGGGTCGGCCATGGACGCCATCGAAATTATAAACTTGGCTGCTAAAGAAGGTTAAGTGATAAATTAACGCCACTGCCCCCCGGTCTCCGCCAGCCATCTTTTTTGATTCTGGCTAGGATTGGAGTGGACTGGAACTCCGGACGCGAATGGGAATGCTTTATGCACGAGTGGACCTTTTAGTTTATTGTTATTTTCAAAAGGAGCCGGGCTAAAAAGGAGCTCAGCTTGGATCGAATAATTACGAAAAGTGGCCCAGAAATTAAGCGAGGGGGTGTACTTAGCTGTTGTAATGGCTCTACTTAAGTAAGTACCCATGCCGATGGAATATCAAGCAAATTTTGAGATCGAGATTAAGTCATTACAAAGATTAGATTAGATCAGATACAATTTTAAAATCGTTCTTCATTGTTATGATTTAAAACGTGATGTCAATTCCCAGAGTCTTTCTAAGTATCTTTCTAAAATTCCACAATTTCGGCGCCTAATAAGTAGGGCTTGAAAATTATCGATGTCAGTATCGATATTATCGATATTTTAAATATTTTTTTCACATCGATGTTTTTTTGAGGTTTTTTAGAGGGAAACAAACAGAATTGCCTCTTTAATTTTGAGGATCAAAATAGCTTTAAATAAAAAATCACTTAAGGAAGGGGAAAATTACCATAAAAGAACCGCGAGTACTTGGTATTTTATTCTTCTTTGGTACCATAAATAATATGAAATAATTTAAAGTAGGGAAAGATACCATATACCAAAAGTATCGCGAGTTATTGGGAAGAGGGGGAACTTTCGTCCTTTTACTAATAAACATTTATTTTAAATATCCCTAAATTCTAATCACATGGGCTTTTTAGTTTTAGCTTACATTAGATTACAATAAAAATGCGCTTCCATTTTTTAAATACTTGAAAAATGATACCATTCCATTGACGTAATTTCTTGAACACTTCTCCGACCTGAAGCATCCACGTACGTTTGGGTATCTGCAACAATTTCGATTTAATATTTAGTAATTTAAATTTTGTAGTCGACAGAAATAAGGGAAATGTGCTACTGCAGTATACGCTGCTGTTTCTTTTACAGCCTGATATTCTTCTCTTTCGTTTACTATTACAACGATGTGATGGTCGACTATCTGATCTTCGAGGAGCACCACCTTGTGGACAGATACTTCGTGAACACCCAGGGCTGTCGGATGTTGACCATGGTTCCCAACGAACGCGACGTTCTGTTCCTGTGGCGCGGACTTCGTAGGGACTTCTGCACCAGCGAACTGGACCTGACGTCCTTCAGCAGCTGTGATTTCAACTACCTGAGGACGGAGGCGAGCCTGGAGTTCCTGAAGGCGAGGTACAGTTTCGAGGGTTTGGAGAGCTTCAAGTGCCAGTATCATGCGGTGGAGCGAAGCACCGATTTCGACAATCGGTACTTGTACAGCCGGGAATTTCCCCTGCAGACGGATGGCAATAATACGATTGAGCCCCATGCGGATATCATAAGGGCCGAGTGCTATTTGAATGCTACGAGGATCTATAACGGAGTCCACTTCTACGTCCATCCAGCCGACGAATGGCTACGCAATACAAAGGGACTCCCGCCCCTCAAGTTGGCCTCCCATCCCGGCAGCTTGTCCGTTCTGATCGTGGGCCTGGACTCCATCTCCCAGATGCACTTTTCCCGAAGCATGGCTCGCACGGCCAACTTTCTGCTCTCCCTGCCACACGTGGAACTCAAGGGATTCACTCGGCTGGGCAATGACACCTTCGACAGTCTGATGCCGCTGCTAAGCGGATTGAGTGGCCAGGAGATGAGGGACTTCGCCTCGGATCTCAGCAGTCTGGACAGCTGCCCGTTTGTGTGGAAGGCTTTCCAGCAGGCCGGCTATATGACGGCTCTGGGCGAGGACAACATAGACAAGAGTATGTTCGCCAAGGGATTCGAGGACCCGCCCACGGACTTTTATCTCCGGCCTGCTCTGCTCGAGATGTGGCTGAGGACGAGGACGGACGGATTACACCAGACCCACTGCAACGAGAGGGACAACTATGCCAAGGTGCTCAGGGAGTTCCTGTTCAGGATGATGCCGCACCACCAAACGCACCGGTTCTTCACGTTCCTCTGGTGGACACAAGGCATCGATCACCTGTTCAACTACGGCCGGAAGTTCGACCAACCGTTTGTGAACATGTTCAAGACCCTGGCCCAGAGTGGCCTGCTGAAGAAGACCCTGCTGCTGGTGGTCTCCAATCACGGCCTGAACAAGGGTCGATTCTACGACACCGTGCAGGGCAAGGTGGAGGAGAGCCAGCCGCTGGCCATCCTCTGCTACCCCAGATGGCTGGAGGAGCGGTATCCCCAGGCGATTGGCAACCTGAAGATCAACAACCGTCGACTGGTCACGGCCTTCGATCTACATGCCACGCTGCTGGACCTGCCCAATCTCACGTCGCTGGAGGATGAGCAACTCCGGCAGCGGAGTGCGGATCTGTGGGCCACGGGGCAGAGTCCTCCACGAGGCATTAGCCTGTTCCTGCCCATACCGGAGCATAGAGACTGCTCCTCGGCCGACATACCCGCGCACTTTTGCCTGTGCCAGCAGCACAGAAATGTCTCGACCTCCGATGGCTACGTTCTGCGGGCGGCCCGCCTCATTATCCGGAATCTGAATAAGATCCTCCGCACACACACTCCGCCCTGCCAGGTTCTCTACCTGGATCGGGTGCTAATTGCCGACAAGTGGCGGCGCATGGCGGATGAGCACCAGTCGGAGTTCCGGGTGAGACTGCTGGCCACTCCGGGTGGGGGTCAGTTCGAGGGAGTGGTGAGGTTTACGGGCTACAAGCTGGCCATAGATGGCCCTATAAAGCGGGTTAATGCCTATGGCAATGACTCGCACTGCATTCAGAACTACCTGATTGAAATGTATTGCTTTTGCTCTTGAAATATAAATGTAGAGTAATTTAATATATTTTTATACCCTTGCAGAGGGTATTATGATTTCAGTCAGAAGTTTGCAACGCAGTGAAGGAGACGTTTCCGACCCCATAAAGTATATATATTCTTGATCAGCATCACTAGACGAGTCGATCTAGCCATGTCCGTCTGTCCGTCCGTCTGTCCGTCTGTCCGTCTGTCCGTCTGTTTCTACGCAAACTAGTCTCTCAGTTTTAAAGCTATCGGGCTAAAACTTTCCCAAAAGTCTTCTTCCTGTTGCAGGTAGTATATAAGTCGGAACGAGCCGGATCGGACAACTATATCATATAGCTCCCATAGGAATGATCGGGGAACAAAATGTAAAAAAATTATATCTTGGGTGTTTTTGATCCTAGTAGGTTACTTTTGGAAATGCCATTTTTTATCTAATTCTGAATTTCGAATACATTTTTTTCAAAATCGGACGACTATATCATATAGCTGCCATAGGAACGATCGGAAAATTAATGGGAATATAATAGGAAATAAATTATTGCTTCGTTGGTTTTTATCGTATTCTCTTCTACTCTGGGATATGAGTCTTTTTAAATGTTTTCGAATTTCGATTTTAATTTTATCAATATCGAACTACTATATCATATAGCTGCCATAGGAACGATCGGAAAATTAGTGATTAATAGGAATTATCTGCAAGGGTATATAAGCTTCGGCTGGCCGAAGCTAGCTTCCTTTCTTGTTTATTCCCGCTTTATTAGCTAATACAGTTTAAATGTTTTAAAATCGATTGTAGAATGGCCTTATATGGCTTCCATTTTAATCCCAGATCCTTTGCATTGTGGGCCACATCCGATGTGGCTTAATTATCCCCATAAACATTAGCCGGTTGCCTCGAATGACATCATTAGCCCATCTGGATGAGCTTGGGCGGAGCTTCAGTCAAGCTGCCAATAGATTCCAGGCTATCTATTCCCCGCACACATGTACAGACAAGTCCACATCATACATATGCTCCTTGGAGGAACGTTGGGTTTAATCTGATGATTTATAGAAAATTTAGGTCGCCATATAGTCGCATTAATTACGCCTCATAATGAGTGATTTATGCGAGAGCTCAGCCAGCCTCGGCGTCTAACTCCAGCCTCCATTATTCCTTCCACATCCACATCCTCATCCCCAGACTTCCACATCCTCGCTCACATCTCACATCCTGCCGCCATGATAAGAAATGTTTTGCCAACGCCTGCGGCCAGGGAGTCACATTAGCACAAATGCCCGTAATTATGCTTTTTATGATGGCACTCACACCCCAAAAAACACTCCTTCTCTCCGAATGTGCGACATTCAGGCCAGGACCTTATCATCCTATGTTTGCTTTCGGCTGCCGACGCCCCGTAAATGTGTAAAAATTTTACGTCTTTTTAATTCCACTTTTATGTGCAGCCGGCGTCAATCACACAAATATTTATAGTTTCTTTATAATGCGTTTTTCTGACTGATTTATGGACCTCCCGCTCAATATCGCCAGCCATCCTGCCATGAGGTCCTGCATTCGACGTTGTGATTTATGCCTGATTGACAACTGCAGGCAAAACAAATGGTAAAAAGGAAAATTTATAGAATTTGGTCGTGATGGCTAAGGAAGTTTCAACTGCTTTGGCTGGTTATTTTAATGGTTTCCTTCTCTTAAATGTGATTTGGATAGCAGGAGTTTATATAAATTTAACTTAGTTAGATAATGAATAATAAAATATATTCCAAGTTTAAACATATAAAAAGCTCTCCTTAAAGTTTCATGAATAAATCCAGATGCCAAACCAATAATGACACCAAAATATATATATATAAATAATTTTACCAAATATCTTACTATGTTTTAGGTTCTTCTTAAGGAATTATTTCTCTCTAACTGACCTCAAATTTCATCCAGTTCAGTGTTAATTGAATCTACACAATTAGAAAAGTTACGTTCCCCTGTCACTAAATATCCATCCTAATGTCGCTAAATCATTTTAATAAGCTTATACAGAACTGGCAGCTCGTAAAAGCGGAAACACTTCCCATCTCGCTCCTCCAAGAGTCGTTAGAGTCGTAAATTCGGTAAACGCGCTTAAGTGATTTTCACACTAAAAACCAGCGGGTCACTTGGACTCGACTCGACTTGACTATTTCAAATGGTTCTTACTCGCTGGCAGTCGAAACATAAAATTAAATTTTATGTATGTACCCATAACGCGTACCAAGTCGGCGGAACACAGTTCAACAATTAAAGAACAATAAAAGTCACTTTGATGACGATCTCCTTTGTGGTTTGGCTTGATTGTCCGCCGGCAGAGTTTAATGGCCATCATCATTGACATTTTTTTTGACAACTGACAAGCGCGGGTCAGCGTCAAAGTCGACAAATCTGTCACGCCCATTTGGCGGGTCGAAAAGCACCTGGTCCGGGGTTCAACCAGTTGTTTAACCTTGTTTACTGTCAAATAATGGCAGCCTCGTAAAATCTTTAATTTAACGAGCGCCTTAAAAAGGCATCGTAAAATCTATGACCATCGGGGACATGCGCGGATCCACGGGGGGTGATATGGGTGATATATCACCCCCCACTCGGGTGAAAAATGAAAGAAATTTTGGTACTCAAAAAGTATGCAACAAAAAAATTGTTCTGATATCACCCCCCACAACAAAATCCTGGATCCGCCACTGATCGGGGAGGACCTCAGCCGAGGGACGGCTGTCTGTTTATTTAATTATACATTTTTGTGCTGCCGCCAACTTGAAATTTATTCCTGGGTGTGAAAAAGTCGCTGTCACTTGACTCGGGATACAATTAGATTGAAACCCACTCGGACGACGCCCACTTGATGCAAATACATAATACTAATCAAAATTTATGGAACTCCGGCGTCTTTGGAAGCAAAACCCCCGAAACATATGGAAGTTCAACTCTGAGCGGTTTCAACAAATTGGAAAATTTACGATCGGAAGGATGGGCGGGAGTAGTCGATGATCCCACGCGTCAAAGAAACAAAGCAAACGGAAGCGCCGCAGCCATTGGAGAGTCGCCCAAAGTCACGAGAGTCGATGCATTAATGGGAGCCACTTAACAGGGATTTATCACCTCCGCCCACAGAGCGGTTATGGTGCCATAAAGATCGCCCGGCATGAGGAACCCAGCGGATGAAGATGAGGTCCGTCTGATGGATGCACCGAGTGGGTCTTATAATACGTTCCTGCCTTGGGTTGGGCCGTTTCTATCTGCGCAAATTCTAATTGATGGATATATTGATAGGCTCTTCGGGGATTTTATCGCTTTCGAATTGGATGCGGGTTCTATGGGAGCGGCTGAAGAAATACTGTTGGAAAATATATTTTCAAAAATACCAAAGGTAGAAGATATTGCCCTAATAGAAATAGGTGTGACCTTTATTACTTTTAATAAATTCATAATTTAATTCACATTGTTAATTATTGGCACAGTATTAATCATATGCAAAAATTTCAGCTTTAGCTAAAAAAAACGTTGAAATGTAACATATTAATATCTTTTTATACCCTTGCAGAGGGTATTATGATTTCAGCCAGAAGTTTGCAACGCAGTGAAGGAGACGTTTCCGACCCCATAAAGTATATATATTCTTGATCAGCATCACTAGACGAGTCGATCTAGCCATGTCCGTCTGTCCGTCCGTCTGTCCGTCTGTTTATACGCAAACTAGTCTCTCAGTTTTAAAGCTATCGGGCTAAAACTTTCCCAAAAGTCTTATATCTATTGCAGGTAGTATATAAGTCGGAACGAGCCGGATCGGACAACTATATCATATAGCTCCCATAGGAATAATAGGGGAAAAAAATTTTTAAAAAATTTATCTTGGGTGTTTTTGAACCTAGAACCTCCTACTTTTGCAAATGCCATTTTTTATCTAATTCTGAATTTCGAATAAAATTTTTTTAAAATCGGACGACTATATCATTTAGCTGTCATTGGAACGATCGAAAAATTAATGGGAATGTAATAGGAAATAAATTATTGCTTCGTTGACTTTTATTGTATTCTCTTCTACTCTGGGATATGAGTCTTTTTAAATGTTTTCGAATTTCGATTTTATTTTTATCAATATCGAACTACTATATCATATAGCTGCCATAGGAACGATCGGAAAATTAGTGGTTAATAGGAATTATCTGCAAGGGTATATAAGCTTCGGCTGGCCGAAGCTAGCTTCCTTTCTTGTTTTTTCCTCATTCAAATAGTAACAAGAACCATAAGAATACACGTAAAAACTCTTATTAAATACATTTACTATACTTATATTTTACTATAATTTATTTATATTGATATAAATAATAAACAAATAATAATTTCCCAGCCATCCAAATTGGAGAGTTCATTTGTACCGAACTCCTTAAATTCAAAGTCGTTGTAACAAAACATTTTATCATACAAGTTTTAGTGATCCTGATCAAGAATTTATGTACTTCATAGGGTCGGAAACGCTTCCTTCTCCCTGTTACATACTTTTCCCCGAATAGAATATACACTTTTACTCTACGAGTAACGGGTATAATAAGTTTTTCAGACCATTGACGTAATACCAAAAAAGTATAAAAATATTTACAAATGATATAAGGGTTTATATTGGATTTTTAAGCAAGTATACAACCTTTTCGTTACATTGCTGTTTTGTAAAAAGCGGAAAAAAATGTCTCTTCAGTAAAATTCACATTTGGCAGATGTTTATTCGATACTATAACTCTACATCTATATGAACGATTTTTTTGTGTGAAAAAATCAAATATTTTTATCTTCGTGGATTTGTAATTCAAATTACTTGAATTACTCGATCAAAAGCATTCGTTGAATATCATTATTTCATAAAAAATAACTACTTTTCAAAAGTGCAAAGCCCCATAACCCAATATTCCCACAACCTTATTTGTCAAAATACCCCAATAATTAAGTTATGAATACCATAGCCGTCTGCAGTCTACTCAAAGTCACCGCCCTGCCAAATATATTGCCAGTGAAATTAAATGCATTTACTGCCCGTCTCCTAAACATCTAGCGGATGAGCCACTCCGGCAGATTAAGGAAAAGAATAACAACAAATTCCATATCATATTTACGGCCAATAATCATCGGCCGGGGTGAGCGAGACAGATAGAGAGAGGCAAAAGCAATCAGAGTACTAAATCTGATGTACGCCGCTAATTGCGCATAGATTACCAGATGCATGAGCGATATTACAGGCGAGGCCGCCCAATGCCGCGATATCCGGGGAAGCTGGCCAGGAAGGGAGCGGATGTGGGATGCGGATGCGTATGCGTGTTGGCCAGGAAACGAGTCCTCATCGGCAACGGGCAGCGGGCGACAGCTCAATGAGAAATTGCGACAGAGACAACTCTATTTGGCCGATCCGCAAAGCCCAGCCCGAGAGGATCGAGGGATCGAGCGAAGAGACCGTTGCTTATTTATTTCGAATTGACCCATTTGGTAATATTCATAATTTAAGTGCGCACGAAAGCCGCCTCTACCTCTACCTCTACGCCTGTTGGCCGTTCGTTGTTGGCCACAAAAAGCTGCATAAATTCTCGCTGGCCAGATCAGTTTTTTAGTGTGGTGCCATTTGAGTTTATTTGCGATGGTTGCGCTGTCATAAGTTGCCGCCAAATTGTTGCATTGTACCTGCTGCGAGAAAGGAGCGGGGAAATCAGAGCTAAAGATCCCACTCGGCCACTCGGCTTGTAACTCAGAAATCATTAAAAAGTGCGAGATACTTTATGAATTCGTCGTGGGCCGAGATCGGAGTGGCCAAACGGATCCGCTGGAATCGCTCGAATCGGGCGGCGAGCGGCGTGAAATATGCCCATTAAAATGTACGATCATCCTCGCCTTAAATGCAAACTAGTCTGATCCCCCTGCCCTTCCCAACCCCCTTGAAATCCCCTTTCAATGAGCTGTGGAACTGTTGAACTGCCCGCTGAATTATTGTTAACGATTTGCAGTTAATTCCAGTCATACGTTTTCGGTTCGATTTCATGGTTTGTCTGGTATTGACTTTATTTTGAATGCTAATGGTGCGATCAGTCGATCAAGGATGGGTTTCGAAATGGTTTTACCGGGTGATATTGGCGCTTTGTTATTAGAATCGAAGAAAGTCTTAATATTCTGGTTGTACCAATTATTTAAAAAGATATATTTTTCAGAAATAACCAACATTTAAGTACACAAAAAAAATTAGATTTGCAACAATGATCAATTTGATATTATGTGGTATCAATTTTGACTTGATATGCGGCATATCAATTCGATAGGTAGGCCAGCTCTATTTCGAAAATTATTTCTTCTCGCTCCCACTCGAGTAATTTAAGTATACCTAATGCTTATTGCTCTCTTCTCCGAAGTCAGAGAATCTCCGAAAAAGAGAAATCGTCAAAATGACATTATTTAATATCAATTTTACCAGTATTGCATAAATACCAAGCGGGTTTTTTTGTGTGTATTATTACCAAAGTGATAATGGCATGCCAAAACCAGAGTCAATCTTTTAATAAGTTTTTGTAAATACCAAAGACCCTCCTTCGACCGAAACAAAGAACTAATTACCATCATTATCGAATTAATGCAATCGATTAGCATATTCTCGTTTACGATGCGCAATAATTTACAACGCCGAATTTATTATTATTGGCATCTCTTGATTTCTCCTCGTCAGCTGCCAGGCATTTTTAATTTCCAATTGAATTTCCCCCTCACTGTTTTACGGTCGCCGGCGAAGAAATGCGACATCAGCGGCAGATGCCACTCAGGATGACTCGGGATCTGGATCCGGGGGATCAGGGATCTGGGAGCAGGGATCTGGGTTGGTCGGGGCACTACCTGTTGAGTGCTGTGCGATTCGCTGGACGGTCATCAGGTTTATGTGGCATATAATTTTTTTATTTTGTCCGTTCATAAAAGAATAGTCGTAAAATTTTTTTGATGACGTTTGTCAAGCTGCCAGTTTCGCCTGCATGGCAATGAATTTTTGCAGTTTTTACCATTAAATCGATATATTTATGACACTCCACTTAAGCTCCATCAAATTAAGTATTTTAAGGCGATTTGACCTGTTTTTGTGTTTTTCGTTTATTTTTAGAATTTAGTTGAGTGAAGCCGATGAGAATCGCTTGGAATGAGGGTTGTAAAATTTTAATTGCCAACAGTTACAGTTTAAATGTAAATTAAAAAAAAGTAATTAAAAAGGGTCTAAGCCGTTTAAATATTAATAAATTGAATCTTTCTAATCCAATTAAAGAGACAAAGCTGATACTTGATATGGATAATGTTTGAGTTTGGAATGCGATTGGGTTTTGAACTACAATAAATACTATTTTTAAATTAAACAAGAAAGGAAGCTAGCTTCGGCCAGCCGAAGCTTATATACCCTTGCAGATAATTCCTATTAATGACTAATTTTCCGATCGTTCCTATGGCAGCTATATGATATAGTTGTTCGATATTGATAAAATTAAAATCGAAATTCGAAAACATTTAAAAAGACTCATATTCCAGAGTAGAAGAGAATACAATAAAAGTCAACGAAGCAATAATTTATTTCCTATTATATTCCCATTAATTTTTCGATCGTTCCTATGGCAGCTATATGATATAGTCGTCCGATTTTAAAAAAATTTTATTCGAAATTCAGAATTAGATAAAAAATGGCATTTCCAAAAGTAGGAGGGTCTAGGTTCAAAAACACCCAAGATAAATTTTTTTAAAATTTTTTTCCCCGATTATTCCTATGGGAGCTATATGATATAGTTGTCCGATCCGGCTCGTTCCGACTTATATACTACCTGCAATAGATATAAGACTTTTGGGAAAGTTTTAGCCCGATAGCTTTAAAACTGAGAGACTAGTTTGCGTAGAAACAGACGGACAGACGGACAGACGGACAGACGGACGGACAGACGGACATGGCTAGATCGACTCGTCTAGTGATGCTGATCAAGAATATATATACTTTATGGGGTCGGAAACGTCTCCTTCACTGCGTTGCAAACTTCTGACTGAAATCATAATACCCTCTGCAAGGGTATAAAAACGACTGCTTAAATTATTAATATACAGTTTTAGAATATTGAAGGCTATTCTTTTTGTCTAAAATTAATTAATTAGCAGTGACTAGTGGTTGTAAAATATGCTACATTTTGTATAAAAATGGTTTTCTAAACTTCAAGTTGTGATACTTTTCTTAAATATTATTAAAAAATTAAGTTTTAAATCGTATGGTTTTTGTTGTAATCGGTATTATTCTTAACAGCCCATTGGGTTGTCCTTTCATATGCAGACCGTTTGGGTTTGACATTAAATGCCATGTTGTACCGTATGTCTACATATTTGCTGTTCCAACTGACGTCGACGGTTTGCGCACACAAGCGTACATATGCATACATACTCACCCATTTGACCCCATCCTTCTGTGCATATGTGTGCGTTATTTCGCGCTTGTGGTACTAAATTGGGTGATAACTCCTTTTTAATGGTTGCGCTTTGCCTGGCTGGCTTGTTGCTGTTGTTCTTATTGTTGCTGCTGTTGTTCTAAGTTTTATTTTTATTTGTCTCGCTAAAACTCAATTTTCGAATCAAACAACCACGAGGATTTCTCGTGGCCTCCATTGGCATCCCCATCCCCATCCTCGTCCTTCCGTCCGTCCGATTCCCTTCCTCGATTGTGTTGTACAGTGTTTGCTGATGATGCCCTCGAACAACAACAGGAACAACATCAGTGTAACAACAGCAACAACATTGTCATGTTATTTGTTGTTTTGCTATTGCCCCATTGCTTTTATTGTTGTTGATGACGCAGAGGCTGACGATGACTCTGGCGTGGATTCCCTTGGATCGGGATTGGGATTGGGATTGGCCGGGGTTTGGGGACTCGGGTGGGGATTGGATCGTCGTCGTCGCCGTCGTACGTTGTCACAAATGCAAATAATGGGACAATTGTGCCATGCAGGATTTTAACTGCTTTTATTATTTAATTCCTCAATAGAGCCATGCTGGAAATTAACATACGAGTATATGTGTGATCGGAAATACTTTCACACATAAATGTTTGATTAAGTTTATATACCCACAATCGCCTTAAACGATCTTAAAAGGTGTCTGGCGTCCACATCTTTAAAGATTTTGAAGAATTTTAAATGCAATTTGGCTGTGTTTATTAATACCTATCGAAATTTAGAAGAAATTTTTCAATTCGGACCATTCATTAAAAAGTTATAAGCAAATAAAGGAATTCAAGCAGTGCAAGCAGTCGCTTTGCTGTGTGTATATCCCCTTCTCCGTCGCTCTCCCTTTAGCTGCTTAACGGGTACCTCGACTATAGCGATCTCTCTTGTTATTATCAAAGTGTTTGGTAGATCGCACATATATGTACAATTAAAATCACTAAAAAGTATGCAACAAAATAGGGTTAAAAAAATAAAATAAATTGATATTATTAAATATTTAATATAGACAATTGCTATAATTTGTTGTCGTCGAAAATGCCACCCTCCTTCGAGCTTTAATTAGCACCATAAAGATTGCCCCTGCTGGCGAAGTCTAAAAATTGTCAGGGCCACAAAACAAATAAATAAGGCGCTGCATGTGCTGCTGCCAGCACGTTAATTGTTAAACAAATGTTCGTTTATCACTCACAGAAACAACAAATGGTTCGGTGGTGGGTGGTGGGGGTGCTGGCCAATATTGTCCTTGTTTGTTAGACGGATGAAGGCGGCGGCAATCGCGGATGTTTGGCATGGCCCATCGCCCATATAAGCCCTATCGCACATCCCGCATTCCCACATGGATCCATATCATCCGGGCGTGGAAACGGCAATGGCAATGGAGGGCTCTGCATTGGAATTGTTATGTTTTTCGTATTTAACCTCAGACATGGGCCTCGTTTGTATAAATTCCCGCCAACTGCTGCCAGCGATTGTTGTTGCTGCAATTGTGCGCTGAAATTATTAACAACCGAGACGACAACATAGCACACATAGCGCAGCACAGCAGCAACAGCAACGGCACAGCGGCAACATCAGAGCTCCTGGCGTCAACGTCGACTTCGACGCATCGTTCATCGCGCTCACATATGGCGGAAATGACACTTTTACATTTAGCATCGCGAAAGGGCCGGAAAGGGACAGCAGGATACGGAGAGAGAGACAGCGACAGCGACAGAGGCGGAGCGCTTACACGGACGCAACACAGACGCCATAAACTTCATTTCTGACAGGCCGCAACACACACAGGACAACCGGCCAACAGGCGGATACGTAACGTGGAGCAGCTCGGCAAACGGCGAACGGGACGCGAGTACGGACACGGCCATGTCAACGCTGCGGTGGCCGTGACTGTTGCTGTGATGCAAGGGTTGAGGGTTCGGGGTTCGGGGTTCAGGACTGTGCGCGGGATCTCCGGCTAATGAATAAAGCGGACTTGAAATATTACCCCGCCGGAGTCGAGAGCCAGTTCATTTTGTGCAGCTCCCATGAAGAGCCAGTGGTTAGAGAGCTTAGTCACCAGACTGGATCACCACAAATCATTCGGTTGCGGGCTTTGCAGGAGTAATCCATCCACAGTAGAGAAAACAAAGCTCAAAAAACAGAAAATTGGGATTTGAGAACCTCGAATTAGCAAAGATCTAAAAATTAGATTTATTAATAACAAGATGGAACTCTATAGTGGAGTACCTCGAATATCAGATACCCGTTACTCAGCTAAAGGAAGTGTGAGGGAGGCAGAGATATGTGTGCAGCTAAGCGACTGCCTGCACTGCTTATATTTTCTTTATTTGCTCATAACTTTTTAATAAATGGTCCGATTTGAAAAATGTCTTCTACATTTCGATAGATATTAATAAACATAGCAACATTTGCTTTTTTTCTTTTCCGAAATCAGACACATTTGAAGGTCGTTTAAGGCTATTGTGGGCGTTTAAGTGGGCGTGGCGCTCCGCAAACTGAAGCCCAAGAATATGTGTGGTTAATCCCAAAATTATAGCTCTTATAGTTTCCGAGATCTCAGCGTTCAAATGGACAAACAGACGGACATGGCTAGATCGACTCGGCTAGTGATCCTGGTCAAGAATAAATACATATACTTTTTAGGATCGAAAACGCTTTCTTCTACCTGTTACATATAATACTTTTGCACGAATACAATATACCCTTTTCCTCTACGACTAACGGATATAAAGATTAATAAGGAGTACAAAATTTTTTAAACGAGGAAGAAAATTAAAGTCTTAAGATATCACCAAAATAATTAATAATAACCTATTTTTAATATTTTCATTAATTTCCCGATCGTTCCTAGCCGTCCGATTTTGATTAAATTAAATTCGAAATTCAGAATTGATAATAAAATGTTATTCCAGAGGAGGAGTTTCATCCCGATAGCATCAAAACTGAGAGACAAGTTTGCGTAGAAACGGACAGACGGACATGACTAGATCGACTCGTCCAGGGATACTGATCAAGAATTTATATACTTTGTAAAGTCGTAAACGTCTCCTTCACTGCGCTGCAAACTTCCGACGGAAATCAAAGGTATACCGGCCTGTTCCAGTTTTCCCTCGGAAGTGAATTTGTTAACATTGTCGGATTTCCCTTTAACATAATATAATTTCCCTTATTTGTTCCCCTTTTCGCATCCAGCGCTACACAATACTGAAAAGAAAAGGGTTGCCTAGTTCTTCAAATAATATCCCTATTAAAAAGGCTTCGCTCAAACTATAATATGTTGATTAAAATTGAAGGCTAGAATAAGAGTTATTTTATACATACATGCAACAATGTACAATGTTAATATATTAAACACATTAAGAAACAAACTCTATTGATTAAAATTAATAAATTTAGCATAGTCATACGAACAAATTTTAAACTGTAATATTGAACAATTAAAAAATAGACAACACTAAATACGAATCTATCTATGTGTTTTGTTTTTCAGATTATAATGGACACTGACGATCTAGAGGATACTCATCTGTGCATCAAGTGCAATGCCACGATACTTGGACTGACAAAGTACATCGAACACCGGAAACGGAACTGTCTCCTCACAGAGAAGCAAATCGTGACGCCAACTACTGAAGGACCAACCACCACCTCCACTCCCACCCAAGTATCGCCGACGATTATCAGTAGCAGCAACTTGGATCACACCTACGATGGCTTCCATTTCGCGGAACCGGAGGCTCCGAGCAGCTATCTCCGCAAGACGGCAGCCAGTCATGGAGGAAAGGCCTCCAAATCCTTGACGGAAGCCTATGACCTACCCTACGAACTTGGAGCTGATCTGTTCTTCTCCTCACTGCAACTGCAGAGCGTGTCGACGGGTGGGAAGACGGGATCTGTGGCTCGCCAGGAGCGAAGCAAGGATGAATCCTGGCCAGCACCCAGTGGCGATCCCTTGCTGAAAGCCGTTAGGGAGCACGATGAGACGGTGTTTAAGCCCCTGAACTTTGATCATGACTCCCCAGAGGGCAGTGAGGAAGAGGAGGATGACGAGGAGCACGATGACTTTGAGGATGATGAGGAGGAGTACGATGTGAGACGCCACTCGCCGCCCACTGTGCCCGCCACCCACACGGGTGGCAAGTGGAAGCCGGAACACCGACCGCAACTGCGACATCCGCACATAGAACGCCTCTCGCCCAGTTGGGATGAGCCCGGCGAGGAGAACTACACCCATCCCCCCGAGGATCATACGAAGGGCAAATGGGTGCCGGGCAGCAAACAGTTGGAGTATCGCGAAAACATAGATCTGACCAAGCTGGAGCAGCCGGGCGCTAGTTATTGGTGCAACATCTGCTGCAGGCGACTGAAGAGTCGCCTCAACTACGAGCAGCATTTGCGGAGTGGCTACCATGTGAAAAGAGCCGATGCCGAGTGCCACCTGGAGCAGGCCAGGCTGGGCAGTGAGCTCAACCTGAGCAAGGACTTTGTGGACTCAGTGGAGACCGGTGAGGAGAAGAAGCAGTCGAAGTCCCCGAAAAGACAGAGGAGAGCCAATCTGCTGCGATGCGATCTCTGCCGCCACACGATGGCCAGACATTTGATGGGCAAGCACTTGATTTCGCACTACCACTACCGAAGACTGCAGCAGCAGAGTCGAGTGAGAAGGCAGAGTTGCCTGCAGGAAATACTCAGCCACATGGGCAGCATAGTGAGGCAATCGCCCTTCCAGTGCCTGCCCTGCCGATTCTACGCCAACACGGAGGAGGCCTTTCTCCATCACTGGCAGTCGCAGGAGCACTCGGAACTCACGGAAAGTCTGGGGGGAGCCTTCTGGTGTGGCTACTGCCAGTTCGAGTGCAGCACCAATGCTTCGATGTGGCTGCACTTGCTGCATCCCTCGCACAAGGAGGTGCTCCTGGCCCTCAATAGATCGGTGCCCATATGCATAGCCCAAAGGAGACGCCTCGAGTGCCCCAGCTGTGGAGAGGGTTTCTTGTACAATTTCCAACTGCGTCGACACTTCGCCTCGGAACATCCTGGACTTGCGCCCGCAGGAACCGCAGCCGATGAATACCAGTGCCGGTTTCGATGTGGCCTGTGTGGAGCTCCGCAGAAGTCGCGATTGGCCCTGCAGCGCCACGAGAAGCACAAGCACCACGTGGCCAAGTACTACTGTGCCATCTGTCGATTGGAATTCGAGACGCCCTTGGAGGCGCGACGTCACCGCAGCTTAATGCAGCACAAACTTAGGGCCAGACCTAAAGTGATTGACACTTCCCAGCCGGAAAAGGAAATAGAACATATGCTGAGGGAGGTCCTGGAGGAGCCCACTCCGAACCCTCCCGCCAAAAGGAGTAGAGTTGTCAACTTGAAATGCTCGAATTGCCGGAAAATGTTCGACTCACCTCAGAGTTTGGCCGAACATCGAACTCAGGTCCATTCAGCCGACAATCATTTGTGCTTGAGCTGCGGCACCAGCTTTCAATCTGCCCAGGCCCTCGGCAGGCACACGAGGAGCTGCCAGCCCCTGGCCAGCACCTCATCCTCCGCCCATGAGTCCCTGGCCCAAGGGAAACCCTCCTACAGCTGCGATCAGTGTAGCTTCCAGTCTCAGTACGAGTCCGATCTGGTTTATCATCGCATTTTTCACACACGATCCGGAACGATTGGGAAAAACGAGCTGCTCCAGTGCCCCCTGTGTCCCAAGAACTTCAAGAAGCACTCCCTCAGAGCTCACCTTAGAAACCACACGGATGAGAAGATTTTCCAGTGCACAGAGTGCCTGCTGAAGTTCGCCCGGAGACACAACCTGAAGAATCACATGGCCACCATGCACGCGAAGAAGGAGGACCGGGAGAAGGCTAAATTGGCCCAGAAGAAGGCTGTCGATCTATCGAAACCCAAATATCAGTGCGGAACCTGCGGAAAAATACTGGCCAAAAAGTGAGTATCCAAAGCTAAAATTTCCATTAATTCGCAGTACTTCAAGTAACAACTGTTTTGTCCGCCAATTTATTACCCTTACCATTTCATTTCGGAACCCGAACAAAGACCGCTAATTAGAAACTCGCAAAGGCCCCGGGCCTTCGACTGGCTGCAACGGAAGTGCTTGCCTTATGAAAATGTCATGCAACTTATTTTAGTCCCCAAAAATCGCCCAAATAGTTTGGCATTACAACAGTCTCAAATAAACAACAAGAAAGCCGAAAAAAAGGCGGTTAGGGAATTCCTGCAAATGAAAACCATGCGAGCGCATGGATTGTGTGTTGCATTAATTAAAAATTCCAAGCTGCAGCATGTGAGAATAAGTAACCGAAATAATACAACAAAATATAACTCATTAAGTGCTGGGCATTCCGGCCAAAAAACGCGAGGACACCCCCAAATGTCCTGCATGTGGACTGCAGCCACGAAGTATGCAATGCACTCGCAAATCAAGCCTGCGGCTATTCCACCGAAAACTGCAATTTCCCCGTTCCACAAAATAAATATTTTACGGATAAACAAAGATGCGAAGACCACTTCCCTTTGGGGTCCACGAAAAACATTATTAGGATGGCCATTTCTAAAGTGTAATTTTAATATAAGGTTTTTTGGCTTGCTGAATTTCTACATTACCCCATAGACATTGGGTTGAATTCGTTTCTTTAATGCTAAGTAAAAAGAACTGAACTTGTAAAGATCTCGTTAATTCAGTCATTCACAGAAAAACAAAGATATTAATCTTGAATTGAGAACATTTGTTCTACAAAATTTGTAAGATGTCGAAAAAGTATGCAATTTTTATTGTGTTTCAATACCTATTAAAATATTGAAGAAAATTTTTAAATCAGATCATTCATTAAGAAGTTATGAGCAAATAATGGAATTCAAGCAGTGCAAGCAGTAGCTTTGCTGCATGCATATCTCCATCTCTCTCGCACCTTCTTTAGCTAAGTACTCGACTATAGCGTTCTCTCTTGGGCTATTCTGCTTTTGATCTCGAAAATCAAAAAACTCTCAAACTTTATTTAAATAGCAAATCGAAAGAGTTATCGCAAGTGGTATCAAATCGTACCATCCACAAAATGTATCCATTTTAAGTGAGCAAAACACATCAAGCCATCTCCGTAGAGTCTTCGCCTGCATTTCCCACTCACTCTACTCAATACATTCCCCTCCAGACATATCATCTCAAAGAAACCCATTAGCACTGGCAGATCTAAATCGCATCGTCCAATTCCGTTGCTCCTCATAACTACTCATAACTTGCGAACTTTTTTCCACTTCTCGTTCGCCTCTGCCAACTAATTCCTTAAGCAAACATTAAGTTGAATTGCAATCGGGACCGAGATGGAAACGGGGACTAAGACTCGTCGCTGGGGTAGAGAATTTTCCACTTTTCAAGTGATTATTTGAAAAATTTATTAAAATGCTCATTTGAAGTTATTGTTGTGCTCGCTTGATGTAGATACTTTGCTTTTACGACTAACGAGACCAAGTGGCCAGCAAAGATGCCGGGGAGAGTGGCGCGGAGTGGAGTATCTCTAGCTCTGGAAAACTTTCAGTCCTCATCTCAGGTCCCAGGACGACGGAGAGGAGGCGACGAGGACGACGACTTCGTCGTCAGTCATGTCAACAGCGGAGCGCTACACACGCTTCCGGAATTCCAGACTGCAGCTAACTCAACTTTTACGGTCGCTTCTTTTAGCTGGCATCTCTTGGAGATGGAAGTGCTAGAGGTGGGAAAATTAGGAAACGATAAGATCTTATTAGGAAACTGTTGGATTGACTTAATTTAATTAGTTAAATTTCAAATTGGATCAGTTTGATCTTACATACTCGTACCTAATATTTTAAATTCTTATTTTTTAAAACTTTTTCAAGAGGATTATTTTTTAAACAAATTTTCTGCATTCATTAAAAACATATTATGTAATTAAATTAAAATTCTAAAATAATGGACTATGGAAAGGGGCTTCGTCAACTAAAGTTAAAGACTGCTTATCATTTTAAACTACAGAAGTTGTATGGTTTATGATACATGCTTTAATTGAATACAACATTTTTCTTAACCAAATTAAAATCTAAATATCTTGTCTGGGTACCTTTGAATTCTCCCAAACACGTTAGTACCCAATTGATAAAATAAGAATTCAAAAGGCATCCAAAATTCGTAAAAGGAATAGCAGTTATAGGATTTGTATGACCTATATATAGTGTTTAGAGATATATAGATGCAATATTTGGTAGCTAAGGGTTTTTAAAAAGAAGAACCGAAATATAATTAATAGGGAGTAGAAGACTTTCTGACTACTTTGCTTCCCCGTCGTGTCACGCTTCCATCGCCGGCTGAAATCCTTTGCGGAGGACGAGCTGCGATGGGAATGGGTCCTCCTCCTGCAGGAGGCAGCGGCTGAAGTTTGAGGCGTCCGCTGACGACGTCGTCGCCATCGCAGCGTCGGGCAATTCACTTTTATTGAAATGGCGTGCAATGTTCTGTTGGCTGCCTCTGCCAGTCGGATTCGGATTCGGATTTGGATTCGGCTTCATCTCCTGTCTCTCGCCATCTTGCTCTGGCCACTGGGTTTTCCGATCCGTCTGCATTTCTTTTTTGTCCTCTGCTCCCCCCTCCTTTTTCCCCTGTGGGCGCTGTTGTTTTTCCCGGGTTGGTCCGTTCGCCTTCTTCCTTTCGGTTTATTTTTTTTATTTCGTATTTTAAGTCATTCCTATGGTGCATCATTCGTTTGCCGGCAGTTGATTCTGTTGATGGCACAAAGTGCAGTGCAATTCATTTTAATGGTCGCCGTCGTCCTCCAGTGATCTCAACTCCCCCTCCATCCCCAGCTCCCCCTCCCCCTGCATCTCCATCCCAGCCTCCATCACTTGAGAGTCAATTTCACAAACTTGATTTTCCATTTCCAATGACGCCGGCCCGCTCTATCGGAGGATTTAGGGATTCCGCTGCCACATTGCATTCATTCATTTTTATGAATCTGCGAAATTGAGTCGGACATTGTTCGGTTTGTGGTCGGCTGGCACTGGAACGTGTTGTTCGAATCCTCGGTCTTATGTCTCAGTCCCAATCACCCATCTCACTGCGGATTCTGGTCGGTTGTTGATGGCCATTGGCAAGTGTTTTGAGCTGGCTTTTTCTGTTGCCGGCATGTTTGGCTTGTTTTTTGTTTGCCATTTGGCCGAACTGGTTGTCTGTCCTCATCTCATGGGAGTCACGTCAGGATGCCGAAAGGAGCATCAAGTGATGATTCTTGAAATAAAAATGAGTGGAAAAAGTAGATGTTCTATATTTTATAATTATAAAGATATTCAAGCTGCATTGCCTGAATTTTAAAGTTGTTTAGTCCCAATAACTTAGTAAATAATTGTGACATTTTCAAAAATGTTTAACATATATTTTTAAGACACCAGAAAATTGATAAATACTTAGATTATTTCCCATGTAACTATTTTGATTTATATTTGGTTTAGGTCTTTTGTCGATAAAAATAAAATAAAGAATGTAGTTTACCTTTTCCAAAAATATCCAAATAAAAATAAAACTACTTCAAATTATATATTTCTGAATAATCTGAATATTTCTGAGGATGATCACGTTCAGAAGAAAAATGTCTCTTGGCTTATTCGCAATTACCGCCTTCATTACCAGCAATCCGCACATCCATATCCACATGCGTGGGTGTCGCATTCAAATGCCATTGCCCGTGCCATCAAGCTAATCCAAATAGACGGGGCAAGTTGAACATTAAAAACTTCAAGTTAAGACCCGGCCAGGCATTAATAACAACGACAAAGCCAAACAAAGTCAAGAAAGTACATGCACGTATCGCTAAAAGGGGTTAAAAGGGGGCTTTTGGGGGTTTGGGGGGCTGGCTGTTAGACAAGTGCAAGGGTGACATTTAACGGTAATTTCCTGCAACGATTTTTGTTTCGCTCAAGTTTGCCAGATAAGCGCCAAGGAGTCGTCCAAATGAGGGAATAGAAAGGAAGGTATCCCTGGCACTTCCCTAATTACACATGGTATATAAATGTTGCCACGCCCCCACGCAGGCGGCGAGGTGGTGCAACAACTAATTTCACATGCAGCACGGGCCAAGGCATCAAAATCCGGCTAATGTCGCGCCGGCGAGGAACAACTCTCAACTTCAGTGGGCCAGGACGAGAGGCAAGGACAAGACAAGACAAGACTTACGTACCAATTACATGAGCGCAGCCAAAGGGGGGCTGGTTCTGTTGTGGGTGGGCGTCCGCCAGTGATGCCAAATACATTTTGAGTTAAAAAAAATGTAACAATCAACTTGTCGAACAATTAGGTTCGAAGAAAAAAAAATTCTGTTTGCTATATTTAAACCGCTATTACAGCCGAACGTATTGCCCTTGACAAGTACTACTTTTTATCTTTCAAGCCCCAAAGTCTAAATATTTTTTTTTTAACAGAGTTATAAACGAAAGAATGACTGTCCGTCTTTGTACATTATACTATGTTTATGCTATTAAATTCGTGAATTCTTAAAAGCGTGAAATAAAATAAACCGCTTATTCTGTGATACAGACGAAAACATTATGATATAAGCAGGGGTGTCACCCCAGATATTACTTTACATTTGTAAAGGGTCTTTAGAGTTAAGAAAGAGCAGAGTAGGCTGTACCTCACCAAATCATGCATCGAGGCTGAATTCATAGTCAATTTTCGTTTCGTTCGACAACACGAATTCACGAATCAGCTGAAGCGTGAAATGAAAGCGTGAATTCGCCATCGCATAAACACAGTATTAGTATACAGCTGCTATCAAAATAATAGTATACATCTTTCGAAGTTGGTTGTTGTAATTTATCTAACCAAAATGATCTTTTATTTTCTTGAAACACTTATTTTTGAATACTTCCTAATTCTGATGACTCTAGTTTTTCGGCAAAACGGCCACACTGGTAGCACTGGTGGGTGCCCATATCCTGGTGACTGACACCGGAAGCCGCCTGCTAGGGGAGGTGGGCTGACTTGACTAACGCCCCGCGGCACAGAAGTTTGCGCCCAAAAGACAAGACAAGACAAGAAAGACGCTGTCATAAATATTTATGCGAGTTTGGGGAACAACAATGCGAGCGCACCAGGGCAAACATTCAGCTGCTCCAAACTACACATGCGATTGTCTAAGACAGCCACAGACAGGAGTCCTTCTTTGGGGCTGAGACGCCGCCGAGCACGGAGAACCACCCACCAACCCATCACCTCACCATCCTGCATCCTTGTGCAGCTGACAATGAGCAGCAGGATACATTTTGCACCTGCCGCACCCGCGACATGTTTGCTCAGCATTTTCGGTGTCAAAGGAGGGGAGGAGCATCCGCTGAGGGTACGTCGAGCATCCCTCTAATGGATGGCGTGCAAAAGTTGACACAACACCCGGACAGAGCCAACAGCTTCGTCCTGGCCTGCAGCTGCTGCACTCCTTCCTGCTCCTTTCGTAGGGAGGGGGATTGGGGTGTTGATGACAGCTCAACCTTAGCCCATCCCACGCCCAAAAAACAGCGTTGAAAAGGGCAAAGTTTTCATCGCAAGGCGTTTTCGTCAACTAATCGGCAACGAAGCTGCTGCCAGGAGACGCCAGGATGTGCCATCCTATCGCATTGAAGGGATCCATGTGAATTCTCTGCGCGTCTCGCTTTTGAACAGCTTCTGGAAATTAAACCTGACTATGTGGATGATTCGAAAATATGGTTAATATCCGCATTCGTTAGCTGCTTAGTTCAGTGTATGTAGAAATGATAAATGAAAAACTTTTTTTGTCTCGAAATACTACAAAAGCTAGAGATTTGAAACTGGAGAAGAGGACAAGGTTTTCTTATAAGCTAGTTATGAAGCATGAGTATATCCCATCCAGTCATCATATCCTGTTTTAGAGTAGTTAATAACGGTTAATTCATATTTATCAGATTAAACAAGAGAAAACGCTATAGTCGGGTTGGTGTCCCGACTATCTAATACCCGTCACTCGGCTAAAGAGAGTGCGAAGGAGATGGATATATAAACTTTGATGAGCCATAACTTTTTAACGAATGGTCCGATTTACATTTCGATAGGTATTGATAAGCACAAGAAAACTGCATTTTTACTTTTCCGAAATATTTAAATTTTTAAAATCGTGTATAAGCTATTGTGGGCGATAGAGGGGGCGTGGCACCTTCTTGAAATAAACTTGCGCTGCGTAGGAACTCCAAGAATCTTAATGCCAAATACCAATCCTCTAGCTTTTATAGTTCCCGAGATCTCAGCGTTCATACGGACGGACATACGGACAGACAGACATGGCTAGATCGACTCGGCTAGTGATCCTGATCAAGAATATATATACTTTATGGGATCGGAAACGTTACATACTTTTGCACGAATACAATATACCCATTTACTCTACGAGTAAGGGGTATAAAAATACACCATATTTTTATAAGCTTCAACACTCAAATAAACTTGATATTATATATATTATATTATATTATATCTAATTTGACTTGATATGCGGCATCTAAATTTGACATGCTCGAAATGTAAGCACGGACCTGTTCGAATTTCGAATGTGTCGCCATATTGCTTTTTCCTCTCTT
This sequence comes from Drosophila prostipennis, assembly GCA_037075205.1. NCBI lineage: Eukaryota > Metazoa > Arthropoda > Insecta > Diptera > Drosophilidae > Drosophila > Drosophila prostipennis. The sequence continues at coordinate 565,124 of JBAMCJ010007674.1, read as the reverse complement.
TTTTGAATTCAAGATAGAGAAATCGGCAAAATTATATTATTTTACATCAATTTTAACAGTTTTGCGTATTTTTTTTGTGTGTTTTGCTGTTAAAATATTATCCTTTCAAGAAGTAATAATACTATGATAGCAAAACTAAAGAGCTCGTTTGATTAAACTTTTGCTGTCTGAGATTTCATGAAAAAAAATCAGTTAAAATTGAATTATTCCGAGAACAATAACCTGTTTCAAATTAGCCCAAGTCTGGAGCAATTCAAATTAGGTAGTAGAGTTGCCTGGTCTGGGCCCATGAGCATTTCTCCCTCTTCTCGCTTTGGGCGGAGAGGCAAACGTATTAGCGAGACAGACGGTTATAGCTGGAGAAACTCAAGAACTTACCCGGGAAGACGAAGTCTGAAAAATGCATTTGAGGAAATAAAAGTTAATGTTGGAGGTGAAAATACAACTGGGAGCTGGGAAAACGAACCGAGCGAAAGATAATTTTGTTGTTCGCTGTTGGTATTTTTGTTCTTTTTGTTGCATCTAATTCGCTTTGCTTTCTTCCAGCATTATGTTGGTGTTCCTGTTGTCCCGATTCCTTTGTTGTTGTTCTTGCTGATGCTGCCATTATCCTGGGCAAGAGGAGCAACAGAAACAAGAACAATTTACGGCAAACTCCTGCAGGTAAAATGGCATCCTTTTGTCAAGTCCTGCAATACCTTCAAGGAGCTGCTGCCTCCCAACTCCTCCATTTATCCCTTCCCCTTTTCTGCCCCAGCCTCTCCCTTCTCATCATCCTGTTTTGTCGCTGTCGTTGTCATTGTCGTGCTATTCAAACTCCATACAAAGTGACATTTCACATATCAACGACGCCCCCCTGTTCCCCTGTCCCCTTCCTACCCTGCCTCGACTTCGCGATGGCATCATTAGAAATGCATGACAATGTTGTCTTACCCCCATTCACCAGACTGGCCACGCCCCATAGCCCTTAATACCACCCCCACCCCCCGATTCCGTTGCGCGGTGTTTGTCTCGTAACAGGAATTTAGATTAAAGATTGAAACTTTGTTAATGTCGCGCATTATTAAGAAGAATCTTTTTCCTCCTTGAATGCCAATGAGCTACGGAAATTAACAATGTTTAGTGGGAGTAAGGACAGATTGTGTCTTAAAGATTATTTTAAAAGTACTTATAACAATGTATATTTGTTATTTATATGTATTAAGGATCAATTAGGTGTACATCTGAGTTAGATGATCTAACAATAGGTGTTGCCAAAGTTCCTTTTTTCGAAAATAACCGTTTTCCGTTTAATCTTAATTTCTTAAAACTTCTTTAAATTCTTGACAGAATAATTGTATTTCGATTAATAAATTGCTAATAAATAAATAACTAATATCGGTAAACTGGAATAAAATATTCGTATATATTTTTTAATTGCTCTTTAAGTTTTTAAAGCCTTTTGGTTATATACAGAAAAATCTCCGAACATCCTAAGAAAAATTATCCACTAAGTCAATGACACAGCCACTTCAATTGACAACTACACACAAAAAAAAAAACTATGTAAAATTAACATAGAAAAATAGTAGTTCACTATTTTCTGAATTTTTCATGTATTTTGTTGTTTTATTTTTTTGTTCATTGAATAGTATTTAACAATTAAAATAGTGAAAAACCTATTTACGAAATTTTCATGTATTTTGTTGTTTTCTTCATTTGGAAAATTAATAGTAACGTCCTAATTAATATCGTAGCAAAACAGTTTTATTTGTTTGCGTGTATTTTGTTGTTTTATTTTTTGGGGCATCGAATAGTGACACCACAATTAATATCGTAACAAAACTATTTTTTTCCTTCATGTATTTTGTTGTTTTAAAAATACCATTATAAATTGTAGGTCAACTATTTTTCTGGATTTAGGGTGGTTAGAGTATCCGACTCATAATCTCTGGGTCGTGAGTTCAAATCCTGCTTTTGCAGATGATGATTTTCCTTTTTTTTTTTTTTTTAAATGTTGATTTCAAGTCAAAAGATTTTCCTCTACGAAAATCATTCTTCTGTGGCCTACTGGTTAGAGTGCTCGACTCCGACGATTGCGGCCCCGGTTCGATTCCCAGCGGAGGCAAGAAACCTGATTTGTAAGTTTAAGTATCTGTGAAATGTAAGTGTCTATAAATAACAAACAATATACATTAATATAACAAGTTAAATTAAAAATAAAAATAGTTAAAAAAATAAATTTAAAAAAACTACAATATTTTTCGGGTAAAATACTATTTTGTAGGTCATCTACTATTTTTTAGGTAATCTACTATTTTTTGGGTCATTTTCTATTATTTATGGGTTGGGGCAGTTTTCACTATTAAATCGTTGATTTTACATAGTTTTTTTTTTTGTGTGTAATTCTGTCCTGGCTCATTTAAATCCCGATGTTGCTCCATTACCAAAAACTCTCTGGGAAACAGGCCAAAATCGGGGGAAGCTCTCAGCTGTTTCTATTAATTAGCATCCGTAATTGATGTGCAGAAAAGTTTGGCCTACGAGAGTTTGAATTTGCATTTTGCGGGTCCTTTTGACTGAGCTGCGGCTGGACAAACGTGGACATGGAACTGGAACTGGTCTGCTCGGATTTGGGATTCGGATTTGGATGTGAACGTGCCTCGTGTCTTTGCCGTCCATGAAACGTGACTTTGGTGCGAATTACTTTTGCCTTGATTTAATGTAATTAAAAAATTTCCCAATTCCCAGAAATAAAAAACCAAGAAGCGAGGGGCTTAAAAAAATGTGACAGATCTTTTTTGGTCATGGTCCATATTGAGATGCTTTAGTTTTAATTGTTATATTCCAACTTTTTCAGGCATTCCCTAAAACTACATGAGCTCAGTCACTCGAAGGAAGTGGAGCGGCGATATCGCTGCCATTTTGCAGACTGTTCGTATGCAGGTGTGACCCCGGAAAACCTTAAAAGCCACCTGATCTCCCACGCCCAGGGAACACACAAGTGTGAGCGGGACAACTGCAGCTATGTGGGAAAGAGTAAGCTGCATTTGAAAAGGTGAGTTATGAAAGACGATTGTACCCTTAAGGTCTTTCTTCAAAGACTTAAATTTTATCAGATGTGAATATGATCAATGATCATACAAATGAGTTGTATTAAATTCAGGACAAAGTTAAATTATTCCTTCAGTGTATAAAATTTAATTATGGTTTTAAAATATTACCTGAACCATAAAAACCAGGGACCGTAATCATTATAAGGTTTACGAGTATAATATAATTTACTTGGTAATGATTAAATTTAAATTTTTATTCAATGATAATATTAAATATAGCTATCTCCACGATTTTTTACAAATATCATAAACCACTTTTAAAAAATGGCTTAGCCTATGACTTTTATTTTATTCCCATCAAAATAAAACTCATCAGAGCCTGATTTAACACCCGTCTAAGGGATTATCAAAGCTATCTCCACGTTTTTACAAATTTGTTTAACAACGCTTTTTATTAAAAACTACTCTGAAAATCAGATTTTTAAATTAAAAAACATATATTTTTTAAATAATTCTTGAACTAAATCAATTTCGGTAATGAGCCTGGCAACATTTCTGGAAAAATTCCTTAAAATGAACAATTTTATCAATATTTTTGTATTATCATACAATGTGCAATGGCTGGCACATTAACTTGGCAATTCATTATTACCACCGAATGCTCCATGGTAGACGCATTGCATGAGGGCGAGGTCTTCCAGGTGCCTGAAAATTTGGTCGGTCTATTACTAATCTACAAAATGCTAATCAGGACTAACAAAGAAAGAGAAGAAACGGAAAAATACGAGGCCAAGACAATTGGAGGTAACAAAATAAACGAGCGACATTCTCTCCACGAATTTGAATTTCTTGCCAGCAAAAAAGAAATGGAGAACAAAAAAAAGGGCAACAAGAGCAAAAATGTCATCCATAATTGCAGACTTTGAACGGCAATTGCATAAATTGATGAAAACAACAAGAAGCACAGAGCCACTTCGGCGGGGGAACTGGTGTGTGGGGATAAGTTGGAGGAGGACAGTCGCCAGAGTCGCCGCTCGATCCCCACAAAATCGTGACTTATCGATCGTCTTTGATATGCGCATTGAATTCTTGTAATATTTCTACTGCCCCCCAACCCATCCCACTGCTACTCCCACTCCCACTCCCTGCGAGAGATCCCGGCGATCAGTTCAGGGCCAAATTGCCGGCAATATGGTAGTGCCACTGTTGGTCAGCCACTGTGCAGCTGTCCGCCCCAAGAAAAAAGGGAAATAAAACGAGAAAGAGCTGCAGCCTCAGTTGTAAGTGGCTTTGGACGTGGATGTGGATGTGGATGAGGAGGATCGTCGTCGTCGATTCCCCGATCGCTTTGATGGGGACGACATTTGGCTTCTTTTGTACTCCGCAGTTGGTTGGTTGGTTTGGTTGGTTTGCTCGATGCTGATTTGAATGTTGGAGCAGTGGGATGGATAATGGTTAATACCCCAGATCACCTTAACCTTTGGCTGGGGGTCCTTTGTCTTTATTGGGAGGAGTAGATTTACCGGTAACTGAACACACTTTTTACATTTTTATCGAATGTAACAGAACTAAACCTATAAAAATAATTTATGAAAGGAATCCTTATTAAACTTGTAATTATTATTGTTATTTAATAATTAACATTTTTTAAAATTATTTCAAATTATTTATCGAAAATGGAGAATCACAGAAAAAGGAACTCAAGATATTTGAAATTCTTCAAAAAGTTATTCTTTAAAAGTTATTAGCTACTCCCAAAAAAACGATTGGAAAAATTAACCAATTAACCATTGAGAAAAACTAGTTTTATTTAAATATATAATTTGTTGATCACTGGTTTTATTGGCTCCCTATACAAACATACGTTTATAGCAAAGATATTCAAACTGGAGCATTTGGACCATTGAACATTTCTGATAATCCCTGAGGTATGCGCCTTAAATGTATCGCTCATTTTGAAGATCTCCTGAATTTAATGCCCTGCTAAATTTAATGAATTCACTCACCGAACGCAACGTAAATCAAAAGGAAAACAAAAGGCTTCGCCTCATTAAAAATACGCAAGGCTGGCCTCAGCCGAAAATCAGGGCTTGCATAAATCTTGCCCAGAAATCCAGGCTCTGAGCCAGAGTGCTGTTGTGATGCGCTTAACTCACATCCGAGATCTTCAATTAGCTATCAAAAGGCAGCGCTGCTGATCCAGGAATTTCAAAGCGCAGCCAAAAAGGCGTTCGGTCGGCAGTCGCGGCCTCGATTCGCGAATCGCGATTCGCGAGTTTGTCGGCATTCGACACACAGAGATATATGTATGTAGGTACCCCTCCAGAGGGGGCCGGGCGGAATGGGGGTGGAAAACCTCCTACAACTGGCGGGACGATCTTGAAGCTCCATTACTCGCCGCTAATTAAGCCTACCGAGTCGCGCATGAGTCGCGTCCGTCTGCTTCGCCCAAGTCTCGGGCTTCAGTCTTCAGTTTATTCAGTCGAAGCTTGAGATTTCACACAGATTCCGATTCCGGCGGCCCGAGCCCACAAAAAAAAACATTGGCAATTAATTGTGAGTCTTCGGTTTGGACAGTAGCCGATAAGTGGAGTGGACAACACACACATTCGCAAGGAGTCTCCTTCAGTTGGCTTTTGGGGGAACAGCTCCAGGAGCATTGGGCATAATTGAAGGCGCGTAACTGAAATCGTGTGAGTGAGGTGACCTCTGTCTCCCCCGTAGAGCATATCGGTTTTTGAAATTAATATAAGGAAATATCATAAAAAAATAAGTAGGAAATTAAAAAAGTAGGCATTGTAAAATGATTTCTTAAAACCAAACAAACAGCGAATTCTTTAGAACAAGAGGAAGCAATATGGTCCAATATGTAAGGAAATATCACAAGAAGTAGGAAATAAAAAGGAGGCATCGTACATAGTATTTTTTACAAAGTCAATCGTGAATTCTTCAGAACAAGAAAAAGATTTAAAAAGAGACTGCGAATTCTTCAGACCAAGAGAAAACAGTATGTAGAGTGCATTATTCCGACAAGATTTTTTAAAAACAATATTCGTTCCCTAATGTTTATACATTGTTTTTTGTTAACAAATATAATTTACTTAGTTTTTAAGTACCCTGTTAATTAAAAATATCACAAATCCCCCTTTTAGAAGTAGCTCACTGGCAAGTCGTGCTGACCAAACGGCTCGATTACCCAATATTGGTTTCCCGCTCTTAACCCAAAAACTGATCGCCATCTAAGCCAAGCGCGGATTGGCTGAGCCAGCTTTTTCTCCTTCTCTGGCCGAAAGGCAATTGGCAATTGCCAACTTACTCGTATTTTGATTTCGAGCGTGCGATTCGAATGCGAAATTAGCAATTAGTTCTGACTGCGGTGGCGGGACAAGCCGCCACTGGAATTTACCGCCTAATCAAGCGTTGAGATTTTAAATATGGCTTCGCTCAGGCTTCCTTCTGTTTCCCTCTGTTTTTATCCCGCAGGCACCTCAAGTCGGCCCATTCCGCGAAGGAGGAGGGTGGTGCGGAGTGGTTCTCGTGCGATCAGTGCGAGTTCAGGGCCCGCATCAAGAGCCTCCTCCGCCGGCACTCGCTGGTCCACTCCGGCCAGAAGCCCCATCAGTGTCCCCACTGCGACTTTCAGTGCAGCACGACCGACAACCTCCGCAAGCACATCATCAAGACCGGCAAGCATCCCGGCAAGTTCATGTACGAGTGCACAAAGTGCTCCGACCAGGCGGCCAGCGAGTTCTTCCAGAGCAACAGCTTCAAGGACTTCCAGAAGCACTTGGAAACCCACAAAGCGGCCTGAGGGAACAATTTAAGGTAGGGTTTCCAACCACGATTCTTACTCTTAAACAATACATTTTTAAAGAATTCTTTCTTATTACATCCATAACTTTAAATTAGTTAATTTAATGTCTATTTTTATGTTGACTGCTTACTTTACCTTGGAAAATATTTGAATAAATTTGTATTTACAATTTTATTGGTATCGATCAGACTGCACTTTGCATAAATTCTATCCTTGAACTACAACAAATTCTATAGCTTAATAGAAAACCAGGTAGCTCTTTTACATTCTTGCAGATGATTCTATAATGTTGGTTCGTGACGTTTGTAACGCGCGTTTCCTATAAAGTATGTATATTCGATATATCCATGTCCGTATGTTTCAATACCGTTTGTAAGCTCAGTTAAAAACTAGGATTCTAATACTTTCACAGCTATTCTAAAATTTGTTAGCGCAGGTCGAGGTTGAAAACCGATTCCCCCATAAGAACGTCGAGTAAAACTATGGAAAGTAAGCGGTAAAATAAGAAATTTCGCTCAGTCTATAAGCTTTTGACATTAAACTTTTCAAATTGTATTTTCATTGTACCTTGAACAGGGTAAAATCGCGTGCTGATCGGATGTTTTATTTTGCATTTTTACCAATCTTATTTATTTATGATCAGGGTAAAAGCGCTTGCCATTTAGTTGACAATTTATATTAGGTATATTTAAAAAGCGTTAAATAAATTATTGATCTACGAAAAATGTGTATATTAAAATTTATTAAACATCTTCTTCTATTTAAGTACACCTAAAACTGGACTGGATTTAGCCACACAATTAAGGATTTATCATTCTTGGCCCAGTGTCATCCATCATGAAAATAAGTTTTTCAATTGAAAGAACCACGAATTTATTGTAATACTTATTTGTTATTTCACTTAATTTGTTCAATACTTCTCCCAAGATGCTTAAATGTTTCATACTTGTAACAAATTTATTAATAATAAAGATACAATCCAAAAATTACAAAAAAAACTTTTTCTAAATTTTCTTTTATTTTTCTCAGCATTTCAATGTGTGAAATCAATGTCGGAAGCGTGAATTGTATTTGTTTTTGTGTATGTAATGTGGTTCTACTGTAGCTGTCGCAAACGAGCCGGTGACTGTTCAGATCGATCGTTATCGAGCATTACAGAAGAAGTTTGGAAAGAGCCTTCAAAGATTAACAGAAATTACAGCTAAGGGTGGAAATGAAGTTCTCGCAGCACAATAGGTAGAATACAAATGGAAATCGTTTAATGATCCGCCGGCCACCAAATCCCCATTCAATCCAGTGCTTTCCGCACCAGAAGCGTCCTCTTATAAGGCGTCGGATATCGAGGTACCGAATCCGAAGGTCTGCTTGATGCTATGCCAGTAGTACCGGTACCAGTTTGTCTTCATCGCATCGTATTCGGAGGCGGGAATCCCGGTCTGCTTGAGCGACATCATTGTGCTGGACGACTGCAATAACGAAACTGATTATTTAGTGCTTATACTGAGTAGTATTTTGGAGCAAACAATATCTAAGGATAAAATTACAACATAACCAAATATAACTACCTACTAGTAGTATACATCAAAATCGACAGAGATACTTTCATTGTTGTTGCTATTACGACCAAAAAAACAAGAAAGCTACCTTCGGCCAACCGAAGCTTATTTGGGGTGTCACAGAAACCGGCGACGGATTTGGGTCCGGTTGGATTGGAAACCAACCTATCAAAACCGTAGGTGTCACAGAATCTGTAGAGTTTTCTAGGAGTTTCGGAGTAAATTTGCTCTGATTTTCGGAAAAAAATGCCTACTATTCGATTGATTTTCGAACGGTTTCTGTGACACCGAGATTTGCTTTTGGGGGGAAATTGGGTTGGAAGAGATTTCTGTGACACCCCCGTATATAACCGTGCAGATCATTCATATTAAATAACATAATGTTAAAATTCGTATTTAATTTGACATTAAATTTTCTATCCTTTCTATGGCAGCTATATGATAAAGTCGTCCGATAATTGTTAAATTTAATTCGAAGCTCTGAAATATTTTAAAAGAGTCGTCCAATTTGGATAAAATTAAATTCAAAATTCAGAGTCAATAAAAAAGTCCTATCCCCAAGCGTAGGAAGTTATATGTGAAAAAACACCCAGGATATAACTTTTTTAATATTCTTTTCCGATTATTCCTATGGGAGCTATGTGATATAGTCCGATCCGGATGGTTCTGACCTATATACTACCTGCAAAAGAAAGAAGAGTTTTGGGAAAATTTCAGCCCGATAGATCTAAAACTGAAAGACAAGTTTGCAAAGAAACGGACATACGGAAGGACAGACGTACGTGGCTAGGTCGACTCGTCTAGTGATGCTGATCAAGAATACGTCTCCTTTACTGCGTTGCAAACTTTTGACTGAAATCATTATACCCTCTGTAAGGGTATAAAAACAAGACAAGATCGAGTACCTCGACTATCAGATACCCGTTTCTCAGCTAAAGGATAAAGGATCGCTTAAGGCGTTGCTCTCGGCATAAACAAACTAGCGCTGCGTAGGAAGCCAAAGAATAAGTATGGTTAGTCCCAACTTTCTAGCTTTCATTAGGACGGGCAGACAGACAGTCGGAAATGGCTAGATCATCTCGGCTAGAGATACTGATCAATAATATATATTGAAATTGTTTTCGGGTTGCTTTTGGTATAGATTTCATGGACACCCCCTAAACATATAAAAATATATTTTTATTTTCGTTGTCCAGGTAACTTACAGTTTCCTCCAGCTCTATGACAACATTTGAGTAGTGACCTGATGACCAGTTTTTCAGACGCCAGCTCTGCTGGATCTTCTTTTCAGGCACGAGCTCCTCGAATTTCCCCAGCACATTGCCTCCGTACAGAACGAATCTGAAATAAACGAAAGTTTAGTTATTTAGTTCAAGTAAAAGTTAGTTAAGATGGGTCTATGTCAAAACTTTCTAGCGAAATGTTTGGTTACCCAAACTAGGTCACGAGCTAAGTTCAATGGTGAAGTGGAAAAGGAACTCAGGGATAGGGGGAAACTCACTCGCCACCGCGCACAGCATCGACCTTGGCGGGGGCCCGCGTGAAGGCAGTGACCATGTCCGGTTTTGTGAGGGCGTTGTAAAGGTCGTTGGCGCTGCAATGGAACTCCTCGGTCATCGCGAGGGTGCGCACGTCCAGCTTGCAGCCAACGGACGAGTTATTGGCCCTGGGCGCCGCCACCGAGGTGTTGGAGGCGGCCTTCTGGGCTGCATTCCGGGCGTTGTTGGCATCCTTGGCATTCGCCACCGGATTGCCCGCCTCGTCGCCCTTCTTTGGTAGGATCAGGTTCTTGGAGTACTCCTCCTTCAGCTCGCGGATGTAGGCGCCCAGCTGCTGGCGCACGCGGTCGCGGCCCACGTTGTACATGAACTGCTTGAGGGTCTCCGACTCGTCGTTGGACTCGTCGATGGTCACCGTGATCTCGACGTCCGCCAGGTCGTTCTCCTCGGACAGATTGGGAATAGTGAGCTTGCCCTTGTGGTTCAGCTTGCTGTTCTTGAGCAGCTTGCCGGACCACTTGAGCACCAGCTCCCACTCGTAGAAGAAGATGAGCTTGCCCTTGCGGTTGTTGACGGTCGCCTCGCCGGTGCACTTGTCCACGGCGTCCACGGCGCACTCGATGTCGCTGTGGCCTGCTGGGGATTACTTTTAGGTTAGGACGGATGGCTGGGCAGGTGTGTGGATGGTACTCGCCTATCTTGAAGTCCTGGAAGAGCTGATGCAGGCGGTCCTTGGACCAGGGCGTGGCGTTCTTCTCCGTCCAGTGCCAGTTGTTCACGTTGGTGGCGTCGGGGCGCTCCTCCACAATCCAGCGCGGATCTCCTTCTCCCCACTTGGCCATGGCTCAATCTTAATCCGGGTTAACTTGGGGTGTTTTTATGAAAGGCAGGCTGAGGGGGGTGCTATTCTGATCCGGCAGTGCTAGCTTTCGCTGATTCCGACAATTCACGCTGGCCAGCGATTGGAATTTTCTAGAATTCTGTTCAAAATAGGGATGTAAAAATTATCGATGCCAGTGCACATATGTTCGTGGCGTTGCCACCCGGTGATTGTTTCATGTGCCGCTGAGGAAAGTAATTGCGTGTAATATTGTCTTTTCCTGACAGTTTTCTGAAAGAAGTTATGGTTTTTTCCTATGTGGTTTTGGGAAACTGTCACTAATTGTGTTTCTGGTTATGGGTATTTTACATTTTCAGTTCTTGAAAATATGCTCGCAGAGTTGCCACACTGCGAAAAAAACTTATCTAGTATGGTGAAACATTTTTTGAATATTTCTGTGTAATCCAAACTTATTATATAAAATTAATTTTAAGATGAAATCAACACAAATTTTGTAAAAATGTAAAATATCAGTGGAAACATGACATAGTAAAATGCGTTGCCACCTAGTAGATCGTGTATCACTCAGCTTCAGATAGTGTGCAGTTGGTATTTTTCTTTTGGTATTTTAGCGATAACCGATTGGCCGTGCATCGGTATTCGGCACATCCCTAGCTGAAAGAAAATGGCGATAGAATTTTTGTGTTGATTTGTTTATTATCCGTTCGCCCCAGAATTGTTCAATGAAAAGCGCCCAAAACTATCCAACTGCTGGCGAATAATGTACAACTGAAGTGCGTGCCCCGTGTCCGCGATTGTGTTGTGTGTGTGTGTGAGCTCGGTGGCGCCACGATGATCAGCGCAATGGACAATTTCGACAACAGATCGTACGGAGCCATTTCAAAGGGGCGCAGTGAATTCTCGATGCCAGGTAAACAAAGCAGTTTTACCGAGGATTACGCCCAGTCCTCAGTATATACATATGTGTTCTGTGCACTAAGGAAAACAAATGGGCGAGTCCCCAAAAACAAAAACTCAGGCGAAGCAACAAGCAACATTCGTTATGTGTGTGTGTGTATAGTGCGTGCCCGTGTATGTGTGTGTTCTCATTTTCTGGCCTTCAATCGAATTTAATCCGCAGTGCCGAATTAACGCTAATAAGTCAATTTGCACAATTAGCCACCCATTGTGCTTTGGCCAGTGAGCAGTGAGAGGCGAAGAAGCGCTAACAAACGTAAATTGTTTATTGATTAGGCCAAGCTTCTGGCTACGTCACGAGCAGCTGCCGTCTCGCTCTCGCGCACGCAGCGAGTGCAGCTCTCTTTTAGTGCATGTGTCTGTGTGTATGTGTGTGGGTGTGCTTACATGCGTGTGCCTGGAATGCTGCTTTCGTTGTTGTTTTTGCTGCTGCTGCTGCTGCTGCTTCGTTCCAATTAACCAAATAAAAATGAACAAAACAAAGAATCAGCTCAATTATTACTGTTATTTGATTTTATTGTTGTTTTGCAGAACTAACGCCGGAGCAGCAGAAACTGCTGATTGAGCTGCGCCGCAAGAAGCAGGAACTTTTACTCGAAATACAGGTGAGTGACCAACGGAACGTTAAAATACCGATGGAAGCACATTAAAACATCAATACGATAAACTAATTAATATTAGGGGACGTTTTCTCGTTCGAATGAACTCTAAATTTCCATAGGTCTTAAACGTTTTATCCCTACTTTAAATTTAACGTGCGGAAGAGAAAATAGCCCCAATTACTTTGTATTATTTCAAAATATTTCATATTCTTGTTAAAATGGTTTTTAAACAATATCAATAGTAAATTCTATTCAAATTTTAAGTTAGGTGAGTTCAAGTTATGGAAGTTAGACTCCATCAGGAAAGAAGTCATCATTATCAAAGTGAAAGAAGACAGTCTTAGCTTTTACGGTTTATGTAATGAGTTCTGTTTATGCGGTTAATGGCCTTTTGTTGTCTGGGGCAAAATATATCATTCAGAAATCTACAAAATCAAACGCCGAAGATTAAGATAGAACACTACAAAGATGAAAAACTCATAAAAAAAAAAAAAAATTTGTCGAATTAAATTTAACTAATTCTAGTTTTGGTGACAGATGATAACTCAAGAAGTATACCGGTAGAAGTCTTTAAAAATTAAAAACAATGTTAAAATGTCATTGAATTCTATTAGAAAGTTTAAATTTAAACCATTCCTCTTCATGTTTAGAACATTTAATATATTTACAATATCTGCAATGGTTCATATTCCTCCTCCTTAAATACATATGTATGTACAAATATTCGCTGATTCATCCGATTCGTTCGGGAGACCTTCACCTTTTTCCAAGCAAATGTCAGGCTGCTCACCTTTGCGCACCTGTACAATCTTCTGCTTCTCCAGCTCTTCATCTTCTCCAACTCTGTTTTGCCTGGGCCGCTGTTCTTTAGGCTAATTAGTTTGTTCACATTTCGCTTTGACCAATTTGGAGAGCGTTTATTGTTGTAAATTTATTTGATTGTCTTTGATGACTTTTGGCGCGTCTTCTTTTTTCTATTGTCGTTGACATTTCCTCATTCCAAAAATCGAACAAAAGATAGCTTAAACAGTGTAATAAAAAAGTACCGTTACAGTGGAGTGTGCCCACATTACGTTGTTTTTGTTGCACAGCTCATCTTTGAACTTTTTCGGTTGACATTTGTTTTATCGCCGTTTGCTATTTTCGTTGTATTTCTTTCGGCTTGCCAAAAAAAGAAGAAAAACACAACGTGGGAGCCTCTTGAATTCATAGCCTGAGAAAAAAAGTAGCTGTAAATGCAAAATCTTAATAACAGGAGGGGAATTGTATGAAAAGGGGGTTCAATTATTATATTTAACCACAAACATTTTCAAATATTTAAAATAAGAGTGGTAATAGAGCATCAGAGAATCATCTAAATACCAAATTCTTTACTTAAAAAAACTAAAAAAACGGAATTTAATATTTTAGGAATAATAATCCCTAAGCTTTTGATTTAGTGAATAAGTCATTATATTTTTTATGACTAATCACTCTCAATCTAAATAATAAGTCACCTTTTTATACCCGTTACTCGTAGAGTAAAAGGGTATATTGTATTCGTGCAAAAGTATGTAACAGCTAGAAGGAAGCATTTCCGACCCAATAAAGTATATATATTCTTGATCAGGATCACTAGCCGAGTCGATCTAGCCATGTCTGTCTGTCCGTCTGTCCGTCTGTCCGTCTGTCCGTCTGTCTGTCTGTCCGTATGAACGCTGAGATCTCGGAAACTATAAAAGCTAGAAGATTGGCATTTTGCATGCAGATTCTAGGAGTTCCTACGCAGCGCAAGTTTATTTCAAAAAGGTGCCACGCCCCCTCTAACGCCCACAATAGCTTATATACGATTTGAAAAATTTTAATATATCGGAAAAGTAGGAATGCAGTTTTGTTGTGTTTATCAATACTTATCGAAATGTAGAAGAAATTTTTTAAATCGGACCATTCGTTTAAAACTTATGCCTGATCAAAGTTTTATCTCCATCTCCCTAGCACTCCCTTTAGCTGAGTTACGTTTATTAGATAGTCTGGACACCAACCCTTTAGCTGAGTGACGGGTATTTGATAGTCGGGACACCAACCCGACTATAGCGTTCTCTCTTGTTTTATATGTACATATGCGTATATATTATTATTTTATTATGAACTTTACTCTCAGTTCCATTCCGCGTTTAAAAGTTCTCAGGCTAGCAATTACGGAGCTCTCGGGATAAGTGAATCTGGAAAACAAAGGCAGAAGTACTTTCAAATAACTTTCGAAATTTGAGGCATCTTAAAGGCCCAGAAAAAACGATCCTACCTGCCTGACCTTTTTGGGTTTCGCTCCTGTGCTCCGAACAAATGCAGAATATTCGAGTTTCCGATCTCATAACTCATATGGCTCGTAATTCTCCGCGACTCTCTCTTAGTCATCAATGACGTTTCGCGGGAGTAAGAAACCTACGCTCCTCAATCCTCCTTACCGCCGCCAACACACGCTGAGCGTTTTCAAGTTGTTTTGTTCGGGTGCTGTGATTGTTAAATTGTTATAAGTACATATTTATCTGTTTCTGGCTTAGTACATGTGTGTGTTTGCGTTTGCCCAGAAACGTGATCAAAAGCCAACAAATTGTTATTTATTGTTTGATATACAGTTGTTATCGTTGTTGCAGTAGTGCTATGTACAAGTTCCTATATCGTAAGATTGTAAGAAAAAACAAATCAAAGGTGAGTGTGTTACCGAGAACGTGATTCACGCAATAATAAGCCATATCATAATTGTGTTATCAGACTAGACGAGAATTTATGAATGAAAAAATCGAACTATTCTAGAAATAGTTAAAAAGGTTAGGAATTCGATGAAGGACGCGTGCTAAGCTAATCGGATTAAGGTACTCGATAAGGTTTCAAATGGGTCTAGGTCTCTTTCGTGATAACTGGCGACCATTTAAACTATTTTTAGGACGGCTGTGTGCTCTCAAAGTATTAAACAAAAAGTACACGCTTCAGCGAAATTCCGCTAATCCTCCGCAGAATATTAATTCTCCTGTTTTCAACAAAATTTCGCTGATTCCTCAAAATTTCCGCTGCGGTTTATTACGCATAATTTGGCCTGCATTTCCCGGCTGTGTTCCCTCGCTCTATCGTATCCCGCTTCATTATTTCTACCTGGCGGGGCAATTGACACCTCCGCCCTTCCTTATTATTCCCTTCCTACCTGGATGGTTTGCCCCTTGCCGCAGTGAATAAATTACCAGCTCTCTCCCTATTTATTCGCTCCTGGTTTCTGGTGTCTGGTTTTAGTTTCAATTTTTCGGCAATTAGCTGAGTTCAGCTTTCGGGTTAAGTTGGGTCAAGTTTTTCGGGTGCTATGCAGTTGAATTTGTTTTGTTTGCGGCGGCAATAAATTTCAGACAAGCTGACAGGACAGGGGTACCAAATCCGTTTCTCAATTCCCAATTTCCCCTTTAAATGTATTCCTTTTATTCAATTATAATTTTGACAAATTACATGAAAGTAGTTTAGATATATTTTTTAAATCACTAAATTTAATTTATTTCTACAGCAGCACATATGAACGATGTATTTTTTCTTGAGATCATTTACAGAGCCTTGCCCTTTAATATTATAACTAGCTAGAATTGGAAAAAAGCCAAATTGGCTTCACAGTCACTGTTATCATATTTACATGCTCAGGCCTAAAAGTATGCTTTAAAATCTTCTCAAGACATCTCATTACTGTTACTGTAAACTTAAATCACTGATTGTTAATCTAATGATCACTTTTACTGTTTTTTTGTTCTCATTGAAAGTAATAATATTAATTTAACTTCATCATAGGTAGAAATATTCCACGTTTTACTATTTTCAGTTTCAGCTTAGTATTATCAATAAAAAAAATAATTATTTCTAAGATATCGCCGTATCTGACTTATCTGACATTCCTTTGTTATAATCTTTACAATTTGTTGTATGCCATTGCTACGGAATTTCACGGAAATATTTTATACATATCTCGACAACTAACCGTGCATACCGCAAATATTTAATATTTGTATTGAAATGGATGAATCACGGCTGACGTACTTGTGCTTATCGGATTTGTATTATATTTGGATTCGGGGGACCCATTCACGACCTCTGAAACCGACTTGCGATTAGTTGCGCCTGCATATTTTGGCAAGATTTCCTGGTAAACATCCCTTCGTTCCGCCCAGCTGATAAGATTCGCCGGTTTCTCGCTAATCACGCTCTCTTTCGGCGAGCAGCTGGGGCTCAAGCGTTGATAAATTGTTGTTTTTGCGCAAATATACAAGTTTGTTTTCCCAAACACACAATCAGAATGTTCCGTTGAACTTTCGCCATTTTATTTGAGCTTGCTTCTCCTTCTTGTTCGTCGTTTTTAGCTGCTGTTTATTGTTGTTTGCTTTATAAGATTGCGCGAATGTTTAGTCATCTCATCTGATCCACAAATGTCTCGTCAACGGCTCTCTGTTCGGGAGTCTCTCTTATTGAATGGCTCTTTAATTTTCTCGACGTTCTGTCCCTTCAAAAATGCTAATAGAAAAGTTGTTGGTTCTTTCTTTTGTCTCATTAAGTTGTTTGAAATTTTTAACCCACCCCCCAGCTCTAGTCAAGCTTTAAATTATGATTTATGACAACAACAACGGTCAGAACAACAACTTTTCAACACAACAATGTCCGAAGAGGCAAACTTATTGAAAGCGCACTTGAAGTGCAAATTTGTTCTTTGATTTATGATGTCTGCTTTGAGGTTATGGACGAACAGGACGAGGCGGAAGGGAACGGAACGGAAAGGAAAGGGTCGGGAAACGATGGCCATTGCACTGGCCATTACTCGAAGCTCTTCTTTCCATTCCCTTCGTTAGCTCCGAACAATGGAAAACCAGGAAAACTAATCGAAGTCAACCGACAAAGCACAAACAAGTGGAAATGGCACAGGGAATGGTGGAAGGACAGGGACAACCAGTGCAGTTTATGGCGTCTGCATGCAAATGGCTTCACTTAGCTCTCACGTGTTTCAATTTCATGTGTTTATGCAAAATCAGGAGCAGGCCAAATGATAATGACTTCCTCCCATGCCAATGTCCCATTTCAACTTTGGCGACACATTAATGGCAGCCATGTTTAGTAAGTGTTGCGACAACCGTTAAAAATGCACTCTAAACAGTTGCTAATTGGGATTTATATTGTTTACTAAAAGTTTTTAAGGATAATCGCCAATATAGAATATCTGTATCTTAAAGATACAAAAGGTCTAAGGGTATTTATTATTATTTTTGAATGGATTTGAGAGATACTTTTTCACCTATAGGTATATTTTTGTATATTTGAAACAGACATTTAAAATCCACAGGTGGAAAGAGCGCTAAGCAATTGCTTAGAATATGTAATATCATCGACCTGGCCAATTCCACGCTGAAATTGTAAAAAGCAACGACCCTTTTATTAACAACACAGACAGCTAAGAGAACGCTAGCTCTTAATACGGTAAACATTTGGATTTTATGAGTTCGCAGTGTTGTATCTGAAAGATACAAATGTATCTGAGAGCTACTATTGAACCTAAGAGAACGCCCAGCGAGCTCTTTCGCTCTCTTAGAGCCACTTGTTGTGAGCAGTGCGGCCACAACAGCTGTGCGCCATTCGGGTCTCTCTCGGGGTCGGGCGATACTACATATACTACCGCTCAGTCTGAGTCGAAACCCCCACACAATATGTTGAGGTGACGGATACGGAATCGTCGGAGTGCGCGGCCTTTCAAAACTGAAACTGAATCGAAATTCCTTTCGCGTTTTCGTTCGCATTCTTCCCGCTTTCCGAGTGCCAAAAATTTGATAAAAGAAAAATACAAAAAGTGGAATGAAATAGAAATTTTAGCGCACAGCTTGGATTATTTTTGGTGATAGAAAATCCCAAGAGCTTAACTGCAAAAATAAAATAATAATAATATTTATAAATACACTTTGGTTTACTTGTGTGAGTTCGTTTATTTACGCTGGCCATGTGCAAAGATTAAGTTGGCCGAAATCAAAGAGTTGGAAGACGATCAACAAATTCAACTGATAAGGTGCCGTCTTATCAGCACTGTCTACATGTGTGTGTGTGCCGATAGTGCAAAAAAGAGGAAAATATATTAATCAAACTGCAAGAAAAAGGCAATCGTGTTCTCCTAGAAGCTGCGAAGTGGAAACAAGGCGCAATAAGTTGGGAGGAAATCAGCCATTCGGATCATCGGAATATTCCATGTAAATATGCATTAAGATTGTTCATTTCCCGCTCTATATCTTGTCCAAGCAATTTACAAGTACAAAACAATGCGCGTCATTTGCACTTCAGTTACTCATAATGAAAATTATAAATAGCTATGTTCAGGTGGCCTCCACGCCGCAAACCAGACAGTTACTAAAGTCAACGTTGAATAATATATCTATTTTTCTCACCGGCTATGTGCCGATAATAGGTAGCTGCAATCCATGACGTCAGTGTCGGGCTGGCGATTTTATTTACCTTTATCAATTATTGTCAGACTTTGCCTAAATTATCAGTATATATTAGCTATATGCTGTTTGTTTTGTTCGCTGCTCTGACGCCAGCCGGTTTCTCCTCACGAGCGCATTCTTTTCTGATTTTTTATTTGTTTAAATTGCCATATGAGTAATAAACATTTATGGACACGCCAGTCGATTTTAGCTGTTGTTGTTGTTGATTTCTCTGTTGCCAATTGGCTGGGGAATACATTTTTATGAGCCAACTTTGAATTGCTTTGAGAAAATAATTAACTGGAGTGTGTTTCAGTGTGGGCTGTGGGATGATACCGCGTGATTTTGACCGATCGAGAGATTCTACCGATTGATTTTCTTAATTTGGAACATGAACGATTAGTTATTATAATTATCTATGAGGTAGCACAATCAATTATTGAGATATTCATAGCTGGTAGGCTTAAACTGAATGTTTTATAATATCAATTGAGGATATATTGACAATTCCTAGTTTTTTGGGACAAACATTAGATTTCGTTCAATCCACCTTCCCTTTTGTATCCCCAACTAATAATCGTTTGGGTTTGCGAAACAATCAAGTTTTTTTCCTATAAATAAACCAAACAGTAGATAAATTTTATGCCCAGCGAGCTGCCAAAGTGAAAAAGAAAAGAATGAAAAATCGGAAACAAATCATTCTGTAGAAAAAGGTCGGCCGCAGACACAGCTCGCTGGGCATTCAGACAGAGCATGTCCGACCCAATCTAACCTTCAGAGCAGACCGCTAAACAGTTTTTGGGCTGAAAGTTTTGTCTGAAATAAATTTGAGCCGAGTTTACTGCGTCAAATCGAAATGGGCCAAGAAGTGGGGGCGAGCCAAAGGATATTCCGACTGACGTTGGCACGCCATTGCAGTAGTTTGACAACTCTGCTCCTGTTTCGAATCTTCTTCCTGTGCCCATTATTCTAGGTGGGTGTTGCGGAATATATTTTATCAAGCGAACGAACAATAAACACAACAGCCACAATTGCCGTGCCGGAGCAATTGAAAAATGGGTGTGTAGTAACTCACTTAACTCGACTCCACTGCGAACCACTCTAGTCCCATACGATCCGCACCCCGTCCACCTGCTGCGCGACTTTTATTTGTGTTTTTTCGCTTTTTGCAGCATATTTTAAGCGCGCCTGCCAATGAAACATGCCAAAAACACACAAAACTACAGGTCAGGAGACCAGGGAAAGGGGCGGCCGAGAGGCCCCGAGTGTTGCCAACATTTTCCTTCACCATCACAACTGATGGCTGATGGTGCCAAGAATGCAAATGGCGCGCGCTGCCAGTTCGTCGCTGTTTTGGGCCACTGTACAGTGCTCCCTCTACAGTAACGTCTCCTGCAAATGGCCGGGAATGTTTGTGCATTGTGCCGGCAAGTGTATTTCGAGTTTCGCCGAATAAAAAGCGAACAAAAAATCAATACTTGCCACTTGGTTTGTCACTGGAATTATGCGTTGAGTTTGCTTTTTTATTGCGCCCCTTCGCTGGCGCACAAAAAACTGTATTGGATGACAACTTTCGGAGCTTCTGCGGCTTTGGAGAGTACTCGAAATGTTATTTGATTAAAAGTACGATGGCTTGGAATTGGATTCGCCAAAAAAAGGCACTTCTATCCTTCCGAATTTAAGGCTTTCGTTACTTCGAGCAATCCAGTGGGAGTTTGGTTAAAGCGAAATCATGCGGAATTGTTTGCCGGCATGAACGTAATCTTATCTTCCTTATGGTAACAACTAAGTATTTCTACTAAGACTGAATGCGGGAAGTTCATAATAAAAAGATTTCTCGATATCTAATCTGCTGAAATTAGCAGAAAGGCAAGTTTTAATGAATTTTCAAGGAAGCAAGCCTTAAAGATTAAGAAATTAAATCTGAAGATACTTAATTTCTTGTAAACAATGATCTTGTTAGGTATAGGATGCAAGAATTATGAATGTATCACAAATCCAATGGTGAAACCAATTTTGTAGAGTCAGTCAAACACAAGATATTGCAACGAGTTTAGTGAGACAAACGAAAAAAACTGAAAATAAAGAAAAGAAGCAGCGGCAATTGCGGTTAATCAGGGGATAATAACCTCTAGCAGCGACAGGAGGGGAAATGGAAAGAAGCCACTAAAACAACATCAAAGTGCCACCCAGACAAACCGCGACTACACCCATAGTAATAATCATCCATCCATCCATCCCATCCAGTTGGGTAGTGGCGATGGCGATGGCGATGATGATGAAAAGGCAGCCACAGCAGCCCGGGTAGAAAAAGAAGAGTTCAGTGCATCGGAGGGCAAATGCATGATTGGAATTTTTTTTTGTTTTCGTTTTTGTGTCGCCATCCAAGGGGAGGAGCAGTTCATGCCCCAGCGGATGCGTTCATTTAAGTTATGGCACAAGGGGTCATCCGACTGCCGTGCAAGAATTTCCCGCTGTCCATTCGGCGAAAGAGTGGAGCTGAGTTCCATAGTTTCGGGGGCTCTATCTCTTTTCGTGTGCCGCCTGTCCGAGTTATGCGGAAATTAATGCGAAATTGGGTTCAACCGCAGCACTGGCCATTTTTAGACCAGACACCGCCCCGTATAAAACTGCACCGGGAGCCAGAAGAACCGGGCATTAATTGTCAACAAACATGCGCAACGCGTGCGTCCCGTGCTTAATGCTCTGTCCCGGGTCGCTGGGCACCTTGCATGTGCGAAAATAATTGCATTTTGCCATTAACATTTAATGCAAATGCCCGGGACCCAACCCACGGGCCCCTTTCTAAAATGTCCATTAGCCGAGTCGGCCTGCAAACGATTGGTGGGCACGTGTGGCCCGGCTATAGTCGGTTCCGTTTGAAGGACGTTGGCGGGGATAACAGGATATAATCAACGGCAGGTGCGAAAAGGGTTACGATATTGCCTAGTAACCGCAACATTTCCTGTGGCGACTAAACGCTTTTAATACTCGCTTTTTATTCCCAACAAGAAAATATTTCCATTCAATTTATTCAAATTTTTCCTGTTCATTAATAATTTCCACTGAAAACGTGACTTACTTGCCAAATATACTAAGTATGCATGTTTTTTGTAAATGATCAGTTGTTGTATTATGTTATTAGATCGGGATTCATTATCTTACAGCAAAAACATACTGAGAGCTACTATTGAACCTAAGAGAACGCCCAGCGAGCTCTTTCGCTCTCTTAGAGCCACTTGTTGTGAGCAGTGCGGCCACAACAGCTGTGCGCCATTCGGGTCTCTCTCGGGGTCGGGCGATACTACATATACTACCGCTCAGTCTGAGTCGAAACCCCCACACAATATGTTGAGGTGACGGATACGGAATCGTCGGAGTGCGCGGCCTTTCAAAACTGAAACTGAATCGAAATTCCTTTCGCGTTTTCGTTCGCATTCTTCCCGCTTTCCGAGTGCCAAAAATTTGATAAAAGAAAAATACAAAAAGTGGAATGAAATAGAAATTTTAGCGCACAGCTTGGATTATTTTTGGTGATAGAAAATCCCAAGAGCTTAACTGCAAAAATAAAATAATAATAATATTTATAAATACACTTTGGTTTACTTGTGTGAGTTCGTTTATTTACGCTGGCCATGTGCAAAGATTAAGTTGGCCGAAATCAAAGAGTTGGAAGACGATCAACAAATTCAACTGATAAGGTGCCGTCTTATCAGCACTGTCTACATGTGTGTGTGTGCCGATAGTGCAAAAAAGAGGAAAATATATTAATCAAACTGCAAGAAAAAGGCAATCGTGTTCTCCTAGAAGCTGCGAAGTGGAAACAAGGCGCAATAAGTTGGGAGGAAATCAGCCATTCGGATCATCGGAATATTCCATGTAAATATGCATTAAGATTGTTCATTTCCCGCTCTATATCTTGTCCAAGCAATTTACAAGTACAAAACAATGCGCGTCATTTGCACTTCAGTTACTCATAATGAAAATTATAAATAGCTATGTTCAGGTGGCCTCCACGCCGCAAACCAGACAGTTACTAAAGTCAACGTTGAATAATATATCTATTTTTCTCACCGGCTATGTGCCGATAATAGGTAGCTGCAATCCATGACGTCAGTGTCGGGCTGGCGATTTTATTTACCTTTATCAATTATTGTCAGACTTTGCCTAAATTATCAGTATATATTAGCTATATGCTGTTTGTTTTGTTCGCTGCTCTGACGCCAGCCGGTTTCTCCTCACGAGCGCATTCTTTTCTGATTTTTTATTTGTTTAAATTGCCATATGAGTAATAAACATTTATGGACACGCCAGTCGATTTTAGCTGTTGTTGTTGTTGATTTCTCTGTTGCCAATTGGCTGGGGAATACATTTTTATGAGCCAACTTTGAATTGCTTTGAGAAAATAATTAACTGGAGTGTGTTTCAGTGTGGGCTGTGGGATGATACCGCGTGATTTTGACCGATCGAGAGATTCTACCGATTGATTTTCTTAATTTGGAACATGAACGATTAGTTATTATAATTATCTATGAGGTAGCACAATCAATTATTGAGATATTCATAGCTGGTAGGCTTAAACTGAATGTTTTATAATATCAATTGAGGATATATTGACAATTCCTAGTTTTTTGGGACAAACATTAGATTTCGTTCAATCCACCTTCCCTTTTGTATCCCCAACTAATAATCGTTTGGGTTTGCGAAACAATCAAGTTTTTTTCCTATAAATAAACCAAACAGTAGATAAATTTTATGCCCAGCGAGCTGCCAAAGTGAAAAAGAAAAGAATGAAAAATCGGAAACAAATCATTCTGTAGAAAAAGGTCGGCCGCAGACACAGCTCGCTGGGCATTCAGACAGAGCATGTCCGACCCAATCTAACCTTCAGAGCAGACCGCTAAACAGTTTTTGGGCTGAAAGTTTTGTCTGAAATAAATTTGAGCCGAGTTTACTGCGTCAAATCGAAATGGGCCAAGAAGTGGGGGCGAGCCAAAGGATATTCCGACTGACGTTGGCACGCCATTGCAGTAGTTTGACAACTCTGCTCCTGTTTCGAATCTTCTTCCTGTGCCCATTATTCTAGGTGGGTGTTGCGGAATATATTTTATCAAGCGAACGAACAATAAACACAACAGCCACAATTGCCGTGCCGGAGCAATTGAAAAATGGGTGTGTAGTAACTCACTTAACTCGACTCCACTGCGAACCACTCTAGTCCCATACGATCCGCACCCCGTCCACCTGCTGCGCGACTTTTATTTGTGTTTTTTCGCTTTTTGCAGCATATTTTAAGCGCGCCTGCCAATGAAACATGCCAAAAACACACAAAACTACAGGTCAGGAGACCAGGGAAAGGGGCGGCCGAGAGGCCCCGAGTGTTGCCAACATTTTCCTTCACCATCACAACTGATGGCTGATGGTGCCAAGAATGCAAATGGCGCGCGCTGCCAGTTCGTCGCTGTTTTGGGCCACTGTACAGTGCTCCCTCTACAGTAACGTCTCCTGCAAATGGCCGGGAATGTTTGTGCATTGTGCCGGCAAGTGTATTTCGAGTTTCGCCGAATAAAAAGCGAACAAAAAATCAATACTTGCCACTTGGTTTGTCACTGGAATTATGCGTTGAGTTTGCTTTTTTATTGCGCCCCTTCGCTGGCGCACAAAAAACTGTATTGGATGACAACTTTCGGAGCTTCTGCGGCTTTGGAGAGTACTCGAAATGTTATTTGATTAAAAGTACGATGGCTTGGAATTGGATTCGCCAAAAAAAGGCACTTCTATCCTTCCGAATTTAAGGCTTTCGTTACTTCGAGCAATCCAGTGGGAGTTTGGTTAAAGCGAAATCATGCGGAATTGTTTGCCGGCATGAACGTAATCTTATCTTCCTTATGGTAACAACTAAGTATTTCTACTAAGACTGAATGCGGGAAGTTCATAATAAAAAGATTTCTCGATATCTAATCTGCTGAAATTAGCAGAAAGGCAAGTTTTAATGAATTTTCAAGGAAGCAAGCCTTAAAGATTAAGAAATTAAATCTGAAGATACTTAATTTCTTGTAAACAATGATCTTGTTAGGTATAGGATGCAAGAATTATGAATGTATCACAAATCCAATGGTGAAACCAATTTTGTAGAGTCAGTCAAACACAAGATATTGCAACGAGTTTAGTGAGACAAACGAAAAAAACTGAAAATAAAGAAAAGAAGCAGCGGCAATTGCGGTTAATCAGGGGATAATAACCTCTAGCAGCGACAGGAGGGGAAATGGAAAGAAGCCACTAAAACAACATCAAAGTGCCACCCAGACAAACCGCGACTACACCCATAGTAATAATCATCCATCCATCCATCCCATCCAGTTGGGTAGTGGCGATGGCGATGGCGATGATGATGAAAAGGCAGCCACAGCAGCCCGGGTAGAAAAAGAAGAGTTCAGTGCATCGGAGGGCAAATGCATGATTGGAATTTTTTTTGTTTTCGTTTTTGTGTCGCCATCCAAGGGGAGGAGCAGTTCATGCCCCAGCGGATGCGTTCATTTAAGTTATGGCACAAGGGGTCATCCGACTGCCGTGCAAGAATTTCCCGCTGTCCATTCGGCGAAAGAGTGGAGCTGAGTTCCATAGTTTCGGGGGCTCTATCTCTTTTCGTGTGCCGCCTGTCCGAGTTATGCGGAAATTAATGCGAAATTGGGTTCAACCGCAGCACTGGCCATTTTTAGACCAGACACCGCCCCGTATAAAACTGCACCGGGAGCCAGAAGAACCGGGCATTAATTGTCAACAAACATGCGCAACGCGTGCGTCCCGTGCTTAATGCTCTGTCCCGGGTCGCTGGGCACCTTGCATGTGCGAAAATAATTGCATTTTGCCATTAACATTTAATGCAAATGCCCGGGACCCAACCCACGGGCCCCTTTCTAAAATGTCCATTAGCCGAGTCGGCCTGCAAACGATTGGTGGGCACGTGTGGCCCGGCTATAGTCGGTTCCGTTTGAAGGACGTTGGCGGGGATAACAGGATATAATCAACGGCAGGTGCGAAAAGGGTTACGATATTGCCTAGTAACCGCAACATTTCCTGTGGCGACTAAACGCTTTTAATACTCGCTTTTTATTCCCAACAAGAAAATATTTCCATTCAATTTATTCAAATTTTTCCTGTTCATTAATAATTTCCACTGAAAACGTGACTTACTTGCCAAATATACTAAGTATGCATGTTTTTTGTAAATGATCAGTTGTTGTATTATGTTATTAGATCGGGATTCATTATCTTACAGCAAAAACATATTACCTTGCCTCGTTTTCTAAACTGTCAATTATAAAAATGTATTCCGAAGCCAAAATGAGACCAATTTTGCTTCCCACCCCATTTAAGACGCCTCTACAAACATGAAACCTTTCTCAATAACGTGTAATTTAGTCTGACTTGGTCTGTCGAGACGCGTCAAATTCATATGGAATGAAAACCTTGGGCAAGCGTTCCGAAAATTTGATATAATTTTTGCACGAGCCAGCAACTTTTCGATGTCTGTGTTTGTCTTCAAAGGAAATTTAATATTTTCTGCTGGCAATTACTCAAAACTAATGTCTGAGAGCGAGCCCGAAAAAAGTCACGACACACATTGTATCCGAGAATATGATATATAAATCGTGCAAGGCGTGTGTGTAATTTGAATGATCTTCTCGATTTGAGTTTCTTTTGGCCAAGCCAACAATGTGCATTGAGTTCTCAAATGAAAATGCAAAACAGTCTTTCCCTGGGTCACTTTGAACACCGTCATTTCCTACTGATCCGCTGAAACTGGCATCAAAACAAAAACCAATTTACATCAAGATGCGGATGGGCCGGCAAAAGGCGTTAAAATATTTCGAATTTCCCTTCACAGACACTGCGCACTTTGAAATCAATTAAAGCGTCGCCAAAGCGATCACAATCGTTGCACTTTCTGTGTGGGGCGATTGAAACTAAAGTGCGCCACAAACACGAACATTCGATTGTGAGCAAGGTACTTTTCAAAGCAGATAATTAATAATCGTGAAAATTATTAGACTACCAGGAACTAGTAAGCAAAACCAACGAGAACATCATCATCATCTTTATGACACACCTTTTCAAACGAATAGTTGCGATAATAAGAGAAGTATTCTCAAGATTATGTTGGGGCCTAAAACCATTAAATTATTGCACAGTGACCTCGGACACTTCATGTTAAAAACAATTAAAGGCAAATGTGCGGTAGGGTCCCTCTTCGTATTCTCCACATTTCATAAATCTATAAAATAGGAAAAGCCAACGAAAGCCATTAAAGCGGGCATAATTAATTTAATAGCCCACGGACACGGCACGTAAGCTAGCCCGTCCTGTTTGCCTCCTCCTCCTCCTTGGACTGCATGACTCGAACAATACGGCCAGATATTTAGATACTTTGTGTATGCATCTATGCCAGACTTTGCCAGACAATAAAAACCATATTTCCCCAGTTTTGAAGGGCAAGGCAACCCAAGGCGTGCTCAAAGACCGGACCCCATGGCAGCCCCTCAAAACAGCCGTCAGAACGGAGAACTGAGAGCCAAGCTAATTGCTTCTGCCGCCAGTCGGGGTGGAACTCGAGTTGAGGGGGTGGTGCACTCTTGGAAATGAAATGCAACTGCCGAGCATAAAATTTAGAAAATATAATGTAATAAAAGGAGGGAAGCACTATCGATGTAATATTGCAACGATAGTGGAAATGCATGAGTCACATTTTAGCCATGTAATTGAGGGGTGTAATAGACACATCCACTGAGAGTGAGTAAAACTTAATGGGAGCAACTATTTTTAAGGTTTCAGGGTATTCGAAAGTGTCGAATGAAGTTATAGAAGCTTAGGAAGGGAAAGTTAGAACAAAAACCTGATATTCCACAGATAAGTTTGCATTAGAATCATGCGCGGATCATCACCCCCACTCTTGTGAAAAATGAAAGGAATTTGGGTATTCAAAAAGTATGCAACAAACAAATTGTTATGATATCCCCCCACAACAACATCCTAGATTCTAGATCCTAGATTAATATTTTCGCTGCTTGTGGCAGATAACTTGATAAAGTGAAACTACCTTGGTGCTCAAGTGCTGTCATAACTACCAAAACAGACCTCAAAGTGCAATCGGTTTCGGGTAGTAAACTGCAAATGGCAGCTACCACCATATGGGGCCAAGAGTTCCGATCGACCCCCGCATGTGAACAGCTGCTGGCGGACGGCGGAAAATGCTAATTATACCAAAAACCGATAGCAAAGCCATTTTATTACATTCAACTCGACTTCCTTTCGCGTGCCGGGAAAAAGTAGAAGGTCAGGAGGGAGTAGAACCCGGGTTCCTCCGCATATTGTATATATTTGGCATGCATATGGCGCTAGAAGCTGTTTTCAAGGGTTCGAAGTTCGAACCTAAAATGGACTGAAACTACAAAATAAATAAAAGCGAAACCAATATAAATGTTTGCTGAGGCTGTCCCAAGCCTTTTCCATTCAATCTGCGTCCTTCCGATGTCTTATTTTTGTCTTTGGTCCTCTGTCACAACGTCTTTGCCAATTCGAACGAACGAAGATCAATGAGTGAGTTTCCCCAGTGCCAATTCCATTCACTTTTCCTAGGCAGTGGAAATTGAAACAGACGCCTGAAACTTTGTCCCTGTGCCATTGTAAACAATTAAAGCAGCTTCTGTTGCTCTTGTTGTTGACAGTTGTTTTATGTTTTTGTTGGTGTTGCTGCGGCCGCTTGTTGTCGTTACCATTAAATTAATTTATTGCAATTTTTTCGTTGTTGTTTTTCCCCATGTTTTTTGTTTGACCAGCACACACACACTGGATTGAGTGTCGTTGTGGAATTTGCTACCTCTACTTTTGCCATTTTTTGTGACCGTTTTCTACGCTTGTTTTGCTTAATTTTATTTACTTGTTTACTTCACTACTGTGAAATTGAATACAGCAATTAAGGTTGGCGAATAACAATTGCTAAATCGAAGCTATTCAATCAAAGGTCATGGTAGAGACAATCATAGAGGCATTGAGAGCTCAAGGGGGATTTAAATGGGAAATAATAAAATGTTATTAAACAAAATATTTTGGTCTTGATATGAAACGATGATCAATTTAATATTATATGTCAATTTTAACTTGATATGCGGCATCTCAATTGGATACGCTCGAAATTTAAATCGTTTTATTGCTTTTTACTCTCTTTTTCAAAGTCAGAAAAACTCCGAGAGACAGAATTCGGCAAAATAAGATTGTTTAATATCATTTTTACCAGTATTGAATGGTAAAAGCAAAATGCTTATAAATACCACAAATTTACCATACGCATATCGATTTGATCCCGGCGTGTTTATTTTGTGTGTATAAATAAATAAATTTTAGAAAATATTTACCATGAAATTTAGAAAATATGGTTGTTATCTTGAATTTATAAACCTAAAAGGTGCCCACTGTTCGACGCACTCCTTGTGGAAACTGAAACACTGGCATTGTGTCAACTTCCGCTGGTGTCGTAATCCACTTACGCTGCTGTCTGTGGCGGTATTGGAGCCCCATTCCCGGCGGACACTGTGTACTGTAGCCCAGTTTATGGCACTTTAAGAACCGCTAATATCTCTATATGCAGTTCACTTATCGTCTCCGGATTGGGAGTTTGTCCGCTTAGCGCTGCAGTTGCAGTTGCTGTTCGTAAAATGTAGTTGCAATTTTCTTTATCTACTTTCTGATTTATGCAGACAAGGCGAGGCACTTCATGATTGCGGCTGCCTCGGCTCTTGGCTCTTGGAGCTCCTGTGGCCAGATCTTGGGGCTCGGTCCGTTCCAGTGACTGCGTGTGTCATAAACACGAGGGCAAACAAAACATGAGTCACTGGAGTAAGTTGCAAATGCGAATGGGAATGGGAGGCCAATGTATCTTGGGCCTGTCTAGGCCTATCTAGGCAATTTCATCTAAACTGCAATGCGCCAGAAGGGAAGTGGCCGAAGTCTGCAGATGCAAATGGGCCACACCGAAACACCATGATGACACAATGACGGGTACTCAAAAACTGGGAGTCACTCGAGCGATAGAGATGACAAATAGTCCCTCAAACTGCAAAGAACCATCCATCCATCCCAGCCCATTTGGGAATGCAACAAGTTGTTTGTCTAACTGTACTTGTTTCTGTGTTTTCCCCCTTTGATTTGCTCATTTGCAGCTTTCTGGGCTCTCCAACTGCCTGGAAATTATGCAGAAACATTTCCTACAGATACTTGACACAACTTTTCGACTGGCGCGTAATTAGCCTTTACATGAAACTGGTTTTCCCCACCCAAAGTCTTTGGCATTCTTCTCGATTCCGTTGACCCCATCGCTTGATTATGCAGTTCTCTTGCCCGTTGCTCAATTATACAAATAAATGTTGTGCCCTGGCAATTGCCTGTTGTCTTTTGTCTTGTAGTTTCTTTTTGTTGCACACAGTTGCGACACTTCCATTAAAGTTACATATTCGATTTGAACTCATGAGCAGTGCTGCCACGTATCATTAATAGTCCGCGTATGAATCACTCTATTTGTTGATTCACCCAGACTAATGCTGCTGCGATGCCCATGCAAAATACTATGAGAGTGTGGCGGAGAAAGGAAACTCTTTGGTATTGCTGGCGGGGGACTGATGAATAAGAAACTGGAGCAGTTCGAGGAGGCTTTTAGTACACCCCTCTCCGCATCGCCGTTTTGTGTGTCAAGGGTTTTCTGAAGGACTTCCAGCGTCTCGCTAAACGCCACGCTCTTCATTCTGAAAGTCCTCGATTTTTAAGTATCACTGTAAATGGTTTGCCATTAAACCAAAGAGAGGATGAACAAATGCTCGGGGACTCAAGCAAGTTCGAAGCAGGCAAAGAAAATGGAGGAAAAGTCCTATTGTGATCCAGGCAAAGAAACATAAGATCAAAGCGAAATTGGTCACCGCGGTAAAAACAGCCCCTTTTTAGAAAAGGCATTTATAGTGCACACAAATTTGTATGTGTCTGGTATTTATACGCATATAGCATATCGATTTCACCATGCAATACTGGTAAAATTGATATTAAATAATATCATTTTGCCGAATTCTCTCTCGGAGATTCTTTACATATTTTTAACGATTTCGACTAAGCAAAAGATTTAGCTTTCTCGCCAAACCCAATTTTCATTTTGGTATGTAAATAATAGCAAAATACGAAAGTGCAAAGTGCTTTTTACCTGGTAACTGGATGGCTATGTACACAGACACTTTCGAGCAGGCAAATGCTAACTCAATTTAAAACACAAATATGCATTAGGAATCCAATGAGAGAAAATAGTTGGGGTCCAAGAACTCTGGCAGACCAGGCAGTCGTCTCAATTTAGAAGCCCGTTCTTTGTTTTTTTGTCCACTTTAAAAATAGAGCCAACCTGGGCGAATAAAATCCAATTTAGAGAAATGTTATATTTTCTGTGGTGCTGAGAGCAGGGGTTTTGTTATTTATGTCGCAGCAGATCCAAAGTGGCATTAATCCAGTGGACGCTTAAGTATCTGCACCTCCACCAACCGCAGAACTAGGAGCATACACACAGAAAAAACTCACTCATGTAAAGCACATAAATTAGTCCCACGAAATGCGAGCCCCAAAACATTTTATGACCTGTCCGAGCATTTTGTGCGGGGCAAGATGAACTACGAGGTCTATGGGGGTGTGTTCGGAATTAACCCCTCAGATGTGGCAAAATCTGTCCAGAACTGGTGGAAAATGGAAAATATTCCGAGTTCACGTGGGAAAAATATTCGCGCGCAAATTAATTTGTGCTACTTTGGTCAATATATTATACGTTGGCATTGTTGACTCTTGATTCCCACATGCGGTTTCATAGGTTAGATCGTATTTCTACATATATACGAGTTGAAGAAACAATTGTCATCGACCTAACTTAGCCCATTAAGTATTCCCATTCAAACGAAAGGCACTGTAACTACATATAGCGATGATCAGCCCATCTTGGAATGTTGATTCATTTGTGGGCGTACGAATTTAGCAAATTAAAAACATATTTTAAGCCGAACAACATCTAAAGTAAATGTTTTTGCAACATTTTAGCTCAGCGATACATCATCTTTATTTATTTATTCAATAACATTTAGAGATCGCCGCGCACGAGTTTAGCTCGCTTTTTGTGAATAAAACAAACAAACGGCAACCAAAAGGAAAAAGCAAATTTAAAAATAAGCAAAATTATCGCCAAAATCTCGTGTCAAAGCATTCAAAATAAACAACATTTATGTTCATTAAGACCAAGTGAAATTTTTGATGTTTCCACATGAAGTGCTCTTGAAAATCAAGCGAAATTAATAAAGACAGAAAGAAATTCTCTGCTCAGTCTGCTGTTTGTGCTCAAGAATATTAATATTAATTAAGAGAAGAGTGAAACAATGTCTGGGCCAAGGCATTGGAAATTCACTTTACGCAAAATGAGTCATTAGTCACTTTGAAAATATGTTTTGGCTAGATACATTTTTCAGTTTTGCACTTTGCCAAGCGAAACATTTGAATGGCCTTCGGGCGTTTGCTTATTTCTGACTATGATCATCTATCATGGAATTGCGTCAATATGCCGAGTAGTTTGAGTACCCCAATCGATATTCTTATCGCTGCGATAAGAGTATTAAGAGGACAGGGATGTGGCCAGACCAACTGGCAGCCGAAAACGTTATCTAACGTGATTTCCCACAGGAAAACTCTGCCCCTCCTTCGCAGGCCATAATAATCTCTGACACACTAAATGAGTTTTCCGATCCGAAACATATGTCAGCAGAGTGTATAAAAATAAAGATCCGCACTCGTAACGAGCTGTCAAAAGTGGAACTGCTCTGCCTAGAAAATCGAGGAAAACCCATCCGAGATGAGCATGCGAGGCATAAACAAAGATACAAAAGTATCTGCGACGTAGTTTCGGGTTTAGTTTGAGAATGCATTTCAGTTATTAACACGCCACAGGAAAAAAAGGAAGAAGAATAAGTAGGAGTCGTGTCGACAGCTATTTTCAAGGACCTGCAGGCGCACACATATGTTGACTCTGGAAAAGGCAATGGACTTTCGGTTTCGTCTTTTGGGCTTGGCCCGCCAGGCAGCCATAAAATTTCCAATTTATAAACAAGCCGAGAATAAAAGTAAGCAAAGATGCGCGTGTCTATCGCGGCAAGCAGCAGCCAAAAAACATTGTGTAGAAAGAACATTTTCAACATTTTTAGGAAGCCACAACAGACAGCGAGTCGGAGACAAAAGAGCCAAGAATAAACCGAAAGTGGCAGCGATTCAAACAGAGACATGGCGACAAAGAGGAAGAGCTAGCTGCTGCTTCTGCTGATAGAGGGAAAAAATAAAAAGAGAAAAAGAAACCCAGTGCGGATATCTTTTGCGCGTTCAAATCACGTCGGCCAACAGCATTCGCAGACATCTCACGTCTCGTTGGCCAGGGAAAAGGGAAAAAGGAGCGGGGAACGGGGGACGGGGACTTTGGGCCAGACTACGATTATGTGGTCCTTGCCGCGTCTCGACCCTTTGTCTTGGCCTCACTTTCAAATGCAAAAATGGAAAGTGTTTGCCCAAAAATAACGCATGGAGTTCCGCTTTTTGTCTGTTCCGTTGTTGCTCAGGAATTCCGTCTTGTGTGGTTAAAGCATGCGATATGTATGAAAAATTAAAGGGATTTTGGTATTCAAAAAGTGTGCAACAAAAAAATTAGATCCGTTTGAATGAGTTTGCACTTGAATGGTATAAGCTGCGTACTTACCAATATACTAAATAATAACATCGTTTAATTTTTTGATTTTCTGGTTCTTAAAATTTTAAATTAAAACTACAATAAATATTTTGTAAAATAATACATTATTATAAATACGTATTACACATTAGTGACCAGTGCCCATAAGTCTGGCAAGTACAATGTTTTATCTTTAATTTTTTTTTTTAATACAAGGCTTTGTAGAACAATGCCACGATAAAACACAAAAAATGAGCTTATCCTCCGGCATTTTGCGAAGCTCATGTTTTATCAGAGTTTAGTTCATTTCAATGCTGTACTCAGCTTGGGGAAAACACAAAGGCAATCTAACTTATTATCGCCTTTGGACTTTGGGCTATGGTTAGTCAAATGAAAATACGTCGCTGCTAAAGCCTGCTTTAATGCTAGTTCCTCAAAACAATCTTTTCCACATTCCGAAAGTTATTATTTTTATTCGGAAACTGGTTTCCGTTAGTAACATTTTAGTATCGAAATAATTTTGAATGTTAAATACATTTAACACCATTTTCAATGAAATTATTAGAGAACCGGTTGATTGAATTATTTAAACATAATCGTTTAGGCCTAATGAAATTTACATTTGCTCTAGATCAAGATTTGGCTTTTTAGTTAATTGAACTCGCCTAGGCTTGAAGTTCATTTACTAATTAGTTTTGTCGACAGCTGACGGAAACTTTTTCATGGACTGCCAAAACTTTCCTGCCGAAAAGGGCAGAAAATTCAACTTTACGGGGAAAACTTAAAAATTCCATTTCGACTTCTAGTTAAAGTTGGAAGATTTGAAAACTTTGCAGGGTGAGTGACTTGGCGGCACCGGAATAAATCTGAAATATTTGTCATAAATTCAACGTGGCTCCATGCAATTTGCTTTGATGTTACGCCATGTCACTCGGTTCGCATCAGTCAATCAGTCAATCCATCAAATTCATATTCAACTAGCAAACTGACAGTCAATTGGAAAATTGAATTTCCAATGCGTAGACAACGAACCACTCACCTTGACCCAAAACGGGGCACAAAAGTAAAAGTGATCCGGCGAACCAGAGAGCAGAGTTAGAACAGAACGTATCCAGCAGATACAACAATTAGCTGGCTGAAATTGAGGCCGAAAGCGAAATGCACAATTAGCAAATTGACGCCAGTAAACAGAGGCGGAAAAGCCAATCAATAAACATCGGTAAAATACGATGCCACAAGCAAAACGAGCTACGTAAAAGCCCTGCTGTTGTTTTTTCTGTTTGCTATCTGCCATAAAAGTAGGTGCACCTGTTGCTACCTCGCGGATACACAGAGAGCCCCGCAAAGTATCTGAGAATCCATGTGAGGGGCGCAAGTGTTTAGTATGCAGAGCGCGTGTAACTAACATTTTACTAAACAGTTGAAATTCCTTCTAAATGTGTGAGCAAAGTAGGAATTTATGACTTTTTCTGAACGTCGCACCAACATTTTTGTACAATGGATACACAATACTATCTGTCGCAGTCGAAGCATTCTAATGAGCTGTGGGAAAAGTCTGCCAAAAAAGAATTAACCAAAAAGGCCCAGCACGTCGTTTTTGTGGGAGGAGAAAGAGCCACGGAAATCCAGGTACCCTTACCACCCGCATCTCCATCTCCGATTGTACTCGACTTGCCTTTTGTCCAGCTTTCTTCTGTCCACTGTTCTCTTCTGTTCTGACTAGAAACAAAAGGTATTTAATTAAAAACACATTTATTTTAGATATTCTGTCGGCAGACATTGTTGTTTGTTGTTTGTGCGGCCGAAGTGGGCCAACGAACTTGCGTTTTTAATGGTTCACCGGGCAGGGAAATATAGCGGGGAGAATGAGATTTATGGGGAAAATATATACTCTTCAACACACAGACCACTGCACATTTATTAGCTTAGAGTGGTTTTGATTATTAGCCGGTGCCCAAGGCCTTGAAAATCTTGGGGTTAAATTCAGAAACCAGTTATAAATGTAAAGGCTATTAATAATTTAAGGTTTAAGGAAAAAATATAACTTACTGAAGATTTTAAAGTTTAAAGGTATTCACGTATCTTACTGTCAAGTTTGTGTTGCTTAGTATTGAATGAGTGATATTTTAAAACGAAAACCATTATGGCAGCAAAATAAATCATGTCGGACAAGGGCAGACGAAATCTTTCACCATTTGTGTCTTGAGCATAAAAAATGACCAAATGCCATTTTACATATCATAAACAAATGCCAAATATAAATAAGATATTGAAATGGGAGGTCCAGCTGCTACCACTATTTTCGCCCCCTGGGCGGTAGACCAGACTATACGTAGTTTGTATATGTATAAATATTTCCATCTGTATTTCTCCACGGATCTATGGACATTGCTCATTACGTTTATGGATGCCAAGGCAGCCCAGACGCGTTTGTTTATTATTATCTATTTGTTTTGCCTTTATTTTGTTTAGTTTTTGTTTCTGTTTGTGCTCCTCTCATCCTTATGCTCCTAGTTTCAGCCTGCCATTTGTGTGGCGAAAAAAGAAAGACCTTTGAAAATAAAAAATTGGAAACTAATGCGGCCACTATTACCCATTCTCCCACAGAGCAGGCACGAATTTGCATCTTTCTCGATTTAGCGAAATGACGCAACTATTCGGAAAGCGAGTCTACAAAAAGTATAAAGTATATCCTACATATGGCGAGGTTATGCACAAAAACAGCAGCCCAGTCTCATCAGCATCGTCGGCTATTGTAGAGTGTTTTTTGTTTTATATGGCAATTTTTTGATTTCTTTTTGCGTGTTTTTATGAGCGATGAAGCTGGACAAGTTTTGATCATTAGCGAGAAATAGTTTCGGCCTTTGTTTTTGGCGGAAGCTCTCTAAAAGGCTTCTCGTCAAGAAAGTGAAGTCATATTCCCTAAATATTATTCTAATTTCACTTTTTTCCGCTCGGCAGACAAAGAACTAATACTCTTAACGAAATGGAAAATCCTCTTAGCATGTTTTACACAGACAATCAATAACAATCGCAGCCAAAGTGTTCACACTTTCCATCAGCGAAAGCCATTGACCCGGCAAAGCCGAGATACATAGATACATTTAACTTAATGCTGGGACAAAAAGAAGAAGGGAAAACTGTCGCAATTGGAGAGTATTGGTGAGCGAGGAAAGCTTGCGTTTAATTGCATTTTGCTGGCGGAAAGTAAAAGTCACTTATGGGAAAACTCAAATCCACCCAGACGATGTCGACAATAAAGGTCTTTCTCTGCTTTCCCCCTGCCCAAAGTCCCAGATGGTACTTTTTGTCTGTATTATCTTGCCCTCAGACAAGAGTATGTATTTCGGTCTGGTCCATTGTTTATGTGTCTGATTTTCTAATTGGTTTTCGTTGCCAATCCCAGACAAAAGGGTTAAAGGAGCGCGTTGGCCGAGAAAAAGGCGTTCGCCAGCAGTTTTCAATTGTTTGGTTGCAAAGTGTAAGGTGAAGATTAAGTTGTCAAGATAAATGGTGCAAGACACGCCCCATTTTGGTGGCTACTGTGTGTCGGAGTCTTTTATTCTTTTCTTTTTTTTTTGTAACCCCATTTATCACTGGCTAAGACTTTGGGAAAACTCAGAAGCAGGGGTTAAGTCCTACACGCCATTACTTTTCCATAGCCAAAGCGCATTTCCTGCCCACAGGTAGCAATCACAATCGCAGCTTTGATGGGCCACTTCAAGTTGTCGGTGTTCGTATCTGTATCTTTAACTAGAAACCTATGTATATCTATATCTGTGGGATCTGCTTTTATCTCCCATCTTTTGTCTGTCTGTGTACTCTGCTCATTTGACTGCCTGTGCTTGTGTGTGAGTGTCGGCTTCATTCAGTTTGATTGATAGTTTGTTTACAAATTTAATTTCATTTTACCTATTTTCCTTCTTTAGTCTTTTCTTCTTGTGGCATGGCATTCACCTGTGTGTTCTACCCCCGCCCCCTCCCCTCACTCAGTGTTTGTCTTTTGCCTTAATGTTTTTCAACTTGGTCAACGAAGCTGGCCGCGCCTTTTATGTGGTCGCCGCCTCGTCGTGTTTACCTTCTTTCCTTGGCTATTATATATATATATGTTTTATATAAGGAATATAGGGAACGTTTTTACATACAGGGGAATCATATTAAATGCAATCCATTTGAATGTTCGCTCATTTGTGCAATCCAATCACGTAGGCACCGTAAAAAGGATGCCAAAAACTCTTTCGGGACTTCATTTGGAACCCCCGCCCCGCCCCACGTAATGTGTGGGCGTGGCAAGGCCAAAACTCAGGCAATTGTTGTTGGCTGTTACAGAACTTGCCCCTTGGGGACAAGTCCCAGATGGGACATTAGAGAGTCGCACGCCTCGTTTGCAGGTCGGGGACCCGAACAATTTGACATTGATTAAAGTAAATATTGCTGCCGAAACCTGGGAAGGCCTGTTTATTAAAAATCAAAGCGAATTCTTGAGATAATGCGACCCTAATTAAGGTTGGAAGTTGTTTTGGGGGTTACTTTTGATTTTCGGTCATGAAATTGACATTTTATACATTTTCATTGACAGATTATATTAAACGTGAGGGTCTTGAGAGGGATTTCCGTTGACACTTTGAAAAGAAATCGATGCAAATATGGCTTCCACCATTTTCTTGATTTTGTGTGGGCTACAAATTCTCGTTTTATTTATAATCATCTCACCAAGAAAGTCATAAATCTTGCGAAATCTTCGTCTCGCTAAACTTTTGCATTTGCTTGAGTGATTTTCTCGTGTTTGCTAAAGCCCAGAACAGCGACCCCAATTAGATTTTGGTCGCCTCTGTTTCCAAAAAACAATTCCCGAGCTTTATCGTGCTGACTTCCTTCCTGTTTGTCCCAAACGAGGGTAATGCACACAGCAAACATTAGACACCGAGTGCAAAAGGGACCAGAAAGAAATCTCAATAAATCACAAGACAAAGGAATGGATGTGCGGTCCCAGTTCTACTTCCACTTCCACTGCCATTTTCAGATCCTGATCCTGAACAGAGGTTCGCTGTTGATTCAAGGCTCTAGGCCGCAAGTCGACAAATCACACACGGAAGTGTCCCTTTCTTCGTCGCGTCTGCATGTCCTGGGATTAGGGAACGCCATCACCTTGTTAACCTGCATGCCATTAGCGTAATTCGTTTTGTGTCTCCGTTCGCTGGCATGGGAAACCCGAAAAATGTTGCGACGCCAGACAAATTCAATTCTGAGGTTCTCCTGCTGACACTTCCTGACTCAGGAGCGCTTTGTAGGGTTTCACGCGGCACTCAAAACAGAACTCCGAGCTAAGCTAATTAATTTATGGGTTGCACTGAAGACAAATCCTCGAAGACGCCGCTTTGTACTTGTAAATTGCCTGCCCCAAGAGGTTCGGCAGCCCGACGATCCCCCAAACTAAGACCTCTACAATTTTCAGTGAGCCAACCATGGAGGGGCACGCCGCCTAATTGCCCCCCGAATCGAGCGGACCAACAGGGAGTGAAACTCGTTTCCCAGGAAGTGAGCAATTGACCAACTAGCAGGATGGCCTCGCTGCACCAGAAGCGTCCCAGCATCAGCAACTGGTTCTCCTCGCTGCGCCGGCAGCCCAAGAACAAGAAGAGCTCCTCCGGCCTGGGGGGCAGTGGAAGCTTTGGCAGCAAGCAGCAGTTGCAGCGGAGCTGCTTCGACCTTTCCTCCACGGCGGCGGCGGGTGGCGGAGGTGTGAATGTGGGCGTCGGCGTGGGATTCTCCACGAAGGGATCGCCTGGCAGCCGCCTGAGCAACAGCACTTTCTACATCAACCCCCTGAATGCATCTTCCGCCGGAGGCAAGGACGATCGCCGCCGCCTGGTGGAAACGGGCAGCAGCAGTAGCGGCAGCAGCCTGAGCAGCGTCTGCACGCGCTGCTTTTGCAATCTGCTCGCGAAGAGTGAGCCCAGCAAGGAGCCCACGCCCAAGGCGGCCGCCAAGGTCACGCCTAAGCCCCCCGTCAAGCCCCGCTCCCCCTCGCTGGCGCCCTACACCAGCGTGGCCACGTACAACATCACGAACCTGTCGCCGGACAGCCCACCGCCCGCCAGCCCCACTCTGAGCACCGAAACCGTCACCTGCAACGACGTGACCCGCAAGGTCACCGAGCTGCAGCGCCTGCCCTGCCCCGATGAACCCAACGCGGCGATCCTCAGCAAGCGAACGGAGTTCAAGCACACCACCACCACGACGACGACCAGGACCCTGATCGTTTCGCGACCCGTGGAACTGCTGCTGAATGAGAAGGGAGAGATAATCTCAAGGCGATCCCCGCGCAAAACACGCTCCAACTCTTTGGGCTGCATGCTTGATGTGGAGGACAGTGAATCGGAAATGGGATTGGGATTGGGATTGGGCATGGACAATCTCGGATTGCAGCTGGAAACGGATCCCAGTTCGGGGCTCAGTTCACCGCTGACACCCGACACCGGCGATCTGCGCTTCATCGACGACAGCTCCAATTCGCAGAGCGAATCCGAGCGAAACTCGATCAGCCACCACCACCAGAACAACAACAACAACAATAATGAGAACCACAATAACAACAACAGCGGCGGCG
The DNA here is from genome assembly GCA_037075205.1 of Drosophila prostipennis. Classification (NCBI taxonomy): domain Eukaryota; kingdom Metazoa; phylum Arthropoda; class Insecta; order Diptera; family Drosophilidae; genus Drosophila; species Drosophila prostipennis. The sequence continues at coordinate 524,970 of JBAMCJ010007674.1, read as the reverse complement.
GCAGCAAAAGGGGCAGCCAGCAATCGAATCTCTGCGAGAGTTGTCGCACGCTCCTCGAGCGAAACCGCAGCAATGCGGAGCAGAGTGGCAATCTGGTCATCCTCAGGCGACCAGGAAAGGTATGCGGGGGAGGAGGAGGAGTTGGGGGAAGGGTAAATTCCCAAGTAGATCTGAATGCTTGAATAATCACTTCCTTTTACAGTCCTAGTAAAAGGGCATTGGTTTTATAGGGAAAAAGTAAACTATGCAAAACTATCGATAGTCACTTAAGTCGATTGTTTGACAGCATTTCAGTCGACTGTTTTCGATATAGCCGTCTAGTCGTAGTTTGACATTAGATCAAAGCCCTTGAATGTATTTTATTATGATTATGATTGCTAAGATATGTTAGTGTTTTCAGGCAGAGCATTAAAAATTGCAAAACATGTACAGTTTTAGTGCAAAATAAGGTTAGAAAAGGTTAGAACTATTTGAATGGACCATACATTGTTCAAAACTTCCTTAAATGCTACTTGATTGAAAAAAGGCATTAGTAGTCGACTGAATAATCGCAAAGCATGCTATCGTCTTGTATTCGACTTCAGTCGATTTTTTGTCAGTTCTATTATAATGGTGCATGTATTACTCTTGAAAACCTTAGTTTATCTTTCTAACATTTCAATGTAGTTAAAAGTAATATGTATTTTCTTGGAATTATAAATTTTTAATACAAGGATTGGCATTTTGACCAGTTTAAATACGAATTCCATTTTCGAAGAATTCTTGTCAACTCGGAGTTAAATAAGTTTGGGTTTTTTTAATATTTGCGTTTTTGGCACCTTGTTTTGCCATTTTATACCACAATCAATTTGTTTTCGGCTCAGACGGAGGCCCCCATCGTTTGTATTTAATTTCCCTGCGATTCGAGGAATTTGCATTGAGCGGCCTGGAACCGGTTATCACCTGTAGCCGCTTCTGTGGAACTCGACTGCGGCATGTTCTCACACTCATCAGCGAGTCACTTTTACCTGTTGCCAGCTGTAAGTGGAAGACACCGAGCCTCGCTTTGAGTTTATTTTTAGGCTTGACGCTCATTAACTTTGTCTCCCTGCCAGTGGCTCTTTACCTCTTAATAGGCCGTGTCCACTTGGGTCTCTTTAATAATTGTCGCTTTTTACCGACTCTTGGATTCAGAACCTGTTCAACGCTTTAAGTTTTCATATTGTCTTGGGTAATTTTCTATGGTTTTATGGGGCGTAGCTTGGTAGCTTAGGGCTTCCATAGGTTTGTTGACCATTGCATTGATTGGAAAATTTGGAAATTTACATAATTTCTAAAGGATTGCGCTTTATGGAAATTAAAGACGAACGGAAGTTGCGTGGAATATGGGTAATGAACATTAATGGTTTTAAGCCTGGGAAACTTTTAACGATCAAAATAGCGTCGTAAACTTATTAAATGGTGTGAGTTGAGTAAATTATTCAAAAATATAAACATTATAAACTTGGGGAAAATAATTTAAATGTGGAGACTAAGCTATTCATTATATGGGACATTACTTGTGTATAACATTTTCTGCTTACGCTTATTCTTTGTGACACGTATTCGGTATTAAATTCCTCGAAATCATTCAAAGTCGTTAAATTCGTGGCAGTTCTATATTCCGACAAGTCACTGAAATACAAATTTACCCAGCGAATCAGCATTCAATGAGAATTTCAATTTCGACAGGCTCGAGGGAAGGTCCCAGTGATCTCATCGTGAATCTCAACGATCTTAGCAACTGCATGTATGAACAGTCATATGCGATGCGTGTAGCCTATTACAGTACTTGGGCAATTTGTCAATTGTATTTTATGGCGCTTAATTAACATTTCTCCCTTCAATGCGGTGGCATATACATTCATCCAAGAGTCGGAAGGTCACTCAATGGGCCTGGGCTGTGAATGAGTACGGGGCAATTGATATGTTCCGGTCTCGTGGCTCTCATCTCATCATTCATGCGTCAACTCAGCACTGTAGCAGCCTACAGATACAAGATACTTTCCGCACACACTTCGCTTCGATTCGGTTTGAGGGAATCTCGCTCGTTCCGCCTCTTTGGGCACCACATCGAATTGACATTCTTCTCTCGAAACGACCCTTGAGTAGGAGGGTCATGCCCACTTCTTGAAGAACAGTAACCACAGGCGATGTCTCCGGTTCAGTGTCAGGTAGTTCGTTAATTCAATTAAATCAACTTTGCATTGAGTTTTATGATGGCTCTGGTCTATTTCTCCCCCTTTTGTATTTTAAGAGCAATTTGAAAATGGTTTCAAGTGAATCTATGTCGTCGTTGTCGCCTTTTTATTTGGCGCCAGTCCACAGGCGACACGGCACTGAGGAAATGCAAATTACCCGACTTTCAACTGTAGTCTGTGTTTAGAATTTATGGACATTTTTTTTATAAATATCGCACGCAGTTTAAACAGCAGCCAAGTCACTTGAACTTTTTCATTAACTAGGAACTGTCGAGTATTTGCAAATGTATTTATAGCAACAATTGTTTCGGGCACTTCCTTCTGTTATTTTTAAATTCCCAGCTGCGTAAAATGTACGTTTTTAACCTTTCCGCTTCTGAATCTCTCCTTTCAGCAAATCAAAGATGAGTTGTGCGAGGTTGTCTCGGAAATGGAGGCGCTCGATGTGCCCGAGGACTGCAAACATTCCAACAAGGATAAGCAGATGTCCATTGGCCGCAAAAAGTTCAATATGGATCCGAAAAAAGGTGAGTGAATTTAACCAATTTTAACCAATGGGTTGTGCGGTTGTACTTTCCCCTTGAGCCCTCAAAAAGTCATTGTTCGATTTGGCTTGTAATTTCCCGATGACTCACTGCGAATCAATATGCAAATGTACGCGAATATTATTGCTCCAGAGCTCAGTGCAATTTAAAAGGTTCTTTCCCCATATAATCAGACGAGATTCGCCGCTCCACAGCAGCTTATTTGGCAATCAGGAAGGGAGTGCCGCTCAAAGTCGTGAAATGTAAACTTTGCGAATGCGATGATTTAAATGAATTTCCAATGACAACGGGCGACACCCCGGAGCAGCGACAATGAAGTCAGACAAAAATGCTTTATAATTGAGCTGATGATAGGGGAGGGGGAGGGGCAGACCACACCACAAAAACATGGAGTGGCGGGGAGGGTTATTTCACACGAGAATCTCCACGAATCCAGGGAGCGTGCTTCGGCGCCAAAAGGCAAAATTACCATGCGAAATTGTCAAAGAGTGAGGATTTGCTGGATGGAGGGTCTTGTAGACACGTTCTTGCCATGATAATTTCGATATTAATTTAATAACGTAATGAGTTCGACAAAAAATGCAGCGAGTGCAGTGGGAAGCCGCCGAAGAAGATCTTCTGGGGATTGTCTATGTGGGTGAGGGGCGTTCGTTTGCTCACTATCTTAAAATACTGACAAATTTGACAGTTCGTTGACATCTGAAGTACGTGCGTGTGCGTCGACACCTCTTTCCCCAAAACTGGAATGCCCTCAGCATGCTGAAGTGTTTAATTTAATGGAAATGTCAATGTCGCAATATTACCGAGAACTTGACAGGGGAGGATGCCATAGGGGCATCGTGCTAGCCGACGAACCCAGAACAAGGACGTAGGAAATCGGGGTGGGAGGAATGTGTACGAGATAAAGAGATAATTGGTGCAGCCCATTAAAAGAGTTTAGAGAATGTAAAGGAAATTATTTTGTTAATTAATTTGATGTTCATTTAAAAAATCCCTTTCCAAGAAAAGTATGAATAAAATCATTTACAGGGAAATCGTTCTATTTTCGTATCGAAAGAGCAGAGTGCTAAATAAACACGTTCAACTTCAATTTTAGAGCATTCTCATCGGGTGACCCACATGTCAACATGTTTGCCTGCTAACCATCTCTGGAACATCTCAATTTCCCCGCCTTATCTTGGCACATTCCACAACCTGCCTGCCATCCCCATCCCCCCTCTGCCCACTCGTTTAAAGCCAATCAAATATTTACGTCAACCTCTCTTGGCCATAAATTACCGTCGACAAGTCGAAATTAGGCCACGCAGCTTCCAACAAAAGACAGCACACATCCTGCCCAGCTTTGCGGATATCTATAGGGCGCACAATAAAAATGCTAATCCAAAGTGGGAGGCCCAGGGAGGCACCTCCCGTGCCTTGGATGGCGGGATAACAAAAGCCAAATCGAATCCCGGCCGGAGACGAGATGTTTTGTCATCGCTTATTAAAAAACTTCCGCACGAGAATGTGCCACTGGGTGGTGGTGGTGGTGTCACCGTCATTTGCCGCCTTATCGGCCGATTATCAGCCATATACGCAAACAGATCCACACACGAACACTCAAATTAATGGCGCACAAATGTGCCATCCATAACGCTCAAATGATGCCCCTGGAGGAGGGGTTCTGGGTGGGATTGGGTAGGGTGTTTGCTGCCAACTTGGCGATGTTAATCGCGCGTGAAGCTTCCCAAGTCACGCAAAACTTTCTGCCGTCGGGAAGGCAGGAGCGGATTTCTGCCAAGGACCTGCATTATAGCAGGGGATCAAAGTTCCACGTCCTGCGGCTGATTTGTCATTATCGACATCATTTGTGTTATTAGAGTTTCCCGATGCGATGTCAATGGCGACTTCAATCGGAAAATCCAATCTCTGGGACGGCTGTTATTGTGCTGGCGCCACCTGGCGGACAGTGGCATAAACTTCTGCCGCAGCAATTCCGTTTTTCTTATTTTCATACATTTTTGTTTACATTTAATAATTCCAGCTAGGTTCTATTTGTTTGCGTGTGATTTGCTCGCGTTTTTCCAGCTTTTATCGGAATTGGTTGAGCTTCCTCATTGATTAGCAAATAATGACATCGTTATTATGGGCCGCTCCCACTTTATTCTGTCTTTATTTTTCCGTATTTCTTCTTTATTGAGATTGCTGTGGTTTATGTTGCGGGTCGCTGGCTTTGAGTGCATGCCCACATATATGGGTATATTATATGATTTGATTTGATTTCTTCTTTGTTGTGACTGGCGTGGCGGCTTGCTTTTCCGGGAACATTCGTGGTGATTACACAGTCTCGGCTGCAGTTGGAAAACTCATATCTCAAAATATTCACAGACTAATATTCTGTTTTCCTTCTCTTTCAGGCATCGAGTATCTCGTGGAGAACAGACTGCTGCGTCACGATCCCCAGGACGTGGCACATTTCCTCTACAAGGGCGAGGGACTGAATAAAACGGCCATTGGTGAGTTATCCTAACCAGAAGTCATTAGATTGACCTTGCCTTTATCTCCATCGCCAAAATGGAAACAGAAAAAAGCAATTATACGCAGTGCAAACATACATTTTAATGGTCGTTTTCTTTTCCAGGCGATTACCTTGGCGAAAAGAACGATTTTAATGAGGATGTGCTGAAAGCCTTTGTGGCGCTCCACGATTTCACCAATCTCATTCTAGTGCAAGCCCTCAGGTAGGTTTCCCGGCACCCACTTCTAATTACCACTATCGCTAATGGCACTTTCCCCCCGCTCCACGTTTCACTTTCCACAGACAATTCTTGTGGTCATTTCGCTTGCCCGGCGAGGCGCAAAAGATCGACCGCATGATGGAGACCTTCGCACAGCGCTATTGCCAACTGAATCCGGATATATTCACCAACACGGATACCTGCTATGTGCTCAGCTTCGCCATTATAATGCTCAATACATCGCTGCACAATCCATCGGTAGGTACCAAAAAACCGGAAAAAAACACATGGTCTATGCTAAATTTAAACTTACTGCTTTTAAAAGTAAAATACTACTTTGTATAGAAATTTTAAACTATAATAAATAATTACGTAAACCATTAGGGATCTCGGTACTATAGAAAGCCCGATAAAACAGAATTCAGAACATTTTATTTCTTGGCATTAACCCCAAGTTCTTAAACATCTTCATCGCCCACCGGATGTTGGGGGCAAGCAGTCAGGAAGCAGTTGCTTATGCCAAAAGAAAAAGAAAACAAGAAAAACTAAAGAAGAAATGCTTGACGCGTGCCTTAGATCTGTCCTTCAACTTTGAAATTAAATTTTTATTCGCTGGTTGTCAGCCCGTAATTATCGAGATCGCAGCATTTACTTCCGCATTTTGCCTTCTGCATTTGCTGGGGCCCAAAAGTCAGTGGGCGTGCGTCCGACCGATCTTTAGATAAATTACTTAATAATAAGAATGCTATAAATAGGGCAAGTGTAGAGAAATTAAACGCAAACTGCTAAACATTTTGGTGTGCACTTTGAGTTGGATAAAAATTAAATTTTCTCGTTTTCCGCAGGTTAAAGACAAACCCACCGTTGAGCAGTTCATATCGATGAATCGTGGTATCAACAACGGCGGAGATTTGCCCCGCGGCCTGCTGGAGTCCCTCTACGAGTCCATTCGGACGGAGCCGTTCAAAATACCCCAGGACGATGGCAATGATCTGATGCACACCTTCTTCAATCCCGACAAGGAGGGCTGGCTGTGGAAGCAAGGCGGCAGGTGAGTTGACAAATGATGCCATTTAATGGGTGATTTCCTAACTAACGAGTGCTTTTCCCTTATTTTGCTGAAGATACAAATCGTGGAAACGACGTTGGTTCATTTTGAACGACAATTGCCTATACTATTTTGAATACACCACCGATAAGGAGCCGCGTGGCATCATACCCCTGGAGAACATATCGGTGCGCGAGATTCACGATCGCAGCAAACCGCATTGCTTTGAGTTGTTTGCCACTGGCGGTGCTGACATCATCAAGGCATGCAAGACTGACTCCGAGGGCAAAGTGAGTGCTTCGTTGTATAATGTTCAGATTAAATGCTAATTCCCCTTATGCATCTCCTTATTTCAGGTGGTAGAGGGCAAGCATACGGTGTACCGCATGTCGGCTGCCACGGAGGAGGACCAGCAGGAGTGGATCAAGCGCCTGACGCAGTCCATCAGCCACAACCCGTTCTATGACATCCTAGTACAAAGAAAGAAAAAGGCGCTCAGCAAGAGTTAATATTAAGAAGGAGCTCGGCGCAACTTTTGTCTTGGATCTCAGTGAAACTCTGCTACGCGTGTGTGGCTGCTCTCTCCCCCTATTTAAACAAGTGCATATGCAAATACCTAAATTATATAATTATACGTTGTGTGTGTGTGAGAATTTTTATGTTGAAGCAATGCCTCTAATTTGTTCACCTTGTGGCTTGCCCCAAACCCCAATTATGTCTTTGTATTCTGTTTGATTGACTCGAAACAAGCCATCACACGCCGACGCACTCCGAACCACAAACTTTGTCTCTATTGTTGTGATATAATTTATTTACATTAAGCTCAACCAATATGAATAATATGAAAAATAACTGAAAATTGCATCAATAAGAAATACACATCTATACACATTTTCATTAGTGCAAATTTTTGTTTAGTTTCATTATAGGCGTAAGTCTACGAATATGTCTTTAAATTAGCGTTTACCACCTAGGTTGTCCCACCACCCTCTATTATAGAAACCCCTAGTGCTATGAAACATATCCCAGCCGCCGAATCGCTGTTGGAACGCTGAAGTTTATAAGTATAATAATTTGATGAAAACGAAAACAGCCTATGTTGCTTGGCAATTATTATAAAACCAATTACATAAATAGAAGCAAGCTAAAAGAAAGGCCTTTTTAAAACCTAGGGCTAAGGCTAACAACGAATAAAAATTAAAATATGTAATATGTCAAGCTGTTTAAATAACAGAACCAATAAATAAATGCATTTAGACTGCTAGATGGTTTGATAAAGAGATTCTGGAAAAGGCAAACATAGTTTATATTGAACCAAAGATCTAATTTAAACTATCACTTCAAAAAGCCAACATCCAACTCTATTAAACGCTCTTCTTATAAGTTTAAAATATTTCTTTGTCATTTGAAAAGTGTTTTAAAAATGCATTTTTGTAAAGTTTGTTTATTTGAATAGTGAGAAACGAGCCAACCGCAAAGTGTTCCAGCCAGTGTTGAAATCACTTACAATAAATTTGAAAGATAAAAAATTATTAATTAGTAGGACAAATGTGTAAACAGGGAATGTAAGTAGCTCTAAAAATCAATGAAGATGAACTCGGTTGCCAACATTAATCTTATTATAGCTATAAGATGCTGTTATATGGATGTAATAATAGATTGTATGTTGAGCCTCTGTGATATCATTGATGGGAAAGAGCTAGCAGATCCTATGTGGTTTGTTTTGTTTCGAGACTCACGGATAAACTTCATCACATCACATTTAATTGTCATTTATCCATTTTGCCTTGCTTGTCACTGATGACCGAACAGCTTAGCATATGTTTTGAATTTTCAATTTGGGATCTGTTACATCAGAAAAATTATTTGAAATCAGCAGTCCCAAAAATGTTTGCAATATTATAAATAATTTAGCTAGCTTTGTATCTATTTCAAATAACCTTACTGTGTATTATCAAATATATATGGATGTATTATATCTTGTGTTTCTTTTAATCGAATGTACATACCTAAGAAATTAATTATAGTTCGCTCATTTCGATGAGGGTTATTATGGTCTACAAGTGTTTGTCCTATACATGGGCAGTAAATAATAATGTTTACGTTTAGCGTACGCCTGTGAATATGTGCGTTTTAGCATTTCTAATAAACAGAAATAAACCGATTGTATATATTGTCAGGATAACTTGATGTTATATGAATAAGTATGCCAGTAAAAATAGTGTAGTTTAGTATTTTGTATCGCTTTAACAGTAATGTGAACAGATAATTATATAAAAATATATTAAAACATCAAATAAATATTATATAACGTTTATTACAAAATTACAAAAAAAATTGTGTATTGTCTACTTAATTCCTGAAATGTTTTATGAAACAACAGACATGAATAATTTATTTCGACACGCTGCTGTGTACATTGGTCATACCCTTGAAGCTTCCGAAAGTAGTTACTATACAATTTTGTTTAAATTTTTGATTTTGATAGAATTAAAAAAGTCATCCAATAACCAAATACATTCTTCGATTATTTTAATGTACTTAAAATTGTTATGTAATAGTAAAATTTCATTGCCATATTATTACGGCTTCTTTTTGTATTTAAGTAAATTTATATTTCCCGAAATTTACAAAAGCGAGCCGCCTTTTATTTGCCCTAGATGTTTCGTGAGTTATTCCAATGATAATAATAATATACAAAAAGTTTGAATTAAAAATATCTAAAAATTGAAAATTAATTAATTAAAAAGCATTCTTCAGCCGGTTGAAAAATTCGTCGTAAAACTTAAATTGAAGGTGTCTTATTTATATTTTCAGTATTTATATATGTGCGCAGATGAATTTTTACATTTTCAAAAACTATAAAAACAAGGCATAAATCAAATTAATAGAATTTTATTGACTATTCTTTAATAACTTACTATGACATCGTTTCGATGGACACGTTCAGCATAACGGTAGCTTTAGACATACGAGCCCTCAGAGATAAAAGTACGAGAGTAGTCATTTTTTTGCATCAGCATAGGAACGATTTTTAGCAAGCTGGTTCTCGTTCTTATGGAAGGAAATGAACGCAATTACCACAGCCCTTGTCGCTGTTATGGTCAAGTTACTTATTGTTAACAGAAAGTATAAATTAAACCATAAGTCGGTATTTTTGTCTGTTTCGTAGGGAACTAAGGTGTTGTAAAAATCACGGCCACTTTTAGAAAGTCACCAACAACGTGATACTTTCCATTGCGCTTTTTGGCAGGCTCAACCGTTCGTTCAAGAAATTTTGTAAGGAAATGTGCAATGCTCTAGCTTTATAGGCCTGATAAAAGACAGAAACTATAACATTTACTTTCCCCTAAATTTGTTACGCTCCTAGCGCGTAAAAAATGTCTGTTTTTGTTATTCCCAAATTACCTAACTTATTCAGAAAATATTTTAACTCATGCCTGTTCTTAAAAAAGAAGAAAAAAGCAAAGCTTTTTAGCGTTAAGCTTAAGTTAAGCCTTCAAATCTGATCTAGATGCATATAAAACTTGGTGCAACAATAATGATTAAAATTTAAAGGCTTCTATGTATAAAGTAAAGACCTTTAATAACGCATGTTGACGATCCTGGAGTCTATATGGATTTTAAAGTTAAAATTTCTGACTACTTTACTACCCTGGTTAATAAAACTAGGGGTGTGCTTGGATTTATCAAAAGGTGGTCGAAGGAATTTGATGATCCTTTTGTCACAAAGACATTGTATATTTCGGTAATCCGAACAATTCTTGAGTACTGTTCGGGTATATATTGACCGGATTGAGTCTGTGTCAAACCACTTCTTAATATCTGCCTTACGGGGACTTAACTGGGATACAAGCTTAATATTACCGTTATACTTAAGAACTCTACTTTTAATTATTTTACCATCATAAGCTAACCGTAGAACTATGCTTGGTACTACGTTTATTCGGAATCTTACCGGGTCGTCTTTACTTTAATGTTTAATGTGTACTAGAATCTATATTCCTCAAGTTTTAAATCAATGTATAATGTTTTTTCTTTATGAAAAAATCAAGTGAAACAAGTTATCCAAGTTAACTCGCTTAAACTCACTCACTCTATATTCAAAAATTGACTTCTTAGTCAATTCAAGCGAACTCATCATGCAGGGCTGTATAGTATATCAAATAAAAACACCTCTTAACGAGGTAAAAAACTAGTGACGATCGCACCTTTAGAACAAAAGTTCTGATATCAACCTTTGTGACGAAAAATGATTACACTAATAAGTGTTTTGAAGTACTTTATAATGACTTATAATAGACTAGATCGCCTAATTTCTACTACCGTCTACCGTCACTGCCTATCTTTATGGGTATATAGACTATTCGTACTTTGACCTGTATTTTAAAATGTTATATTGTCTTTTTTTATGCGTAACCTGCTTTCCTTGGTGTTCTAAGGGCCACTTGTTTGTACTGGTCATAGTGCATCAACGTTCGAGTAAAAAATAAACAGTTCATTTTACGGATTACATTAATAACCAAAAGAAAACGCTGTGATCGAGTGCATCGACTATCAGGTACCCGTTGCTCAGATTCATGGATATGGTTCATGGTTCATGGATATTTAATATACCCCGTTACTCCTTAAAACGTTTCTACCAGGTCGAGAAAAAGCCGGTTTTTGAAGCTAATCCTTAAATCGGGACACCCGCCGGTAAAATAAAATGCCCAGTTTGTCAGTATTTAATATTTATTCCACATTTCTTTTAAATCCTTACAATATTTCGCAGTTTTTCATATCCTTGTTGTATTATGGGATTGGAGCGTATGTATTGATGTGGGGCTGCGTTAATGTGGTAACATGTCTGTTTGCGTTTGTATGTGTTTAACATTGGTTACGGTTGCAGTTACTTTTTTGTGTTTTTTATTAATAACTTTCACTTAACAGCTTAAATATTCATTTACGCCTTTAACATTAGCGGGTTTTGTCTCTTTTTGTTTTTCAATGTATATTATTAAACTATAGTTAGCAGCTAGCACGCTCCAGTATTTTTTATTGTTTAAATTTATGTTAATGTTTATAAAACAATTTGTCCATAAAAAACTAATTACAAATAGGCGTACATATTTATTCCACATAGTTTTCCTTTCATTAAATTACATGGTTGGCCATTAAATGAAGTGTTGATTTGGTGACGAATTAGATTTATTTACAATACCTTAGTGGTAAATTGATAAATGCAAAACGAAAGTAAATTCAGTGCCATAAACTGACGATGGAATAGTCAAAGGTGCGTCTCGATAAGGTCACCTACATATCTGTTTTTCGCTATATGTACATATTAATATTCTGTTGTTTTTCACATTAGGTAACAGTGCGGTTTTGTGTTTTGTAATCATGCATCTCTTACAAATTTAATACATGCTTCATAGGCTTTGTGATTTCAGCTGATTAATTTAGTTTTAATGCTAGTCGGAGATATTTGCTAAAACATTTCAACTACTTTTTGTGGGCCATTTGAGTCAGCAATAAATCGAATCATATTTCATGATTACACTCCCAAACACACTCCATTATTTGCTAGCTTTATTAACACTAAACTTTAATTTTTCTGGTTGCGACGCCTATTTATTCTGGATTCATTTTCGACTCAATGTTGTTTCACATGCATTACAATTGATTAAATTGAGACGTTGTAAGAATGTAACATAGTTGTAGTAATTCAGAGTCGTTAATGTTTAAAGATTTTAATTGCTTAAAGCAAAGCGACTGTCATTAATCTGTTCACAGGACTAATCATTACGGTCTGGTTGTTTGTCGATCGATTGCCCAGAGAGAAGCTGCCTAGGACAGATCTAAACATATTTAGGCTTACTTCAGACCCAAATATCATGGAATATTTTTCACACTTGATGGGGTCGCGAAATGTTTTTTAAATTATACTGCCTTCATTAATTCGAACAAATGTATCTAACTAACGTAATGAATTCGTGTTAGCGTGGCTGGCAATACATACATATGGATAAGTTTAACTTTATATCTTGCTATAGTTCGTTAGATTTACGGTACTTAGAGTAATTGCTTGCAGAATTCGGAAATTTCTCGCTCATTTGGTAGGCCGCAGCGGAGTTACTGGAATAGGTATTGATTGGGCTGCTGCTGTGGTTGCTGGCAGGATCCGCAGCACTTCTCCTTGTAGCGGTGCAGTCGACACAGACCCATGGCGCGGGCGTTGCGGCAGTAGCGCGAGGAATCGCGACAGTGCAGGGCGGCCGAGGACGACACTGCGGATGGGAAATCATGTTTCAGAATAATATAGCGGAGAAAGCTCGAATCAAATTGTAAGAAGCGCCATATTTTAAACTTCATCTTACAATTTAATTAAATAAATATTTTCTTTTTTACTTTTGATTATTTTGTACAAATCTATTTTATATAGAATTTAGATTGCAATGGAAAAAATGCACAATTGAAAAATACCATAAAATGTCAAACATTAAAATTGTTTCATTTACATTAAGGTGGACCACAGTTGTTTAGAAAATTTTAAGGTCGTACTCTAACGCGGTGCGCATTATGTTATTCAAGACATAGAACTAAAAAGGGTATTTTTAGGGTCTTTTCAGGAAACTTTAAGACCATTTTGCAACACCTAAATCTTAAATTAAATTTTTTTTAGCTTTCAAATCCATTTGTTGAACACTAAAATCGACCACAATTTAAAGTGGAACTAAGAATCAATTTTTGTTTCCACCAAAAATTTCTTTAATTCTGGTTGGTAGGTTTTGGTTGGTTTTGAATGAAATTTAAATTAATTATAGTCATAAAGAACAAGAAAATCTATAAATGTTCGATACTAGCAAATGGAATTAACTTGTTTACTTCTTTTAAAATAACTCAGTGATAAGGCACCTCCTTGTAATGGGCTCTTTGCGACCATTTATCACCAGTCAATACTCACACTTGGCCTGGCAGGGCGGACTTTTGCAGACCTTCATGACGGCGGGGCGGGGCTGGTGCTTGCACACATTGCCCGCTGGCCGTCGACTGCCGTACCAGACGCACTGCAGGATGCGGTACTTGATGCCCTGACGGCCGCACGGCGCATTGCACTGCAGGGCAGAGGGGAGGCATTAATATTTAACACAGGGCTGAAACGCGAATGGGGGACCCACCTCGGACCAGGGCTCCACGCGCCACACGCCCTTGCACCGTTCGTTGTAGCACTCCTGCCGCATCGCCGGTCGCTCGTACTCGTCGCAGGCGCTTCCCACGGTGCCGTTGTCGTAGCGACAGCTCACCTCGCGGCGCTGCACGGCCGTGTTCCTGCCGTGGCAGCGGGACCGCTGGCAGGGCGACCACTCCGCCTTGCTCCACTGCGGACAGGCCTCGTTGCCGCAGCTCTGGAAGAGGTCGGGCAGCTCCAGGCCGTGGGCGGAGCACTCGGAGCCGTCCACAACATCGTCTTCGTTGTCGTCACTGCTGCTGCCGGAGCTCCCTGTCTTTGCCCTCTGGCAGCTCACCGTGCGTCGCTGGGGAGAGGAGATGAAGTGGGATGGGAAAAGAATGAGTAAGATTCCCTCATTGTATCCCACCGACCCGTAAAATAAGCAGCATTAAGAACGAGCAGTGGGCCCCTTTGACTGTTAAAATATTTAATCCTGCACTTGATTTTATGAGGCCTTTGGAGCCGACTCCCAAAGTCCCGTGCATTTGGCTAATTATTGCATAAATGTCGTCGGTTGCCTTGGGACGCATTTCTCTTTCTCTTTTATGATATCCTGTTTGCTTTGGGAATAAGGCACTTTTTCGAAACGAATCGGTTAAATATTTAGTACTTGAGATAACGGAAGTGAAATAAGTGGAAATGAAATAAGCATAGCCTTTAATATTGTTTTATTTATCCGTGATAAATTTAAGGCAGTCGGTAACCCTCTCTCGGTATTTGATTATAATCAAATCGATAATTATCGACCTACTCCGAAACCCAATCCTAATCGGTTAAGAATTTCTCAAATGTGCATATGCAAAATAGAAAAAACTCGGTAATCTTGTAGACTTCGCTTTGGTTATCATCTGGGATTTTTTCAATTTTTTGGTGTCCATTTTTTAAGCTAAGAACTTATAAAATGTTGTCCAACTTCAAATTAGTAAATCTCGAGAACAGCTTGGAGTAACGACTTACAACTTTATATGTATGTTTTAAAAAAAATGTTCTAGGAACATAAAAAAAAATAATTTCTTAAATTTTTTGTTGGCCAAGAAGTATGATTTTTAATTATTTTAAATTTTTAATCTCGTTTTTGGTAGTCTACTTCATCCATTCAAAATAAAGTCGACTATCCAAGATTGTCCATCTTATAAACAATAACGTCATTTCCTTTCCAGGACATCTAATTTATATATTTTTTCTACGGGTACAATTCTTACTTGTTTAAGCTGAAATATTGCACAACTCAATTACCTACTGACATTATGCATATATGACAGTCTCATAATGTTACCTTCGTTCCGAAAGATATCTGCCATAGAAATCGATGGATTTTCATATTGTTTATTCCATCGATTTCTATGGAGTTCTAAGATCTAATTATTTCATATGCGCAGTTGAGAAATTCTTACCCAATATTGAATGCCTCAGTGCTCATTAATCAGAAGAGAACCCACCTTGGTCCTGACAGCCCATCGGCAACCTCTCCACTCACCTGCAAACCGCTGCCAGCTGCTCCGCATTCCTGCGAGCACTTGGACCACTCGCCCAGCAGCCATTTGTAGACGAAGCCGTTGCTCTCGAGGCTCGGAACGGCCGTTGTCGTGGTTGCCGCTGCCGTTTCCCATCGAGCGTGCGGCATGTGCGGCGGGATGTCCTGCCCCTCCTCCTCTACCCCCCTGGATTCCGGGGGGGACTCAGGCGAATCGGTGCGAATGGGTCCTGCCTCGGTGTGCAGCTCCTTGGCCGGCACACGGACCGGCTCGTCCTGTTCGAAGTGGGAGCCTTCCAAATCGACGCCGTACTTGAGCGCCTCGCCTTGGAGCATGTGCTGACCACGCGAGTCCTTGAAGCGCTGCAGCGGCCATAGCAACTGTGGGCGAGGGAGGGAATCGTTAGCCTCGCCATTGGAGAGTTCACATATACGCATCTCAGGGCCCAAAAGCCAGTCGTGTTCGTCGTTGTTGTTGCTCTATATGCCAGGCTAAACTTCAGTGCTCGACGGCCACCGCGTTTCCGTTTCCGCTCTCCTGACGACCATCGATTTACTGCACACATATATGGTTAGGTGGGAGTGGGTGGGGAAGGTGGGATGTTTCATGCATGCACACTTGAATTACCCTCATCAATTGCTTCACGTTGACTGACTACGAACTGCGAAATCCGATTAGCCACTGAACCTACGAACGGGATGCTGCATCCCCCCTTTATCCGCCCTCTAATTTCCCCCTTTCGGTGAGTTGCGAAAATTTGACTACCAAATGCAGCCGTGGGTTTTTCGTCCGAAAATTCCCTGTCAGCGGGCTAACTGGGTTTGCTAAACCCACCTGGATTGGAAAGCTGTGTTGGTAATCGTGTTTCTGTGGCCAATTTACTACTCTAGGTGCGGGTAAATATTCCTTTTATTACTAATAACTTAAGGAATATATTAATTTTATCGTTTTCGATTTCATATATTCTGTTGTTTATAACTTTAGTATAGGAATAATGTTGTTAGTTCATCAAAAATGTTCTTATTTAAACAACAAGTTTCTTAAATTTCCCATTTTGCTCTCAGTTCAATCTTCTAACCGAAACACACACGAATGACATCGTAAATTCCATTTTTCGAATGTCGTAAAGTCTCATAATTTCGTGTGCGGCACGAATCTCCAACCTATATCCCAAAAATTGTCCTTTGCACTTCGACTCTGCTGGTGATTCCGATTCCCCCCGCTGTTTCCCCCCGAACTCATTGTCGAGCTCTATGGTCCTGCCAGCCTCGACGTCATTTCTCTGGTTTGCATTTACAGCTGCCCAGTGCCGATGCCGCAGCACAGGATTGGGTGGGTGGGTCTGGTTTGGGTTCGGGGTTCGGGGTTCGGGGCTCTGGGTTCTGTGCGCTGAGCCTCACAAAGATGATTTCCCAAGTGCCACTTGAAACCGACAAATGCGCTTGCATAGTTTCTGTTGTTGGCTGCATCTGCTGCGCTTTTATGTGCCGCTCCCCCTTTGTCATTTGTTGGCCAACAAGAGCCGGAGCGACAATGACAATGACGCCTCCTCCATTGCCTTTTATTGTTGTCACCGCAATCGGAATCGTTCCCCGTTGTTCCTGCTTGGCTCTTGTCAATATTGCAGCACTCTGGAGTGGGTGGTGCATTCGAGGTATTTTCGGGTATTTCCAGGCCAAACTGCCATGCGTTGCGCCTGTGCAACTGTAATTAGCACACAGTTCTTGCCCTGCTTTTGCCAAACAAAGTAGCCAGATTATTGTTGCAAATGTAATGGCAATTCGGAAGATGCATAGAGCGGAAGTGCGGTTGCTGTTTCTGCCTGAATAAATAGGAGTCCGTTCTGATCAGAGACGTCTTATCAGGGAGGCCAAGTAGAGAGAGTAAAGTTCTGAAGTCAGTTCGATTATAGTGACGACAATATTACCCTCATTTCTACGTATGCAACAGGGAAAAGTTATTTTAGTTATTTTACACACGAAAAAAACAAGCCGGGATCAAATCGATATGCGCATGGTAAATTTCTATTACAATGCAATACTGGTAAAATCGATATTAATAATTCGATTACAGTGACAACAATATTACCCTCATTTCTACGTATGCAAAAGATTTCCCATACCAGTTATTTTACACACGAAAGAAAAACAAGTCGGGATCAAATCGATATGCGCATGGTAAATTTCTATTACAATGCAATACTGGTAAAATCGATATTAATAAATGCCATTTTTCCTTTCGTTTCTCTTTCTCGGAGATTCTCTGATTTCGAAAAAGAGCGAGAAGAACTTCTTTCTTTCCATTCGAAATAGAGCGAGGAAAAGCTTAAAGTTACATAAGTGGGAGAGACCGCATATGTCAAAATTGATTCAGATAATATCAAATTGATCATCGTTTCATTTCAATATTTTTGTTGGCTGTAATTCATTTCTGCTCATGGTCCTTTGGTAGCTGGTACAACAACTTAACAATTTTTGTGTACACCTCATAAATATCCGCATTAATATCTCTGACTTTGACTATTAATTATGTGCTAAAGTTTCAACGACTTCCAGTCGCCTTCCCCGTCCCAGGACTTAGCTGCATTCAATATGTACGGCACAGACTCATTAGCAAGTTTTGCACATTCGAACAGCTAGCTTTGGACCACGCACATCGTTAAATTCTCACGCCTGACAGGCGAACCCAACGCTTGCTGCCGGAGACAGACCCTAACCAAACCGAACTGAAGTAAGCCCAGACCAACCGAAAACCCAACCCAACCCAACCAAACCAAACCAAACAGAAGCGAACCACGAAGCGGTGCAGTTTCCGACTGAAATGTGTGTCGTTTTGTTTAATTTAAGTTTAAATGTTACCAGCAGAACGCGCAGTTTGCAAATAAATAAAAACAGGCACTTCCAGAAAAAAAACGCAGCGAAACTGCAGCAAATGGCATGGAGTTTAAGTGGAGCGCGGCTAAAATGCCTCGGAGGCGGAATCCAGCGGAAGCTGCATCCTACATCCTGCCGCCTCCCATCCTGCCATTAATAAATAGTTGCAATCAAAATTAAAAGCCAGCATTCTGCTTGTTTTAAATCGTTTACGCCCGACATGACGAATATGTGGCACCAGCAGGCCATGGTTGAAAGGACCCCGGTCTCTGGAAATTTATTATCGCGCTTTGGCACCCAGCATTGCATTACCATTGCCCCCAGCTAACCAGCTAAATTTGATGTTTGGTCGGGAGTGAAAAGAAATTAGTTGTTTGGAGTGGGCCTAGGGTAACGTAATTAATAGGCCGAATGTTCGGCCATAAATTATGGCCACCAAAAGACGAGGCCAGCCTGCAGTTACTTAGCTAATTAGGAATGCGCCAGGCAAACTAAGCCGTACTAACTAACCCGGTTCATCGACGACCATGATGAGAATGCATTATCCTGCCGGGCCATAACTTGTATTCCGCAAGCCAATCAATGGAATAATTCAGGTGCCAGCCCAGCAGCCTTGGAAATCGAAATCCACAGCCTTATTAGCAAGACGATGACGGCACAGAGCTACTAATGAGCAGCTCTCGGAATTCCAGTCCCAGTCCCGCAGGCGGCAATGCAATTAAACATGAAATGGCCGGGATTTGCATTCATAGATATCCTGAGAGAAGCTCATAAAAGACAGCTAATTATTGAATGAAATGGACGTTTATGGCCTCGACAAAGAGCTCAACACTTTGACTTAAAAGTGAGTGGCACGATTCGCAGAACAAATTCCATTGCTCAGATAGAAAATGGGCTCAAGTGATTTAATTAGCTCAGTGGGCATATTAAACATCTATTCAGAAGCGGGTTAATAATCTTTTGCATACTTTGGCGAGTATTCAATAAGTTTACCAACAAATAGCTCGGTTATGATTATCTCTCAATTATACTGAGAAGTTAAACCAGAAAGGAAGCTAGTTTTGGCCAATCAAAGTGTTTTTACTCCTCAAAAAAAAGGTATTAAAATAACATTTTGAAAAATTACTATATTCAGATTTATAAAGTTTCCGATTTCAAAAGTTTCTTTATATATTTAAGAGGGATGTTGAAAAATAAAAGAAATATCGATTTATCTCTTATTTTTCTTTGTCTTATTTGTCTAATTTGATTTGGGTTGATTTTCATTTCCAGTTCATATTTGCTATGTGCGATTTCTGAGTAAATAATGCATTTGCCTAGGCTTTGATTACCTTTGCTTATAGCTCAAGCCAGAAGCAGATCAAGATATTAGCTCATAAATATTGCAATTAATTTGTTTGCAAACTTCCACGCCTGCATAACTCTAATTGCGAGCATCAACAAATGAACGAATTTCCGCGCATTTTGCATTGCATAAAAGCCCCATAAAGTTCGACTTTAAAGTGCTTTCCTGGCGACTAAATGAAATGCAAATATATTAAATATTTAACAATTATGATAAATTACTATTATGAGCAGCCAGGCGCAAAAAGCGAGAGGCAGAGGGAGGGATGCGGGCGCCGCAGAGAGTTAATCAAAGCGCCGCAAACTTTCGACCCAAATTGTTTTATTGTCACCCACATAAAAATGTCCCCGACAACCGGCATATGGGACAATTTGAGTGCGTATCTGTCGCCATTCAAACCACTGCATATTTTTAGTGGTTTGCGTGTTTGTGGCTCGCCACGAGAACTTGCAACAAAAATGCTGCCAAAATTAGTTATAATCGCCCTCTCTATTTGGCCGATTGTATCAGTCTGCGGATAGTGTGGGGCTTACAATTTTCCGGTAACTAGCTTTGATAAATGCCGCCCGAAAGTGTCGTCCTATCGCAGAACCCACCTCATCCCGCCAGCATCCGCAGATCCTGCACTCAAAGTTCCCGACTGGGATTGGGATGGGGCTAGTCTGCCGGATCCTGCGATTCGCCTGGCCGGGCATCATAAATTATTTTTGCCCAATCTGCATACTGCGATGGGAACGTCTACTCAACTCTGCCAGCAGTTCAGCGTTCGGTCGGTTTGTGTGGTAATATTTTGTCCAACCCCTCTAACCGACTATCCAGTAGAAGGTTTTTCGACGGATAAAGAGTTCTACCGTTAAGCACACAGCACAGTGCCTGCGAAAAGTATTTTTAACCGTTTTGATTAAAAAATTTAATTAGATTTATTTTCTAGATATTAATTAAATATATGAAATACACCATTTTAACCATTAAAAATTTGGTCATGCTTTGTTTCCTTTCCCTCTTTTAATGATAAGTAAGTTGATGGGGAGCTTATATGGCTTTATTTCGTTTGGTTTAAAAATGATCTCTTTTATCTTATTGTTTAATTCGAATCTAAATAATTTACCCAATTTCATATATTAGGTAAATTATTTAGATTTTTGTGATTTCTATTTAATATTTTGCGATAATTAGAGCACTAAATCACTAGCGTTCAGCAACATTTTGTTGGAACTGTGTCTACAAATCAGATGGTGATGCTTGCCTTGTGTCTCATTTTTATGGATATACTTTCCCCACGCTTAGACAAACTACTACCCAGCTAGTCTCAACGGTTTAATTTATTTTTTATTGCATTATAAATTTTAGCTAAAAAACCGCGACCAAGCCAAAGTACACATGGTCTCGAAAATTTGACTGATAGCTAAATTCTAAGCCAAAATTTGTTTTTTTGGCATTATTTAAATAACTTTTATGTGGTGAAAGGGGAGACAGGGTAGAAAAACCCACCCAATGGGTCGCGGTGTAAAGAATTAACAAATTAAGTTTATTACAAAGTTTTACAAACTGTTCGTTGCGCAGAAAAGTTACTATAAATTTCACAACGTTTTCCGGACAGTTGGCGGTGGCAGCGGCACTTACCTAGCCAGCAAATCAGCAACAACACACAAACGATAAGCCATGGGCACTTCTGGTATAAATATTATTAGGTTAATTAGCCATAGTAACAGATAAATAATATATAGAAATCAACATTGCGAATATTTTATGATATGAGTTTTAATCATGCATACTTGGAACAATGAAAAACTTTTTTCCGAATTTAAAATTAAATGTAATATCATGGTACAAGGAAAATAATTTGTATTCTAATTGTGCCAAATAATAACTGACAAGATAGTGTTTAACTAATAAATTAAGCTATAAAAGTATTAGGTCTGATAAAATTTTAGACGATATCAAGTTCAGTCATAAATTAATTTGACATAAATATTTGCATACAGCTACAAATTAAATAATAGTTTGATATGAACAAAATGTATCTTGCTGTTCAATTCATTGGCAATTTTATTTATTGTAATCTGCATTTAAATGAATTTTTTTTGTTACTTTAAAATTATTTGCATATGTTAATTATTTTAAACAGATATTTAATGTTGAATTGTGGAAGTGGAATACATCTGATTAGTTTGTTGTCGCAGCACTATTGATAATAATGAAATGTAGCATGTTTGATATTAATAACTATTTAAAATGTGTACATTAAGCTTTTTGAAATAGTGGCAGGCAAATTTGTATTCACATTCATATATACGTATTATGATGAAATATTTCTATCGCATTCTTGGCCAATTTTTCAGCTGTTAGCTTGGCAAAATGCTTTTTACCGGCAGAAGTCGACTTTCTCATGCTTTTTGAGTGGGGACTGAAGCTTCTTTTGCCTATTATGCCAATTGTTTGCTCATTTTACAATGTACAAAATGCATACAAAAAGCCAGCAAAAAATGTCTTTGATGGCAGGCGCGCAAAAAGTTGCCCGAGGGCAGATACCAGAAGGAAAAGGGAAAGTTTTACACAAAATATTTAATTAAATATTTAACGATACCAATTGCATTGCCTTGGGCAGGCGGGACTTTAAGGATTTCAGGTAAACTGTTTACGCGCCGAGTTCTGAGTGAGAAGTGTTTAATGTGTAGTGGAATCAGGCAAAAAGTGTTGTAGTTATCGGAAAGTTTTACCTACGTTGCATTCGTTTTGTTTAGGGAGAATTCGAAATTGGTCCCCGTTTTGTTATTTTGGTATGTTGTTTGTGTTGTACAATATATTTCAGAGGGCCCCCGAACAAACCGAACAGCAAAGAAAAATATTGATGTCGGTATATGTGAAAAGAAAGACAAAAATCGGTAAATCATTGTTCAGAGTGGGGGAGTATATTCACATCTGATTCATCTTCATCTGTAACTGATCATGCAATAAGGTGCAGTTGTGCAAATGAATCAAAAATATTCAAGACCTTTGAAACAATGTATGAAACTATTAATTATAATGTTATTAAAATAATTATAAATTCAAAATAAATATTTTTCAACTGGCTTTTTGAAACTACAGCTTCTTCAGCCTAATTGTGTCCATGTGATTTTTTCCCCAAGAATTAATTATAATTGCATATTTGTTTGATTCCTTAAAGATATTCCAATTAACTCTGATTTAATGTGTACTCTACTCTAATCCTCTTAAACGAGGATTTTTATAAGCATAGGCTAATGTTTGTAATTGAGGCCAATTAAACTTCTTATTCCCCAGCCTATTAAAGTGTCAGCATATTTAAGCCAATTGTAGCAAAGTCACCGCAAACTAAACAATGATGTCAAACAACGAAACATGCACAACAAATAGATAATAACGGCGAACATGTGTACGAGGACAAATCTCAAAGTCTCTGAGTTATTCGACCAATTTTCAGTTTCGCCTGCACTGTCATTTGACAAATTTGCAACGACTGCTCGACAAAGAGGCCCAATCAAATCCGACTGAAGACAAATATGCACACGTTGCCCAATTTATAGGTAGCACTTTCCCAATTTGCACGGCCCACGCCCCCGCCCATGCCACGCCCCCCTGAAGTGCACTAATTACACGCATGCAAGGCAAATTTCGTGGAGGTTCTGGGATACAATGAATGTGTGTGCCCCTTGGAATTGCGGAATTAATGAAATGAAAGCAAACAACCAAAAAATCGACTGAAATCAGGGAATAGCGAAACGAGTTTCCAAGGCAAGAAATAAATGAGTGTAAATAAAAAGCAATCGGCAACGGAATGTGAGTTTGTTGTCGAGCCAAAAAGAAGGGGACAACCACACTGGATGACAGGGCGAAATAAACGGAGCGCGGTTGCATAAAGGATGCGTCTCACCTGGAGATTGCTGAGCAGAGCCTGGAAGTACGGCATGGCCAGCAGAGTCCTGGTGCGACCACTTCCGCTACTGGCGCTCGCCGGCTGCGGAACCCTGTCCTCGGATTGCACTAATTGCGAATGCTGCCGATGCACGCCGCACCCGCAGATACAGGTTTGGATTGGATTGGATTGGAATGGGATTCGGAACGGGGTGGGGGTTGGGTTAAGAGAGAAATATGGCGAAAATAGTTATTAAGTGTGACGTTATTTATTAGCAATATGTTTGGGCTTAAAGTTATGGCTATGCCGATATGGATATGAGCGTAATATATTATGGGAGATTGTGCTGGGGCGACAGATGAAGTTAAGTTTGTTAGTGGGAACGGGGAAGTAGAGGAGAGCAATCAGAACGGTTCAACCTGAAAGCGAATGCATTTAATTTTGAGGCTAATATATAGGAATATTAGTTGTACAGGAATCCCTGATGGTTCACACTTCACACCTCTTAAATTCCCCATATCCACTTGAGTTTCCTTTACAACTTTCTTTTGCTTATTTAACAGAATTCGATTTTCCCTTGTCCGTAATACAATTTCCAATAACAGGAATTCACAATTCCTCCCATCGGCTACAACTCAAACTCAATCAAGGTATTTACGCTAATTCTTGGCTGCCTTTTTCACCAGAAGACAGCCGCAATGTGACCTGGAAGCCAGCGCCCCGAATCATTCGCCAGACAAACAGCAATTTGGGCAGGTAGTGTTGGCCCAGGCGACCGAAAAAAGAGATTCGAATCCTTATTACTTCCCCTCCTGGAAGCAAGGACAAAGGCGGCAGAGTCTATGCCTCATCTATTGTTGTTTTCAACGGAATTGCAGGAGTCTTCGTTCGCCTTTCTCTGCTCCAATCCACTCTGCTCGGCTTAGCCGTACTCGGTCCTCTCCGGCAGGCAACTGTACGTATACGTAATTTCATTCTAAGGACATTATATGTTTGGCCAGTCGAAAAAGACAAACAAAGCGAGACAGAGAAAGAGACAGAGAAGGAGTGGGAGAGGGGCAGATACAAATCTAAACTGCCAACAGTTGGCACAGATATTTATTCTGTTGATATGAGGCAACCCAAAAGAAATGGGGAAAGCCAAGTGGAAAAACTATCAAATTACGTAGATGATGACATAGGAGAAAAGGGAGCGACTGGGACCGCAAATCCAATGCAACGTCGAAATTGTGTAAACTCCGAAGGGCGGCGTGGGACCACGACATTCGCACGTTTCCGTAACATATTTAAAACGTTTGTAATCCCGGCAATGACGTTGATCGAGTGGGACAATCATAACGGATCCGAGTCCGAGCTATACTCACATCGTCCTCCATGATGCTGCTGTCCGCATGCTGAACTCCGTCCGACTTGGGCCTCCGGTTCCGTTCCCTGCCGTTCTGCAAACGCTCCGACTGCTGCTGCCTGCGACGATTTCCCTGCTGCTGCGTCGACCTGGGAAAATGTGGAAAATAAAAGAGGGGCTGGGCATTAAAACCAAACGTCTAATGTAGGGCCGGGATTCCAGCTCAGTTTCTCGGACCTGCAAGATGTCAAATGCAGATTTCCGTTCCCACAGCCACAAAGCCCTGCCGACCGCCCTTCTTGACCGAACTACCACCTTTCCCATTTCCTATTTCTATACCCTTGCAGAGGGTATTACAATTTTAGTCAGAAAGAGACGTTTATGTGTTTATTTATATATATTCTTGATCAGCACTACAAGACGATCTAGCCATGCTTGTCTGTCCGTTCGTTTGTCCGTCCGTTTCTATGGAAACTAGTCTCTCAGTTTTTAAGCTATCGGGATGACACTTTCTCAAAAGTCTTCTTTCTATTGCAGTTAGTATAGAAGTCGGACGGATTCCCATAGGAATAATCGGGAACAATTAAAAAAAAATGATTCCTTTGGAAGACTATATTATGTAGCTACCATAGGAACGATCGGAAAATGAATGGGAAAGTATTGGGAAACAAACTATAGCTTTGTTGGTTTTTATTGTAGACTCTTCTACTCTGGTATATTACTCTTAATTAATATATCAGAATTTCAAATTAAATTAAACAATATTCACACAATTAATATAGAAAAATTAATGCCAACATAATACGAAATTTATCATTTTGTAATTTGTAATTTAATAGAAATGATCTGCCAGGGCATATAAACTTCGTCTGGCCGAAGTTAGTTTCCTTTTATTTTCTCTATAAGGGCGTTAAAAGTTGCCTTTTTCAAGAGTCATTGGTGAAGAAAAGTGCTTGTTTGAGATGCCTTTGAACTGGTTGCTTTCGGGAATGCTTATGCATAGTGGAGCCCTTTCGCCAGCCATTCAAGTGTCGCTATCGAAATTTATTTAAACGTCGAACAATAAGATATTTTATGCTAAAATATTCTTAAAGCCCATTTTATTATAAAATCTGACTTAAGCCGGCCAGCTTAAATACAACCCTCTTAGCAATAAAATAAATACATTATTGTGATTACATGAAAGATACTCAAACGAATCTTCATGTATCAGCCATTCATTGGCATTAAAGTAAGAAAATTTCAAACTTTTCACAATAATACCATGAGCTTTCTTAACATTCTGGTAGATGATTTAAATTATAAAAACGCATAAATTTCAAGTTTACTTTGCCAAGTATTAGAATTTATTTACCCTGTGGCTCATTTTAACGAAATTTATCACTCAATTTATATTTTCCTCAGCATTTGTTTACTCACAAATTTGCCATTTATATTTGCACACACTTGCGTTGCAATTCACTTCCAGCCGTCTGTTTAAATTCCCCTTTTGGGGCAACATAAATAATAACTTAAGAGTAAAACACCGTAACAATATATCAAAAAAGCATTTTGTGCCCTCACCGAGTGCCGGTCAAAAGACCAAAATCCAGCCCACTAAATATAGCCCTTCTCGCAAATATTTGCATATTTTCCGTGCTGCAGAAAATTGACAAAAATGTGTGCAATGTTCGGCCAATAAAAAAGAAACGCAGGGCAAATATTTTCCTACCGCAAAGATATAAAATATGTATTTTAAATATTTAAAATACGATCAAACATGAGCCCCCATCTTCCCTGTGCTCCGAGATACATTTTGATATTTTGTTTCTACACAGTCGACGCCAAAAGTTGTGCCACGCTTTTCACGTCCGTCGACAAAGTTGATGATGCATTCGAAAACCAGAAATACCGCCGTAAATTTGAAAACCTTGCTGTTTGGGGGGACGGCGAAAAGCCTGCGGCTTTGCCAAAATGCATTTTCCTGTTGGCTGTTTGCTTTTAACCATTTACGTTAAGCAGGGAGGGGGCGGGGGACACTACACGATTGCAAACATATGGAATTGTTGTCCCTATGCAGGCGCATATATAAATGGCACATCTATGTAGGCAGGTATTCCGTGTAATTTTTGGCATGTTAAACTTCTAAACCAACCAAACACGTAACCCGAATTGCGAAATAAACCGCGCACACGTGTGCGTGGATATGCAGTTTTGGGGAGGGGGGTGCGAAGGGGTTGCTGGGTTGCTAGAGGGGTTGCTCGTGAATGGGGCAGGTACTCAATACAGTTAAACGTTCAAGAGCTTTGCAGAGAAAGCAAGTGAAGTTGAAGTTGCAAGCAGCATTCAGCATTTAACATTGAAGTTCTCTTAGCTAAAGAGTGAATAAAGTCCGAAAATGTTTTTAAACGACTTTGCAGTGCGCTTAAATGTCATTGAAAGAATAAAAGAATTTATATTACAAGGTGAACTGAATCTTAAGAAATCCATTCAATAAGCTTAATATTGTTAGGATCAGGAAAAGACATGCCTAGCTCCGAGTATCCTTCACTGGCAAAAAAGATAACAAGCCACGTGAACATAAAGTGTCATAGCCAACTTTTGTTAGTGGTTTCCCCTTAAGAGAAGGCGGCTATAAGCAAAGCTGAGCCAACCAAGTAACCATAAAATTTACTTAGAGTTTGTTAGGTTTTCCTTATTTTCTGTTGTTGTTTAAGCGCATAAAACTTTAATGCAAGGGAGAGGCAAATACAAATACAAATACAGCAGGTGGGAAAAAGTGGGAAAGGTGTGTTGGATATAACACTTAGACAGCGACCGACGATGATAACACGCATACGCAGAGTGGGCCAACGGAGTGGAAGGGAGTGGGCGAAAACGGAAGAGCATCTATATTAAGACAAGACAGGAGGATGAAGCAAGTGCATAACTGACCACTGCTAAGCGGTTGCCACTTTGCCGCAGCAGTAAAGGCGCGAATATTGCTGTTATGTTTCCAAACGGAACTCGAGAAAAAGGAGGAAAATATAAGGAAGCACAAGCCGGTAATAATGGACAATCTGAAGAGTCAGGAACGGCGAAAGTCCGAGGGGAATAGTCCGAGTCAGAGATTAGGTTAGAGCAAGGATGTTGTTAGGCGACCACAGGAATGTCGGCGAGGGGGGAAAATGCAAAGTGCCCAAGGAAAGCTGTCATTTTGCTTTATGCCGGGGAAATGAAGGATGTGAAAATGGACTTCACTAGTAACTTTATAATCGGAAGCGCCATTTGCAAATAAAAAAGCTAGGAAGATGATTTCCAGAGCTGCTAACCCCTTTCCTGGGGCACAATTTAATATGACCCATTAAATGTTCCAGTTTGTTCGTAAACAGCAAACCAGGTTTTAGGAGAATATAGAATATATTACAAATTCTGGGTTTTTCATCCTATCATTAACCCAAAAATGGAAGTAGCATGTAAAAAATACATGGTTCTCTCAAAACACCATTCTAATGAACGTTACATACCTTAAGTATGAAATTTATCGATTGATCTTTTAAAATTATACTAGAATTTTATATCTTTAGCTTATTTTTTAGCCTGCCGTATTTAAAACCAAAGTTTCATTTTACCCTCAAAGTAATACCACACATAAAAAAATTATATCTCAACTCTTTTCATTATCTTGATGGGGTTAAACTCGGGTGGTTAAAAAAACAAATTCGGCCAGTAGACTTACACGCAACCTGCCCTATCTGAAACTGCTCCAAAGTAAGAAGTTGAGCGAGGAAACTTTTCGGAGAAGGTCGCACGACAGGTCGCTTACTTACCCATTAGCGGGGCCATCAGTTCCAGCTCCACCGGAAGTGCCTGTCCCTCCCGTCGACGTCATGTCCGCCGAGGTGAGGGCCTCCGTGTCGCTTCGCTCACGCACCAGGCGATCTAGAAAAATTAAGGTAAATATAGGAGGAAGCGTTACTTAGGCGAACTGGCTCATTAGGGACAGTGATGGGCTAAGTTACAAGGTAAAAGCAGATATTATTATAAAATAAAAAAAAAAATACTTTTCAGTAGCCTTGAAAAAAATTATGTTACTTAAAACAAGTCTTAATGGCTTTGAACAAGAGTAATACTTCTAAAAAAATTGTATTATATTGACAGAAAATTCCGCTAAAGTTCCATTTCAATCAATTTTCCACAGTAATGCTACAATATGAAATTCTTTTTTAAGACGTAAATTATTTAAATTAAACATGACTAACATCGAATCTGATATTTTCGACCTTGATTTACATATTTTCAACTTGGTTTTTGCAATTTATTTTTTTTTTTAAATACTCGTAGTACGCTGTTGTATTTATTAAATAACAATTAATTTAAATGTAGGTACTTCAAATCTATGCATTTAATATGCAGATGACTATTTATTTTTACTCCTGCGGACTGTTTTAATATCTCTAATTAGAATTTAGAATTTCTTACGGAAATCCATCCATAAATGGTACTTGTGCTTTCCAAACTCACTTCCCATCACTGTCGTTGGGACCACCACTTCGCACTGATTACCCACCTGCCTCCTGTCGCTCCAGCTCCTCGGCCTGCTGGCCCGGCTTGGCCTTCACCTCGATGCTGATTTCCGCGGAGCTCAGTCCGGCGTGGCAGGAGTAGACTCCGGCATCGCGGAACG
Organism: Drosophila prostipennis; assembly: GCA_037075205.1. Classification (NCBI taxonomy): domain Eukaryota; kingdom Metazoa; phylum Arthropoda; class Insecta; order Diptera; family Drosophilidae; genus Drosophila; species Drosophila prostipennis. The sequence goes on along the minus strand of JBAMCJ010007674.1, from coordinate 495,668 downwards.
TGATATCGAGAATGCGCAGGGCGCCCTTCTTGGACACCTTGAACTTCCGCGAACGCTGCAGGGGCTTGTGGTCCTTGCTCCACTTGATCTTGGTGCGGTTGTACCGCTTCACGGGGCACTTGATCTTCACCTGGGTGCCGAAGAAGACCACCCCGGCGCCGCCCACCTTCAGCGTGATCTTGGTCTTCTTGGGATCGTGCTGGATGTGCGTGGAGTTGCTGATCTGGATGACGGGCTTGGGATCCTCCGGCGGGCAGGGCTTCACGTTGCAGGGCTTCTTGTCCGCCGGCTTGGCACTGGGGCACATTGACTCGGGCCGCTCGATCTTGTGCTCCTGGGCCATGATCTGCTTGCACTCGACCTTGCGATCCTTGAACCCGTAGCCGCAGGTGTGCGAGCACTTGGCCCACTCGCCCACCTCCCAGCGGACGGGGCAATCGAGAACGTTGCAGTACTGCCGATCGGCTGGCGGCGGCTGGGGGCACATGCTGTTCGGCACCACCATGGTGTTGTCGCCCCCGCGGGTCACCTCGTGGATGCACTGCACCTCGCGCGTCTTGATGCCAATGCCGCAGCTCTTGGAGCAGGGCGTGTAGTCCGAGTAGTTCCACCTGGGCGGGCAGGGACGATCGTTGCAGGTGCGAACCCGCGCCTCTGGCTTGGTTTCCGGGGAGCAGAGGAAGGGCGAGACCACCCGGCCATTATCCTCCCGCACGCAATTGATTATCAGCTCCTCGACGCCTCCGAGGCAGGAGGCACTGCAGGAAGTGTAGCCCTGTTCCCGCCACACGTACGTCTTCCCCGGCTCCGAAACACCCACTTTGATCGAGTCCCTGGGGAACTGCTCGTCGAAGCTGTGCGAGGGCAGCATGCACGGGTCCTCCGCACAGCGGTCCACCTCGTCATGCGGCTTCTTGCCCTCGCATAGCGAGTCGTTCACCGTGGCCACCGTTCGGGAGTATTCCAGGAATATCTTGCAGTTGTAGGCTCGTCGGCGGATTCCCTCGCCGCAGGTCACGCTACACGGTGACCACTCAGTGTCCTTGATGTAACTGTGCATTTAAAATAACCATTTATTAAAATACTGTGTATATAAGTCTTTATCATTCAGTTTTTTAGTATTGGTTTTTACAAAATTAAAGTCATTTACAAATTGATAATATGGAAATGGGAAAATAAATATATAATTTAAAATAAAGCTGCAGGGTCGAAATGAAATATTTATGTAGACCCCTCAAATGAAAAATTAAATAAAAAAATAAAATTTCTTTTATACAAATAGATAAGACTTGTATAAAAAAATTAGCCGCTGGTTTTAAATGCAAATAAACATAAATGCTTAAACCTTGAATGATTAATTTGAATATTCCCAAAGAAATATGTTTTTCATAGGTATTCAATTTACGAATGAAAATAGATATTAAATTGTACGCCTCGCCGACGGAACATTCACAACTCTACCGCATTCTAAATCCCATTGCAGTGCCCACACTCATGCTGTTATCCATGGGCGATTCCTTTGCACGTTCAACCGCCTGCACACAAATCGAATCAAATAAAACTTGTGTCAACGCAAAACCCATCGTCCTGCACTCTCCCGCAGAGTTTTCCCCTGCTCCCCGTCGTCCATTTCATCGAGAGTTAAGCAAATTCCGTGCTACAATGGACCCCACCACGTTCTACACACTGCATTTCATTTGATGCCGGGACAGGACACATATTTATTGAGCCCCTCTGTGCTCGACCCCAAAAAGTATGCTACGCGGATGAATCGTTTGAGGGAACTCGAGTGGACACCCGCATGGCCTCCACTTTGTGTTGTTTGTAGTGGAGTTCCACTAGTGGCAGGCACTGTACGGGCATTGTTTTGTGGCCCGAAGTGGTTTTTATGGCCACGTTGACAGTCCATAGAAACGGACTGGGGGCCAGAGGGTGTCAAATCCACTGGACAGGAGCCTTTCTGCCCTTTATTGATTTGTAGTCAAATTGTAGATGCGAACGTCGCATTAAAGTGGCGCCAAATGGCCGCAAACATCTTAGCACTGTTCGCTAAGTAGGTCAACTCACACTGCACAGTGAGAAAATAATTTCAAGATGGGTCATCACCGGTAGTTTTCTATATTATCAGATAGTTTTCTGTATTGTTTAAGTCGATCAACTATTTTGTGGATTACTCAATTGCATTAAATTTTACTTGAAAATGGATAAATTAATAACAGTTACTCCTGATTTTTATTTTTATATAACTACTGGGATTTTTAATTATTTTGGTTATAATAGTTAAAAATGTTAAACAAACTAGATAAATAAAAAAACCTCGCTGTCCTATGAAAATTTGACGGTTTTCATTTATTATTTTAAAGAAACGATTAATCACAATAAAAATACAGTCAAAACTTTTGACTCAAAAGTCTATACCTTGAATTTCCTTGACTTCAATTTCTTCTAACCCTAATTATATTTTTACGTCGTTTTTATACCCGTTACTCGTAGAGTAAAAGGGTATATTGTATTCGTGCAAAAGTATGTAACAGCTAGAAGGAAGCGTTTCCGACCCCATAAAGTATATATATTCTTGATCAGGATCACTAGCCGAGTCGATATAGCCATGTCCGTCTGTCCGTCTGTCTGTCTGTCTGTCCGTATGAACGCTGAGATCTCGGAAACTATAAAAGCTAGGAGATTGACATTTTGCATGCAGATTCTAGGAGCTCCTACGCAGCGCAAGTTTGTTTCAAAATGGTGCCACGCCTCCTCTTACGCCCACAATACTTAATATACGATTTTAAAAATTTCAATATTTCGGAAAAGTATAAATGCAGTTTTTATCAATACCTATCAAAATGTAGAAGAAAATTTTTAAATCGGGCCATTCGTTTAAAACTTATGCCTGATCAAAGTTTTTTATATCCCTCGCACTTCCTTTAGCTGAGTTACGTTTATTAAATAGTAGGGACACAAACCCGACTACAGAGTTCGCACTCCCTTTAGCTGAGTGACGGGTATTAGATAGTCGGGACACCAACCCGACTATAGCGTTCTCTCTTCTTTTAACTTAAAATGTTCTATATTATACCTTCAAATCCTTCAACAACTAGAAATATTTTTCTTTCAAATTTTATATGGCAGATGGACTTAAAGATATGGTAGTCCGACTATAACTTTATTGTCTTTCGAAGTAAACTACTATATCTAAAAATTAAATGTTCCCGTAACTTTAGGAATAATCCTCTTTGTTGTAATGCAGTGTATAAGATATGTATACAATGTATAAGATATTTTATTTTTTCTCGGTGTTGCTGCTGATTCTGATTTCATAACCACCGCGCCGCGTAGGCCATGCGCGTGTTCAGAACTTTGTTTGCTTGTATCTCCTCTCATTTTTTTGTTTGTCTGGCTGGCACGCTGCCATCGCCAATCTCTTAGTGGCCTTTATTGTTGCCGCATCGGCATCGGAGGCCAAGGTTCTGGTGGCGGCATCAAGACGCGACTTTATGGCGGCGCCAGGCTGGAATAGTTTCGGCTTAGTGGGCTTTGGAAAGGAAATGTAAGGAAATGATAAGTTGACTGCCTTTTTAGCGAAATAAAAAGCGTCACTTTGTTGGTTCTTGGTCAACGGTCCATTGGTTTCGAGAGAAATGAGTTTTTCACTTCCATATATTCATTCTCTTAGCCATGGGCATTTAAAACTTGGGTCAATGGTCGACAAATGGACATAGGAAATGTCCTATGAACTGTAATTAAAAGGAGTGATTTCAGTATAATTCAAAATATCCTTGGACTTACAACTTCGATGGGTATTTAGTAATTAAGAAATCAGCTAATCAATCTGTACATTACTACATTAGGATTACAAATCCCCAATCTTAATTCCGCTTAATGTCAAACATCTTTAAGCTCTTTTTTGGAAGTGACCAGAACGATTTCCGGACACCCCGACCCAAACTGCCACATAAATAAGTGTATAGGGATTTCCAATCAGAGCTGTAATTTATTATTTCGCCTAAGTATTCCCCACGCGCCAATTATCCGATAAAAGCCCCTGGATTTGGGCACTCGATTCTAATGATTTCATTGCGATTCGATTCGTTCGCTTGTTTCGCTGGCTAATTAAAGTGTGTAAATACCTAAGAGGTGCTTGGCCGCTGTGAAGTGGGTCCACAATCTGATATGTTTGACCTGGCCTATCGGAGGGACTTTATCGCTTACCAATAACAATGAAATGGGCACGTCAAAGCGGCACTTTAATTGTCATTAGGCGCACTTTACCGCACTTACAATCTACTCCGATTCCAAGTCGATACTCTGCCCACTCCTGTCCGAGGATGTGGCTCCGTGAGTTTGTCTAATAGCCTTAATTTTAGGTGTCGACACTGCTCAAGGACATTATGATGAGTCACGGAGAGGGTGTGTGTGTGTGTTGGCCAAGTGCTCCAGCCAAGTCGAGTCGAGTGGCAGCTAAGTGGGCTGAGATGGCGGAGAAGGACGCGGAAGAGGGCCTAGTGACGCACTAAAGTTGAAATATGTCAAGTGCTAGCTTCGGGGCGAGATAAGGCTAGTCGAGTGGTTGGAGAGCCAGGGGCTTCGGCTCGGCTCCTTCAAGATAGTGAGATCGAGTCAAAAGCCCCTGGAAGACGTAGTGTGTCATGTCCCAAGGGAAGCGGCTAACCACACCAACCGCACGGAGGCGTGACATCAATTAGGCACCGACAATTATTATTGAAATGTGCGACAGGCTACACAATACTCAACTTAATTTTGTAGGTGGAGAAAAAAATATATTCTTCCTAAAACATTCTGGGATGGAAAAGGCTTTTGCAGCGAGTTAATTTAAAGAAATTCGTAGATTTATTCAAACTAACTGATTTATCTTGGGAATTCGGTTTGCTATTACTAGAATAGAGTGGTAAAAAATGTAAATATTTTTATTTAACTGATTTTAACTTGCGTTGATTGGTTTTCAGTTGCTAAATTAATTATTATCTATATTAAAAAATACTAAATAAGCATTTCGTTTAAATAAATATTTTATAACATTAAGTGTACAACAAAATTAACTTGATTTTAATTAAGATTTTATAAATAAATCTAATTAAGATTAGATTTAACAAATAGTTCATAACATAAAATATACAATAATTTTCTTTAACAAAAATAAATAAGTCAAAGAAATTAAAAAACCCCTTTGTACTTTCGAAAGGTACCTACACATGATCCTAAAGTATTTCGCGACTCTACTTACGTGGGATCCAATGAGGGTCCATCCGCCCTTCCGCCTCCCCGATTGTAGTTATTATTCGAATTTCCGCTCATCAGGTGCATGGTGCGCGGCTCATCAGGGGCTTCCTGCTGCAGGCGGCTCTGCGTGCGATGGGAGTAGCGCAGGGGTTGATCGGCATAGGACGAGCCCTCGCCGTCATCCGTATCCTGGCCCGATTCCAGGTCATCGATGTCCTCGGCCTCGTCATCCTCTTCATCGTCGTCGTCATCCACATCCGAGCTGTCCATCTGCCGCTCCGATCGCTGGGATGGAAGTTCGAAGTTTCCGTTCAGGTTAAAAATGGCTGAAATCTTTGACAGGCCACCAGACTCACCTCGTTCAGCGACCGGCTGCTGCCCACGATGATGGTGCCACCACCCTTGTTCGAGGACCCTCCTCCACCTCCACCTCCACCGCCGCCGCCTCCGCCGCCGCAGTGGATGCCAGTGGAGCACTGCTGCATGCTGCCCGGCTTGGTGAGCGGATCACACTTGGCACTCAGGCTGCCGTCCGTCGATTTGCATTCGACGCCCCGCATCTGTATTCCCTGGCCGCAGGAAACCGAGCACTGCGGGTTAGAAGAGGGATGGGGATTATAAATTATTTCAATTCGCTCCCTTTCCGCCGTCATAAAAAGGCATTTGTTTGCACAAAGTATGAGCCGCAGCCTGACAAAGTGCGCTGCTTCTTGGCAAATGTTCCAAGTGATGCGGCTAAAAAACAAAAAGGCAAATCCAGCCGAGACTCTCTAACACCCCAAACCACCCTAAAGCCCCACCTACACGCACACACGGACATTCAACCCCATCGCTGGCCCGCATAAAAATGCAAATTCCCACATTGTTTGTCTTTCGTCGTGCCACGGGGCGTATGTGTAACGTCGCAGCTTCATCTCCATTGTTTATTGGCTTAAATCCCACTTCATCCCCTTCTCACTCGCCGCTTTAATGGCGCTTAATTTTGTGGCATATATTTTATTAATGGACATAAACGTTAACGCGTTTTTTAATAGGCTCGCTTGGCTCTCGCCTTTTTCATTCCATTTTTCCATTTCATCTCATAAGCATTATGCGAATTCATTTAAAACGCCGCTCTGGATGGTCCTGCTGAAAGGTTTTGCGGTTACCTTTTCGAACAAAAGAGTTTGCAAACAAAAAAGTGTACAGGCAAAACGGCAAGGAAGTTTTATTATATTTGTGAACTTCATTAAGTTGTTAATAGGCTGACGTTAAGTAGTTTCCACTCATTTTTTCCATTTTTCTGTAAAAGTTAAAAGTGAAAAGGCTTTAGAGCTACTTTTTAATTATGTTCTCCGAATTCCATTAGCTCTGTAATGGAAGACAGTCAATTGACGAGCAAAGTTTTCCGCTTGCGAAAAGGAAAAGCTATTGAATATAATTATATTACAGTGCAGGAATCTTAGTGAAGGAAAACAATCGATGGACTAACAAAGTTTTCCGTAGTGTGAAAAGTCAAAGATATCAAATATTCCATTATATTAAATCAAGACCTGTCATAATTTAATTAAATGTTTACCCTTTCTGCCTCGAACTTATTTTAATAAAGCCTAAGGATGCCTCATCCCTTCTCCATCTTCACCCCTAATCTAACCCATCCAAAAATACCTCTTAAGCCACCCCAAAACGTTAAGTAACTTCCAGACGAAAAAAACCTAAGACAATTCAATTAAGCAACACATAAACTTGACACCCCCAGGCGGGCGTCCTAAGTCCCCGCACATACATGCCATTTATATGTAGAGCTCATGGGCTGGGGAAACATTAATAAAGTTGCAGTTTAAATGAACAGCAACCAAAGAGGAAGTTCAGTTTGAGTTGGGCGCCTTTAAACGCAATAGGAAAGAGGTGGCTGACGTAGGTGGGAACTTGCGACCAGACAAACTTGAGTACCAAGTTGATTAAGTTGTACTAGTACTACTAGGGCTATTGCCGAGAGGAGGGGGAACGTCTCAGTCTCAGTCTCAGTCTAGCGGCTAGCAGCTTATTACGAGCCACCAAGCAAGGTAACTACAAATGCGGAAAAAAACCAACAAGGAATAAAGAGAACTGAGCCTTTTCGAATAATGATTGCTCTATCAGAACACCAAAAAAAAGATAATGTGGTATCAGTTTTGACTTGACATGCGGCATCTCAATTTGATATGCTCCAAATGTAAACAAGGCCGGTTTGAATGTCAAATGTTACTTTCTCCCTTCCACTCATGTAACTTTAAGCTCTATCTTGGAAGTCAGAGAATCTCCAAGAGAGGATTCTGCAAAATGATATTATTTAATATCAAATTTACCATTTAAAAACGATATGCGTATAAGTACCAGAATTTTTTTGTGTGAGCAAGCAATACATTTAAAATACTTCTGAAATAATTATCGGTACCTAATAAGAAGTAATTTATCGTAAGCAATGTTTAATCACGTTAATCGCAATGATTTAATAATTTTTTCGAACGACTATTATGATTGTGTTAATAAAATAATGGATAATTATAGAGACTGAACTCGAAACAAATTTAGAAGAAATAATTTTCACTTTGCAATAAATATAGACAAGTTTCAGGAGAATTTTTTTTCTAAATCTTTCTTAGCCAGGTCGTCGAGTCACTTTTGCTCCGCAAAAGCCATTCCATAGGGGATATGCCCCTGACCAGCCGATGTGGCAAACAAACAGCAGCGAGCAGCGGCAACCCAGACATTTAGCTAAGTATACACAAAGGGCCCAGACATGGCCTCGTCAACGGGCAACGTGCAACTTGCAACTTGCTACTTGCAACGTCTACGTCTGGGTCCTCCACTTTTTTCTGGCTGCAGCACAGAAAGTGCACGATTATTACACGACTTGCTGGGAAGTGTAAGTGGGCTGAGGTGATGAGTTGCTGAGCCGTAAGGTACTTACGCCGGTCCAGTCCTCGACCTCCCAATGCGGACACTCCTCGATAATGCAGGTCTCTTGTGTTGGCGGCTTGGGTGTGCGGCACATGATATCGGCAACCTGTTGGAGAGTGAGGGGGGAGGTGTGAGAAAACATGGCTATAATGTGTTGGGCTCCTCCCCGTTTCCGTATGCAAAACTAGCAGCGTTTCGAGGAGGCGGCACCTCAGATACTCGTAATAGCCAGGCACTTTTTCGGCCATCCTCCCGGCCTCTGCCACTTTGCTTCAACACTCACCCTCGTTTTGATGGCGTTCGACTCCTCGGCACAGACAACCATCCGCTCACGGTAGCCGTGGCCACAAAGTCGGCTGCAAGTGCTCCAGTCGTCGGTTATCCAGCTGCGAATTTACAGAGGTTGAATGCAAGCGGTCAGTGGGCGTTTCTCGTGAATAAGCAGTACAGTACAGAAAGCAAATGAACAGTTGCCGAGAGCAATGAAAAGAAAACAGTTTCACACGCTCTGAAATATGTTCAACCTAAAGTGCATGCGGTGGGGCGTGAAAACGGGAAATGCTCCAGGGAAAGGGCAGAAGTACAAGGGAATGCTACTGTTATTGGCTGTTAAATAGTTCAGCAGCGGTAAATCGCTGGCATCACTCGAGAAACTGAATGGAGCAGCTAAAAGTGCGAGTAAACCGAAACGCAGAAAATTAATTGCGAGGAATTTAGAGGGGCATTAAATGGTTTTATTCGTATCCCGAAATAAAGAGCAATGGAAAAAGTAATTTAAAGGTAAAATAAACAAACAGAAAAAGTAAAAATTAAATATATAATTTTAAATATAAGATGGGCTAATTAAATATTGCTTTTAAAAGGGATTTCTTTTTAATTCATTGCCGTTATTAGTCTAGTCACAAAACAAAACTCCCAGACAGACCAAATCAAATACATAATCGATGTCTTCGCCCAAAGGAAAAGTCGCAAAGCCGCGAACAGCAATAAACATTTAGACCGAAAACAAGGCCAGGAAGCACCGCAACGAGCGGAGATTAGAATTCGAAGGAGACCCCGGACATGGAGACATTCGCCAAATTGGCGTAAACTTTTGGCTCACTTCGGTTTCGGTTCGCCCTGGTTTCTGGTTTTGGTTTGCAGAATGTCACCAAACGATAAATAAGCGTGAGGTTGCCAGCACTGGAAAAAAGAGAGGCGGCTAAAAGGAAGAAGGACGAAAAAAGGGACAGGGACTGGGAACTGGCCCCCAGCGACTGGAGACGACATCCGTGTTCGACTCCTCGGCGATAATAGTGTGCCTGGGATGGCAATCAAAACGTGCGCACGATAACCGACGCCATTTAAATTGATAGCTGGCCAGGTGAGACACGGCAACCGAATTTGCACTGAGAGAAAAGTTAGGTAACAAAAAATGTTAAGTAATACAACACGATTATGTGCTTGAGAAAATAATAATGATTTAAATTAAGAAATTATATATTTCTCAAGATAGAGCTTTTTAGAAAAAATAAACAAATAAAATTGTATAACCTAACATTGTTAATTTTGATAAAAAGTTTGCACTTCAAATATAAACATTTTATTTCATATGGGAAACAGTTCTGCCAATTGTCTTTTTCCGGACAGATCTGTACTTTTTTTAACGTCTTTATCCGGAAATGGGAATGGATTTTTTATTCAAAAGTAAGTTTTGGGGGTTCTTTTTGCTAGTCGTATTTATATTGACCTCTTTTATATGCTAAAAGACATTTTTAATCATCAGTCTGAATTTTCAAAGAGATGTGAAGCAATCGATGGATTTCTTATATTGAAAAATATTTTCTATAGCAAAAGGAAGAAGAAAACATTTTAAAATTCTCTGCTTTGGGCTTGACACAGTCGTTGAATTTTGTAGTATTACCTATGTAATGATGTTGGCATGGTCAAATGATCCAGCGAAGAAGGTCGGGCGCAGTAGATCATTACATAATTGAATTTAATATTTAATCCATTTAAATTAAGTACACAATGTAACCTATTAGTAAAAACTCAAAAATGTAAAGGAATTTAAGTTTGTCCTCTTTTTTGTTCGACTTACATATGTGCTTACAATTTTTAAAACTCTTTTTAAACGATACTATCACTTTTTAGAATAAGATTTTTAGAAAACTGACGAGCTTTAAATCCAACAAACAATCAGATAAAATGAATGTTTAATATTTGTGTTATTCCCATTCCAATTATAAATTTCCTTAAACATGAGCCACTAATATTTGTCGCAGTATATCTGCGGTTGTTGCGAGGCCCTGGGGAAATGTTCGGCGGGACAAGGATGTGGGGCTGGGCCTGCGGGTAGCTTAGGCAACTGTGTCGGATGGTGGATGGTGGCTGGTGGCTGACAGCCAGGCTCCCCAGGATCGAGTACTTACCGCGGCGGACAGCTGTGTGTATTACATTGCTCCACCGACGCCTCCGGGCGATTAGTAAGGCTGCAGAGCGTATCATCCACATCGGCGTTGGTTAGACGATTCCTGCATATAGGACGAGACATTTTGTAACCTGAGGCAGGCGAAAGGCGAGAATTCGTGGAGAGGGAGGAGAAGAACAAAGGAGAAAAAATGTTAGTAAAGGGCGAAATTGGAAAGCGCATTCGAGTGCTTTGTTTTCGCTTTAACTTTCGTCTCTTTCATTTCGCTTCAGCTGCACTTTAAAATCAATAAAAGTCAGAAACTTGGGGAACTGTGTGTGTGGGGGGGGGGGGGAAGTGGTGCCACTTAAGGTACTTAAGACAGTCGCAGCACAAAAGCAGTCTGTGTCCTGCTTAACACGTTATTGCCGGAAGGTTGATTTAAAAATCAAATTAAAATATTAAAAAAATTGCTAATAATAATAATTATAATAACATTTGACTAAGAGGTAATGTTACATTCTTTTACTGTTAAACTTTTATATCATAATAGGAACATTTAATTTTATATATTTTTCTTTAATTTTATATATTGTTCTTTAATTTTAAAAATTTCTGAGAATAGTAACTACTGATTTACTCAAGGAAACTATTTGATGTACTAAGCCCAAGCTCAAGCGCTAAGCGATCTCTTTGAAATCCCCAAGCAACTGCCAAATCAATTTCTCAGATTTAATGGGTTAAATGTCAGCTGCTAGCTGGCTTAAAACGGGCATCAGGCCAAGACGAAGGACCATAAAGCGAGGGAGGGACGTTGGAGCTCCCAAAAGCGCAACCGGAAATTGGCAGATGGCAAAATGCAGCCAGTGAAGGATGACGACCGAAGTGGGTGGAGGTTAGGGGAAGTTACGACGAGAGGCGAAGGAGTCGCCCAATGCATAACGTCATAACGATCTGTCAGTTTGAAAAATCGTTGCAAGCTCCTAACCCTCGGATCTCGGTGTAAACACTCCCTCGGCGAGCAGCTGTGACGCTGATTTTGCAGCTATTGAATTTCGCTTATAAGCTTCGTTGCCAAGTGTGTGCGCCATCGTCATCGTCGACGGGCTTCTCCTTTTTATCCTCATCAGATTCGCCTCCCGCTGACTGCGTATTCATGACACAATTGGCTTAAGGCAATTGGTAATATCCTCTCATGGCATTTACGTCAATTGTCGCAGCCCAAAGAGAAGTCATCTTCAGCTTGTGAGGCGGGAGTTGGGAGGTCCAGGGGCAGGACTCCAGCGAAAAGCGGGCCATGACCCAGTGGATTTGTAAGGCTCACAGCATCCAGCAGGCTGTCAGTCTGGAGCTTATAAAAGCGCCCAATCCCTGCCAATTTTCATCACCCATCCTCGCTCCTCATTCGCGATTGTATTTTCGGTTGATAAATTATGAAGAGTGGAATTTTTAATGGAACAGGCCAGCAGGCCATTTCTTTAATCCCACCAGTCGGGAGTAAAGGCAAGAGTTTTAAAGCAAAGTTCAGTTCTACAGTTATAAAGGTGTATAAAACTCCAGATAGTCAAAGAAAATTTGTAGTTAAATTGGAATACCATTTTGCTGGAAACTAAGATAAATATTTCTATAGCATACAAATAATTGAGATATTTATAATTTTATCCTCCTCCTGCTTTATACAATTTCTGGTTTGTCACATTGGTATTCCTAAAAGTGTACAAAAATGGCAACAAACTAAATGAAGATTAAGTGTTTCCAATTCCGAACAAGCTCCATTAGACAGCAGGAGTGGCTACTGAAAAATCGAGTGGAAGGCAAGTAAGTGCAGCAGACAGTTGGAACTCCTGTCACGTACTTGAGAACTGCAGTTGTCCAACTGCGAAACTACCCATCCAAATATGTATAATTGAGCATAATTGATTTCGTGAAATGTGTGCAATAATGTGCCCCACGAGGGGGCAATGGGCACTGAACATGAGTAAAAGCATTTCGGTGTCCACTGCAAAAAACCCCGAGTCCGAACCCCACAGGTGACCATTAATTTGAGGGTGGGCCAGGCCAGGCGCTAGGAAATGCCCCGAAGAGACCCTGGGCACTGAACACTGCAGTGCACTTGACATTTAACTGACATCTAAAAACTAAACACAGACAGACACACTGAAATGTAATTACAGCCGGGTCAAGCCAGCATTGAGTAGGTCACTGGGGTTCGGCGAACGCCCTAAGCGATACTGCAATTAAAACTGGAGGAGGGATCTGGAAATTGATTTGCCATTTGTCGCTGGCTAATGCCTGAGCAAACGTCTGGTCAGAAAGTCCTCCGGCCACCCCAACTGGCAGTCAGCCAAAGCAAAGGACAACTTATCTCTGACAGGCTAATGGACGGGAAAAATGCCGAACCAAATAATGATTATAAATTTATGGGACACTCGAACGTCCAACTCAATTGGAGGATTCTGAACCGGCTTGAAGTTAACTGTGCTGTTAAGAACATCCATAGTATTTGAACCGGTTCGAGGGACCAAACAATAGTTTTTAGGTTTATAAACAGATACAATATTAGATTGCTGAAGTGAATAAAGCGAAAATTAACGCATTTAACCAAAGGTGAAAGCTTAAGACTTTCATCAAGTTCACATTGTAAATTCGGAATAATTATTTCCTAGAATAACAAAGCGTGGCTATAAAATATTAATTAGGGTTCCTGTCAACTCTTGCAAAAATTAATTTCCAACTCGTTTGTGTGTGTATTTTCCAAAAAGCCGACACTCTCATTTGTGAAGTTACCGAATAAGTTTGAGGGCGAAATACCCTCTGCGAGGTACACATGCTATTCAACGCCAAGTTTTATTGCCCTTTGCCTCATCATGTTGCACTTCAGCACCAAACTTTCAACTTAACCCAGAAAAGGAGCCTGGCAGCCCAATTTATGACCCGAGCGCAACATGAAACCTAACCTAAGTCTGACTTTAACCTAATCGACAAACTTTAGTTTCAAATATATTACATCCCCCGGACGATTAATCATATACAGGTAGCAGCAAGGGCGAAAGAAAGAAATACAATACAGAACTGTTTTCAACAACCATTTTCCCGGGGGATTGGGGATCTGGTATCCTACTGCCACTCGATTACCATGCAAACATTCAATCGAAACAAATTCCAATTCAATGAAAATAAATGAGCACGACAAATAGCTGACTCCTCCGCACTCACACATACGAATGCTGGTGGAAAAATATATTCGACAGTACCTTTCGGGGGAGGGGAAAATGAGCAGGAGGGATTACAAACGGCAGCCAAACACGCCAAGAGCTCCTCGGGCCTCCGATTCCAATGTTCTTGACATATTCCACTTGTTTATTTACCCTAAGGATAGCAAAGACAGACGCTCATCGATGACAGCAGAGTGGCTACACTGATGAAAACTTATCAGATAATCGCCTACGAAGATATTCAGGCCGAATCTTGGATTTTTGTATTCTTCATAAAACCAATGGTATATCACCACTAAACATCGGATGCTAAACTACTGTTTTTGTTACGGTTTACTTTCTTGACATTCGAACTTAAGCAAAGATATTATTAGAGATTATTTTAAAAACATTTGTATAAGTTTAAATGTAATTTTGAATTTTTTTGAACCATTAAGAACAATTTTTTAATCAAAGTTCACTAAAAATCGAATTGTGTAGAATACTTTTTCAATATACTAGTAATCCAATGTGTAATCATGACAAACTAACAGAACACTTTTAAAGGGTATTTCCAATGTCTTACACACAAACCAATTTTATTGGTAAAATTGGACTATACGGATGGTTACGTAACTATAAAAAAAAGGTTTTCTACTATTAAAAATAGTTAGGAGTATTTTGTTTTTGCTTTGGGTGTGTGTCTTTGCTATTTGTATGATTTTGTTGTTGTGAAAGTAAATATTTGATTGGTAGAATTAATAATTTAACACAGTCCCCGTGTGACAATTATATTGGTTAATTTTACCAATCGATTTTTTTGTGTTTAGTCTTAAAATATTTATAATTCCAAAAATTATAAATGACAAAAAAAAATTCATGATTATTTTTAGAAATTGTTAAACGGAATGTTTAGGAAAGTATTTGTAAACACAAACTTTTTTTCTTGAATAAACTTAGAGGGTAATTTTCTCAGTGCATAGGGTGGCGGGCAGTGGCGGATCCAGGATTTTGTTGTGGGGGGTGATATCAGAACAATTTTTTTGTTGCATACTTTTTGAGTACCAAAATTTCTTTCATTTTTCACCCGAGTGGGGGGTGATATATCACCCATATCACCCCCCGTGGATCCGCGCATGGTGGCGGGTACACACAAAAAAAAAAACTATGTAAAATTAACATAGAAAAATAGTAGTTCACTATTTTCTGAATTTTTCATGTATTTTGTTGTTTTATTTTTTTGTTCATTGAATAGTATTTAACAATTAAAATAGTGAAAAACCTATTTACGAAATTTTCATGTATTTTGTTGTTTTCTTCATTTGGAATATTAATAGTAACGTCTCAATTAATATCGTAGCAAAACTATTTTATTTGTTTGCGTGTATTTTGTTGTTTTATTTTTTGGGGCATCGAATAGTGACACCACAATTAATATCGTAACAAAACAATTTTTTTCCTTCATGTATTTTGTTGTTTTAAAAATACAATTATAAATTGTAGGTCAACTATTTTTCTGGACTTAGGGTGGTTAGAGTATCCGACTCATAATCTCTGGGTCGTGAGTTCAAATCCTGCTTTTGCAGATGATGATTTTCCTTTTTTTTTTTTTTTTTAATGTTGATTTCAAGTCAAAAGATTTTCCTCTACGAAAATCATTCTTCTGTGGCCTACTGGTTAGAGTGCTCGACTCCGACGATTGCGGCCCCGGTTCGATTCCCAGCGGAGGCAAGAAACCTGATTTGTAAGTTTAAGTATCTGTGAAATGTAAGTGTCTATAAATAACTTCAATATAAATTAATATAACAAGTTAAATTAAAAACAAAAATAGTTAAAAAAATAAATTTAAAAAAACTACAATATTTTTCGGGTAAAATACTATTTTTTTAGGTCATCTACTATTTTTTAGGTAATCTACTATTTTTTCGGTCATTTTCTATTATTTATTGGTTGGGGCAGTTTTCACTATTAAATCGTTGATTTTACATAGTTTTTTTTTTTGTGTGTAGCATAAGGCCTGAACTTACCACTGCCGCAGGTGGCAGAGCACTGCGACATCGGTGCCATCTCCCAGTAATAGAGCGGTTGGGAGCAGGAGTTTCCGTCGCCGCCGCACACGCCGCATCCGTCGATTTTCTTCGTCGAGCCGATTTTCAAATCGCAGCCAACGCGCTGGAAAGAGACGGCAAACCGCTGGCGTTAGAACGAGACAGACTCAGTCGAAGACAAAAGGTAAATAAAAATGGCTGCGTAAATAAAGTGTAAATCAACTGTTAGCGGTATCAATAGCGTAACACACAAAAACAACGGGCATCGTAAATAAAATATGGAAATCAATGAGAAAGGATCGATTGCATAAGCTGGGGCGTCGACTAGATGGGAATACAAAAAGTGGGGCACTGTTTGCTTTTTTCGCATCGGCACCCGAGTTCATGGTCTATCATGCTACAAATGCTTTTTGTGTTTTTCGGAATTAAACGGCAGATTGTTTGTCATGTGAAGGTTGATTAAAATGTGAATTGCGCCTAGGGTTTACTTTTATTTTTTGAAACAAGGTCATCTGTCGATAGGTTTGTAGCCTGAATTTAATGGGTATGCAGAATTTTTTGGGTAAAGTATTTTAAAGGTAACCTAAAAAATTATTTCATAACTTTACTTTATTTGTCTTTATTTTTCAAAATCCAAACCTTCAACAAGCAAACTTTCTAAAAAGAATAACGATATTAAAAGTCTATCCTTAGCATAAACAATGGGAACCCATACTAAGATCTTAGGAAGCCTGTTTTTGGATACGTTGAGTTGAGTTTTACTTTTTCTGGGCTTTCTGCTTGAGTGTGTAAACCGCAAGACAAACAAGCAAAGTTAAGGCCCGCGGCTCGCATAACAGACCGCCAAGCTGGCAGCAAGGATTTTGATTTATTTGTAACAGATATATATATAATACCCCGATACAAATATATACGCGTCCACATATAGAATGCCTCTGGCTGACGGCTGCTGCTCTGCGCCCTCCGTTTGGCGAAAAATAAAACACAACGTAAACCGCATGACATATTGGCGTTTATTACAACAAATTGGGGTGACGATTTGGCGGGATTACAGGGAAGACGGGAACTAGGCGAAACTTGGATAAGATGCCGTACTCCCACACAGGAGCACACACGTCTGTAGGAAGCCCGCTGAAACTGAACCGAAACACAAACAGTCGTGTCGAGGAGGAAACCCCCGAGGCTCTGGGACAAAGTTGTGCCGTTGCTGCTGCGGCTGTCGCCAACTTCGTTTGACATCATTGTAGTTGTAATCCTGCCAAGCCGTGGCAGACATCGCTGGCACTCCAGGATGACGAGGGTTGCCCCGGCACATAGTCAAAAGTTCCCGCCCGAATGGCTAAATCAAGCGCATTTTAACATTTTACTCATGCAATATTTTTAAACGTAATCCGAATAATGTAAAAAAAAGTTTAATTTTCAAATAAACTAGTAACAGTTATAAACTCTAATTTATTTATTACAAATATCCTCTAGTTACAAGAGGTAGTATTTTCAATTTAAATAAACTAATGAAAATTGTAGTTAGTGCCAATTTTTCGGCCACCCCTCGCAACCCATGTCAACATATCGTAGCATACTTTGCAGCGCATTTCGAGGGGAGCTCCCCGCCGCGACTCTGGGAACAGTTTTTGCTCGACGTTGCCCTGGGGCACGCTTTATTGGCATTTCAATAGTTGACTTTTGACGGCAACTGAGGCGGAACAACCTGCATGCCCCGCCTTCGCCCCTTTATGATTTATTTATGCGCCGGAGCATAATGATACAAAGGCGCTTGTGTTATGCAATCTACATACATATACATATGCTTAAGGTTCCCCCGAAGGGAGCCCGAGCGTAAGTAGCTTTGTTTTTGCCTTTTCGGGCTTCGGCAATGCCCAAAAGCCTACAACCAAGCCATCCAGGACCACCCCCTACCAACAGGATTGTGGACGTAATTTATCATCTTTCGCCACGCCGATGGGGAGTAGTTGAAGTGGAAGGGACGGCTCGAACAGGAAGGAAGCCCCCGACTTCTGTTCGGGGACAAGCTTTGCCTAAATGGGACTCACCTGACATTTTCCTTGGATGCACATATCCAGGCTGCCGGAGCGACAACGGGTTCCGTCTTGGACCCTCGCCGACAGTTGCACAATGACGCTCTGCTCGTCGTAGTGCTCCGCCTCCTCGGCAGTCCCGCCTCCCGTCTCCCGGGAAATGTCTTCGACGAGATGCGCCGGATGTCCCCTGCGGATGGAGAATATTTTTTGCGTCACGGTTATTCATGAATTTAATGGAAACGGCGGCTCCTGCGGCGCCTGACACAACGACTGATAAAGGTGAAGGCTAACGGTAAGGATAATTTCAGGGAGCTGATGGGAAAAAGCGCTTACGCTTAAATGTAAGCCAAGTTCAAAGTGCTGTACTTTGCATAATTAGTTGATATTATAAAATAAAGAATTACGCTAAATTAAGATGGAAAGATTATTAACATATACTTGGCCTTAGGATGGTCTGCTTATGATGATAAAATTTCTGATGAATTTACTTTGGAAAAATAATAGATAAATATAAATAGATAGATAAATTAAATAGATAAATAATTTTAATAAAAATAATAAAATTAAGTATGTCCAATTCAAAATTGTTAGTAATAAGTAATAGTTTTAAGTCTTTTTTGTTCAAATAAGCTTGCTTTTCCATTCAATGTGACTAGTGCTTCAAATATAAGTGTAAACATGCTGTGCAAGAATAATAATAAATAAATAAAAAAAAAATAAAAAAATAATAAGCTACAAATTGGTTCAAGAAAACAAAAAAAAGGAACATATTTTTACCCCACCCGAATTATTTCCATGCATAAATGAAAACAGTAATACTCGTACTCGTAATAATCGTACCAATCCATCTAATTAAAGAGTGTAATTTTTCACAAAACTACGTATTTAGTTTTTCCGGACGTTTCCCTGAGAATCACTTCCCGAAGCAATTCCCCCTCTGCAATATCTTCTTACAAATTGCTTCCTCTGCGGCACGTTCCCCTGTCCGTTTGCATTTGCAACTAAATTGCAGAAACTTAAAGCTTAGCAAATGATTTATTTAGCCCGCATATGTGTGCGAAAAAAAAACAAAAAACTAAGAAAAAATCCAAACGGATTAACCGCAGGACTGGAAACCGCAGAATCCTAAACCCAAACACTGCTGCCACTAATTTGAACCGCAAAAGGGGAAAAATGGTATGGCAAACAAAAAAAATAGGAAAGGGACAAACAGCTTTTTTATTGTCACAGAACCAGGAACCGGAACGGGAATCAGCACCAACCGAACCCAAGCCCAAACCACAGGACCCAAATGGAAGCCACTTGAAGCGACACCACATGGCTGGCCGAACGGAGGGCATGATGAATAATGAGCGCACATCCGACTGGACCTGCTGCACCATAGTCCGATTAGGTGTGGCCATGATTCCGCTATGCAACAAGCCTCACTGGGAAAAATACTCCATAAAATGTAGGCAATTTTAAATTGATCCTTTAATGTAGAGATTTAAAAAATAAAGAAACATATTCTTTATAATTAACCTATATTTAAAATGTTGGATACAAATAAACAAAACTATGGAAGCATGGGCTATGATCAGGTCTGTCAAAATGCATGTTTGAAAAAGAAATTTCATAAATGTAATTTTACTACTTAACTATATACAGAATACAATGGCATTAATTTATTTAAAATAGTTTAAGAGTCTCTTGCTAACTTAAATTCTTCCAACCTCTTCTGAAGAACTAAAACACGGAAGTAGGTAGAACATACTTTGAGCAAAGAAAAAAAATATTTTGAGATCATTTATTGGATTTTTGTTCCCACTAAAACAAAAAAATAAGGGACTTTTGACATACACATTTTTCCCCGTAAAATCCCTTTTTGAAAACTAACTGACATTTTTTCGAGTGCTCCCCCTAGCTTAGTAGTTACAGTCACACTCACCTGCATGTGAGCGCACAGGGCTCGACGTAATCGTAGTGCGGAGTCCACTTGTACAGGGTGCCGTCGTAGGGCACATCGTTGTAGGCGGCACATTGGCTGGAGCGGAAGTCCTGTTGCTCCGGACACGGCTGCATGTTGCAGATGCGATAGCGGGCGCTCTCGCCGCGGCAACTGCCCGGGTTGCCGCACCTACGCATCTGTTGCATGATGCCCCCGTCGCAGGTGCGCGAGCAGGTCGACCAGTCCGACCAGCTTGACCACTGGCCGGGTCCACCGCCTCCTCCCGAACTCTGACCCTTCGCTCGCTTCTGTTGCTGCAAATTGGCAGTTGCATTTGAGGGCTTACTGTGCCGTTCTGTGGCTAATGAAAGGCCCAGGCTACTTACTTCCAGTTCATTTTCTAAATCGGATGCTGTGTTCCATGTGTCGTCGAATGCTTGACTCGCATTTAGCTTCTTCGCCCAGGCGGCCCGTACATCCAATAGGCATAGAGTGGTCTATAAGTAAAGGGGATTGTGGACACAGGAGATTAGTCAATGCCTCGGCAGAAACCATAATAAAGGTACTGGACTGCAGAATGACCAGAAAGTTCGAAAGCGATGTAGGTATTTTTCTTAAACCCAATAAATTCTAGTTAAATAGCGCGATCCGCAAATTAATTCCCCACTCAATAGCCACTCCATCAGAGCCACTTACAAAACTATCTAGTTCGTGGCATAATGCCAACTTGAGCCCAATAACGCGATGCAAAGTATGTCACATATTTGACATTCGGGGTTCAAGCCCCAGAGCCAAGCTCTCACATTGATATAAATGGTTTTCTCTCGCACGCGCCGCTCCCGTTAGTCACGTTAACAATTTGCATTTCGGCTTCCTGCCGTCGGTTCTCCGGTTTTTCATATCGAAGGCACATTAACCCTGGGACACGCATCACTTCTATGTACACGTAGAAGGGCAGAAATTGAAAGCAATCTCGACACTGCACAGTGGGCAATATAAAAAGTCGAAACATAAAAGTATATATCTCTTTAAGTGCAACATATTGCAATTTTCATCCGAAATGTTCCACCACACAACCAAAAATTCAAGATAACCCATATTTGGATTTTTTAAAAATGAGTTTGGGCACATTCTACTATTTTTTACAGTTGCATAACTATTTTTTATAGTAACCCTTATGTATTACGTAAGAGTAACTATTTGATTGGTAGAATTGACAATTATTGTGGCTGGGAACTGTTTGACAATTATATTGGTAAATTTTACGTGAGAGTTACTATTTGACTGGTAGAATTGACCATTTTTGAGCCTGGGAACTATTTGACAATTATATTGGTAAATTTTACGTGAGAGTAACTATTTGAATGGTAGAATTGACAATTTTTGTGGCTGGGAACTGTTTGACAATTATATTTGTCAATTTTACCAATCTTATTCTTGTGCGTATAAAAATTTGATTTAACGTATTTACCTATATTTAAAACAAAAGTGCAAGATATTTTATTGAAATATCTCACTTAATACCAAAAAAAGAGCACTCAATTCGCCCAGTGTCAACGTTTCAAGGGTTCAAGGAGGAGAAAATCGGAGCTTTGGGGTGAAGGCGTTTATGCCACACGTTGTCTGCTCCCGATGTTACTGTTGCTGCTTTATGGCGTGTCGCGATATGTCCACGTGCTTCAATTTACCGAAAACTACTCATATGCATATACTTAGTATGGGCAACTACACGCAATCACGGCCTGAACTGCGGCAACTTAACGAGTGTGTGAGTGTTTATCACAGGAAGCAGGCCATACAAACTTTTAAGTATTTCACAACATGAACTTGAGGTTGAATTCGGTTATTATAGTTGTTGAATATAGCCATTATAACCCAAATTAATAATCCTTTCAGGCTATATAGAAAAGTATTCCACCCAGTCTATTCTATTCAACGAATTTCACCGTTGTTACAGTCTCAGCTTAACTGATACTATAAACTATTGAAGAACTCTCACCCCCCACATGTAGATACAATCTCAGAGTCTATTTGTTCTTCCCCAAGGCAACCAAGCCCATTTGGTAAGCCAAAGTTATTATCGGAGCTCGCCTAATCGCTGCAACATATCTGCCACATCTGTTGTCAGCTTGGAGCCAACAGACAACGAACTAAGAACAACGCATGTGGCTAACAGCCAGTCGGCTTAACAACTTTCCGTCTAAGCCAAGGTCTGAGCCCTCTGAACTCGCCCATTCCGGTTGGAGGTGCAATCTTTAAGGCAAATCAGCGCCAAATGGACCAGAGCCAATGGAAAAGCGAGTCGAGAGCCACAAACAAATCCCAGCGAATGGCCAGGGGGAGGTGCTAAACCTTCCGGAACGGAAGCTCAAACCGTATATAGTATGTACGTAGATTGTCTCCTGCATGAAACATGACCTGACCCACACAAACTGGCTCTCTCACACTCGCATTTGATTGCAGTTCGGATGGAATGGAATAAGCAGCGGAGGATATGTAAAGCCAGCAAGATGGAATGTGCGATACAGCCAGTGCAGGGCAATAAAAGTCAGCAGAGAGGGGAAAAAACAAAGCACGGTCGGGAGAAAAGTCTTGGCAAAATCTGCGTAAAATCTCATATGTCCATCCATGCGGTTAGGGAAAGCTACTAAATTACTATCCAAGTATCTATTACCACGTTTCAAGTGTTGCCACTGGTCAGAGCCCCTTTGTATGTGGGCCCCCTAATGGAAATGTTTAAGCCTTGGCGACCCTTGGGCAAACATTAGAAAAACAAATAACGAACCCACTAAAGACTTAGCCCTGGCCACGTGCACAACGACGACAGGTGTAGTGTGTACTACACCATACACCCTCCTTCTCCGCCGGACAGGAAGTCGGGTATTTGTGAGTATGCGGTTGGGAATGGGAATGGGAATGGGTAGCAAGGAAAACATTAGCAAACAACAGCGGACTGGGCTAGCACATTTTATGCACAAGCATTTTGCGATTCCGGTAATTATTTATTTATGAGTTGAAACCGTTTCAATAACTCACTTTTGCCATTCTATCCCCCTTCAGCCTCCTCGGGCAGACGTCAACTGTCGAGTTCTACGGGTTTGTGGGCTGGTCGTCGTCGTCGTGGCAGGAAGTCATTGTAGGTAGTTAGTTAATGTGCACAGTGGTGCGAAAATGATGAATTTATGGGCCCTTGAGGAAGGGATAGCGGTGTTATGCCTGCCGGTAGTTACTACATAAATAGGGAATGAGTGGGTGGATTAATGGAAGGCAAGTGCTTCCTGTACAATTTACTATTGAAGTTGATCAAGGGAAAGTGTTTCACTATTCACTATAACAATAATCTTCTGCCCATTCTCCACTGAAGAATTCGCGTATTATTTTGAAGGTGATCAAGGAAAAGTGTATCACTATTCACTATAACTAACAAGCTTCTGTCCATCCTCCTCCTAAAGAATTCGCGTATTATTTTGAATTAATATTTGTTTTGGTGGAAAATAATAAAATTATATAAAAACCGCGAATTCTTCAGACGAGCATGGTACTCGTACAATATGAGCATTGCTCATTGAGCAATAATTGCAGTTCAAAATGAATTTCTCAGTAACGTAAGCTTAAAGCTTCTTCTACCTGTTATAAAAAAATATATTATAAAGAACATTTGCCATTCCAATCTTCCTTCCTTCACTACTAGAATAAGTACCTCCTTCTTTCTCCACAACCCACTGTGCCAGCCTGTTGTCAGGCCAGAACAGACAGCCAAGTCTATTTCCAAAGACAGTCAGAGATCCTGGAGTACGTCAGACAGGCGGGGGGAGGTGAACCGGGACGGCAGGCTGTTTTTGCATAAATACTGGGGCACGGTTGGTTAGGTCGGGGTTGAACGGAGAGCATCCCTCCAGGAGGCTGCTGCCGAATACCGAAGCGTTAGTGAGTCCAACAGACGATTAGACTGTCAAAGATGACGAAGGGGAGTGCAGTCGGGGGTCTGGTTCAGGTAAACGCTGTTCCGTCAGTTGATTGTATTGTAACCAAGGGCTAGGGGATGGAGTATGAAGTGGTAGTATATACGTATGTACGTAGATATCTTCAGTTGGATAATGTGTCTGTAGCGTCACGTCAGTTATTTATTCAAAGCGACAGCGACAGGCGGCGCAAAACGTCAATGAGCTAAAATTTTCCGTATGCGAAGGTTGCACAGGTTGCTGCCGCAAAACAGATGGGGGATCGGGGGGATGGGGATCGGGGGGATCAGGGTCGTATGACTGATATAATAGCTAGGACGACGGTGTCGCTATAGCCACAGCAGCTACAGTTACAGCAGCAGGCGAAACGTTGACATGACAAGGGATAGATGGATGGATGGATGAACTGGGTTCTGGGCTTTTGGGTCTCCGAATTGATGGCTTTGCTCCGGTTCGTTTCCGCCCTGCTCTCCTTTCCGACTTCGGGGGCCTGTCTAACCTGTCCGATTGTCTAGGCTTGTCTATCCATTTGACTGACATTACTTTGTCATTAATTTTCGATGGCAACACTTAACGCATGTGGAAGCAAAGGTCAAGTGTCGTGGTCCGCATCCCTCCGAAAATAAAACTCAAAACTTGGCTAAAAAAACAACAGCGAATGACGCAATTGAGAGCGAGAGGGTGAACCAACTCACGCATCGCTTCCATCTGTCCGTCTCCCTCTATAATGCCATTTAACGACTGTAAGTGGCCAAGGGCTTAGCCGTTGTTAACTGTTTCCGGCTTTATATGCAGTCTGTCTCGACTCCCGACTCCATATGGCTTCGCTTTGACCTCCAAGTTTGCGCTGGCCACTGCAGACGGATTTGTTTAGGTCGACTGGAACTGGGTTGCCAGGGAGCGTAAATGTTGTGAAGTGGGGTTTTAACGGGCTGGTAAAAATCCAGCATTTGTGGTGAATTATTTACACAGATTTTAATGCACTTATGTTGCTAGTGTGCATATTATTATGAGCGAAGTTGCTTTAATATTTTCATATAAGTAACTAAAAAACAAGAGAGAACGCTATAGTCGGGTTGGTGTCCCGACTATCTAATACCCGTCACTCGGCTAAAGGGAGTGCGAGGGAGACTTTGAACTTTGATCAGCAATAACTTTTTAACGAATGGTCCGATTTAAAAAATTTCTTCTACATTTCGATAGGTATTGATAAGCACAACAAAACTGCATTTTTACTTTTCCGAAAGATTTAAATTTTTAAAATCGTATATTAAGTATTGTGGGCGTTAGAGGGGGCGTGGCACCTTCTTGAAATAAACTTGCGCTGCGTAGGAACTCCAAGAATCTTCATGCAAAATGCCAATCTTATAGCTTTTATAGTTTCCGAGATCTCAGCGTTCATACGGACGGACAGACAGACGGACAGACGGACATGGCTATATCGACTCGGCTAGTGACCCTGACCAAGAATATATATACTTTATAGGGTCGGATTTCTGGGTAGATTTCGTAGCTTATGGACTACATTAAATATATCATGGGCAAAAATTTAACCCATAAAGAAACGTATAAAAACCGAAAACTTTTGCTTGACTGGTGCCAAAAACATGAGCAAAGCCCAAATAAAACCGGGAATAAAAAGCAAAGTAAATAAATAAAAAAGAGAAACAAAAGTATTGATATGTGCCAAAACTTTGTCAATAAATATCATCGTTGGCTTGATGGGTTATAGAAGCCATACATATAACAGTGGGCATGAGGCAACGTTCTGCAGGAGCAACTTTTGTTTTTTCGGAGTCCTTTGCATGTCGGAAAGTCATTAACTCAAAAACGGTATTGAAATGAAATTGAAATAAAATGCACGACATACCGAATGTTAAACCGTCAAAGAGAGTTAAAAGGGGTGGCTGGGTGGGTTGAAATAAAATGGACCCTGGGACCGGGCTAAAAACAAACAGCCAGAGCGACGAGTGTTGTCGCCAGATAGCCGGATAGCCAGGAACAGAACCAGAGACAGCTAAAGGATTACATGAGAGTGTTACAAATTTTATGCCTGTTCTACACGTTCAAACAGTGCGATAAAAGGAGAGGGCTAGACCAGGATCGGATGAATGTGAAATGCGAAATGCGAAAGAGGCAGTGGTTCTGAAAGGGAATGCCAGAGCAGAGCTTGTTCCTTCTGGAGTTGGAACGTGATATTTGCACGAAAGGCGGGCATTTCAAGTGGCAAATGGCACGGCCATCCCCATCCCTCTCCCTCATTGCCCCACCGAATATGCGAAGGGAACGCGGGGGAGGAGTGCAACTTTGTGAAATTGAGTTTTCATGTAGACTATTTCCATTTATTAATTGCTCACGAAACGGTTGGGGGAACTTTAAATGGCACGTTATAAGCAACAAAAAAACACTGATATTTTTTTGGAAAAATAAGAAAACCAAAACCATAAATAATGATATATTTTTTGTATTCCATTAAATTCTTTTTTTTTCCTATCTTTATTTAAAAATATCCCTCTTTAGTGTTAATAGCCTTTTTTCATCAAGATTAATTTGAGTATTATAGAATAGCTTTAATTTGTTAAAATAAAAATAGATTAATTGATTCCTGCTTTAACTATCGATATATCACATTTTATTTATTATGTACTACACACAAAAAAAACTTGGTAAAATTAAGCAATATAATTGTCAAACAGTCCCCAACCACAAAAAAGGTCACTTCTACCAATTAAATAGTTACTTTCACAACAACAAATACACGCAAAGGTACACACCCAAAGCAATAGTTTTATAGTTATTTTACCAATCAAATTTTTTTCAAATAGTGAGTAGCTTAAAACACTGGATCACTCTTAAGGGATATATAATATAACATATACCTCAGTGGCGGATCTAGGATTTTGTTGTGGGGGGTGATATCAAAACAATTTTGTTGCTGCATACTTTTTGAATACCAAATTCCTTTCAGTTTTCAGCTGAGTTGAGGGTGATATACCACGCCCCGTGGATCCGCTCATGATATATTAACCTACTATTAAAGTATATACAATGTAGATTCTATAGAATGTATATGCCTATGTATACATATACACACAAAAAAAAAAACTATGTAAAATGAACATAGAAAAATAGTAGTTCACTATTTTCTGAATTTTTCATGTATTTTGTTGTTTTATTTTTTTGTTCATTGAATAGTATTTAACAATTAAAATAGTGAAAAACCTATTTACGAAATTTTCATGTATTTTGTTGTTTTCTTCATTTGGAAAATTAATAGTAACGTCTTTATTAATATCGTAGCAAAACTATTTTATTTGTTTGCGTGTATTTTGTTGTTTTAT
Source organism: Drosophila prostipennis (assembly GCA_037075205.1). Lineage (NCBI taxonomy): Eukaryota > Metazoa > Arthropoda > Insecta > Diptera > Drosophilidae > Drosophila > Drosophila prostipennis. Next base: position 468,608 of record JBAMCJ010007674.1, on the reverse strand, counting down.
TTTTTGGGGCATCGAATAGTGACACCACAATTAATATCGTAACAAAACTATTTTTTTCCTTCATGTATTTTGTTGTTTTAAAAATACAATTATAAATTGTAGGTCAACTATTTTTCTGGACTTAGGGTGGTTAGAGTATCCGACTCATAATCTCTGGGTCGTGAGTTCAAATCCTGCTTTTGCAGATGATGTTTTTCCTTTTTTTTTTTTTTTTAAATGTTGATTTCAAGTCAAAAGATTTTCCTCTACGAAAATCATTCTTCTGTGGCCTACTGGTTAGAGTGCTCGACTCCGACGATTGCGGCCCCGGTTCGATTCCCAGCGGAGGCAAGAAACCTGATTTGTAAGTTTAAGTATCTGTGAAATGTAAGTGTCTATAAATAACTTCAATATAAATTAATATAACAAGTTAAATTAAAAATAAAAATAGTTAAAAAAATAAATTTAAAAAAACTACAATATTTTTCGGGTAAAATACTATTTTGTAGGTCATCTACTATTTTTTAGGTAATCTACTATTTTTTGGGTCATTTTCTATTATTTATGGGTTGGGGCAGTTTTCACTATTAAATCGTTGATTTTACATAGTTTTTTTTTTTGTGTGTAGGATCGACGAACCCTCTATTTTATCATTTCAATTTCCAAATGCAGGACTGATTGCATATACATCACCCCCACGGCTAAAAGCCCTTTCAACTCGACCACTCACCGATGCCATTAATCATCTCCAGCTTCGACTCTCCAACTTCTTGAAGTACTCCTAGGAAACACTCACCACAAAAAACTTGTCAACTACGCCTAGGCCATTAACACGCCCGCACACAACAAGACAAACACGCAAACAAGGACTGCCAAACAAACAAATATCGGCCAGGACAGACATATATACATAAATACAGACAAATAGTGGCACACGCAAAGCCCGAAACCTTGCGAACAAAGTCAAAATGCAGACGTTGAAACGAGCCATAAGAAGAAGATTTCCCAGTGAAAATAAAAAAGGCAAAATAAAAAGATACGTACTTAAGGACGGCAGAAACTACTATGCAAAAGAAATATTTACTACACGTAACAATAAATCCACTCGAGAAGCAGGCGAACAACAGGCAAAGCCTACACAAAGAGCCCAGAAGAAAGGGCTGGAGAAATGGGAGCGAGGTTGGCACCCCGTCCCCATTCGCAACAAAAAGCCTTTCCCGTCACAGCCGACGAACAACCCTTTTGCCAGGAACTATAACACTTCATACACAGAATTACACACCATTCGACAAATTGATTCCAAGATTAAATCTTGACGGCACAAGAGCCGTGGGAAGGCGAATCCAAATCACACCGCCAACTTCCTTCTTCGAGGTGATTAAATTCCCCATCAATTATTGACGGGCTTTGGCCTAAACAGGACCCGAAAACCGGAGCAGCTGCAGGTGCTTTGGGTCGCAGGCCTCAAACTAATTACCCAACACACCGGTCGTATGAAAATAATCCAGGACAATGTCCAAAGAGAGTTTTCCGTGGCTGGTTTTCCGTCTGAAATTGGATGGTTGCCATTTCTAATTTCAATTCCTGGCTGCGGTTTCTTATTTTGTTTGTTTTTTCCCCCTATTGTTTGTGTTTTTTGCTTTTGTGGCTGTTCCACCATTGATGCTCCACCCAAATGTGACGCCAAATGTCCATTGACATCGTTTTCTGGTTTTCTCGAAATTGGCAGCGTCGCCTGCTCAACATTAAAATTAATTACCACAAATGGACAACTCTCATTACTGGAACTTCTTTCTTTCTCCTCGGTTCTACATATATACAGTGTTCATGGGTTTATTTTAGTACATAAGGTATATATAGAAACCATGACTATTGTTATTATGAGGAATGCCGAATGGAGCTGGGATTTCAGAAAAAAGAAACGGAAAATACGACTGAGTGGGTGGTTCTTGAAACTATACGAACAAGTCGCAAAAATATATCATTAATTTGTAGCTTTTTCGCCTGTCACCCAACGCAGATTCAATAAAGCATAACAGCGTAGGGCAGCTCAATCAATTAAAAACTTTGTAAAGCTTTTTCAAAAACCTTAAAATCGTAGTTGAAAATATATTTTGCAGGGAAAGTATTTCTATTTCATAAGCATCAGAAAAATGTTTTAATGAAAAAAAAACACAAATCATTTTTGAGGCCAAAATACATAAATATACTTTTTTAAATCGTTCAAAAATTTAAAATTTTAAAATTAAGTTTTCTTTTTTTGCTTAAACTAAAACCAAAAATTCTTTAAAAATTCGTTCTATTTTATTTACAAAAAATATTCTATGAAAGTAAATATACATTAATTTTTTTTTCTATTTATAATTGTTTTTTATACCAATATACACTCTCTGCTCGATTCCTTTTGGCTATTCACAGAGGAAAAGCTCAGCTAACCAAACTTTCGGTATGGCACCTAGCGGACCAATTGAATGCATTGCCGCCCCATTACCAGCTCCTCGCCTACTATTTGGGGGCCCCCAAACACATAACAATGCCGCAGAACCAAATCGCGCCACTTTAACGTGGCCATTGCCATGACGAGTGGTGAGTATGTGTGTTGGGAAATGTGTGTTTGTAGAGGGCAACAAACAAAACCAAACTGAACTTAGGCGAACACGAATAAAGCGAAGGAAAACTGAGCTGAATGGCACGGAATGAATAAAGGAATGCAGGATTCAGCAAAAGCTGAAGAAAGTAAAAAAGGAAATGGGGGAAAGAACCGAAGTTGGGAGAGGCAGCGAACTTGGGGTTGAGAACAGAAAAAACCAGCTGAAAATCATGAAATATTTCGTACATTAACAATTGTTAGACGGAGTTGAGTCCGCTTCTTTCTTTGCCGTTTCTTTTCAGCGTATTTCCCCCAGCAGCTTGCCAATAATAGTTGCATTTGACTTTGTTACCATCCAAAGTCGGAGTTTGGGGGACGAAAAAACGAAGATGGAATCGAGAATTCAGCATCTTATGTATTCCATTATGACTGTGCTACAGTTTTTCTTTGCCTCCCCTTATTCAAGCATTTTCTTTTCCACTTTCTGGCTCAATTACTCAAAGTTTTTGTGCTCAAACCAAATGAGTAAACAAAAAGAATTCAGTTATGCATTTTCAATTTCAGCTACAATGGTTTCAAATTAATTTATCATTTGGTTGGATCTTTTTGTTGTATTTTTCTTGCCCTTCCGATTGAATTATCTTGAAATTATAGCAAATGTAGAAATTGAAATAAAGTTTCGCGGTAACTTAATATATTTTTAAAATTTATGTAAAATAAATCTCTTTCCATTTCTTATATTAAACTGTGCGCTCAAACTTCTTTAAAAAATTATCTTAATTTAAACACTGAACTTCGTTTCGCCTTTTTGCCCCGGGAAGACATCATCAGTTCGAAACTTTGCGCAAAGTTTTCGCTCTTGGCCCCCAAACCATAAACGCTGGCAAAACGGTCACACAAATTTGTGATTATAAACTTTTCAACAGCTATTCACGCGTGCCCACTTAAATATGCAACAATTTCCGCATAATTTCATATACACCATACCGCTACATGTTATTGCTCCCACGTCGACCCCCCTTTTGCCCTCCACCTGCGGCAGGTGAGGCTAATCACGTGACATTCCAACACGTACTCACGGTCGCAGAGCCTTTGGCCAAACAATTATTACGGCCCAGCAGGCCCACATACACGCGCAGCAGCCCACAAACACAAATACACCGAAATAAATTGTTTGTATAAAATAAAAACTATTTCCGGTTATGAAAAATTCGCTAAATAGATAAAGGTTTTACAAAATACGAATATAAATGAAACAAGAGAGAACGCTATAGTCGGGTTGGTGTCCCGACTATCAAATACCCGTCACTCAGCTAAAGGGTTGGTGTCCCGACTAACGTAACTCAGCTAAAGGGAGTGCTAGGGAGATGGAGATAAAACTTTGATCAGGCATAAGTTTTAAACGAATGGTCCGATTTAAAAAATTTCTTCTACATTTCGATAGGTATTGATAAACACAACAAAACTGCGTTCCAACTTTTCCGATATATTAAAATTTTTCAAATCGTATATAAGCTATTGTGGGCGTTAGAGGGGGCGTGGCACCTTTTTGAAATAAACTTGCGCTGCGTAGGAACTCCTAGAATCTGCATGCAAAATGTCAATCTTCTAGCTTTTATAGTTTCCGAGATCTCAGCACAGGACAGACGGACAGACGGACAGACGGACAGACAGACATGGCTAGATCGACTCGGCTAGTTATCCTGATCAAGAATATATATACTTTATGGGGTCGGAAAAGCTTCCTTCTAGCTGTTACATACTTTTGCACGAATACAATATACCCTTTTACTCTACGAGTAACGGGTATAAAAATATTTATTTTCGCTCAAATCAATTTAAAGGTACTTTCAAATTAATGTAAACTTTTTTTTTGGTGTATCGAAACACACTCGCCTACCAACTTTCACTTACACACGCACATTTGCGCCTGAGAAAACAGACAGGACATTTGGCGGCCCTTGCGATTGACAGGATTTGCAGGTTGTGGGAGTGGGGGATGTGATTAATACCAACCAATTTCCCCCTGCATCTGAGGGGCACTGCTTATCATGCGTGAAAAGATCACTTGATTTTCAGAGCTGTTAGGATTTTAACTGTTCAAATACAACTACTTTAGGATCCGCAAAATCGTGTTTTGTCAAACAATAAATTTATATTTGTTTTGTTTGTTTTGCTAAAACTAATATTTTTTTTTGAAGGTTTATAATAATTTATAATAATTTATTTTTTAATAAAACGAAAAAAAAGTGGTGAGCAATTAAATTTTTTTGGCAAATCATGCCAAAATGTTTGATGGTCGCATTAATAAAGAAAAAAAGAGGAAATTAATCATTTTTTAGTTTTTGTACATTCTCAGAAATCAAAATATTTACTGCTTTTAAACAAGTAACCATCAGCTACAAAAATAAACCGCTTCTATAGTCAATTTTAAAATGTTCGATTACTCAATTTTCCAAAAGTACTGAATACATAAATTATTGACATGTGCCAATAAAAAAATTAAACCGAAAACAATTGGCTTCAGAACAAATTTACATCCACAGAAACGTACATTTATGGCAATTAAATCATGCTTTTATGTGCACATAGAACCAATAAACAGAAATGCGTCCAGCATATATGCAAAATGCAAACGTAAATGTTTCCCAAAAAGGATTTTCGGAAATGTAACCCCCACAATGAGCATGAGTTGAGATAAGAGTATAGTACAATGGTTTAAATATTTAACAAACTGACCAGTGCCAGGGAAAATCTCTGATATAATCGGCAAGCCAATGTGCAGAGATCAAACGAAAACCATGAAATGCGCTTTTCTATTAAATCGAATTATTCTCTGCGAATATGCGAATGACTGTATGCGGGACAATGAGGATTACAGGGATTGCGCACCATTATTCAGTTTAACTTCAAATTGAATATAGTTCATTTGGAGCATTTACACAAATATTTCATGATATTTACATATGCCTTTTAAAGTATTTATCAACTTGTAAATGGCTTACACTCTTTTTAGCAATGTGAATTACTAAAAAATAAGTTTTTGACTTACAATTTTCAATGTTAATGGGATTATGTAATTTTACGTAATTATTGTGATTGAATAACGTTAAATATGTCAAAATAGTAGATTTATTTGGCTAATGACATACTTACTTTCCGTGTCTCTTAATCAAGCCATTAACCGAACAGAAGCTGTATTTCTGTTTGCTACCTGAGCATTGCTTACATATCACTACCCACTCGAACTTCGAGAACCGCAAGTTACAGCCCGTATGGCAACCAAATCAAATACACACACCCCCAAAGCAGCCAGATATACAAACAATTCCCATTTATATAAGAGTTGGAGGGGAATGGTTGAATGGGACCGGCAAAATGCGAACAAAAGCCCAGCATGAAATATTTATAAATATTACGTATACGTAATCGAATTGATTGATTTTGCAATTTCACGAAAGCCGAAACAAAATGCCAAGAGCAGAAGCAACGGGGCAAAGAACCAAAGGTCGTGGAGGTGCAAAAGAAGGGGCCCGGGTGGTTGAACTCTCGGATTTTCGGGGCGGTTAAGGTGCGAGCCTCTTAAGTGATTTCCAACTGTTTGTGTGTGGAGAAAGCGAACTATACAGATAGAACACATTATGGTAATGGGCACACAGTAACAAGTTACGGACACGCCTCCATCAACATTAAGACATCCCCGCCCTCCGCACACACACCACTTGAGCAACGAAATCCTTTATACCAGAAAGCCAATGACTCCGCTCTTGACCATCGACTTGAATTACAAATGGGTTGCTTTCGGGTTTCCTTGGATCCGTTGCATTGAGAAGTATCCGCAATCACACAGCGGAAGGTGTTGCTGTCAAGGGCAAGGAATCGGACATCCTTGTCACGAGAAAAGGGTTTAGTGCTCAGCGCTTCCAAAAAAATGACGAGTAATTTGATTCTTTATTAGATTTTTCAGGGGGAAACTGGTTTGGCTGCTTTAAAATTTATGAAAACTTCCCTTGTTTTACAAGGCGTTAAATGCGATTTTGTCAGGACGTGGGTTCTACTCTTCAATTGCCCCATTTAATGGTATATTAACTTATTTCTTAGTAAAACAATTGTAAAGTATAGGATTTCAATTAAATTTATAAATATATATTTCTTACCACAAACAAAGCTGCCCAAATTTGCTGAGACTTCCAGTGAATGTTCGCCGACATTTTTATCTGCATTTTCTCGTAATCATGATTTCATGCTGCAAGAAAAATAAAAAATACAAAATATTCAGTTAGCGAGAAAGATATACTGGTACAACCACAATGGTTTTCCCACCGTTTTCAGGGAGTTTCGCAGTCAATTTGTTAACTAAATTTGTAACCACCAATAGAAGGGGAAAAGGAAGTTGGGCAAACCCGTTTACATAATTAAGCAAAAATATTGTAAAATATTGTGCGAAGCAGCAACGCCGAACAATTAATGAAGCAAACTGCCAGCTGATGGCAGTCAAGGATGTCGGGGAAGAGCACCAAAGATATATGACCGGAAGTATCGAGGAGTGAGTCAACGTTACAGGAAAGGAAGGAAGGGGCTTCGAGATAGCTCAGCTGACTGCCTCGGCACCCAAACAAACATAATAAATTCGTTTATGGCATTGGAACATTTGTCATTCAAATTATGCCCAAACGACATTATTCATTTTGGAATTCGCAGTGAACAGGAAGCTATTCTCGAACCCAAAACGAGTATAAAGTCACAAATATTATTTACTTATGGCTTGAAAAATATTCAAGAAATTTCAAATATATAAACTAAAACTAAAATAAAACGTTTTTTACTTTTCTTGAAAATATATTGCTTTGTATTAATTATATCAAATATCAAACAAAAACACCTCCTTACGAGTTAAGAAATAGTAACAATTGCACCTTTAACAAACAAAAGTTTTAATTTACTTAGGGCTAAAAAAAATTTAGATTTTACGATGTTAATTATTGTAAATGTAACTTTATTTACTTTTACCGAAAATGAAGAGAATAATAATGCTTTTCCATTGGAATATTATTTGGATCGATTAGAGTATCATTGCAGATTTTCGATTCTACGGCACTAGCGCCCTCTCCCGGTGCGATTCGTCACTAAGTGTACTGCAGACCACAGTGATATCAATTAAAATATAAATATATTGAAATGCCCAAATAATGTTGTGTATATTCCCTAATGAATACAAATATAATGTTACAAACATAGATACAGAACAGTTTAGTTCACTACGAAACCTTATATTCAAGCCTTATCAAGCCTTATCAGTTTCCTTCAGCTAAACAAAACATGTTTTATTTATTGCTAAAAACCAAGCCGTGCCCCACTTAGCGTATAGAAATGTTAAAATCGGTCGAAATCAATTTAAATGCACTCCAGGGACCTCTAAAGTTTGCCCGAAAACAAATGGGAAACCCGTGATGCCAGGGTAAACAATCGCACGCTGACGAGCTGTAAAAACTAATCTAGTATGCAACTGATGCAAATTGTGGATATTCTCTGGTAATTATAGAAGGGAATCGGCATTTTCCCCTACAATTTCCCCCATTAGGCACCCCTTCACATTAATTCCTTGTCAACAGCTTTGACCCTTCGGCATAGTGGCGGAAAAAATCAGAAAAATTCCATCAAATCCACCAGCAAAGGTCATAAATTAAAATCATTTTCAGCTGGGGAATATGACAGTTGTTCCCCCTTTTTCCCCCTCCAGTTCCTAATCCTCGGGGTTTTGAGGCACGTGGGCGTTGTTGCGTAAAAACTCACGCAGGTGATTTTATGTGGTTTTTATGTGCGGTTCCTGGCATTAGGTTTTGGCTTTGCTCTCGGTTTCGTTTTCGGTGAGGACGTGGACACATTTTTAGGGTTGGAGCGTAATGTAATTAGATTGTCAGAAAGAAGTGGGTGTGAGTTGAAGTTAATTTGAGATTTATTTGGGTTGAAATATGTATGACCAGCTTGCGGTGGCTCAAGAAGATTCAACTTGATTAAATCGTGGCTTATAAATGTAAATGAAAACATCTGTCCAAAGCAAAATCTTAAATGTATTAAATGGGGACACTTAAAGAGAAAAACCATTAAGTTTTCTTAAATTTTGGTACCCAAATAAACTTTAATAAATCCAGGAAAAAGGTTTGAAAATTCTGTTTAATCTTTTAGAAAGGAATGAACTTTAGTAAATTTAACTTATATATAAAAACACGCAGTCTTTATCCCTGATTTTAAATTATTTTATGAACCTTCACTTAAAACTTCTATCGAGCGGAAGCCCCAAATGAAAGACCTTATCACATTTTTCCCCTATCTCCCTTAATTTGCATATTGGTTGGGCAATTAATTAAAAAATTAAAAACGCGACTGCGCACAATGGAATCAGGAAGACCACGCTACACAAAAAAGAAAGGGAATTTCTGAAAAATTAAATTGGCTGTGCCCATTTCCCCGCCATCCAGTTCCTGTTGCCCCCGACCCCTAGCCTTTTTCGCATTCTGTGACTTTGTCATTGTCAATACTCGTTGTTGTCGCTGTTGTTCTTTGTTAGAAATGTTGCGCATTGAACTTTTAATTAGCAGACAGAAAGCATAGCAAAAGTCGGGCAATGAGCGCGAAGGGAGGAATTCACATACAATGCGGCAGGTGTTTACAGAGCTAAGGGGAATCACCCTTTCCGACCAAAAAAAACAAAGTGAAATTCACTTCTATGCACAGGTTTTGTGCTTTTGTAGGGCAACTTGAGGGGAAGAGCGGCGTTGATGGCCTCAACATTTACCTTTCATTGCTTTTGTCATTTAAAATTAATCTCAAATGCTTGCATATGTTTGTATACTACAAATGCCAGTCACGTCAATCATGGGAGGCTAACAAAACCGGAACAACTAAAAATCAAAATTGAGTTTGGCAGCACTAAATTTTCAGGAATTTCTTTTTCGCTTTAAACTCCTTATGTTTGGTCCATCGAATAGAGGAGGAGCCCTGCCGGCCGCAGATGAGTTCGTCAATGGCTTGACTTTCGACAGCAGTCCGATTGAACCAAAGGTGCCCTTTGGATATGGACAGAGGGGAAAGCTGCCCGTTACAATGCACTAACAAAAAAAAGCAGACAGCGGAAAACTCGCTGCTGGCACTTTTCGGCTTCAGCTCCGAGCAGGACGATCTGTTTCGCACCCGAAATCTTCGCGTAAGTTGTTTTGAAACCTATGTTTTGTTTGGGAACGATTCAAGGGAAGGCACTTATAAATTATCTATATCATAAGTAGTAAAACCGTATGAAGAAAAGCATATCGAAAGACCAATCTCACCTCTTTAAATATATATTTATTTTAAAATTAAACAACTATTAAGTTAGAGTTTATTTTTGAACTATTTGGGATTCAATCAATGTGTATACTCTTCTGTTACAAACAAGGCTAATAATGCAATAAACTTCCCAGTCAGACGATAACTTGAGCTTGGCCTTGACCAGTTGGCTTCGCTACTCCTTGAATGACATGTCCCTGCGGCAGTCATACGTTCCGACCGGGATGGCTCAATACCAACAGCAGCAGCTGCTGCCAAAACGCCAGCAACTACAGAGACAGCAACCGATGTCCCGGCCACAGGAGCATCCTTTAATGGCCCAACAACAGCAGCAACTGCAACGGCAGCAATTTCTACAGCAGCAACTACAGCAACAGCAACATCCACAGCAGCAATATTATTTCGCCCAGTTACAGCCACAGATTGGAGCAGTGTATAACCCTCGCTCTTGGCTTCCGTATCATAGTCAACCACCTTCGAATCCGCAAGCCAACTACCAATATTGGTATGGCAGGCCCCAGCCCGTACATATCCCAAAAGCTGTGCCTCTACATCCAGAACTGATACCCCCATCGTTCTGTCAACACACAAATGGAGCCTATAACCAGGTAATTGCAACTTATTTTACGTCTATTAAACCAAAGACCCTTCCAGAAATCCATTAATTATAACAAACAAGGCTGTTTTGATTTCAATTTATGTATTTGGACCCAAAAAACTGAAATACATTTTAACTGGTTTGATGATTTGCTATTTTAATTTGGATTTTATTTCATTTTTAGCCCAGCTATAGGTGTAGACCTAATCTTATGACGCTGGTCACACTGGTTTAAATATACTTCTCAAACGGAAAGAATTCTTTCGCGCTCATTTTTTGAGTTGAAAATGTTTTTAATGTGCTTGATGATAAATAGGCGGTATTTACAAAGTTAATCTCTAGTCCAGTCAGTAATGTATACTTAACAAAAATTTGTTAGTATAACTTAATTTAACTTTTCTCTATTCACCATTTTATTCTCAAATCAAAAACATTTGTGCTCACATGGATTTACAAAACGAATGTTCTCTTTTCGTGAATAATGTGTTTGGATTTTTCTTTCTTTTTAATTTTAAACATTTATGTAATTACGATTTACTGAAGTCTAAAAAAATGTTCTGTTTGTAATATTTAGTAGGTTGTTGATTAAAATAATTTGCATTCTAGCCCACAGCGGCACCCAAACCTGAGAGCAAGCCCGCCATGAAGGCAAGAAGTCCCGCCCCCAAGGAACAGGCTCAACCCACCGCTTTGCAAGGTCGACCCATGGCCGGTGGACGGTCGAACTTTCGCCCACAATCTTCAACCGCCTCTGACAGCCTGAATCGTATCAACAGCTTCACCAGCTTCCAAGATGGAAGTGGATCGCGAGTTCGTGACTCTGAAGAGGATGTGATCAAGTATCGACGCATTGCAGCAAGAACCCTGAGCCCAGAAATTGAAGAATTGGACAGAAGGCAGAAGAGCCTTAAGTTGCAGAAAGATAAACAGCTGCAGGAAAGGAAGATCAAGGAGGATGAACTGGACTCGAGCCTGGGAAGTGGTGCCAGCAGTTTATTCCGAAGACTAGCGCATTTCATGCGCTGTCGCTCTCTAAGGAAATCCAAAATGAAGTCAGCTAAAACCAAAAGCCCCGATGAGGTCAGTCGAGAATCATCCGTATTTTCGGCACCAAAAAAGCGGGGGTTCTTGAGAAGATTTTTTGGGGAAGTTCGCGCTCGGGAAAGTGATATCGGTGTCCAGCAGCAGGTCAAATCCGTGGGCAGCGTCCACTATCCCACGGATCTTCCAACCAGCAACCGAGACCAGGAGGAACTTCGCGAAGCGGAGTACTTCAGGAGAGTACGGAAAAGGCAGCAGAGGAGAATGCTGGGGGACATATACCGCATGCCAGCCGACCATCAAACATAACCAACAAAATTCATTCAGTTCAAATTTATTCAAACTGACGAAATTTAAAATTTGTTTCTGACACTAACAAAATAAATCATATGGTCAAAGACCTACAGAAATATTAGTGATTTTATTTCATTTGATCAATTCCACACAGAAAAAAAAATGACAAAAGATCAGATTGATATGTGCTGGTTAATTTTATATATTTTAAAGATCAAGTTGTTCATATCATTTTGATATGAATAAAGATAATTTTTACCTTATTTTACATTATTTGTTTAAAAAAATAATAAATTTGGTATTTCATATGATATCATAAAATATCAAGTTGATATGTTTAAATCATAAATTTGACATAAATCATCGGCTTATTACACAGGCCGACAGTGTTTTTGGTGCAGGCCTATCGGCATTAAATTGTGTTAATATCAGGGAACGAAAATAACTGTTATTTTTGTTTTTTTAAACAAAAAAATCAACGACAAGGAAGACTCATAAAAAAATAACAACTATACCACTGTCATTATAAAACATTGTATTTTTCATATTCGCAATGATTTTTATTTTTGCAATTTTTATTTAAAACTCAAAAAATAATCGTTATTCTGTGAGTTTTATATAAAAATTGACAAATAACACTTATTCTCTGAGTTTTATTTTCCGCTTGGAAAATAACAGTTATTCCTTGAGTTTTATATAAAAATCAAAAAATAAAACTTATTCTCTGAGTTTTATTTTTTCGATCAAAAATAAAACTCAAAATCGTTTAGTAGCGGCTGTGTAGGTGATAAAAATGTTTTAAAAAATAAGGTATGGTATTGGGCCTATTGGGTTTATTTAAAGATTTTTGCCAACTGAAATTAACCACCATAAGTATGATTAATTAATTAATTTACATCGCGCAAAGGAGAAATCCAAGTTTTAATTCATTATGCTTGGATCCACGGAATATGATATGGGTAATACATTTGGTCAAGAAAATCCATTGTATATACTGGCTCAGTGGGTAAGTGTAAGCTCCACATAATATATGTATAATAATAGTAGTTCAACTCCTTTTACAATTTTTTATAATTTATTCATAAAAGAAAATTCGTCTTGTATGTCTCCGCTTAGACGTCAAAATTTGTATAATGTGTTCGTTTATATTCATAGTGAGTCTAGTATAAGCATCTGCTCCCAAAAAAATAATTTTGAATATTAATATGGGACGTAAAGCCTATAACTTACCGCGAAACTATTTCGATTTTGATGCAATAAAAAATGAATCAATTTGTAAAATATGCAAAAAGAGTTTTGCAGGTTCCTACTTATCGAATTTAAAGCGTCATCTTTCGGAACAGCACAAAAACGTTTTCGATAAAGAGTTGCACGATAGAAAAACCATTATAGAAAAAGACTCGAAAATCAAGTTTTCTGTCAGCATGACTAAAAGTGAAGTCACGGAGGCTTGTATAGACCTGGTAACATCCGAAAAAATGCCGTTTTCGGTGTTGGATTCAGAAGCTTTTACTTCACTTTGACCGGGCAAATCTTCGATGGTCTCAATATGAGCCCTGTTTCATCAAGAAACATAATGACGTTAATTGCCAGAAAGTATAATGAGATAAAAGACTCTATAAAGTTGTTATTTAAAAACCAAATACAGCAACAAGATGTAACCGTGGAATTTTAGGAATCAACGCCCAGATGTATCATAATAACCGGATTTGCGTAAAAACTCTCGGACTTGTCGAACTGCACCAAAGACATTCAGGTAGCAATCTATGCTCGGAAATCGAAGATATTTTAAATGAGTTTAATATTTCAAAGAATCAGATATACAGCATAACCACCGATAATGGCCGGAATATGATTAAAGCTGTGTCTCTTTTAAACGAGGACCCTGCATTTAACATGGATGATAATGAATTTAATGACGATGACGACGATCTAATTAAAAACCTAGAATTATTTTCTATCACATCTGTTAAATGTGCTGCCCATACCCTGCAGTTAAGTGTAAAGGATTTTCTAAACAACCCGGAGTGTATCAAAATCATAGAAAAAGCGCGTGCAGTAGTCAAAATGTTACGGACTCCGTCATGCAGGTTTGTATTAATAATATTATATTATTAGATGGCATATCCTTAAGTTTTATAAATGTTTAAGGTATAAGTCTTGCGCCCAGGGATTACCTCTACCCGTCATAGATGTCCCAACTCGTTGGGGCTCAACATACTTGATGTTTCAAAGACTGTTGGATTATGAAGCGTTTTGTAAAAATGAATATGATGATCTATCAAAGTTGACGGCTACTGATTGGAGTATGATCAGAACTATGTGCAATACTTTAGAGCCATTATTCGTCGCTACCAAAAAATTTCAATCGGAGCAAATGTTTTTGGGAGACTTTTATAAGATATGGCTCGAATTAAAGCTAGCTGTAAAAGCGATGGGTACCAGTAATAAGGTATTGGTGGATTGCCTTCAAAAAAGAGAAGATACCCTTTTGGAAAATCATATCGTTATTTGTGCAGTCTATTTGGATCCTCGTATTCGTCGAGTTTTGAATAAAAACCCTCAAGACATAATCAGAGCAAGAAGTCAGCTGAAGCAATTGTATTTACAGATACATGCTGTGTATAACAAAGTAAGTAAAAAACTTCGGCTTATACATTAATTTATAATTTGGTATGATTTAATTTATGTTTTAATTTGATTTTTAGAGCGATTCTCGTCAAAATATACCTGAAGATGAACCAACATCATGTTCTAATCAATCGAGTTCTCTCCTCAAAGAGTTTCTTAACTCTTTTGAAGATATTCAGAGTGTAGAGAACTCCGACGCTTATGATGAGGACATTAAAAAAGCCTACAGCGAAATCGACAATTTTTTCCCCAAGCCGATCGATGTAAATACGGATATTATGAGTTATTGGGAGGAGAAAAAATTCGTATATCCATACCTCTACCAAATGGCTAAAGTGGTCCATGCCGTGCCAGCTACCCAAGTGAGCGTTGAGAGGTCCTTTTCTGCTCTCAAGTTAATTCTAACGGACCTTAGATGCAAGCTATCATCAGAATCCATAAAACAACTTTTATTTGTAAAGCTAAATAAAAAGTTTAAATAAATTCCAGCTTAAACCTTACACCACTGGCATTTTTAAACATTGTATATATATGCGATTTTTAGGATAAAACTCATAATAGTTACGATCCATGTTTACTTAAGTAGAATTACTGTTTGCAGTCTTATGTTATAATTTCTCTTGAAAAATGCTGCAAAATATAGACAAAGCTTTATAATCTGTAAAAAGGTTTTACCCTCAGCTGGAAGTTAACCTCTGTTGCTGTGGAGCTGATACTTATCACTGAGCCAGTATATACAATGGATTTTCTTACCAAATGTACTCACTTATGTACAGTGGTTCGGATATGTAGTGCAGTGGCGGATCTAGGATTTTGTTGTGGGGTGTGATATCAAAACAATTTTCCTTTTATTTTTCACTCGAGTGGGGGGTGTTTTATCACCCATAACACATTCCGTGGATCCGCGCATAATGAATTAAAACTTGGATTTCTTCTTTGCGCGACGTAAATTAATTAATTAATCATACTTATGGTGGTTAATTTCAGTTGGCAAATATCTTTAAATAAACCCAATAGGCCCAATACCATACCTTATTTTTTAAAACATTTTTATCACCTACACAGCCGCCACTAAACGATTTTGAGTTTTATTTTTTCGATCGAAAATTTTTTCGATCAAAAATAAAACTCAGAGAATAAGTTTTATTTTTTGATTTTTATATAAAACTCAAGGAATAACTGTTATTTTCCAAGCGGAAAATAAAACTCAGAGAATAAGTTTTATTTGTCAAGTTTTATATAAAACTCACAGAGTAACGATTATTCTTTGAGTTTTACTTAAAACTCATGACATAATGATTAAAAAGCGATTTTTAAAATAAAACTCATAACAGTTACGATCCCTGGTTAATATAGACGTATATAAGCATATCTGCATACTTAGTTTTCGCGTTTAACGGGTGGTATTTGTGTAATCGCGGTTTGAAAAAAATAGCAACATTTAATGTTTTGATTTAAGATATCTTCGAGGGTCTGTGCTCAATTGTATTAAAACCTATGCCAAAAAATTGCTTAGATGTCCTTCTACATAATTGCATTTAAGGTTCCATCATCATTTGAGTCAATCAAAGCCTATGAGGCATTTAAGTAACTTGTTCACCTCTATTCACAACCAACTTGATGCGGTGAACAGACTAAAAAAAATACAAGGAAAAATATGTGCCTCAAAATATTGTGCAGGCATCTAGAGGCGTCTTTACCCGAATTTTTGAGATAAATATCAGCCTTGTACGTCGAAGGATGGAATTTATAGAATTTTTTGCATAAGAACGTGAAAAGTAACAACTATTTTTAAATCTCATTTTACATAAATATCTGACACATTGGAACAAATTTCACTTTCAATTTGACTATCAGTAGGCGCCGAGCATCGAAAAATTATATTTTCAAGGGGTTAGTATGCCTATTAAAAAGCTCCCCCACAAAATTTTAGGGCTACGCCACTGTTACCTTTAAAAAGCCTACTGTGTGAAATGGTGACAAACTCGTTACGTAAGAGTGACTTAAAAATACTTGTTACTTTTCATGTTCTTATGCAAAAAATTCTATAAATTATATCCTTCGACGTACAAGGCTGATATTTATCTCAAAAATTCGGGTAAAGACGCCTCTAGATGCCTGCACAATATTTTGAGGCACATATTTTTCCTTGTATTTTTATACCCGTTACTCGTAGAGTAAAAGGGTATATTGTATTCGTGCAAAAGTATGTAACAGCTAGAAGGAAGCGTTTCCGACCCCATAAAGTATATATATTCTTGATCAGGATCACTAGCCGAGTCGATCTAGCCATGTCTGTCTGTCCGTCTGTCCGTCTGTCTGTCCGTCTGTATGAACGCTGAGATCTCGGAAACTATAAAAGCTAGAGGTATGGTATTTGGCATGAAGATTCTTGGAGTTCCTACGCAGCGCAAGTTTGTTTCCAGAAGGTGCCACGCCCCCTCTAACGCCCACAATAGCTTATAAACGATTTTAAAAATTTAAATATTTCGGAAAAGTAAAAATGCAGTTTTGTTGTGCTTATCAATACCTATCGAAATGTAATCGGACCATTCATTAAAAAGTTATAGCTGATCAAAGTTTATATCTCCATCTCCCTCGCACTCCCTTTAGCCGAGTGACGGGTATTAGATAGTCGGGACACCAACCCGACTATAGCGTTCTCTCTTGTTTTTAGTCTGTTCACCGCATCAAGTTGGTTGTGAATAGAGGTGAACAAGTTACTTAAATGCCTCATAGGCTTTGATTGACTCAAATGATGATGGAACCTTAAATGCAATTATGTAGAAGGACATCTAAGCAATTTTTTGGCATAGGTTTTAATACAATTGAGCACAGACCCTCGAAGATATCTTAAATCAAAACATAAAATGTTGCTATTTTTTTCAAACCGCGATTACACAAATACCACCCGTTAAACGCGAAAACTAAGTATGCAGGTATGCTTAGATACGTCTATACTAACATATTTTAATGCCCATAGGCCTGCACCTTTTAATAAAGTCCATTTTGTTGGCCTGTGTTATTGATATGAAATAAGGTAGAATTGATCCTATTTCATATCGAATTTTTTTTCTGTGCATGCCTTTTGAAGCCCTTTACACGCTATTTCCATTTGTATTTACCAGAATCTTTTCATTGCGGTGCCAAGTCACATTTCTTAACAGCTCATCAAATCTGTCATGGAGAAATCAGTCTTCATAGTCTGAGCCCAAGAGGCCAGGCCACCCAGACACCAAACTCGTTTGCGTGGAGCGGTTTCAATTGATGACGCAAAACCGTGGAAATCGATGACGAGCCGATGACGACGGCGGGCTCATTAAACGACCATCAGGGCTTATTAATTTTGACATTTCAATAGCCATATATCATTATCAGTCAACAAGCCATCAACAAACCATCAATTCGTCAGTCAGTTACAGCATCGACACGGCCCAAAATCGGACAAAATTGCAACGATAAAAAGAAGAATAGCGAATAGCGCAGTTTACAGGCTAATCAGCTCGTTACCAAATCGGTTACACAGAACCCACCCCCAAAAGCCTAAGCCTCCCCCTAAATGATTTTAACCGATTTTTTAAATGAGTTAGCCAGAAGGAGATTTAAGACTAAAAAGGTCATTTTGTTAATCTGATCAAAAACATCTTTGTTTTTAGTATTTAAAGTTGTATTATTGTTTTTTTTGTGAAGAGAATTTAATTGTATGGTACTCTGGTAGAAATTAATCAGCAAAAACAATATTAATTAATAATAAGAAGTTATTAAAACAAAGTGACAAAAAATGCTAAACTTGTAATATAATATTATGTTCCGAAAAAATATATAATACCCCCTCTGAAGCTCTACTTTTGCAATTCCCTGTGCATCTCTTTGTTTAATTTTCTGTTTTTTTACCCATAGTTGGGCAATTGCAAAAGGGCGTGTCAATGGTGTTTGCCCGTCATTAGTCAAGGCCCAATCGAAAGTGCACCGCATGATTGAAGCCCACGCACAGGTAGTTGCACCTACTTATCATACAAAGGCCAACCAAATATGCGGTGAGTTAACAAGCTGAAAAGGGAATGGAAATTCAAATCGAATTTGTAGTCATCTGAATGGGAAAATACTGAAAAATGGAAGGTGCCCGCTCCCATGGGTCTAGTTCTCCCCTCCTCTGGCACCTTTTCCGATTCCCCAATCCACAATCTACAGTCCCAATTCCCTATCCCTCCCCCAGTTTCGCTCCCTCCGCCTCGTTCACCTTCTCGACTCGACGATGTTGCGTTGACAGGCGAGCGAGCAATAAGTTTCAAATAGTGCCGACAGTTCCGTCGAAGTCGGCGCTCATGTCAAACGGCATCAAGATGACGAAGGGGGGCGAAAGTGGCAGTGTGATTGGACAGGACGATGGAGGAGGAGCCCGCCTGCCTTTCACCGTCATCCCATCTTCGCCATTTCCATGAGCAACATCAACAGTGTTGCCTTCAAAACTGAAGAGCGTTCGATTTCAATGAATTTCATTCAGTTATTTTGCTTACACCGAACAAATTGGGTTTGCTTAATGATGAAAAGCTCAGAATGAACAAGGTTTTTATTTGTGAGTACAGAACCAAGTGAAAGTAACTAAATTACAGAGCACAACTTAGGTCAAAACACACAAATCGTTTTTTAAGGATAGATATAGAGCATAACCAATGAAACTGACAACTCTATTTGATTGGTCGAAAAATTAATAAACCTATTAGAACCGGTAAAAAAAAGTAATATTAAATTAATTATTCGAACCACAGCGCATAAGCAATTTCTTTGCCAATTGCTAAAAATTGACTGTACAAATAAAACCTTTTTTATTAACCACAAAGGGGACCAAAATTATTAAAATATAACAAAGTTACAAAAGTAGGTATATTAAATAAAATAAAGCAATAAACATAATTAAAAAATTCAGGAAAAATATAAAATTATTTTCAATAAAATAAATTATAGTTTACGAATAAGATTAAGCCTGACGGTTTTTAATAAATTACACATTCTAGTCGCGCTATCAAACCCCTCTAGTTGAATTATTTTAAAAATCGATACAGCTATCAATAAAAATATTCAATCAGCTACACATTCCGCAGCGTCAGCGACAGGAGAAACCGATTCAAAAGTTATGGGCACTTAAATTTGGTCTAACCCCACATACAGCAGAACCATTTTATAGAAAGACAAAGAATTCTACAACTAATAAATTATTTACCATGTATAAATCAAGCGAGGAGACGAGCATGAGCGGCATACACGAAAGTTGAAAACATGTTAAAGCCATTCAATGATTTATTTCCAGATCGCAGAATGGGAATGCGAGTTAAATGGAGCAGCCAAGGAGCGGAGTGGAGTTCTATTTCGCTCAAGATGTTACCACTTTTTTGTTTTAATTTCCCTGAATATGTGTCAGGGATTGGGGGTAACCAGGAGGCCAGGTGGAGCCGAGACATTTCCCAGCAAACCCCCGAGACTTGACTACCCAAACAACTTGCACAAAACTTCATCGTCGACGTTTTTAGCCGGTGCCCGTGAGGCACTCGAGAAAAGGTTCGCATGTCTGGCGGTCTGCGAGTCTGCTCTTTGATTTTGTGGCAGATTTCAAGTGTTTAACTTGGCGGGGATTGCACGGAGCAGAAGGGAGCTGGACGCAGTTTCATAATTTAGTACCTTGGCGGGAGCTGAAAGTTCGGGATTGCCGTTAAGCAGCTGCATTAAAAGCATCCCCCCTTTTTAAACCGCCTTCCATCGCTTCTCCTTCCTTAGAATTCACTCTTAAATTGAGGCTTTTAAGCTTTCCTTAATAGTATGCATCAAAATCGTGCTAAAGCGCATTTAAAGATTTATATATAAAGTCGCAAAATGCGGCTTTGAAATTGGAGAGATTGAGGAAATACTTTATTAGACGATAATTGGATTGAGGCTGGGACGTTATGGCTTTGGGGTTTACGGGTGCGTTAAGCCAAGCACAAGAAAACAGATTTCAATATGCAAAAAGTGTTTCAAAAAAGTTATTTCTTTAAGCTGTGCTCTAAAATTATGGTCTGCATACATACACACAAAAAAAAATTGTCAACAAGACCCCAACCGCAAAAAATTGTCAATTTTGTCAAGGATATAGGTGTGTGTCTTTGCTAATTGTGTGTATTTGTTGTTGTGAAAGTAACTATTTACTTAGTAGAATTGACTATTTTTTGCAGTTGGGGACTGATTGACAATTATTACAGTTGATTTTACCAAGTTTTTTTTTTGTGTGTAGGTATATATAGGACAAATATGGCGTTCTAAATTGGTGATTAAATATTTCAATTTAACTTTCAAAATTCAATGATTTATTTATTTATATTTTATTTCGGGAATTTTTTTCTCACTTTAAATTATAAAACCCTTGTCTTATTTGACAAAAAAAATTTTTTTAAATAGGGTAATATCATTTAAATTACATCTCATTTGCATTTGGACTGAAAATAAAAATTTTCATTCCTGTGACATTACGTTTAAAATATACATACACAATTTGGTCGGCTTATAATTTTTTTACACCCAAAAAAAACGATGATCATTTTTAATTTGATTTCAAGTCAATTTTGCCTTGATATACGGCATCTCAATTTGATATGGTCGAATATCGAATGTTTCTATTTAAACTTTTCAGAAACTTTGTTAGCTCATTAGAAAAGTCAAATAAAAACCAATTACCTTAAGGGTATTTTTGGTGTAACACAGTGTAATATTTCTAAAATCCGAAACTAGACGCTAGCCTTAAGCCTTACAAATCTTACTTGGCCAGCCTTTAGAACAAGTTGTGAACGAAGTTGGAAACGGGGGCTTGGACAATGAAAAGACAGTTGCCAAAGTGGCAATAGGATCGTCTATGTATGCAGACAGGACTTGAAGGCAGACACACTCCATGACATTCCCCACATTGTCTGGATTTCCTTTCGTACCTTGGGCTTTTCCCCTCAGCTGCCGCCGCCCAACCTCTCCAGTCTGTCTGGTCGACTCTTTCAACTGCCGTTGACTTTTTGCATACTTTTGCCGCTTTATTTCATTTCATACTTGTTTTTTTTCAGCACGCATTCAACAAAAACCATTTTTGAATGCTTTATAATTTAGTTAAAAAGTACGACGACATCTCCGGCGCAATTCCCATTGTGTGAGTCTGTCTGGAACATTTTTAGGCACTCGGAGCTTATGAAAGAACTCTCGGTATTTGTGCATACTTATACTGTTTGGTGCGTGTGTGTGGACTTCAGATTAGCAGGCTTATTAAGCCCTCGGCTGTGTGCGTGCACTTTACGACGATTTAGATTGGGACCTGAGCATCAGTTATATTTATGACTACTTTATTGGGGCCACGAGCTGATTGCTTTCTCTTCAGAATAAATTTCGATCCGTAGAGGCTCTTAGCCTGAAAATTGATGCATTTTCCGGTGGTAAACCAATAAAGTGTTTTACATAGTGAGATATTGGATATTATCAACATTTTCGAATGGATTTCTTATAAAAGTGTTAGGTTCTGAGTGAGCTGCATAGAATTTGTATTACTATTGCTGGTTTTAAGTTATATCACTTATTACTAGAATATGGAAATGGGCTATTCTCCAATCTAATTTTATGGCTGTTCCTTAGGTTATAAGGAAAATATACCATTTTTAATACCCTCAAAAAAAGTTTTGTTCGGTATTTTAAAAAATTTTAATAACACTAAATTTTATTTCGCACAAAATCTTTTTTCCAGCAAAGAAGATTAATAAATCTTGACAATGATATACTGCAAAATAAATGAAAAGTTGGGTAACGGATTGAGATGTGAATTGGGGGCTTTTTCAGTTGGACGTGTAAAACTGGGGGACTTACGGCAAGCAGAAGTTGAAAGATTTGACACGCTCATCCAATAAAAAATCCAAGAGCAGTGTGGAAGAGAGGGAGCTGTCTACTAATCCACTTTAACAATTCTCCTGCTGTTTCCACACAAAACGCACACGCAAGTAGCACCTCGCAGACAGGTGAGACTTCTTCCCCACTGTTTTTTCACACTGATTGTTACGCACTAAAATCGAATTAAACTTGCCGTTGCATTCGTTTTATTCTTTTTTGCCACACTTGCCTCACGTTGCACAATAACTTTCGCTGTAACTTTTACTTTGTTTGCAGCCTGGCAGGAGCAAAAAACACAAAAACCTCAAAGACGTGAAAAATGGGAAACTTTTTTGTGTCGGTCAGGAAGCTGAGCGCGAAAAGGATTTTCTAATACGAAACGCAAGACGCGACAAAGTTATCCTTTCCCGGAATTGTGGGCTTATGGCCCCACTTTCTCTGTGTTCTATTTATTATAATTATTTATTTTATTGTCTCTGGTCTGGGATTTGTGTATAAAAGAAAGTCGTTAAAAGTTTTGGGTTTAATTTTTAATAGCACTTCCTGTCGAGCCAATTTTCAGGAATGCTTATCCTTTTGTGGTAAATAAAAAAAAGGATAATTTTTTGTCAGCTTAAGCAACGATATTTTTTTGATAAGTATAATTTAATTCCTAATCCTATATTTACAGAAATTAAATTGAGAATTTTTAGATTTTTCTTTAAAAATTGTATTTTATAGAACCGGCGCTGACAAGATCACAAGATGAAATAAAAATCTACAAATAAAATTTTGGAGGATTTCTAGGCAAGTACGGAGTTGTTGAAAATTTAAAACTTTTTTGAATAAATGAGTAAGTAAATGTTTACTTTAAATTTGCTTTCTAAGCTTTTAAGATTTTTATATTTTATTAGCAGGAGCAATATAATTAATTTATTTCACTGCCTACGAGACCAATCATTTTAGTTTATTTTTTAAATAAAACTGCCAGGACTATTTAAATATTTTGGTTAAGTAATTTTATTATATCATTGTTGATATTTGTTGCATTCGCACACCACAAAACACCAAAACGCACCAAAGGACTAAATATGCACTGGTATTGAAAAGCCCAGTTCAGCTGAATTTTCTTTTACCGTTAGCACAACCCGCACGCTCAGAAAATCACTTGAAAACTGTTCGGCCGCGTTCAAATCGTTCGCCGGCCGCGTTCGTTTGCAATGTTGCGATGTAAAAATTTTCAACATTGTTGCCGCAACATGCGGGTGGGGAAAACGTTCGAGTGGAAATGGAAAATCGAGCTTGAGGGGATATCTGAGCAGTTTAAGAAGTTAGATGCCAAACATGTTTGAGTGAGTTCGTTGCGGGGAGTTGGAAAATCGGATAATTTTTCCCCTCTTAAGGGGAAAGTGTTGCTCAACATTTCAAAAGTAAAGTAAATTTACATAACGTAAGTTAATTTTTTACGTAATTTTACCTCTACGTCAGTAAAAAGAAAAGGGGAAGACAAACCAGTCAGGCTTAGTATCCCACCTACCAAAATATTTGTCCAAACCAAAAACTTCATATGAACACGGGAGAGAACCCTGTAGTGTCTCTGAGTGCCTCGACTATCAAATACCCGTCATTCACCTGAATACGTGCGAGAGATTAAGAAATTCAAGCAGTCTGCTTGAAATCGCGCCATCTACCGGAAAATTCATTATTTGCTGGTTACTTATTAATAAATGGTCCGATTTTACGCTCACCGGCGTAGGATTCCCTAGAATCTGTATGGTGAATGTGAATCCCAACTTTCTAGCTCTTATAGTTTCCGAGATCACAGCGTTCACACGAACAGACAGACGGACATACGGACATGGCTTGTAACGAACTGTTTTTACTGTTTTATTGTACGTAAACGCCGCGACTAGCTCAGAGAAATTGTGTGTTCGTCCCACCAAATTTGTATTGCGTGACTGCCCGTGACCCAAGAAAATGCAAGATATCCGATTGGGACAAATCGGATAACTTTATTCAGTTTTACTTTTCGCTGGTATTGGTTTCTTTGTCAACTGGCTGTTGCGGCTCGCAACAATGTATTTAAAATAAAGTCATAACTGCTTTGACTTAATAAACGACTTTCATAGAAATGTTGTAGTGAATTGCTCAGGAAGTAGTTGACCGATCTTAATGATACATACCGTTTATGAGCTACAAAAAAAGTTGGTTGAGAGAGTCCTGGACCTTTTGAAAGGAAAATGCCATGCAAAGGGAGTCAATTTATCACCATTTATCAGGTCCCAGCGTTATGTTTTCGACCGCATTATCTTTTGATTGTTTAATATTAAGGATAACAAGTAAATAAAATAGATAGGGATCCATTTGGATACTTATCCGGCCTAAAAACAGGATATTTTAACATTTTTGGTTTTTTATGTACCAGTGTCCTTGTGATGTATCTATAAACATCGTTTCTTCAATTTCTTACCTTATTTAGGATCACTAACCAGAATACGAAGTAAAAAGTCAAGGAAAATAATCAGAAGTGTGAAACGGATATGAGTTTCCTAAAGTGTGCTAAACTCGTGTCCAGCTCATTTTAGAGGTTGATCCACTTAAATGATTGCCAAAGATCAATGGTAAATGCGAATGCGACGATATTTACAGTGGAAGTTGTTCTATTTATAGCACGAAGGTGGGTGGAAACAGGAAATCGAAATCTCTAACGGGAAGGAATATAGAGAGGAAATAAAATGGTGGGAGCATGGTGTGCTAAACTTGTGACCACCACTGTATATTCTTGAACAGCACCAATGGCCGAGTCCATCTAGCCATGTCCGTCTGTCCGTTTCTATGAGAACTAGTCTCTTAATAGGCATGGGTAAATAAACTTCGGCCGGCCGAAGTTAACTTCCTTTCTTGTTTTTAGCCTAAATAAAGAACCAAAAACAAACAAATAAACATACTTAAAACCCGTTTTGAGTTTTTTAATTTCTACAAACTTTAGTACTCATTTCATTATGAAATTATCATTACCAATTAAAAACGAAAAGCAATTACTATTGGGATAACTTACTCCTTTTCTCAAAGAAGAATTGCATACACAACTGTGCTATTTTTTTTGCCCCAACTGTATGGCCTACAAAGTATCTGATTGCGGGGTATGTGCTAACTTAGCGAGGACACCCTCCCCCGTTTTTGGTGATACCGTTCATTTCGATTTAGCGATGTGCATACGCCGATAGCCGCCTCTGAACATCGATGATTCCGAAAGTTTCAGAACCCTCGCCGCATCGATGTTTCCATCGGCCTTCACCCACCTCTAGTGCCTCGCTCTTTCCTGTCGAAACGCCGTTGCAAGGCGTAGTGTTTTTTTGGTCCCGCGAGAAAATCTCCAATCATCCAAAATGGTAGGTGCCCGAGGGCCGAAATAATGGCTAATACGGCCGCTGGAAAGCCGCCGAACCAAATCTGTGCGGCTATTTAAAATGCCCGGTGCGTGAGAGTCGGTCCGAGAAGTGCAGACGTGACAACCGTTACCTGGCCAAATTTCTATGTGCACATATGTACATTCCCGCATACATAGGTGCACGCCTGCATGTGTGTGTGTGGTGAAATGCAAGACAAAGACTAGGAATGACGTATGCAGTTTGCTATTGAAATTTCGCAAGAATGTGAAAGGCTGCTGGGTGAAAGTTGTGAAATGCGCCAGAGGCAGCCACATCTAATTATATAGCTCGATGCTGCAGTGCGGGTGTGTGAGTGAGTGATGTGATTCTCTGTAAATAGGCGACGCAAGTGGTTTTCTGTTCTTATCTAACCTCAAAGTCCGTGGCACGACTGCCAAGAATATGTGTTTGTGTGTGGACGCCATTTTTAATAAGCACACATCAACATACCTACCTACAGTACATAGTGGGAACTCGTTCTAATACATAACGATGCCCTATTTTCGCAGGTCAACTTCACCGTCGACGAAATCCGTGGCCTCATGGACAAGAAGCGGAACATCCGCAACATGTCCGTGATTGCCCACGTTGACCACGGCAAGTCCACCCTGACCGATTCGCTCGTGTCCAAGGCTGGTATCATTGCCGGAGCCAAGGCCGGTGAGACCCGTTTCACCGACACCCGCAAGGATGAGCAGGAGCGCTGCATCACCATCAAGTCGACGTAAGATTGGCCACACCCCTCCGACCCCTTGACCCCCGGCTAATCCACCGTGTCTGTCCATCTCCATTGCAGTGCCATCTCCATGTACTTCGAGGTGGAGGAGAAGGATCTGGTGTTCATCACCCATGCCGATCAGCGCGAGAAGGAGTGCAAGGGTTTCTTGATCAACCTGATCGACTCGCCCGGTCACGTTGATTTCTCCTCTGAGGTGACCGCCGCCCTCCGTGTGACCGACGGTGCCCTCGTCGTGGTCGATTGCGTCTCCGGCGTGTGCGTCCAGACCGAGACCGTGCTGCGTCAGGCCATCGCTGAGCGCATCAAGCCCATCCTGTTCATGAACAAGATGGACCGCGCCCTGCTCGAGCTGCAGCTGGATGCCGAGGAGCTGTACCAGACCTTCCAGCGCATCGTGGAGAACGTGAACGTTATCATCGCCACCTACAACGATGACGGTGGCCCAATGGGTGAGGTGCGCGTGGACCCCTCCAAGGGATCCGTGGGCTTCGGTTCCGGCCTGCACGGCTGGGCCTTCACCCTCAAGCAGTTCTCCGAGATGTACTCCGAGAAGTTCAAGATCGATGTGGTCAAGCTAATGAACCGGTGAGTGGGCTTTAAATTTAGATACATCCACACGCTTCTAGCACAAAACGTGTGGCGCTGAGCGGGCGGCATCTTGGAGGTCTGCTCCCCAGGGGGCAGTCTTCTTTAGAGTCGCACGTGCTGAGGGCGCCACAAGTGCCACAAAAATAGAAGCAGAGCAAACCGCAGGAAGCTGTTGAAACGCTGCCTCGGGACCGCTTTCCTAATGTCCTAACGAGTCATGCTAAGGCAGCGACCTCACAATATTTCATGTAAACAAAATCATACTTGAGGATTATTTTATTTGTAAATGTAATTTGTGATTTAAATTTCTTCAAACAATTAGAATTATATAATCACGAAAAAGAAAAGTAAAATTTACAGATTGAAGAAAAAGATTAAATTCACAAAGAACAATTTGGCGATTAAGGAAAAAAAGTGATAAGAAATAGTCGTTAGGTATGCTTTAGAGGTTATGATAGGGTAATCATTTATAATAATATATTCAACTAACCAAATGCCTCGTCATTTTTCGTTCACAGTCTGTGGGGTGAGAACTTCTTTAACGCCAAGACCAAGAAATGGCAGAAGCAGAAGGAGGCCGACAACAAGCGCTCGTTCTGCATGTACATCCTGGACCCCATCTACAAGGTGTTCGATGCCATCATGAACTACAAGAAGGAGGAGATCGGTACTCTGCTCGAGAAGATCGGAGTGACCCTGAAGCACGAGGACAAGGACAAGGATGGCAAGGCTCTGCTGAAGACTGTGATGCGCACCTGGCTGCCAGCCGGTGAGGCTCTGCTTCAGATGATTGCCATCCACCTGCCGTCGCCGGTGGTTGCCCAGAAGTACCGTATGGAGATGCTGTACGAGGGTCCCCATGACGATGAGGCCGCTGTTGCCGTCAAGTCTTGCGACCCCGACGGTCCCCTCATGATGTACATTTCCAAGATGGTGCCGACCTCCGACAAGGGTCGCTTCTACGCTTTCGGACGTGTGTTCTCCGGCAAGGTGGCCACCGGCCAGAAGTGCCGCATCATGGGCCCCAACTACACCCCCGGCAAGAAGGAGGATCTGTACGAGAAGGCCATCCAGCGTACCATCCTGATGATGGGTCGCTACGTCGAGGCCATCGAGGATGTGCCCTCTGGCAACATTTGCGGTCTGGTCGGTGTCGATCAGTTCCTGGTCAAGACCGGTACCATCACCACCTTCAAGGATGCCCACAACATGAAGGTAAAACTTGTTGGCATTCAGATCAACATTCTGACACACTTTCTTAGGTTGGACATTGCTAATTTCGTACTATCCTCTCATTCGATTTCAGGTCATGAAGTTCTCCGTGTCCCCTGTGGTGCGTGTGGCTGTGGAGCCCAAGAACCCCGCTGATCTGCCCAAGCTGGTGGAGGGTCTGAAGCGTCTGGCCAAGTCCGATCCTATGGTGCAGTGCATCATTGAGGAGTCCGGAGAGCACATTATTGCCGGTGCCGGTGAGCTGCATTTGGAGATCTGTCTGAAGGATCTGGAGGAGGATCACGCTTGCATCCCCCTGAAGAAGTCCGATCCCGTGGTGTCCTACCGTGAGACCGTGTCGGAGGAGTCCGACCAGATGTGTCTGTCCAAGTCGCCCAACAAGCACAACCGTCTGCTGATGAAGGCTCTGCCCATGCCCGACGGTCTGCCCGAGGACATCGACAACGGTGACGTGAGCTCCAAGGACGAATTCAAGGCTCGTGCCCGTTATCTGTCTGAGAAGTACGACTACGATGTGACCGAGGCCCGTAAGATCTGGTGCTTCGGCCCCGACGGAACCGGACCCAACTTCATCCTCGACTGCACCAAGTCCGTGCAGTACCTTAACGAAATCAAGGACTCCGTTGTCGCTGGTTTCCAGTGGGCCTCCAAGGAGGGTATCCTGGCCGACGAGAACTTGCGCGGTGTCCGCTTCAACATCTACGATGTGACGCTACACGCTGATGCCATCCATCGTGGAGGTGGCCAGATCATTCCAACCACTCGTCGTTGCCTGTACGCCGCCGCCATCACCGCCAAGCCTCGTCTGATGGAGCCCGTCTATCTGTGCGAGATCCAGTGCCCCGAGGTCGCTGTGGGAGGTATCTACGGTGTGCTCAACAGGCGTCGTGGACACGTGTTCGAGGAGAACCAGGTTGTGGGAACTCCCATGTTCGTGGTTAAGGCATACCTGCCCGTCAACGAGTCGTTCGGCTTCACCGCCGATCTGCGCTCCAACACCGGTGGACAGGCCTTCCCTCAGTGCGTGTTCGACCATTGGCAGGTGCTGCCCGGTGACCCGAGCGAGCCCTCCAGCAAGCCCTACTCCATCGTCCAGGATACGCGTAAGCGCAAGGGTCTCAAGGAAGGTCTGCCCGATCTGTCCCAGTACTTGGACAAGTTGTAAGGCACCACTCCCCACCCAATCCCCCACACAACAACATCCTTGTGCAGCTGGCTGAGCGGGAGGAACATAGAACAAAGTGGAGCGACCGAAAACTACATCTGAATTCAGCGCGGCACCTGAAACAACGCCTGCGGCCGCCGGCAGTGTTTTAAATAAAAACACAAACATTAAAGAAATTTTGATGATTATTAATTGTATAACAGTAAAACACAACAACATAATAAATCAAGTAAATGATTAAATGCTTAAGTTTATATAAAACAAATGCATGTGGTCGAAACGAAAATAGATTTCGTAGCAATTGGGTGGGACTAAACATTTCGGAGTGGCGTCTAATAACATGACCAATGCGGTGCTATTCATTTTTAGTTAGAAAGTGTTTTTAAACGTCACTTTGGGAAAAATGTCGGTTATTTTTAGAAATAAAAAAACATTTGTTTATTTATTGAAGCAGTAAATTATACTTAATTTGATTATTAAATCTAAATCATATGCAAATTATCATATTTTGGTATTCCAGTTTCCCAACCATCTGTAGTACACCTGTATTGGTTTGAGTCCGCGCTAAGCAATCACGGCATTTGAAAAAAATCATATATCGATATCCAACTAAATTACCTGAAATGTAGAGACTTCATTTCTTTTTGTTAATTTTATATATTTGATATACCATTTTCACCAAGAATTATTTCGGCTTTTCTAGAAATAATATATATCATTTATCTGCAATTTCGTTAGTCATATGCAGGAGTTAGCAATTAACAGCTATAAAATGCTATATCTTCTGTTTTAACAGTCAGATTAGTATCATTAATCTGTGTTTATGATCCTAAAATTATCGCATACAGGTGTATCGAACCCCCTAATTTGAGTACCTTTACTTAAACCGCGCTGTTTTGAATTTAGGAAGTGGTCACAACAATAAGGTGAGAATGTCATTAAAATGTTTACAAATAACCTATCAAATGGCACAAATCGCATTGGACCAAATTTACGAGCAGCCACGTAAAAAATCAAAATAAATTCAAACCGGTTTTTGACAGGCCCACTGATTTTTGGCTGCGTGGGAAGATATCGATACAATATTTTGATACTTTTCTGGCATCGCTAGATTTGCGAACGTTGCTCTGCCATAAACAAAAGGTCGGTGCGTCGCTCAGTCGATTTGGTGTTGTAGCGGAAAAAGACGGAATAAGTGGGTTCTCCTGTGTGTATATTCGTGTGTTGTTGCTGGTGTGCTGTTCTAAAGTCATAAGCTAATTGCGAAATGCGAATGTTCTCGGAAATTGCCCCGCGACTGTTTTTGTCATCGGCTCTAAACCACCGTTACCGTTGCCTTTAATGTCGCCGCGGCGTCTGTCATTACAATTGCCACCCCCCTGCGCTCTTCCCACTCTCCCTCCGCTCCGTCTCTGTCTCTCTTTCGCCCCCGCTTGGGATTAATCTATTTTTAGCAGCATTTCCAATTGGAAGACTCTTGATTTGACCTTTTGGTGTGCCAAAAGCAGAGCTTTCTAACTGTAATTATTAGCCAGAGCCGAAAAAGTCGCTGCGTGCTCGAGTGTGGGTGTATGTGTCTGCATATGAAAAAATCGATGCCAGACTCCCTGCAGAAACTTCATTCAGAAAGGAAAGGAAAAAGGAAAGGAGGGTGGTAGAAGGGGAAGAAGGAGCTGAAGCCAAAGCAGCGACGCCGACAGCAGTAAATTTTGCAGCTAGACAAAGTGGCCCGTGTGTGTGTGGGTGGCTGTGACTGTAACGGTAACGGGAATCCATAGACAGTCGCCGATAATACCGGAAATGAATTTTTCCCGTATTAGAAACTTAAATATTGCAAACTTTTATTATTATCGCAGTCCGCATCCGTTCGAATCCGATTTTTTAGGCCAACCC
The DNA here is from genome assembly GCA_037075205.1 of Drosophila prostipennis. Classification (NCBI taxonomy): domain Eukaryota; kingdom Metazoa; phylum Arthropoda; class Insecta; order Diptera; family Drosophilidae; genus Drosophila; species Drosophila prostipennis. The sequence goes on along the minus strand of JBAMCJ010007674.1, from coordinate 437,237 downwards.
AGTTGCAGTTGCAAAAAGTTTTTTGTTTAGCCATAGGCAAAAAAAAACGTGTTTATATATAGCCAGTAGTACAAAGACTGTGCGTACGTGTGTGTGTGTGTGTGTGTAGGGGGAGGGGGGCGAGAATGGTGTGTGAATGCGCCTGACTCGAACTCAAACTCAAACTCCTCTCAGCGGGGCCCCAAAGTGTATAGAAAATATGAATGAAGATAAGCCAGAGTGCGAATAGTGTGCTCCCACACTCTCCTCTCTCGCGATGTTGCTGTCTCCATCTGACTCCCCTCCCCCTCCCACCCACATTCCCCAAATTCTCTCTCCGAAGGGAGATGCGAAAAATCAATGCACAAAAATCCCTTGTTGAACAGTTTTTAATTGCCCAGATTGCGCGTGTGTTTACTTTTTTTTTTGGTGTAAATGCAAAATTAATGTAAGCGATTTTTAAATCAAAACAAGTACAAACGGGTGAGACGAAATGGGAAATCGCAAAAATATGGCAAACATCATGGAAAAGTTTTATGGTACAGACACATTTCAATATGCCAAAAGAGCGGACTGGAAACTAAAAATATAACAAATAAATAGTTGTGCATTTCGATAGGACTGGAGTTGAAAAGCTCAGCAGATAGTCAAATCTAAACTTCCAGCTAAAAAAATTTGTTTCGGTTTTTTCTTCACCTAAAATTATGTCCATAAAAATGCCTCACAGACCTTCAAATAATATTACGAAAATGTATTCAACATTTTAAAAAAGATAGTTTAAGAAATAGGTTCAAAATAGGCCAAAAGTTTATGCAAAACTTAAACTATTATGAAAATATAAAAGCGAAACTCAATAAAATAAGACTTTTTTGGCGACTAATAACTTAGAGCCAAAGGTTATTTGGAAAATAAATTCATTTATGAAAGATTTTATGGCTCACGGTATAGTGCGTGCCAAGTGTTTATCAAAAGCCTTCCATTGTATACATAAATATCCTATCCTGGGCTTTTATGGCAAAACGAAGGTCAACCCTGACAGGTTACGTGCCCAAAGTTTATCCTGCCCAGTCAATTTTAATTTCCGCTCACACGCTTTTCCACCTAATCGGAAAATATCAATATCCAGCGTCGGAACTTTCCCTGCTCGCATTCAAAATCGCACGGCAGACTAATAGCTCCTAATTGGAAATCACGCCAGCGAAATCAATATTCATTATTTATTAATAGCGACTTACAGCGGATTACGTACCGAAAATCTCTGACCCCCATTTTCCACCCCCGCAGCCTCGACATTCCGTTCCCGATGACGAATTTAATGACCTGAAATAAAAGAAGCGAGGAAAGCTGAAGCAGAGGCAGAGGAAAACCGCCAATCACTTTCACACATTGCATAGATGAGAATTGAGGCAGCCGACAACAAAGCAACGCCAGCAGCGACGCTGACTGAGGCAGCGACGTCGACGTCTCTGTGGGCGCATTGATTAAATTTTCATAATCAACGAAATATCCATATCGACATCCACATCCACATCCACACCCACAAAGAAGAAGCCGCAGAGCAGGTCTCCCGCTCCCGTCGACGGTTTCAATGAGCATCGCATAATGGCGGCGGCACCTGAATCGTGTTGTGGAGCACGCGATTCCAGCGAACCGGCGGCCGAGGGGGCGTTCGATCCGGAGGAGGCGATCCGGGGGCGGTCCCAGGCGGCAATGACAGACTCCCATCGCCCATTGGACTCCCTGGAGGCGGAGGTGGAGGCAGGGCAAGATCCAGATGCTGATGCCGCTGCTGGAGCTGACCAACAAAGGCAAAAGTATGTCGCAAGTTTTTCATACGAAATAAATTGATTAACCCCCCATTAATACGTCCTATTCAAGAAATGATAAAGTATTCCGATTTATAATCCACTTTTAAATGTAAACTAGATCTATAGATCCAATTTGGTATATTTAAAAATATTTGATTAACAATATATTTTTAAATGTAAACTAGATCTATAGATCCAATTTGGTATATTTAAAAATATTTGATTAACAATATCTAATATCTTTATGTGGATATTGATATTATAAATGAATATGTTGTACATTGTTCATATTTGTATGGACCTTCCACGATTTATAGTACATCATCTTTAAGATCTGCCCAAATTGGTATAAGACCAGTGTTTTCCAGTAGGAAAAGCGCGGTCAGCCCATTGGAAACAAATGTTTCCAGTGTTCATTTCAGTCCAGCCTACTCGATTATTATTAAACGCGAACATTGTATTACTCACAAATAAACTTAATCGTTATTAGTATACCATTTTCAATTGCGATTTTTTTTTAAATTTTGTTCAGAAGATTGTAACGGAGACGTTTCCAACCCTATCAAGTATATACATAGGTATGTATGTTCTAGATCAGGATCACTATAGACATGACCGTTCTATTCCTAATACCGTTTGCGAGCTCAGTTAAAGATCTTATGATCTGAAACTTTTACAGCCGTCCTAAAATATGTTTACCCAGAATCTGGATCCCAGGTCAACTTTGAAAAGATCCGCCAATTGGACGTTTCCAAATCTTATATTTTTATGCATACCTTGACCTGGGTTAAGGGACTTGCCGATTGGACTTCTAATATTATAGCTCCCATAGGAAAATTGAATGTTTTTTGAGATATTTGCATATAATTCGTTGTTTATTATCTCATATTTATATATATATACTATTCTAGTTACTTTTTTAATAGTGAAATCTGCAAGGGTATAATAACTTCCGTTTACGTTTTTAATTAAAAAAGTAATACCTCGTTATAAATTTGTACTTGAATAACTCTTTGTCTTCATTGCTGCGCAGCGATGATCAATTGCAGCTGCAGTCGCTAGAGCCCATCTCCTTGGATGACATCCCTGAACCCATTAAAGTTCTCGACGAGATTATTTCGGAGTTCGAGGAGGCAGCAACGAAACCGGTGGCCTTGCACAGCAACAGTGGCGAGAATCAGTCGGAGGACGATGGCTACATGAGTCTGAGTCGCAAAAAGTTAGTAATATATTAAATATTCAATTTAAATTCCTAAAAATATGAAGAACATAGAAAAGGATTTGCCCGGATTAAATATTAATCTTTAAAGCTGTCTTGCAATCAACCCTGAATGGCTTAGAGAATCACCACATTCCAATTACTACTTAACCCCCACCCTGCTCGCTTTAATCAATTTTCAACTTTGACTTTGCAGCATGTCCAAAAAGGATTCGGAAGATGTGCCCCAAACACCCAGCACCGACACGGTGCCCGAGGGAAGTTTCAATGAGGTGGATGGCACAGCTGAGAATCTAACCAAATTATCTGAGGTGGAGCACGGACAGGAAACTACGACGCCTCTCATCCAGACAACGCTGGTGAGTTCGGGGAAGCCCCACTGCAAGCACTCCAGCTAATGGGAAACCAATTAACTCACCGCACAACCACCTCTTTGCCCCCATTCCTCATTCCTCATTCCCCCATCCTCCAGCCAAAGGCACGGGGTTCCAGCTCGACTCCGGCCACCAACTCCAACTACTCGAGTCTGCCATGCTGTGGGGCCAGGGCCTCGAATTTGGGCGGAGCTTCCGCTGGCAATTCCTCAAGTGGATTGGCAGCCATCCGGCACCCGGGCAGCTGCAACGGTGGGCGCAACGCACTGGGCATTGACATCAGCGCCGTGCATAATGCAGTGCTCCGTGGCAATCTCGCCAAGCTGCCGGAACCCTTTGTCAACGAACATCCGGTGACCATCTACCCGGGCCCATCCTCAAAGGCGGCCGGTGGCGAGGGGGCGCGTAGCAAGCGGCTGCTCAGCTCGGTGGAGAAGCACAAAGAGGTGTGCCACATGCTCAATCCGCATTCCAGCAGCTCCACCTCCTCGTCCGGCTCACAACACACGTCCAGCGGGGAGGCCTCTCCGGCTGCCTCGCACGTCAATGTGGCGACATCGAAGGCGGCTGGCAGGGATGATGACTACTCGGAGGACTCGCTGGAGGAGTCCACCATTTCCACGGACCTCACGCCCGTCAAGCAGAACGGAGTGGCCTGGGAGATTCACTTCAAGAGCAATAAGAAGAAGTCCAACGGCACCAAAAAGGCGTCTGGCGCATCGAAAAAGGTGAGTGTTGATCATAAACGAAGTGCGTTTGTCACAATTTATGTACCAGTCCCAACAGAAGGCCAACAACTTGGACGACTTCAACAACAGCTTCGTCTACAACGAACAGAGCATGCTGGGCAAGGGAACCTTCATTATTCGCCGATCCACAGCCAAGAAACCGCCCCGTGCCGCAGATGTCTTTTGTATACCCAAGCCGCCGCGTCCCTCGTTGGCGGAGAGGGCTGGATCCGGATCCGGGTCGAAAGTTGGCGCTGGAGCGATCAGTAATGAGTTTTACACCAGCGACAGCGAGCAGAGCGACGCCACTCCACTGCCACTGCCGCCGCCTCCTGCCCCCTCGGAGATGAACTTCGTTTACAAGGAGTGCGAGGCCAATGCGGCGCACACACGCCGCGGCCTGGAGATGGCCGCTGCTCATCGGGCGGCTCTGTCGCTGGACATTGCCGAGGCACCGGACCAGCTGGGCCACTGCAAGCCGGTGAAGAGCAAGACGGCGATGCTGACCGAAAAGCGCCTGAGCGCCGAGTCCATGCCGGACAACACCTCCAGCAGCGAGGAGTTCGACGAGGCGCGACTCAACGGAAACGGAAGCTACGAGCTGTACGCCTACAATGGAAATGGTGATTCATATTCTATACCCTCTGAAAATTCAAGTATTTACTCATGTCTCCGTTCCATGCAGATCAACGGGTTTCCAACGCCACCACTCCACACACGGATCTGGCCCCCACTCTGGAGGAGGACGAAGAGCTGTCCGACTTTAGCTACGGGTGTGCTCCCCTGACGCAAATTGAGCATAACATTAGCGCTTTGCTGCGTGGCGACATTCCGATTGTGGGTCCCCAGGTGGGCTGCAATGGGGCTGGAGCCGCCGCGGCAGCTGCAACAGCCGCCGAGCTGCATGCCAAGCGGATACTGGAGTTTCGGCCAGGCGTTCACAAGTCCGAGAGTGCCAAGGAGATGTTGCTGTCGCAGATGCCCAGCCTGGGCCCGCTGCCCCCGTCGCCGCCAAGCTCCAATCCGGATTTGTTCGACTACGATGCCCCACTGCCGCCATCGCCGATAGAGCCGCGCAAGCAGCTAGAGCTTCCTGCCGTGGTGGCGGCCAGTGCGCCGCCAGCGAATCGCGGCACCACCATAGTGGAGGTGCATGCCACAGCCTCCGGAGCGGCGGTTCACAGCAGCAACAGCCACACGCGGCGCAGTCGCGACAATGTTGCGGCCGTGCGTCACTTCACCGACGAGCTGCCACCGCCACCGGCGCCTGCCCATCAGTCGACCAGCTTCTTGGAGGGCCTGCCCGGACCACCAATGGTGCCACCACATCGAGCCACTGGCGGTCACTCGGCCAACACCATGAAATCCTGGAGCATTGACTCGCAGTATCGCAAGAGATCGCCCAAGCTGTTTGGCCACTATGGCAGCGGAGGCAGTGGCATAACCACACCCACCGGGCTGGGCCCGATGCCTCCGCTGCCACCGCCTCCTCTCGATGGGATGCCGAGTGGATCCGGATCCTATCAGCGACGGTATATCAATTATGGCACCAAGCGCAGCCTGAAGCAGTCGCCGCGCGAGGAGCACCGTCTGCAAACCTCATGTAGTCTTCCTGAAACGCCAATCTTTGCCAGAGGGTAAGTCTCTACACCCGAGAAAGCAATCCACTAAACAGTAACAATTCATCGGCAGCTGTGACATACCACGTACGCCATACCGACGCCAAAACGAGCCGTTGCCTGTGGTCAGCGGTTCCCGCACAGCGCCCAGATCCAGCACATCGAACAGCATCAACATGGGCACATCCATTATTGGGATTGGAGGTGAGTGATTTTGAAGCATAGGTGATTTATTTAAAAGTAAAATGAATCAAAAATCCAATGGGTTCACATATGCAATTAAAATATTTCGCCGCAAGGAATAACCATATTTTTAAAACCACTTTTCAACAGCCGGCAACTATGGAACGGCCCAAATTTGCCGCCAGCGCTCGATCAATCATGCTTTGGCCTCCAATGAGATGCTACGCATGACCGGAGCCCCGGCTCGCGGATGGTATCCCAAGCAGCGGGGAATGCGCCCCGTCTCCACCGAGAACATAGATCGCCTGGCCTCCGTGCGGGTGTGGGACAATCCAGCGGGCATGTCGGGCACCGGACAATCTCGCAAGCCCCTAACGCTGCCTCCAAATCTTACGCCTTCCTTCCTAAACAAATCACCCCGTGAGGCGCTGCGTCGAGTGACTAGTTTGCTGATAACCAAAAAGAGTAGGTTTAATTAAAGTGTGCGGATCAACTAATAAAGTGTCTTCCTATCTCCCCTTAGAGAACAGCAAGGATCGAAAGCATAAGGCCTATTGCGATCAGCTCATGGATGATAACAACAGCAAGCATGCCTATGAATTCGAGACGGGTAAGGTTTAGTCAACAAGAATGAACAACAAATTGTACATGCTAACACTAACTACTTCTGTGCAGGTTCCACCAAGCGAAAGGAAACCAATCCCAAGGACAAAGGAGCCACCGGGGTGACCACCAATACCAAGCCCAAGAAGAAGGGCCTCTTCAAGTCCCTTTGGAAGCGCTCGAAAACCGCCTCGTTGGATCAGTAGAGAAATCCTCGCCGGCAAGCCTAAGCACTGCCCCAAGTTTTATGTACACCATAAGCGTATGATAGCATCGAAAATGATAATAACCCTGCACTTACACTCACGTTTATCGGGTCGCAAGTTGAGAGTTTATCTTTGCACCCACCCACCCACTCACCTGCTCATCCGAACAGCAAAACTTTCTCACGCTCGTGTTCGTTCACCCCGAAAACAATTGAAGCAATTTTGTATACACATCGTATCGTATATCGGTCATATAGTAATGAGAAATCTGAAGAATTCAAATGCACAAAAGCCGTGAATCGTAAAGACTGAAAATGAAAAAGCGTAAAACAAAGAAAATTTAAGCGAAAACGAAAATATTATGGAAGACAATGAAATTAACTGAACATATGCAAACAATATTCCACTCTCACAAACAAAAGAAAATGAAATCTGAAAGCAGTTGTATGGATCGCACGGCTATATTCTTATGTACTTGTATGTATGTATGTGCGGTCTCCCCCGACCTTGAACTTGCCAAAAAAATTAATGCAATTATTCTATGGCCGAACAACCAATACCTAACCGAATGCACGCAACATGGGCGCAGCAAGAAATTTACAACTTATACAAGCACTGAATTTATATAAACGTATATAGATATGAGCGCTAAATATATAGTTTGGACTATAACCGAACCGTTTAGGGTTCTAGGCAACATGTCTTACTTTATGATGGTGTTTATTTAGGTACTTTTGTGTAGCTGAGAAATAAGTTTGGATTTGATGATTTCATGACTATTTTCCATTTTCCAAGGGACTTGAATACGGGCATAGTGCAATTAGATACGAGATATTGATTGATTTCAGACATTATCTCAAGTATTCCAAGCGTGAACTCGTTGCGTTGTTCAACAAGCCACCCCTAAATAACTCGGATGAAAACCCTGTCGCAATAATATACACGAATCTAAAATCTCAAAAAACGTGTTACATTTCCAAAAACTGAAAAAGAATGAAGTTAAGCCCTCCACGTTTGAAAAATTTTTGATAATAACCAGTTTGAAAATGATTTAATCCATATAATCTTAAAACGAAATTTAATGCTCAAGACGATTTTACCAGAGAAAGCATTTCTCAACTTTTGAGCGCGAATGAAGATAGGTAGTTGGAAAATGAAAACTGCAATATGAAACAACAAAACTGTAAACGTTTACTAGTCATTTAATATTAAACAATAAACAACAGAAAATGATATATGGAAGATAACATATTTTTTATTAACACTCACTGAGACGCCAAGAATACAATTTTGGCAGCATTTTATGAGCAGGAGCTGGCCCCTAAGAGCAAGTTGAAAGTATTATTAACGATTTATATTATATGCTATAGCAAGTTGGTATTTATTATAATTAATGACATATGTACAATTATTTGAATTAACATTATTGAATATATTTTTTAGAAAAGTAGCATGAAACGAAATAAAATTATTAAAACAGAAATAATCCATGGCCCGTGTACTTTATATATAGATATATATATTCAAATTGGATCCTTTGGTGAAGGCGAAACTTAAATGGTTATTGAACACAAAATAAACATAACATTAAAATCGGCTTTCCGAATTACTGGGCATCATAAAAAACAATATAAAAATAATAATTTTAAACATTCGAGAATTGGGTGTAAATTTTTCTTTTGCAAATTAAAGGCCAATAAAGTAATAATTATTCAATTATAATGTATTGTTTTGATAATATATAAAAAACAGCATTTGGAAGTGTTTTCCTTAAAAATTTTCATTTGCTCTCGCAAGTTCTGGGAATCCATTTAGACATTTACCAATTTAAATGACAAATTACAATAAAAATACAAACAGATCTATAAAGTTACATCGTAGCATACAAACACCGACAGAAGTAAGCAGAAGAAAATATTATATATAATTTTTTAGCCAGAAAAATTAAATTTTAATATTAAAATTGAAGAATTGTATATGAGGGTAAAAAAATGAAATAAAAATAACTTGGAATAATTTGGAAAACTATGATTAAAAACGTGTTTTAATGGAAACCTCAAGTTTTCAAAACTAGGTAAAAATAGTTACTTCCAGGCAGTCCACTTTACTTTCGCAAGAAATGTGTTTTTATTTTTAAATAAAAAAAAGTGGTCCAAAAAGAGAATTTTTAGATAACTTTTATTGTTCGAAAAATTCAAAAATTCGGGGCCTGATTTCTGTATTCTTCCAGGCCAATTTTATCGTGTTACTTGGGTGAACGTATTCGATCTGTTTGGGAAAGATACCATTAACTCAAAAGCGGGGAGAAAATGTTATTGCATTGAATTTGAAAATTTGTTTTCGGTTTTTATTTTACATTTTCCAGCAATTCGTTCTGCTTTGTGCGTGTGTGCATAAAACCAGATAAATATACAATACATAAAAGGAATATATCTACAATTATACAGGACACACGCATTAAATCAAAATGGGGCAACTAACTAAACTAAATTAAAAGTATCAGTAACATCGTTCGATCGCCACACATCTTTCATTCCAATATGCTAAGATCATAAAAAAACAAAATCCAAATTGCTTCACCACTCTTTTGTTTCGTTCTGCTTTTTTAAAGAATATTGTAAACATACGGAAGTTAGTAGTTTGCTAAAATCCTGTCTATTTATGAGGTGTTTTAAGACAAAATAAGCCGCTTGGTTAACAATTTCTTATTGTGTTTTGGGGGATTGTAGTCTGGGGAGCTTGCAGTAATTTTAGATTGAATAATCTCTTCCGCAGTCTAGGCCATGTAGCTGTATTCATCGCCAGAATTCGCAGTTCGCTCAATATATTGTTTGTCAATTAATGATTCCACGCATTTCTTGATCATTGCAATGTTCGGCGTAAAGCTAACCTTCGATAAAGAGAGCACCTGGAAAAATAAATGTTATTTTAAAGATAATAGTTCAACATTTGTACTCATCCATACCTCTTGTATCAGCGCGTTGTGCTTGAGGACTTTGCGCGCCTTCATAATTCTGACAATGGCGGCTTGCAGGAACAGTTTTCGGTCCTCATCCACCGAGTTGATCGTGTGTTCCACCTGTGTAACAAACGAAATTAGGGATACGCCATTTCAACTAAAATATGTAGTTACTGACCTCCTGTGGCGTTTCCTTTTGCAAAGCCGAACTAATCTTAAACTTTGTACGCTTATTTGTGTAATCCAAATTCAATTCTATTCGAGTCTCCCCGGCGAGATTCTCTGAGCTGGCATTCAACAGCTTTGACTCGATCATAGGCTGCATGTGCTTCTGAAACGTTTCGTCATTCAGCTGCAGTGTGTTCTGAATCTCCCGACAACTTAGGCTATCGCACGTCTCGAACAGCAGAATTATCGCCATCTGGTATGTTTGCATCGTCACGATGTAGGATTTTTTCAAATGGCTCAACTTTAGTTCTCCATGGCACATGTGATGCAGCCAAGTCAGCTTGCGACCGCTGAAAAGTTTATGATAATAGTCCTCGAACTGAAAGGGGATATATATCTTTGTTATAGAAGTAGGTATACTTAACGAAACGAAATCATCACATACCATTTTAATTGATTTCTCAAATTCCTGCGGCACTGCAAATGGTATAACTTGTGTGGATCCCAGAGGCCAAGCGCCCGCCTGCAGTACCTTAATCGAGAGATTGATGCCTGCATGGAATTAAGATGTTTAAAAAATGTGTGGATATAATATGCAATAATATCAAAGCTCTCACCTAAATCCACATTGTTATCCTTTAGGTGAGTATTAAACTTATTGTTCAGATCGGTAGATACAGAAATATCCGTGAACATGCGATGCAGTTTATTGGTGAATTCGTATCCGCAGGCTTGCTGTAAAAATAATTTTGGGATTTAATGGTATATTGCAGCAGAGCTGCCAAAAAATCGACTGAAGTCGACTACGAGTCAATATTCAGTCGACTATTTTTGACTTTTTTCAATAAATTACAATTCTGTGCTGATATTCGGCCAATAAATATAAGGGAATTTTTCAAACCTTATTTTGCACTAAAAATGTACATGTTTTGCAATTTTGAATGCTCCTCCTGAAACACTAACATATCCTAGCAACCTAGTCGTATTGAAATTTATTTAAGAGCTTTGATCTAATGTCATAAAACGAATAGTCCGTCAATAATATCACAAACAGTCGACTGAAATGCTGTTAAACGATCGACTCTAGACTCTAGTCACTATCAATAGTTTTGCAGCTCTATATTGCACTGTATTGTTGAACATTGTGTGCGGTACAAATAAGGTGAAAATATTATCAAACTAAAATATAAATTGTACTGGGTTATCATGTTGGGCTAGCTCAATTAACTTAATTATGAAAGGTCAGTTCTTACAGTTATCAGTTAAATGATTATTTTAAAATTTAACTATCATGCTTATTTACTATAGATTAACAATTTTCCAGTATATTTTGCACCGGATTTGGCCAAATATCAAGCGGGTTCGGGTTTTACCTTCGAACACTTTGGAACACATACCTTCAACCGATTGATCATTCCCTCCTCCGCATCCATACTCTGACTCTGCTCGTGAATGAGCCGCTTGGCCAACAGCCGGCTATAGAACTTCTGGTAAACATCCTTGTCCTCTATATACTTAAAGATGGTTATATTGTTGGTAAGCTTCTGGTCGATCTCCGCCTCGCAGGTCTTGGACTTCTTCAGTAGCGTATCACAGTATTTGGCCACATACTCGGCGCTGCGGCACGGCTGCCGCTCGGTGGGCCGGCGGTTGATAACGCTGGCGCACGCTTTGTCTAACGCGCTGAGGAAGAGAGAGTCGTTCTCGAAGACGTCGGCGATGAGCTCCTGGTACTTTTGGTGCACCTTCAACATGTTCTCCACGAACGCAATGTGAATGTTCTCGCCCTTGAGCGCGGATACGGTCTGCAGACCCTCACTTTTGATGTGCTCGAGAAAGGTCGTGATGAGCTCGGCCTTCAGGTTGTCGGGTATGGGCTTGAGTACGATGTACATGTTCCGGAGGTCTTGGCGCCGCTCCTCAGATACCATTTCTCGGCACTCCGAGTAGATGAAGCCCAGACGGTCGTTGATGAACTTCTCCTCGCACTCTTTGCGCAGCTTCGGCAGGGAACTGACATGCAGAAACTTCTGGGCTCTCCGGCTTTCGTATTCCAGTATCCGGATAACCTCCTGCATGTACTCCGACACCGAGCAGCGCTGAAGCAGCTTGTTGGCCTCGTCTGTATAATAGGTGCCACTGGCGTCCAGCATGGGACCTTCGAAGAGCTCCTGGTAGAGCTTGAGCGAACCTGTTTTCTTGTAGTCCTGAACCTCCACGAAGCTGTGTATCACCCCGTTGATAATTTGCACGCGGTGATGATCCAAGGTGCCATTGCTAGCCCTGTCTGCGGCGATCCCCTCGAGAATGTGGCGCACCAGTTCACTGGACAGATACTCAATCATATACAAGCGCCAGATGTCCAGTCCCAGTTCGCCGATCTCCATTTGCTCTGCGGCATCGCTGGACAGGTTGCCGTAGAACGATTCCGTGTCGGTGATCTTCTGTTTCTTGATGTGCTGCTGGTTTAGGTAGCTGAAGGTAGAGAAAACCATTGATCAGTGCGCGTTTGGGATGGGTGTTTTCGATGGATGCTCACATGTATAACTGGTGTAGATACTTGATGCCCTGGCTGTACTCCATCCAGGTGGTGTAGTAGCGATGGAGGAGATCTGGCCCGCCGTGGGCGTTGGAGCCTTCGCCCTCGATCAGCACCTTCTTGGCCAGCATCTCCTGGACGTGCTGCTCTAGGAAGTGCTTTGTCTCGCCGTAGAGGCGATCGGCCATCGGTTCCGGCTGCGCCACGCACAGCGTGTAAACGTCGCTATATGTTTTGGGAGGGTGATTGGACAGACCGATGTGTTAGTGCGTGTTTTATTTTAGCAATTCCATTTTGGCAACTCACGCTGCACACACATATATGAACAGTGGCGGTCGGAATAATAGCACAGTCTAAGTTACCCCTATTCGATGCAATCCTAAAAGTTATCTGAATTCCTTAAACGAAGTCCCTAACCTGTTCCACTATCGTAAACTCAATTCAAGCCCCAGAAATGATTTACCAACAATGTTTTTTAGAGATTGTGGTGGGAAAATTTCGTACATATGTAACTATCTTGAAGCTGGGAAACAATTCGTATTTATTATCTACACGTTTACAAAAATATCACTGCATTAATCAGGCCTGTAGATTACGAAATTTTGCAAATCATTGGCTGCGTGCTTGCAGCTATATTTGTGACTGCTGCTGTTGGAATGATAAACATATGGCTCGATCGCTAAATAGTAGCACATATGTACCTATTTATACTAAATAAATACAACATTTTTAAATTTCTTTTGGGGAATACTAGTTTCTCCTGCCGTGGTGATGGCTGGGTGGTATTTCCCAAGCAAAGTCCTATTGATCCGACCGCTGCTGTGGGAGACCGAGACCTACATACCTGAAGCTTGTGTTCCACACCGAGCGCTCCACTTTGGTGAGCGTTATCACCGACTCGGCGATGCAGCGCAGGCGCGGCCAAACATCGACAAACTCCACTATCTTGGGCTTGAGCGACATCTCGACTGGGTCTGGATCCTGGGTCCGTCTGGGGATGGATGGATGAGGAGGTGTTGGTGTTGGTGTTGGCTAGTGGACGGGCCAGGGGAGGGCGGTGGGCGGGGCGGGATGTAGGCGGATTAGAAGGCGGACTGATCCTGCGGCCTGCGCGATTACAGCATGCGTTGGCAGAGGAGGCCACTTCTGCCTCTGCCTCTGCTTTGCTTTTGCTTTTTGGCATAATCGCGCAGCTCGCTCACTTTTTGTGTGGGGGCCACCAGCTCGTTGGCCTTGCCCTCGGCCAATTTCACAGCTGGGCAGCCCCAGTCACCGAGACTCGGCTCGCGGGGGGTGCGCGGGCTGGCCGCCTACTCACCTGCTACTTAACTACGCTATTTACTAATTAATTACGCCGAGAATTTAGTTTTTTGCACTTTTTTTGCTATCGTAAAACGGGTCGTCAGACGGAGACGATATCGATACATCGATATGTTGTTATTGGCACGCGATACTAGGGATGCACACACATCTTCTCCGCGAAAAAAAAAAACGGTTGGCAGCCTGCCACCACCAGCTGTTTGACCAAAGCGCCCTATTTTCTCAAAAAATCACATTTTTATTTATGAGTTATAAAGTAGTGATTGCGATTTTAAAAGGTTAGCATTTGAATAAAAGCACCTATCGTTTTCCTAATCAGTAGTTAATAATGGCGCTTAAACTTAAAGTTGCAAGTTGCATGTTTGTTTAACGCGTTAAACAAACTAGAATAGGCTCATTTTTTAAAAATCTAAATTCAAAGTTTTAATGGAAAAATAAATAAGAATAATAAATAATAAATAAAATAATAAAATAATAAATAAATAAATAAATAAAATACGAATTCATACAAATTATCGTCCACATAGTTTGGAAAAAATAAACTGTTTTCTTCTTTCCAAGTTTTCCAAGTTATTCCTTCAAATAACTCCATTCGAAAATCCTAAAACGTGTTGAAAATATTTCAGGGAATGAGAATAGGTGGGCCTATAATTCTAAGTTAGAATTTCTAACAGTAGCTAAATCCGGTTTCAAAACCACTTTTGTTACACACAAATACATTTTAATTAAACAAAATAGTTTTGAACCGTATTTTAAAAACTGTTGTCCGTATTGCTTGGCCTTCCCGATGCGAATATTCTAAAATAATTAAAATAAATAGGTGTACTTCCCACAAAAAATCTAGAAACATAAAGATTTATTTATTTTATTTATTTCGCTATAATTTGCTAATTTTTTGGTATTTTGTTTTGCATTTATAGTTACATTTTATTATTATTTTTAAATGATAGAAAACCCCGAAAGGTTTAATGTGATTTTATGGTCATAGCAGAAAACACAATTTAAAAAGTTCACCAGACTCTTCATCTAATTTTAAAGTTCTAAAAATCGTTTGTAGTGATTTATTTAACTAGTGGAAAATAATCAAATGTTCTTCAAGCTAAACCAATCATTTATATCGTTTTTCTCATCTTGATTGTCATGCTTTTAGCCATCAAAAGAAAAAATTACAGGAAAGTAAATGCTGATGGACATACGCATAAAACAGATTTCAGACCAATTTATGTAGTTCTTTTTTATTTTCTTATGCTTGGTAAGTAAGTTCGATTCATGTTTCTTTGCTAATTCGTTGAAATGTTCTAACAAGCATGCGATGCCATTTATAAGTTTGTTTACATCTATATATTTCTATATATAAGAAGTTGTATATATATGTTGGTTGATGACGTCCAATAACGCACTCCAAGGATATTATATTATGCTGCTTGACTTCTATTGCATTTTCTATATTTAAGTAATTTCGTTAACTAATTCTTTATCGTTAGATTTGTTCGCTATTTGGACTGACTTGTGGGTTGCATTTGTTTGTGGTGGGATTCGGATTCTCAACTAATATTCTCTCTATAACCATGTTATTAGGACTTAGCGTAGTTTATAAGTATTCCATAGTTTATGCGCATATTTATATTTTACACATTGAGATGCAAAATGTTTGTTTTTGTCGACCTACTAAACTACACATCAATTAGTTTGTGAAGCAAAGTGGTTCGCTTATATATTACAGTTCTTGGAAATGAGATAACAATTTTGTTTAAAACAAAAACTGATTCACAATAACCAAACATACTTAGTCGTAGTCAAATATATTTAAAAGCTAAATATATTTCTTGTTTTTAGGTACACAGTTTACAAACTTTTGGAAAGAAGACTTATAAATTGAACTAAATTTGAATTTTGCTTTTTTGTTTCAAAAATTGCTGCAACTGCATAGAATATCACACGAATACTGAGGCAAAACCAAATTTATAGCAAGTATAACAGCTTTATAACAGTTAACTTTTGTTTTCTAGCACAGCCACACACGCATCCACTCGTAGATTCACACTCATACAGACTAAAGTGCAAAATAAGAAGCCAATTAGCAAATTATTCTAGCAAAGATTGAGATTCCCCCACCCCCGCTTGGCCAGCACTGCCATTTCCCATGCCCTGCTCCTGGGCGATTCCCTCGCAGCCCGCCGATGGCTCCGGGACCTTGATCTTCAGCAGGGGCGTCTTAATGTCAGAGGCCTCTAGCTCGGTGGTGGATTCCAGAGCAGATGATTCCTGTCCATGGAGCTCAACGGCTGCAGGTGCTACTGGCTCAGCACTTGACTGGGATTTTCCCTGGAAAAAGAAGAAAGCATACGTATTTCGTTAGGATCTCTATCAATCCAATTAAAAGTATTAGCAAGAAACTAAAATTTTAGATTATCGTTAATCTCAAGTAAATATTCTTGTATGTTTTCATTGAAAACATTGGGAAATACAAAATAAATAATGTTTCAATTTACAAGTTTTAAATTTTTTTGGCCACGACACGATATTAGAAAGGCCCTTGGAAATGTATTAGAATTGGATATTTAACTAAATTTATCTAATTTCGTTTTTCTTTTCCAAAGGGGTGTTCATGCTAACCTGCAAGTAGTAGGTCATCAACTGACCCTTTCCTTTGACAGCTACCAGACCGCGCTGTAGGAATGTGTAACCAAAGGGCTGTAGAATATTGCATGTTTCTTCGGTGACCTGAATGGCGCCCGCCTTCCCTGTGCTCTCCATGCGCGATGCCACGTTCACCGTATTCCCCCAGATGTCATAGTGCGGCTTGCGCGCCCCAATAACGCCCGCCGTGATCGGTCCATGATTGATGCCCATCTTGAGGACGAAGTGATTGAACGACTGTTCGTTGATGCCCTGCAGGGCGTGCTTCAGTTCCAATGCAAACTCCACCAATACGGCGAGGTGCGACCAGCGTTCTGTTATGGGGGCGTCATTCCGGAGGTTCCTCTGCAGGTTTATGCCACTGGCGGCCATGTAGGTGGAGCCAATGGTTTTGATTTTGATGATGTCCTGGAACTGCGGAAGTTCCAACAACTGAAATTCAATTAATAAATAATGTAATGTAATATATGTAGTATTTCTTTTTATTTTAAGAAAATGAATGTTTCAAAATTAATCCTAAGAATTATGAAAACAATTACTTACCGCATCAAAATCTGAAATAACCTCGTTGAGGAAACGTAGACACTCCAAGCCTTGATTGTTTACCGTCTCTTCGGAATAGAAATCTGAAACAAATATCACATCAAATATTGCATACCTTTGTTTTTTTCATATTAATGTTTATAAAAGTCGGACATTTTAAAGTTTGAATTTAGTGCAAGCTTACCCGAAAAGTTTGGCATACTGGCAAATAAAACGCCAACCTCAGCATAACTCTGGGAGTAAAGATCATCGTGCGATCGCTTGGTGTTCTTCATAAAGTGCTCTGCCACATGAACGGGCAATACGTTGTAGACTAAAGCCTCGTTCCGCTGTCGCATGTCGTTAGCGGTCTCCTTTTGCTCGGCCACCTCTGTTTTCCACTTGAAAATTACCCTATCCTCATGGTCCATCTATAATTTGTAATAATTTTAGGCCACCTTTCGCATAAGCTTAAACTGCACTCACGTGTCTGGCCAAGGTGCTTAAAGCCAAAGCAGCGACTAGCAAAAGTCCTGAAGCGCAATATCGCGTAGATATAATACTAAGAAAAGATAATGAATAAATGGAAAACATTACTAATTCAGCTAGTATGCCATAAAAATTATCCACTTACGGCTGATCTGCAAAATCATCCTCCAGAGCATATAGGTCCTGCATTATGAATATGTTGAAGTAGCAATGCAGCGCTGTTAGAGAATACAATACATTTGTTTATTTTATTTAATAAAAATGATGTAAATTATGTGCCTATTTACACTTACCTGCAATGGACAATAGCAGCAATATCTTTGTGAGATGCGTGAGTTGGGCAATTACGGCGATCGCAATTAATATGAGAACTCCAAAATTACTCAAGTAGGACGGATATAGAACTCTTTCCGTGGGCACTGCCTCGCGCATTTGTTCCACAAAGGATGCGGGCAGAAGGTGCTCGGCGGTGACCACCCCCTCCATCTCCGCGTCCACCTCGCTATCCAGGCCGGCCGTGGCATTGAATTCGCTTTCACTCACAATATGCTCGGTGCGCACGAAGGTGACAAAGAAGAACTGTCAAGGAAATAGAGGCAAATCAGTCCCAGGACTTGAGCACGCCCCTAACACACTCGCACAAAAATCTCGTTACAATCAAACTTAAGATTTGTTCAATAAAAAATATATAAATATCTAAAATTAAAAAGTACCTCGAAATGCCGCATCAGCGATATTCAATTCATATTGGTATTCATTTGAGTTTACATAAGAATCTAAAATAATTTGTAGGTATGTATTCGGTACAGCAAAAAACCTTGTTAAAAAAACAAAAATTAAAAAGAAAGTGAAAATGAAAATAATAATTTACGAATATTTAACAACAAAAAAATCTTAATACAACTTCCTTTTCAAGATATCAAAATAATTTTTTATGACGATTATTTTGCTAAGTGAAGCGAATAGGGCGTAAAAACACGAACTAACCATGTCGATGACATTGCTCAGGCCAATGGTGAGTGCAATAATTATGGCGGCCAGCTCACGAACGAAGGTAATGTCATTGAAGCGCTTGCTCACATCCACAAAAAACTTGGGCAGCATGCCGCTGAAGCTCTCGGCGATGCTGATTACAACCAGCATGGCGATCGGTACCAACGGCGCAGCGATGTTGATGAAGTGCAGTGTAGATCTTGGCAGAACTAAATAGGAGTACAGCACATCGATACACTGCACCAGCAAAGCGGCGAGAAGCGGAAGTGAACTGTACGGCTCTCGATATACGGCATACGACTGCTCCAACTGCGGGTTCTTGAAGCGCAGGAATATGTTAGTGTCCTTGGTCAGGTTCCTATGAAGGATAATATGACTTAATTATTATCTGCCAAATAGTGAATATCAAATAATAATAAATGTTTTATAGTTAAAAACATTATAATCGAATATATTATATATTTGATTTTAAGAAAAGTGTGAGAACAGATTTTTGCGGAAAGTAAAATCCTCACGACTTTCTTATCTCTTTCAAAGATTTTTTGGTTCGATAAACTTATCTACAAAGAAATGTTGAATTTGGTTCTAAATAAATAGGAACTTAAATTCGTATTAACTTACTCATGGCCATCGCGGGTTACCAGCTCATCTTTCAATCGTTGCTTGAAGTTCTCCAATTTCACCTGCTCCTCTTCATCTTCAGCCACCGCGGTTTGGTGGCCATTGGATACGGAATTCTGTGCCAGGAGCTCCTCGTCGTCCAATGTGTTGTTATCGTTGTCATCGTCACCTGCCGCTACATCGTTGGTCGATCCATTAGGACTCTGGTGAGAGTTTTCAGCTTGGGTTTCATTGATCTTCTTGGCACATGGTGATGCAAACTGATGAAAATGTATTAAAAATTTGTTAAAC
This sequence comes from Drosophila prostipennis, assembly GCA_037075205.1. Lineage (NCBI taxonomy): Eukaryota > Metazoa > Arthropoda > Insecta > Diptera > Drosophilidae > Drosophila > Drosophila prostipennis. Next base: position 417,976 of record JBAMCJ010007674.1, on the reverse strand, counting down.
CAGCTGATGCTTGACAATTAAATAGTATTTCCATAATACAACTTATAACTTAATTGAAAGGATTCAGAACTATTTTTTATATGAGGGTTCCATATGCCTAATAAAAACCCAAATCTTACCGGCTTAACCACCTTGGTAATGAAGAACGTCTTAAGACCGGCGATGCGCAACAGCTCCTCCCGTTTCTCCCCGAAGGCGGGCTCCACCTCGAATTCACCGTTGAGGAAGGCCAGCGTTTTGTCCGAAATGTGAACGCGTCTAAGCAGATTAGGCGAATGAAATTTACATGAGTACACAACGGCCATGAGGGAGTGACGGTGTTGGAAAAACAAAGCCATAAATTTGCATGCCAAAGTGACAAAGTCAAATCATAATAACCACTTGCCACAAGTGACGACCGACCACGAGGGCCGTTATCAATTATGCAACAGAGGGTGGAGTGACGCGACGGTGGTTTTGGGGCCAAGTAACTCACCCAGCCTTCCCGCTCGATTCCATTTTATTAGCCAGCTCTACGTCCTTGGAGTAAACGTCAAACTGCCACTGCCGCTGGCCGAGAATGCCGGCGAGCACTGCTCCCGTGTGAATGCCCACACGCATATCAACAGGTGAGTTGGCCTTCTGCTGCACATACCTGCAAACACGCAACATGGCCAGGTGAGTGGTTGTTTCGTTAGTAGCGCCAGAAAGTATGCTTGGGAAAAGGCTTTCGCCCAAGGAGCGAAAGGAGCGAGCGTGGCTAAGTGCAATTATTATTAATTGAACAAACGTTGATTTGGCGTCGCCGTTCGCCTTTTGCCGTTCGCCCGGCCTGTCAAGCTGTTTTCCCACTTTCCCAAGGGAGCTAGCTGTCTACTCACTTGATGGCCTTCACCATGGAGAGTCCCATGTGCACGCACATGACGGCGTGATCCGGTCGCTCATCGGGGGCACCGCTAATGCAATAATAGCAATCGCCAAGAATCTTGATGCGCAATTGTTGATATTTCTGCGGGGGAGGCAAGCGTGATTTAGTTCGAGTCAAGCAAGGAGCTCACTTGAAATTAATCCAATAAAACGGTACTTTAAAATATAATACGATTAAAACCTGATTCTAGAAAAACAAACTAATGAACTAAAAAGCCAATACTCCCCAAAATCAGTGAAAGGATAAACACCCCACACATACACATCAGAGACCCATCCCATTTAACCAAGCCCAAGCTAAATCGCAGTCAAATTAACTGAACCCAAAAATAAACCGGGAAACCTTCCGCACTCAACAGAACCGCAAAAAAAAACGAAAATTCGCTCGAAGGAAAAAATCAACTTGAAACATTATATACGCCTGACTGGACATAACTTTTGTTGGTCATTCGCCCTTTGGCCCGCCCCAGCATGAAATCCAAAAAGAAAGCAGGAATAATAAAGAGACTGCGGAATGGTAAATGTAAACTGAAAAACAGAAATGAAAAGAAAAATTCAAATTAAAGTAGAGAGCCACCCGAGAAGAGGAAATGAAAAAGCGCCTCTGTTCTAGATGGCGTATCTTAAACATCATAATCATCATTAGAGGAAAATTCTACGGGTTGGACCCTCCCTCCCCCAAGGCCCGAACAGGTGAACGAACAGCTGGAATAAAACCAACAACAAAAACTTGGCAGAAAAAACAATGAAAAACGTTAAGGAGAAGAACACAAGAAAATATTACCTCGGCAAGCCTATCGAAGCGTGCGAAGAGCTCGTTAAGCATTTTAACCAAATCTTGGGCGCTATACGTCGAGGAGATGGCGGTAAACCCAACGATATCCGCATATAGTATGCTTGTTTTGTACAAAGCGAAAGTGGGAGAGATTCCGGAATTTAATAGTTAAACAAGTGGCATTGGCGATAGAGTTTTATTTAAATATTAACACCTAGAAATATGCAGCACTACATAAAGAAAAGGAAGAAGTTAGAATAGTAATAATGAGGACCCATTGCGAATCGGAAATGATTCCGACTGGAATTGCTCGAATGAAGTTGGATTGTAACTATGAACATTTAGGTCTAAATATCCTGGGCAATGGGTAATACTATTCGTTAATAATTAAAATGGTCGTATTTTATATTTTTTGACAAAATAATAAAAAAAATCATATTAGTACTTTATATTTAGAAAAGCTTTTAAAGAAAATCTTCGAAATTGGAGGCAAATTGTGAATAAGAACATACGTAGGACCAAAAACTATATTTTACAGCCCTTATATTATCTTTTCTTATACAATCCTAGAAAGTTTGAAACATGTTACCAATTGAAGTCAATTCAAAAACGAGGTATTAAGCTGTTAAAAAATAAAAGTTTTAAGACGTACCTCACATTCTCGTGCCTACTCATATAGATCTTTTTGAAGGCCTCCGAACTAGACGATCCCAAATCTTCTCGCATCTTAATAGCCACGTGCTTGGGCAGAACGGATAACAGCAGACGTTCCTAATGGTGATAAAGATTATTACATTTATATCCTGCCAGAACCATCTCATACAATCGTTGCTCACCTGCTCGGCCGACTGTTCCTCGATGACCATTTTCACCTCCAGGCTTTTTTTGGCCTCGAGGAAGGCTCGTTTCTGCTTGGCCTCGCCCATAAAATAGTACAAGAGCCCTATCAGCGCGGCTGTGGCTATTAAAACCGCATTGGCCGCCAGCTGATTCGAGAGCAGCGAGTCCCAGCGAGAGTAACCAACAGGCAGACTGAGGCAGACAAAATACGTGATGCATCCAATTGACAGACCAAGGAAAATCAGTGGCAACGGCAGAGTCACATAGACCAGGAAGTTTAGCAAGATGGCCCAACCAAGAAGGTCCCTAAAAAATATTAGACAAAATGAAATATACGTATATGACATCTTATATAGCCGAGGTATATTCTTTTTAAAACCTTAAGAAGTAAAAGCAATCGAAGTGGTTCAGGGCTCGGTACCAACCTTGGTGAAAAGCTGGGTTGCAGCATAACGTAGGCGGCAAAGTGAAGAATGCTTAGTAGCCACAATGCCCTCGGTACAATCGTCAGAAGTATTTGGTGGAAGCGCCTCATTGCGGGTTGCTCAGAACGTCGACCAATGTGAAGAAGAGCTGTTAAAGCCAAGTACGCTACCAGCATACAGCAGTTGACCACTAAAATGAATTTAAAATACTTTTTAGTGAGGAATAACTTTACAAGCATAAGGACCGTTTTCTCGTCCGTTTGTTAAATTTAAAGTATGCTTAAATCATTGTTTTAACTCTACTTTTAATTAAACAAACGGACGAGAAAACGGCCCTAAGTACAAAATAATAACATTCAAGTGTAGGTACAGACATTTTCGAAAAAATTCAATGGTACAATTTCTTTTACTTTGTTAGGTAGAACATTATTTTAGCTGAATGTTGTATCACTGGGATATTTAAATAGTGTTAGGCTTCAATGACGAGTAATTAACCAATCAAACTAAGATATAAAATACGTCTAAAATAGATGCTCGATTCAGCGATTTATGAATAGATTTACAAATAAAGAATAAACAGTAATGTTACATTTGTAAGTAGCTTTGATCGAGAGCTTTTAGTGCTACTCTAAAGTAGTCGAAGCAAATTGTTTTGAACAATTAAATACGATTTTCTTTAAAGCTTCGGTTGATTTTATAATGTATGGTCTTAAAGAATTGGTTTAAATACAGTTTTCTATTTTTAAAACTATATATATATATATTTACTGGCGTTTTATGAACCCTTGCTATAGCATTTCCACCCCACCAGCTCACCTCTTGTGGGCACCGCCTGATCCCAGGGTATTCCGATGGTCCAGATGTTGAACAACACGGCCGCAAAGAGGAACCACTTGAGACCGCTGCGCCGCTGTTTGATGGAGTAGTTGTGGTAGAGTTCGTTGAGCACCTGCTGGGGCAGGATGACGACTCCGCCGCCGGTGATGCCCACGCCCCCGGCCACATCGCTGTCGTTCTGCCGTCGACGGGACATTGTCTTCTGGCGCTGCGGCTTCGATTTGCTGGGCGTCGAGGCGGCTGTCGCCTGGCCGTTCTCCAAATTGGTCTCCTTCTCCTCCGGCATGCTGCTACGATGTTTCAAATCTCCGATGCCTCTTGCTCCTTTGGGTCCCCTCTTCGGGATTCCGTTTAATTATTCGTTGATCGGCGACCCTCTACGGGCTGTCTGGTTTATGAATGAAGCGAAACCATTTCCTTGGCTTATTTATTTATGATGTTGGGAGGTCCTGGAAACTGCGAGACGACGCTTGGGTAAATAAAAGCAATGCGAAGCACAAACTCAAACACAAGGAGCACAAGCTGGAGCAAGTGAAAATACAAACTCGCGTTAACGGTAAATTTAAGACTTAGCGCTGGTTGGTGGCGCCTCCCTCCGCCCCGCCCCCTTTCCGCGGTGGAGCAAGCGAGAGGCAAGGCGGAAGCGTCCTTGTGCGAGAGCGGTGAGTGGGTCCCTATGTATCTGTCTGTGTGGGTGCCCCGCACAGTGGTCTACTTTTTATAGGGCACTCCTATTATATTTTAAAACGCTTCTGCTAATCTCTAAATATATTTCTAGGCGATAAGGTAAAATCGCACATTTTATTCGCATCGCTTGGTCAGGCCCACAAAAATAAATTAAGATAAGAGTTGTCTGAAAAATGTCCCATTCTTATCTCCTGACACATGCTGCAAATAAATGACAAATTTTAGACACTTCCCCTGCGGCTTCGCCTAGCGATAACCTAACAATTTTAATTAGTTCTAATACATTTTTTAAATGTGTACTCGAAGAATGCAAAATGTAAGATAAGGAAACAAGTATTTAGTATTGGACTTCCTAACATTATATTTACAAATATCTAGCCTAGCTTATACACTACTACACCAAGTCTCACTATGTGATTCCGTAACTAATTCATTTAAAGTAATATAAAAACATCTTATACATCTGAACACATCATGGAAATTATATCAGTCACTAGGGCCACAATGCGCGACCTCCCCGAAAACCTCAATATCCTGCTTGCAACATGCTCCCCTTCCGTCGCCCCGATTGCAGAGAGTCAATTTCCGTTGAACGTTAATTAGGGAAAATTGAGTTTTCTATTTTAGCCACAAATTGAAATTGACTTGTCAAAATTCATGCAGAGGACGGCCTTCTCGGCCCCATCCTGCCTGCCCCAGATATGAATAAATTATGCATTTTTCTACCGCATTCGACACCCGCACAGACCACGGTAACGTAACGGTAATAGGAGAATCTCTCCGCTCTCTCGCGCTCGCTCTCTTTCCCTTTCCTGCTTTCACCACCATTGCTTCCTCTTCATTCGACTGCCGTTTCCTTTCCCCTTCCCCTTCCTCCTTCATTGCCGAATATTCGACTGACGGACTCCTTTCTTTTTCCTTACGGAAAATCCTTTTTACGTCTAGGTATGCGCGTACATGTGTTTGTTCGTGTTTGTGTGGGTAAGGCTGATTTGCTCAAGGTTCGTTTTAATGCGTTCTGATTTTGTTTGTATAGCTGCGCGCGGGTGTGTGTACACACTTCTTATTGCACTGCAGACGGAATTCGATTTTAATTTTAATCCAAATAACTGACACCCACAGCCCATAAAGCCCGATCTTCCGTCCTCGATTTTTTTGGGCCGCGTTGGGAGGCTGCGATAACCGTTATATAGCATGTACAGTTTGTCTTTTTCCGCCTTCACTGCCTCTTTCACTGTTTTCGCACCATTTAACTGGGGGGTCCTTGAACATACTTTGCCCAAAGCTGATTATTCCCTTTTTTCGTTGTGTTCAGTTTTCAGTTTTTCCTGCTGGAGTTGTGTGCTTCTGCTGCCTGGCGATTTTCCACGCTTGGCGCCGCGCGATTTCCTTCGACTAAACTAAGGCGCCCGATAAACTTGACTGATTGTCGAGTGAAAATTTTCGACAGTCAACAAGCCCCAGCAGCAAGGACTTCCGTTATTTCGCGTTCTCCCGGCTCAGAGTTGGAGCGAGCGAGAGAGAGCTTTTGCGGCTGAAAGCTCACTCATGTCGGCGCATGTCCGCGAGCGGGGCATGCCACTGATAACGGTACAGCTGGGCCAGCTTGATAAGGCGCCCTGCATCTGTGGATGTGGCCCCTGCCCAATAGCCCGATTATTACCGCAAGCGCATAAAGTTAATTAGACAGCAGCATTAATAATGCCTCTCGCTGAACGGTAATCGAACGGCGGAGAATGAGGAAGAGCGCAAGGCTGCAGCTGGCCTTGAATGGCATTGAAAAAGGTGCAGCTGCTGGCTGAGAGAGTGTGCGTGCGAGCGTGTCTGTGTCGAGTGCAGATGCAGAGGAAATGCACAATAAAGCGGAAGACGTTTTGTTTCCTTAAGATGGGGGTGATGTACATACATATGTAAAACACATATGTACATATAAATGTACTTACATTATAACAATTAATATTCGGAAAAGGTACCACAAACAAAAATCTTCTGAGATTTCTATTAAATTGTATTATTATTTTTATAGACCTGCGGCAAAAACGTACAAAAGTTAAAAAATTATTGTTCTCTTTTTGTTTAATCTTTTAGCTTAAATGTGTACAATTGATAAAAAAAAGCCCCGAAAATGTAATATTAATTACTTGATATACATGGGCTTGCTGTTTATTTCGTGCAGAGATATATTTTAATTTAAAAGTTGTCTAGCCGATAAACAACAAAATTTAAACGCAGTCTTATTCAGTAGTATTCTAAGATATTACATCGTAATCTACGCTTAAGTACGTAGAAGGTGAGACAATAAAATAATAATAATTATAAATAATTGCCAGTTTCTTACAAAACATAATCTCACTCCTATTTTTTTGTCCTGCAGTGTAGTGTAAGTGGTGAACAAAATTTCCAATGTTAAGGGACAGCTGCAGAGGCCCAAAAATAAAGGAGACATGTGCACCAAATTCACAGCCAGACAACGAAATTTCCCAGCAGCTGCCTGGCAGTGCATTCCATTTCATTTTGGTACTAAACCGATCCAAAACGCGGACAAGGCCATTTACGTACCTGACTACCTGGAAAAGGTTTCGGGCGGGAAAATTGTAATTTCTTCCTGTGATACGAACGTTTTTGATTGATTGTCGACTGGGTAACTGTGAAACTGGGCGATTAATTTGGTTATGTCTAGCGTAAAATACTTACTTATTTTAAGATTTAGAATGTAACTTACATATATGTACATAAGCAGAAAATGCAGCAGGATAATCTTAGGTCATCTTGATCCTGAAACATCTGGCCTTCATCACTGTTTTATTTTCTTGAGTAAAGTAATACCTGAGCGGACATAATGGCACGTGAGAATGCCTAATCCATAGCCTTTGATAGAGAATCTTTACCTGAGAACGACCCTGAATTCCCAGGTAAATGGAATAGACAAATACTCAAACGAATGCTTTAGACTTTGAAACTAAAATAATTGCAATTTCGCTAAGTAAAACTTGAAAGCTGACAACCCTTTTTTAGAGATGGACCGTGATTTGAAATTAGTTCTTCTATTTTTTTTATATCAGTAAAGAAAAATTACTAATATTTTCTTGGGGTTTTCCCCAAGATATTTATTTTAACTAAATAATTTAATGCAATCCTTTTATTCACACGATCATTAGGCTTTAAAAGTAATAACCGTGACACAAGAATAAGTTCACCTCTATCTCTCTCGGGGATAACACGCTCTCATTTGGTGTTGACCAACGCCAAAATATACGACGCAAGCTCTCAAAGCTCCCAACTCGTCCGTTAGCTTTTTACAAATAAAGCGCCAACACAGTGGGGACAATGCAATTGTTAAATGTAAAACAATAGCCAAATAGTTGAAGGCCCCAAGCATATTAATCAAGTAAATCCCCTCTGTCCTCTGCCCGAAAATCCGGTTTCCAGGGAAACTGCTAAGCCGCCGGCAGAACTATCGCCGGCAGAGGACCGACGCCTACCAACACTAGAGCGCGCCGCTTTAAAAGCCGGCCCGACGCTCTTCGCTCTCTCATTCGGCGTTTTTCTTCGTGACTGTGTGGACGTTCTCACTTGTACGGCTAAATCTCCAGCAATCCAGCGACTTTCCTAGCAAAGCTACTAAAGAGGAAGCGACAGTTTGCACAAATTTATAAAATTTGCCAGTTTGTTGACCATAACTACGTGTTGATCTTCGAGTCGTGTTTTTGGCGCACATACCGAAAACCAGCAATTAAACGTGTTTCGCGCTTCGCATTTCGAAAAGTAAAACACCAACAGTAATTCAAAATGGCTGATGTGGCTGAGCAAAAGAAGTGAGTACTTTATTGGCCGTTTGTATGCGGGCGTCTGTGTGTGCCTGTGGATTTGTTTAAACAATTGGATGGAAATGGAGTGGATTTGCTGCGAATTTCGCGAGTATACATCTTTTTCGATGTTCTCCGCAACGGTTTGGAAAAATTTTCTTTTGAATTCTGTGTGTCTATATACGCAAAACCGCTTGGCGGCAACAATGCGGTTGTCTCGCTCTCGCCAGTGGTCTGTAGGTGTGCGCGCAAAAAACGACGCCGTTGAATTTGGCGCGGCGTCATAGTGCCTTCTCGCTCACTCTCCGGCCGGCAAACCAACGACAACGAGAATTGGCTTGTGTGTGCGAGTGCGGTGGTGGCGGCGGAGTAGCGGATTGTGCGAGTGTGTGCGTGCGCCAAGCGAAGTGCGCAAAATTGGATGTTTGTGTGTGCATTCAAGTTGCCGCTCTTTTTCTTGTGCTGTTTAATTTCAGCTGTCTTTTTTTTCGGGATCTGTTTGCTTTTGCTTTAGCATTTGCTTCTTTTTCCCCGCCATCCCATTAATTTTTTCGGTTGTGTTTCACACGCTCTTGCTCGCTTAAAGCTCAAAGCTTGGCATTAACTGCCGACGATTTCTTGTTCTCGCTTCCATTTATTTTGTCATTGCCAAAAATAACGCAAGCTCGCCGGCTCATGAACCGCATTCTTTTCAAGTTTTCTTTTGCGCTTCGCATCGGTGGGGGTGGAAATGAAGAAATGGCAGGAAAAACCCGTTAAATCTTTTGTCTGTTGTCTTAGGTTGTGCCGGTTTTCTTCGGCACGGGGAGGGGGAAGGACAGCATAGTGGGTGTCTTTTGACCGTTATTTTTGTCGCTTTGCGTTGCACACTTTGCAACTCCCTCTCGCTCACACTGTCATCTCCCTCTCTATCCCATTCGCTACGTGACGCGCACATTAAATCTGCTTGTAGGTGCGTGCGAGCGAGACCACTATAGTGTGTCGAGCCGCATTAAAACCAGTTTTTCCCCTCTTCGTTTGTCCGTTTTATTTCAAACAAGTCGCGCTTTTTTACTTTTTGCAAGTCGTCTGCAAGCATCTCTTTTATGCTACCCACTTTTCGTCTGTTTCTACACACAGAAAAAACACACACATGGACGCATGCCATTTATATGGAAAAGAGCACGCTCACCTTTCTGGTTTTGCGTCGCAGTTTGCACGAGTTGTTGCTCCCATTTATCATTTTACGGCAGCGACGCCGACGCCGGCAGATGTTACAATGATGCTTTGTGCGGTTGTTGTTGGTGGAGAGAGAGGGATGTATGCGGAGTGGGAATAGGAAGGAAGCAAGGAAACGAAAACGTTACCGGCGCTAGAATGGAAAATTTTCCAATTTCACGAATGTTTGAAATAGCCCTGTGTGTGCCGATGTACGCGGCCAAGAAAATGACTAAATGGCCTGAAAAAGTTATTTTACTTTTGCTGGAAAATACTTTCTACAGTAAATTTTATTTCTTGGAATAATTTTTTAATGAAATTGATTATTTACCACGTTAATTACTGTTATTAATTTCTAAATACATTTTTTATTTCATTTTATCATTATTATATTAGTAAATTAAAAAATATGATAAGATATAAGACATTAAGACACCATAAATGGTTTAATCAAATTAGTCATGCGCTACAAGGTCACTGTTGCTCGCTCATTAGCAATCTAAATTCCGATCTATTTCACCTCGTTTCTGCCGCAAAAAAATAATAAAAAAGGGATTTTTAATAAAATATACTTACCCTTCCATATTTTTATTTCACAGCGAGACCCCCGTTGTCGAGAAGGTCGCAGCTGAGGAAGTCGATGCTGTGAAGAAGGATGCCGTTGCCACCGAGGAGGCAGCTGCTGAGAAGCCAACCACCACAGAGAACGGTGCCGCCGAAGAGGAGAGCGCCGCCAAGGAGAACGGAGCACCGGCCGCCGACAGCGCGGCAGCCGCCGATGCCGTCGACGGAGAGAAGGAGAAGGCGACCACCGAGGCCGCTGCTCCCGCCGCCGAGGATGAGAAGGAGGAGAAGAAGGACGAGGACAAGAAGGAGGAGTCTGCCGTCGATGGCGAGGAGGCCAAGAAGGAGAGCAGCGAAGCAACTCCAGCTGCTGTTGAGAACGGCGCCGAGGAGGCCGCCAACGGTGACTCAACAGGTGTGTAGTACAGAATGACAGATTTCCCCGCTCAGGTGCTAACCCCTTTTTTCCCTGCTACCCCTTGCAGATGCTCCCGTCTTCGAGGCTGTGAAGCGGAAGGTGGACGAGGCCGCCGCTAAGGCCGATGAGGCCGTTGCCACGCCGGAGAAGAAGGCGAAGCTGGACGAGGCCAGCACAAAGGACGAGGTGCAGAACGGGGCCGAGGCTAGCGAAGTGGCCGCCTAAGGGAATCGCCCGCGGAGCAGCACACTCAGTAATCTACTTATAAAATACTTACTAACACAACAACAAACAAACGCAAATCACACAAATTACGGTTCTACCGCCAGCGACGCGCACCGAACCACCCATCGTCCGCACGTGTGAGCGGGTGATGATGATGCGTGGGTGGTGGCTGCGTGGGCGGGCGGGCGCAATTCTCCAATAACAATCCTGCAATGGGAGCGTAGTCTTAAAGCGTACCGATCGATTCTCTCTGTCTCTACTAACAAACAACCAACCAACAACAAACAAACGAGAAACAACAAAAATCCATTATCATTTAAAACCTTACTTAAAAACTTAACTTTAAAGCAAAGTATATATATAAAGCGAAAGATTAAGAGAAAAAAGAGTAAGCGAAATTAAGATGCGAGACCCTCTATGTTTTAAGATTAAAAGTTGTAAACAAAAAGCGTCAAATTTAATACTTGTAATAATAAATACGAAGCGAATGAAAAAAATTGCAAACAAAATCTCTAAATAAGAAAAACAACAATAAGAAATTTGAAGGCAAAAAAACTTTTTTGTCACTTAAAAGTTTTAATTTTACAACCTTATCCTATATTGTGTATGAATATTTATATAAATGAAACAAGCAAAACTACAAAAACAGCAAAATGTAACAACAAGCTGCCAACAACAACACCCCCAGAAAAGTTTCTGCCACGTGGCGAAAAGAGACGAAGCAAATCATACCGTATAGAAACAATAAAAACAAAAAAAAAACGAAATAAGAAATTACATTTTTATATAGCAATCAAAACAACAGTATACATAGTTCTTGAATAGACGGGCGACGGCATGGAAAATACTTGTGTTTCTAATGTCTTCGCAACCATATCTTTGTTTATCTATATGCAAGATTTCTAACTGTTTTACTCGCCATTTTCCGTTCCGTTACTTTCCATTGTCTTAGCGCTCGAAATTGTTTGTCTGGGGCGTGTACTTAAGCCAACCTTACTAATTTGTTAAGTTAGTGAGCCGATTTTCACAAGCAGCCACCAACATGATTCAGTTAAAGAGCCCAAGAGTAGTAACGGCCAACAAAACCGGCATTCAGCTAAAAGAAAATTCGAGAACATTCAAAAATAAATGGAAGAAAAACTTACAAAAACAAAATGCGAAATTGTTTAATTCTTGGTTTAAGTTTAAGGTTATGTGTTCGCTGAAGAGGACTGTGGACTCAACTGTACCTTATTGGTGAAAAGGGAAAGAGGAATCGTGGTGGGAACTTTATCTCACCTGGAATCTTCTAGAAAAAGCTCTTTTGTTCGGTTCTACCAAAATATACATTGATGTACATATGTATGTATGTATTTGTAAGATCTGGAGCGTGAATCATTCATTTTCTAGAAATTTTGTTAGCAAAGAAAGCTCTGAAGCTTTTCAATATTTGTTGGATGAATCATTTTTTAAATACTTCCCTTGCTTTTAGTAAGATGGCTGTTTTAAGTATATTTGTAAATTTCTGTGCCTAATGAAATCCATGTTTTGTTATTACAAGAGAATACTGGAAAGTTTTTATTTTCTTTAAGCAAGGAATGGCATAATTTGGGAATATGAAAATTGTAAGGACACGAACTAAGAAGGTAGTTACTTGAGGGTATCTGTTCCATTTTTTCCATTCGTCTTTAATTGTAAATAAAATAACTTTTAAAATGGGTTTCTTGTTAGTTTGATTTAACAATATCAAAAACCTTTTAAAATTAAAGCTATTAAATTATACCCGTTCCTATTATTTTGATCGCATTTGTTTTTTGGAATGTTCTTGTGGCAGTCTGGCAAGGCTCTTGGAAGTCAATATTTTGGTTGGCAACACTGGCGTCTGCGGCGGACTGGCAACGCCTGCTGAAAGAGTTGCCATTTTGTATTTCATTTTGAGCGGCTAATTTGAAAACCAACAATGAAGTCTTGCATTTTATTTTATATGTTTTAATACTAGTTACAAATACAAATTAGCAATAAAATAAAAAATTAGCCTAGTGTTAAATATTTGTAATTCTTATTTGAAAATAGAATATATGTACATGGTTGTAAGCAAATGCTTAGTCAGTCTCGGCGCTCGTGCCGCTCGTCACGAATTCTTCTTGGAAAACGTCAGAAAAGCTTTTGTAAACATAGTTTTGAAACGCAATAAAACGTCTTTGACCTAGAAAAAGGCCAGGGAAGTGTAAGTGTAAGCCAAAAACATAACGTATTGAAACAGATACAAACAATAACAGGTTTTTTTTCGCGTTTAAGACGTAGTTTAAAAATGTTTTTATGTTGACTTCTGTTTATATTTACGTGTTTGGCAGCTCGTTTCGAAATAGTTCACAAAATTACTATTTCGGAAGCCATCCAAAAGTATTTCAGTATTTTTCGGGGCAAAAATCAGGACTGATAAGATTGCGAAGAATTGCAAAAAAGGAGAGACGGAGAGAGTCGGAAATTGCTCCCACTGCTCCCACTAAAAAAGCTTTTCTACTTGGCGCTTCGATCGAAGGCGGCGAGTGCTAGTAGTCGAAACTGAAGCGTTCTCGCGAGTAGACGCCCCGAACCCGTTAACTGTGCCTGAACAACTGAATACGCGCATGTACTTAATAATACAATATTGCCATTGTTGTTGCAACTATATTTAATACCAAGTGACGTCGAAACAACGGCCAGCAGCAGTACGTTCAAGTGCTTTTCAACCTCGTGCCTTATTATTGCTCCATATTGTTGGTGTTTGTGAGTGCCAGTGGCTGCGTTCCGGAATCGAAATTACCAACCAAACCGGCATAAATATTTGAAAGAGCGGAGGACGATGTCCACCAACCTGCAAAAGGTAAGAAAAGCGAGACTCCAAAGTCGCAGGCGCCGCTTTGGTATTTTTTCCCAAGCGTTTTGCCAATGTGTGGGGTTTTGCCAATGTTTTTCCCACACCTTTCGTACAATGACCGCTGTTGTTGTGGCGAGCTTTTGCGTATTCAGATCGTAGCTGTTTACTGGAGAGGTTTCACTTATTACTGACAATAAACCCAAGGAAAGGGGTTTCAGGCAAAAAAAAACCTTAGTTCCAAAACATCCCAATCATCGAATCACTTAAATATATACTATACGGAATGGGATCTTAACTTCCTACGCTATCTCCTTTTTCGAATGGTTCTTTGTAAGACCCAATTTTAATCGAGATTTATTGTAAGAAATGTGTCCTTCTATGGTTCATTGACTTGTTATCACTAAACCAACGTCTATATTGGGTGTATATTGTCTTTGAGTACTTGGTTTTAGGCTCGATCAAACAACCCATCTTATCTTGGACTCGTCTCGCATTCCATTTACAGTTTCTGCGATTCCTGGCTGATTCGCAATCGCACAGAAAGGTTTCTTATCGCCACTCGTGGATCACTTCTTCGTTCATTGCCGTTGCCGCCCTCCTTTATTCGCACTTATCAGTAACTTGGGCTATAGTCATTTCGTATATTTCGTTTTGGAATTGCGTGCGGCGCTCACCCGGTGTTCGAAAGCGGGTTCTAGCCAAGCTAGATTGTGCGATCAAATTAATTTGACAACATTGTTGCGGTTAGATAGTCTCCAGATTAAGTCACGTGCTTTGCTTGTCATTGCGCAGTTAGGATCTCAATTGCAGTAAGATAGAAAATACTCCCCGCTTTTTATTGAGTCATCTATATGTAAGCCCTTACCCTGATTATATCTGTTTTTATACCCGTTACTCGTAGAGTAAAAGGGTATATTGTATTCGTGCAAAAGTATGTAACAGCTAGAAGGAAGCGTTTCCGACCCCATAAAGTATATATATTCTTGATCAGGATCACTAGCCGAGTCGATCTAGCCATGTCTGTCTGTCCGTCTGTCCGTCTGTCCGTCTGTCCGTCCGTATGAACGCTGAGATCTCGGGAACTATAAAAGCTAGAGGATTGGTATTTGGCATGAAGATTCTTGGAGTTCCTACGCAGCGCAAGTTTATTTCAAGAAGGTGCCACGCCCCCTCTAACGCCCACAATAGCTAATACACGATTTTAAAAATTTAAATATTTCGGAAAAGTAAAAATGCGGTTTTTTTGTGCTTATCAATACCTATCGAAATGTAGAAGAAATTTTTTAAATCGGACCATTCGTTAAAAAGTTATGGCTCATCAAAGTTTATATATCCATCTCCCTCGCACTCCCTTTAGCCGAGTGACGGGTATTAGATAGTCGGGACACCAACCCGACTAAATCGTTTTCTCTTGTTTTTTTTTAATTTATCGCTTGTCGGTTATTCCCAAAGTTTATAGAGATTGTAAATATACTTCGTTAATAAAACCATTAGCACGCCATGAAGTGTTACTCATTAACACGATAGTTATTAAAACGAATTTTGAAAAGTGATTTCCATAGATTATATTTTTCTATTGCATTACGATTTCATTGCAGCTCGCACGTTTCTCAGAATTAAGCCTTAAATTCGACGCACAATTAAATACCCATTATGTGGTGTTATTTGCTCATTATTAATAATAAAACCCCACTAATCACTAATTAATGCGTTATCTTGATGGCAATAGATAAGATTCAGACGAATAACAAGTGCCCATAAATCAAAAAATGAAATCACGTGTTATCCTATAATTATATTTATAGTGGTTGGCTATCAGATCAAAATATGTTGATTTATCAGCAAGTTAAATATATTGTATGCATAAAAACGTTACTTCTTTATTTATTGTTTAATAGTAAATTATCTTTTGGAATAATTAGAAGTGTTTCTAGGCGAATCGTAAGTGACGTTTGCGTCCAAAGTCATTATTGTTTAGGACGAAGCTAAGTTTGCAAAATCTTATCGGCTGCATTTTGTTTTTTGGTGATTTGGCTTATCAATTTAAAAATGACCTACATAGTGCCAGTGGTGCTAGGCATTTTTGATTAGTTTTAAAACAAGACTATGATATATTTTTAATTTAACCTAACATTTTGCATATTTGTTGTATTATTAACAATTTTGCGATAAGGATTTGATTTATAACTCAGTGGGTTCTATAAATGGTCAAGTTACACACTTAACGCACAATTTATTACGGCTTTAGATTTAGTGACTGAGTATTTCGCTATCTTTATATAATAGTTTGCTGATAAGTACGCAACTTTTTATGCCGATGATAAGGCTCCGGAACAGGCTAATGAAATCATTTGCCATTTATTTACAATGGCATTTGCTGTGCTCGTTTGTGTTGGCGATTTTCCATTTGCCAATTATCAGTTATACCTTTAGCCATATAGTAGCGCAAAAGTACTACGATTAGTTTTACCTAGAATTACCTAATTATAGTAATTTTGACTGCTTATTTACATTCCGGTTCGCATTGATGTATATACTATATAGCATATATATTGTTTATTTGATTTCACTTTTCCGAGCGAGGAAATCAAAACAACAGCGAGGAGAATACTGACTATCAAACTGGCCGGAGATGATAAGAGTGTGTGTGTGTTGTGCGTTTTCTTGTAAATGTTGGATGGAAGATTCTCATGCGTTTCACGATAGTTGCGTGGAAAATTCCATGGATCAAGCGAGAGTGGGGTCGCTACTTCCGTCAGAGTTCGAATCATATCAGATGATCCGGTTTATTCCGGAATTTTAAAAATATTTTAGTTTTATATTTGACCTAGTAACTTTATCTGTCTTTAAAGTAAAATCAAGATATTATTACGTTCAGTACAAGGATGGCTGAACTAAAATGATATTTTGATTTGCACTATGCGGGTCATCGAACGATTCGGTGTCAAATTCGATCGGATAAAGTTGTATATTATACTTGACCGTGTCATATTTAGAGCCGTAGATTACAAGCAAGTGTGCGGTTAAATATTAATCTTATCTATCGAATGCCAATAACAGCGTGTTGGGAAAGAATTACAGGCAATAATTGCCTTCAAATCGGGCACGTTTCCCACTATTTTTACCTGTCATCACACCCCGATTTTTCGAGAACATCTGTTGAGAATCTCAGCGAGCGAAATCTTTTGTCGCTTTCTACCTAGCCGTCTACCAGGTGACCATATGTTTACCCCGGGGGTGGCGCCCCTAGTTTACGGTGGTGGGGCAGAAACCACTACAACCGCCGAAAGAGAGCGAGAGCGTATTTATATTTCGGCTACCCTGGTAGTCTGGGTCTTGGTCTTGTAACGATGAGTCAGTTTGTTTTTGTACGCCCAGCTGGGAACTACTTATCGCTAAGAGCCGAAACTAACCGAAAGACTTCCTCTGTGCCTTCGCTACTTGTTTTCACATTTATATAATACGATTTATATTGTATAGTACTTGAATTTTTGGATTTACTACGCGTAGCATGAGACAGCGAAACTGTAGGAATAACAGAGCACTGAAACGTCGCCAGCAGCAGGATGAAATAGATCAGAACTGTTGTTTGAGCAAACGTTGCAACTATGATAATATCTATCAACATTTTAAACGAAATGTAAGCCAATCCTTAGTATTTTATGGTATTTCTTTTTTGATCAGGTCAAATTAAAGATTTCAAATCTCACTGTAGAACTATCGATGGGTTTTGCTTTGGTTTTATAACCAATTTCAATAAATTTTAAATGGGATTTCTTTTCATTGGATGGCAAATCAATATGTTTTACTTTTGCCTGTCTGCGCCTCTAATTGCATTTGCATTTTCGTACCTGCAGTGTTTTTGTTATTTTTAGTGCACCACCAACCGCCAGGGCCAATTGTTTTGTCGATTTGCTAGCTCGCCAGTTTCTCTCTCTCCTTCTCTTTGGGATTCTCTTTCCTGCAGCTGCTCTCTTTGGCATTAATTTTATTAAACCCACCCACCACCCTCTTTACTCTGTCATCCACAGGCCACCCTTGAGGAAATTCGCCATGCGGCCGCACGCATTTGCCGGGACTATCTAACCGGTCGTTGGAAGGTGGTTACTCCTGAAAATCTGGTGGTGAAGCGCATAAGGTAACTAGTCTCAAATGTGGTTTCCATATTCTAGTTTATAATTCAAATTAATTTAACTACAGTACACTGATTTTAGATGTTGAGAAATGTATTGAACAATGTATTCCAAGATCCTAAGAAATAGTAAATTTTAAAATTATAAAAAATCAACATTTCACTGAATTTCTTTTTTTATACAAATAAATGTAGGGTATTATTTTCTACTTTTCCATTACATTAGTTTTAATATTTAAAGTTCTTTTACTTTAACCAACGAAAAAGAAAATCTTAAAATTTCTTGTTTTGGTTTGTAACTTAACTGTGGAAGATATTTTTGCTGAGATTTTTGGCTTATGGGGAATGTTTTTTATTTCTTTAAAAAAATCATTCGTAAAATTAATTTAAAAAAAAACAATTTTTCGCTAAAATATTGGAAATATATATTTGCAAAAACAAATTTTGTTTACAAACCTTTTACTACCTTCTTGCAGTGGCGGTCTGTCAAACTTCTTGTATTACGTAAGTCTGCCCGACTTGGATGACTTTGATGAGCTGGAGGAACAACAACTACAACAGCACCAGCAGGCAAATGTCCACGTCGGCAAAGACGTCATAGGCACCGCCACATTATCCAATAATAGCCCCGATTTCTCACGCGACGATGAGGGGGCAGCCCAGGCAGCCAAGGTGGTGGGCGTGACATCGGTGGCCACGGAACTGGCAAGTAACGACGAAGACGACGATGACGACGCAGCAACTAGCGCCAAACAGGCGCACAAGCGTCAGCGCTTCGATAGCGATAGCCGCGACGCGAGTTCGCTGAAACGATTGCACGCCCCCAAACAGGAACCCCGTGAGGTAGGTCGTCCATCCACTGGAATACCCGGCTTCCTTGATATATACCATAATAATCCTCAATCCTCAGGTCCTGCTGCGCATCTACGGACAGACCCACGGCGATCACGCGCTGGAGAGCATGATCACCGAGTCGGTGGTGTTTGCCCTGCTAAGCGAGCGGAACTTCGGACCCAAGCTGCACGGTATCTTTCCCGGGGGACGCATCGAACAGTATATTCCGGTATGTCGGGGTCTTGTGGACTTAAGACTTAGCTTGGATATTTTTGATACATTTCTCGAACTAAAACAATTGTTTACTTGTCAAATGTTAATTGTTTTTGGAATACTTAATACTTCCAATAATTGACGACTATTCGGGGTGTACAGAAATTCCTTCTTATTGGTATGGACTACCTTTGGAAGTCATTTCTGTACAAAACCCCGATAAGTAAGCACTTATAGGTACTTTCATTTGAAATCTTTAGCCGTTATTTATTTAACTTTCATCTCTTTTAATTAGGCACGAGCGTTGACCACAGCGGAGCTGGGAGAGCAAAGAATATTGATGAAAGTGGCTGAGAAAATGGGCGAAATCCACAGCCTCAATATACCCATGTCCAAGGAGCCGGACTGGATTTGGAACTGTATGCAGCGGTGGGTTTCCGGCTTCGAGAGCATTGTAAAAGGCAATGTCCAATCGAAACCCAAATCCTCAGTGCTGCAGAAGCAGATGGAATTGATGCGCACCTTCGACTATGTACAGGAGATTGCCTGGATGAGATCCGTCATCGACGAAGGGGAATATCCAGTTGTGTTCTGCCACAACGATCTTCAGGAGGGCAACATTCTGCTTCGTCAGCCGCCAGCTGGGCAAAGCGAGCGCACGCCGCGGGAGTCGATCAGTAGCTTGAGGTGGGTAAAACCCTATTAATCTCATTTTCCACATGAAAATTTCCCAACCGTAATGCGTCATGCTGAAGTGCTACGATTAAAACACGTCGATTCAATTTTCTATCTTGAATTAAACTTGAAAATGTTTTCTTAAACCAGATTTACCTATTATATTATTATCAAGGGAATATTATTTATATTTTCCTTTATCAGGCCATTCATTTATTTTTTAAATGAATTGAATTTATTTTTGATTTGAAGTATTATAATAACTAGGTATTAATTAATAACGAATACCTATTTTATAACTTTTACAGATCCAATTTCGACGAAACTTTGGGCGACAGTCTTGATGGCAACAGCAACATCTCGGAGCCGGAGACAAAGTAAGTACATCTCGAGCGTTCGAGAGACTAGTAGACTGCTAACCCGTTGTTTTGTTGTGGCCTGCTAACCAGTAACTACTTGCCCATTGGCCCACTAGCCGTAAGTCTCTGCTCGCCAGACCCATATAAAACTACCTACAATTCTAGATGGCCCCAATTTGCTGCGGTCGTGATTTGAGTTAAAAAATTGTGTGCTGGTCAGAGGCAATAAATTTGTTGGCCAAAGCAAAACAAAATACAGGTTATTCATGACATTCGTTTGAAGCGATATTTGCGAAGCAATGCTAACTATATTCATAAACTATTCGTATTATATAGCAAATCGCACAGCGTATCGCCGTCGCCTTGCCCGGAGTTGGACACCACCAACGACTCAGCGCTGGATGCCAGCTTCACAACCGATAATGAGCCGGATCTCATCATCATTGACTTTGAGTACTGTGCGTACAACTACCGTGGCTACGATCTGGCCAATCACTTCATCGAGTGGACCTTCGACTACACCAATCCGCAGTACCCCTACTACTACCACAACTCAAAGAACTGTGCGACTGTGCAGCAGCGGCGGGACTTCATCGTAAACTATCTGAAGAAGTATCACGACGACGAGAACTACAATCCCACTGGCCAGGAGCTGGACAAGGTGGATACCGAGATCCAGTTCTTCACCATGCTGTCCCATTTGTTCTGGAGTCTGTGGTCCGTCATCAATGTCACGTCGGCAATTGAGTTTGGCTACTGGGTGAGTACCTTGGGTTAGGTGCTCTGTAAGCAAATTATACAACGTATCCTTCACTTTTCAGGAGTATGGAATTGCTCGAATTATGGAATATCAAAGGCTGAAGGCAGCCTACCTGGCTAAATGAGGGCGAGTGTTAAGAAAGGGTCAAATATCAACAACCTTCACTTAAATCGAATCAGAACCGTACTTAAGTGGCCTTAAACATTAGAAGTCCCTGACCTCCCCGCTCCGTTCGTCATTCTCCTCGTCTAGAAATGAGTTTGTACTGCTATTCTATCTAGTTGGCTAACAGCAAGGTTACAACACTACTTCAATATTTCACAAGGAAAAGGGAAAGATATCGAACCATTCAGAAAGACTAACTTATTTTTGTATAGAAAAATTAGCTATTTAGAATTGATAAAGCTGAAAGAAAAGTCATAATACTAAATACTGCTGTGATTATTGCGTGAGACAGATGACAGATAAAACGATGACACCAATTTTATACACAACTTAAATTCTTGCTCCTGTTGAGAAAGTCCTTTTCCAACAGATTCGATCGAAAGTATTACAGGCAGCACCCGGCACATCCTAAAATATCATATTCTACGCAGGCTCATTAAACGATCCAATGCATTCTATGCTCTATACACAAACACAAACTTGTATAACTTTCGAATTTAGTACTTATTCGAATTTCTTTGGTTTAAAACTTCAAAAATTACTTTCGTATATAAGTATTATTTTGCATTCTTCTCACGAGTCGGCACACTACGTTGCTTCTATACACCAAAAGCTTAGTTAAATTTTTGTATCGAAATTACCCTTTGTTTGATTAGTCGATGAATTCAGGCGAGTAACAAAACTCAGCCAGCACCAATCATGTGTATTTTATGTACCTACCTAACTATCCCATATTCCTTATTAGAAATTAATTGTATGTTTTTAGAATTTAAAATATTTTTGCGTATACTTTTAATAAATAAATAAACAAATAAATAAATATTATAAAAGGATATATGAGTTTTACTTGTCCTAAAAGGGCAATTTCTAATGTGGTAACTATTGGTTAAAATACGTACCTAAATATTATAAATATTAAAGTCTTGTGTTCCCTTTATTAAATAGCCATTTTCTCCTTTAAATTACCTGCTGACTTAACTGCTGGTTCGACAAACACAAGAATGTCACATCAGATTAATTGGGACTATTCGAATAGGCAAATCAGCTGCCAAGAGGCCAAATGTCAGGCACTTCCCAATTACTGGAACACTTTGACATTAATTCAAATCACAATGAACTGGACTCCAACAATTGCCGAAATGGAGCCAGCCAACCGATAATGCAACCCATCTTTAATTAATGCAGCAGCAGAAGGAGTGACCAGAAGGAGCATTAAATGCTTGAAATGCCGGCAGTCCTTTCTCGGTCGCTCCTGCCATCTAATTACACTACTTAACAAAATTAAACCCCCAAATTAGTCTAGAAATATAATGTTCGTTTTCTGGTGCAGTTGGACTCCCTGAATAAAATGTCAATTATGAGTATGGCCCGTTTTTATTTTTATTCTATAACACCCCTTAATCATAAAAGAGTTTTTCAAATCGGAACATTTTTTAATTTTTGAAGTATTTTGAAATTAAGTTTTAAAGGTATGTAGATAGGTATGTAAATAACACCTGGCTCCATCTATGTGTGTAAATATGAAGGCACACATATTTTTTGAAATTTGTTACTTTCCCAACCGAAAATATGGTCAATCTATGAGTTCAAATGCATTAAATTGCTAATTTATTTTTGTAAAATAGTGTTATTTTGGACCTGCTTGACAATGGCTTGTCTTATGGTTATGCCTTGCTCTTGAATCTATTCGAAGCTAACTGGCCTTTGTTATATATTGTATTGCAATTTACGCCTCGATGGGTTAACTCAATCACGAGCTTTTGGTTGCTGGTGTGGCACAGTCTGTCTTGAACTGCTCCTGACAGGACAACTAGGACTTTTGTTTAGGCACGGGCGCAAACAAGGACCCTGCACACTTGGGAATACAAGGCGAGTAATGGTTTTCGACTGGTTGAGAACTAATCAGTCACCGCTAACCAGTTGTTGTTCATGATTTGTTGTACAAAGACTTTTGACCGAGGCCGAGAAAATTTCGAACTTCCAAATAAGTAAAGGAATTCTCTTAAATTAATTAGTAAGCTGGGTGCGATCGAATCTGTGGGCAACAAGGGGAAAAAGTACTTTTAAATGTGATTTTATTATTATTTCTTTTAATAGAAAATCGCTGAATACGTTAGGGTAAATATTTGCAACAATCCTTTACAGAAAACATTTGTTTATTTATTGCAAGACAAGAGAGAATACATTTTAAAAATGTTGTTCCACAAATGAGCTCTCGAATTAGAATAGACTGGTTTTAAAATCTAGCTTAAAACTTCGAGATCGTTCTCTCTCTTTTAATTACTTTGTTGTGAATTCGAGTTCCGCAATTTAAATATAATTTTTTTTTCTTTTAAACCACAAACAATTTTTTGTAGGAAAATTTTACTATTACTAATTTTAGCCCATTTCTAAAGTTTTTGACCGATTGAAAAATAAAATAAAGCAAGAATTTGGCTTTAACCCTTTATGAAATAATATTAATTTATATAATTTTTTATATTTAATTTTTTTATATTTTCCAAATAAGGTATTCCAAATTTAAGTACTTGAAATAATAAACCGAATTATTATTGTGTAATAATTATATTTCATTGAGTAAAGACAAATTATAAAAATTTAATTTAAATGTATTTAATCCAGCATAAGTCTTTGATTTTTGATGTAAACTAAGACGCACTTCTGATGGTTTTAATTATTATTTATTATTTAATATTTATTAAAAAAAATTCTTTTAATTAAATTTATTAAAAATTTTATTTTTTGTTTTTTATTATTCAACTTTTTTCTAGCAACATGTTTTCAGCAATATGTTTGATGCAACCGCTCGTGTTCGACCGCCTTACGTTTTAATTACGTTTTCATGGTTTACGTAACGTAACGATTCGAATCCGACGAATACGACGTATCCGCGCAGTACAATTTCAATTTTCTCCTGCGCAGACTTGAGTGAAAAGCTAAAATTGTTGCAGTGAGTGGTGAAAATCTCAGACCAACATTTTCTCCTCTTTGTTGCTGGAAACGTGTTGCAATCTTGGGGAAATCGGTTTAAGTCAAATCATTTAAGAACGTCAAATAAGCTTTGTTGAGGCCGGAACAGATTTTTAGCTTTTTAATGCGCTTAAGATTTCTCAATAAGAAACCCGTTGCGATGTTGGCGGTCGAGCAATAAAAACTCAATTTTGTCAACGTTTTCATTGTGATCAAATTGAAATCCATTTCTTAACATATTTTTAGCATTCATTCATTATATTTTCTCATGTTAAGCCTATTAGCACCAACACGGTTATTTTTCCTGGGAAAGTTGTATCTTTCGCAGTCTAAGAATATCATATTTGGGGGCGACATAGATCTCTTTGAGCGGATTTCGATTGGAATTTGTATTGATAACAGTAAGAATATTATCTAAATTCCGCCTGAAGAGATATCTATGTCCCCTCGATTGCCAGCTTTAGATGAGTTTTCCCGTCCTCATGGCAAGATAAACAAGAGTTATAAACTCAGAAAACGAACTCCAAATTGAATTTGATTAATGCTATTAAAATACTATCTTATGTGTATGTTATTTAGTAACTAACTAGCTGACAGGCCATTTAAGTAACTCCGCGAATTCTTCAGGACCATATTATGAACTATAGCATAATTATAAGAAAGACCACAGTTTATAATATGTTCGTTGAGAATATCGAAGATGATGTTACCATTAAATTATTAATATCTTTTCGACCCAAAAATTGATATCCGAAATTTAGAATGCTAAAAGTGCGATCATCACGAGTTGCTCGTTAGAATAAAATGAATAATATACCAGAAAAGGACTTTAAATATGTGAATGTGTATAATTCCGTGGCAACTTTTTATATTTTCCGCCTGCACTATCCAGCCTTCACAATTCAATTTCATGGCTCTGTGCGTACGACAATTTGCCTACTGTGCAAGTGCTAAATAGTTGACTGAATGGTACTGGTACCCACTTTCAGTTACATCCAGTCAGGCGGGGTCAGTCGTGGATATGAGCATATGTACGTATGGCACATACATCCGTACAGTCAGCAAACAAATGAACTGAAGCGTTGATAGCCTGTGTTCCATGGCACCGGGCTCAGGATCCGTAGCCATCCGTAGACATGTAAGTTCTCCGAAACATAATGAAAACTTTTCGATCGAATGCATTCTATCCGCCTACCAGAACGGTTAACTGTTCGTTATTGCTGCCGAAGTTGTTGCCCCAATGAAAACATATAATCGTTCATCTGGTTCCGGATGTGCGGCAGTAAATAGAGCAGCAACTGCAAAAATATCAATTTAACAAATTTGTGGCGATTGATTGTCCTTTAAAGTCATAACCACGTTAACACTGGATTACAAATTGAGAGGGAGTTAACCGAAACAATGTTTATAAATCAATAATAAATGCTATAACGGATTTCTCAAAAATTCATTATTATTAATAAGTTATTAAGTTTCTACTTAAATTTTAAAAAATATTTATTGTAATTAATAATTTAATTTAAACTTAATGTTTTTTCATTCGTAAATAAAGTCTAAAAGTTACTAAAGCTATAAACATAGGTAATTACTTGTAGCTCTAGAGTATAAACAAAGAAATAAGTCATTATGAATAAATACTGAATAAAAACCCTTTGCATTAATTATATGCACAGTGCAAACAAGCTTAACAGGCAAAGAAACTCCCTCAAGCTGATGATGAGTAGCCAGAATGTATTGAATACGTTTTTATTGAGATAGACAAAGAACGCAAACCCAATCAAATAATGCTGACCAAAGACCATGACCAATTAACAATTTCGACCTGAGCCAAACAAACCTAAAAATCAACCCAAAAATTCCCCTTATCACTTGTGAGAACACTTATATCTGTGAAATGAAAATGTGTTTACCATTTAAGCAGTTATCCTTTGCCATGGAAGGTTAAAGGGGATTCGATTGGAGTAGATGTCGGGAACCGAAAAATTAAAATTTAGATACGCACGAGTTGGCCGCACTGAAAAGGTCAGCTGTGGGGTTCATGTGCCTGGGGAACCGGTTCGTCTTGACTCCAACGAAATTAGAATAAATAGTCTCGAGGATTGTTTTCTTTTCGTTGTGCATATTTCAGAGATTACAAAATAAAACAAAAGCCGCTGCTCGCTCAAGCCAATGAAATTTGACTAATTGCCCTGAGCTGTCGGCGATTTTTGGTATTCACTCCCGTCCGAATTGCATCTTACTGCCTCAGAAACCATTTAGCCCGTTGGTTTATATGCAGGCAGCTTACATGGAAACTTCATTAGGAACCATCTCTAGACGAAAAAGCCCATGTAAAATGTAAATTTTTTGACTAAGCTGTGGTTGAGTGACGAAAATGAAAATAAAGCAAGTAAATAGTCCCTTTTTATTTTAATTTTATTTATTTATCGATTTAAAAATTAGTTGTTAATGAAATTAAAAACTATGTCTTTATAGAGAATATCTGTTTTTATTTAATGGCAAGATGTGAATATATAATTTTTTTTGTATCACAATTTAATAAATATTTGCAATTTATTGTAAGCTATTATTACATTTTGATGAAGTCTAAAAAATATCTAAAAAAGTTGTATTTGTATGCTATGGCTAAAAATACTTTTTCGGGTCTTTTCAACACCGGATTCAAAATCTCCTCTCTCGTACATTATCTCACTTTCCCAACACTTACTGAAATTACCTAATAAACAATTTATCTCAATTGTGCACCAAACTTTTGGGCTGTCAAGAAAATCCATCCCAATTCCGGAGATAAAATAGTAGAGCAAGTGCGTTTGAGTTTTACGACTAATGGGCGTAATCAAATATAATTTTTAACTATTTACGAGTACATTGGCGCACATTTCCCATATAAATTATTAACATTAATGCCCGGCACGGGCGGTTCTAATGCAAAACCACAGAGTGGGTCTGGGTATAGATGCCAATCGGGGAAGAGAATAGGAAAATGGCAAAGAAAACAAACTGGAATAAATAATACGAGCCCAGCCCATAGCCGAAATGAAAGTTCCCCGTCGCTGTTTCCGCACCGCCCCCAGTAATTGAGTGATCATAAATATGTGAGCATCGACTTCTCCAATGAGGCATGGACAAACCTTAGCCGCCCATATTGCGTTTGCCGTCCCGAGGAAAAGATTAGCTCTTGCGTGCTGGGAGGTTTAGGTTTCTAGGCCTGTAAGGCGGTTTCCCATACAAATGAGGGCTTGACTAATGCACGATATTAATGGGTGTAACCAGTGCCAGCGGCAATCCAATTCCCTCGGCAATCCCAAGACCTCGGAGAACCAAAAGTCAACACTTGGCTTATGAATAGTTCATTCCGCAAGTTGACAGAGCAATTTGGTCACTGTTTTTATGTATTTCGCATTTTCTGCTGGGCAAGAACACATTTGGCCTTATTACTTACATCGACTAAACTTGATTTGTTTGTTTTAAATGAATTTTAAAGTTTAAAAAGCAACTTAGAAATAACGTAACTACGAACATTCCAAAAATATAAATAATAAAATAAAGGTCAATCAAAAAAAAAATAATAGTAATAATAATAAAAATAAAAATAACTAATACTAAAAGTAAAAAGATTTAAGTAGAATATTGTGTTAAGCATTTAGCAATAAATATTTTTTGGCCAGTTGATAGGAGTGCATTTAAGGAAAACTTTAAAGATAGCACAATTCAATAAAATCAACTGCTAATTAGCATTCATATTGCAAATGCATTTGAAAATTCCGCGAGCTCTTGGCCACAAACGATGTACTCAACAAATCTTGGCCAAGCGGCTCCAATCTGGCCTCAACTCATTTCCTAATCAATTAAATATTCAGATTTCAATACCCATTGCCCGGCGAATGAATGGAATCGGAGGTTGGACAAAGCGCAGGTTCATCCCGAGATGCGCCTTTTGTGATTTCGTAATTACGTCTAATGAATTCAGCGAAATGAAATTGAAAGACCGTTGCGAGCCATTCTAAGAAAATCGCGAGCCCCGTCTTTTTGCAATGTCTTCTATTAGTCCTCCAACTTTTCTCCGTCGTTTTTCACTTTTTATACTTTTTTCCGATTTTCAGTGAGCTGCAATTTAGGCTGTTGTCCTTGTCGTTTTTCATTTCGAAGTCGGGGAAAAAGAGATGCAGACGGTTGTGGTATGCAAATTTAATTTTGGAATTTTTATGTGTGGGTCACATAAAGCCAATTAAACACTTTGGGCCATCGATTTTGCAGACAAAGTGTAAGGTGTTGCCCTCAGCTCCTGAAGGGACATTTAAGCCTTGGGTAATTGACATTTTGACATCGATTATCCAAAATATGATGTTGTTGTTTGCCGGAAAAGCTCCCAACCAAATTTTGAATTGGTTAACAACATGATAACGATCTGAAAACAGTTATCTTGGCTTTAATGGTCTTGGCAATTGTTCTAATTCAAGGAAGTTTGGGTAATACCCTTAAAAGTTTAAAGTTTAACAGAAGGGTCAATGATATGGTAAATTGCTAGAGAGATCCACCCGAGGGAATTTGGGATTTCCCCTCGGCAGCAACTGAAAAGTGCTTCTCCTCAGCCTTTCGGGATAAAATATCTTTTGGCCCTCATTCTGGACCAGTCCTCTGGTCCAACTGGCGTCCAACTGGCGCCTCCTTTGGCGCTATCCGAACTGTCAGTGCGAACTCAATGGCCCAGACTGTCAGGCTGCCAAAATACAAAAGCGGGCCAAGCAGCTAAACATATATTGAAATCGCTGCACCGACAACAACTACAAATTCTCTTCAAAGGAAATGTCATTGAATTTTTACACACCAGCATCAGCAGGGGGATTGAGGAAAATAATAAAATAAAGTCAAGAATCCAATGCCTTTCTCTTGTTTCACTCAGTTTGCGAGCATTTTCAAGTCATTTAAGTAATGGAATGCAATGACTTTTGAATATTTGAAGAGTTCTTTTGCTGCATGGCAACTCTTTCGAATCCTTGACTTCACGTTCTGCATATTTCTCAGCTGGTACTTTTTGCTCAGGCGCTTTAAAATTTTCATGAACTTTGCTGTCGACAATGCGCAATCTTTTCTGTTCATTTTATAATTTCTAAACTGCAGTTCATGGTTCCCAATGCTTGTCATTATAGGACATCTCAGAGCTTGAAGCTGTGATTGAAAAATGTTTTATTTGTTTCGCACTTATAAAACTTTTGTTTGGGGGTGTCACAGAAATCTCTTTCAACTACATTTCCCCTTAAAACCTGATTCATTTTAAATTATCTTTCAGTTGAGCTATTTGTGATTGGAATGGGAGTTCAGAAATCAGTTAAGTTTTTTCAGTTTACTTTTAAATTACGTATTTCGAGAGCTACATCCATATGAATATGGAAATATCCTTTGTTCCCAAAAGTCTCGCAAGCTCAAAGCTACAAATTCAACAAAAATTGCGCTTTTTTTGCGTTGAAAGGAAATCTCATCTTAAGCTTAATATTAAATTGCTAACATTTTGTCACCAACACTTGACCAATAAAACCAACAATCAACAATCAAGTGGGGACAAACAAGTCGGAAAACCAAAGGAAAAATATACAACAAAAAATTGGTATATTATATAAATAAAATTCTCATCATATTTTTATAGCAACGTAGACATAAAGATTGCCATCGCCACATCTACGGTCACGGCTAAGGTCCGAAACGATTTTTTGGCCTTTTCACTGCCCCCGACTTGCCCCTTTTTGGGTCGTTCCTCGTCGCCGAGGCTGTAATCTTTTGTTATGTGACCAATAAAGTAGGAGGCAGTTGACCCTCGAGCGGTGGCAGGGCAAATAAAAACGCAACCACATCGCATCGCATTGGTCCAAGAGGGGGCGTGGCCAATGGAGTGGGTGGGGGCGCTCGAAATTGGTACGTAAACCCCCGGCATAAGCCAAATGTGCAATAAAAGGATTTGTGTGAGAAATTGCAAGAGCACGCATTTTAAATCCACATTAAGCATGTATGGCCTTAGTGGGCGTGTCGGGCAAATAAAAACAACAATAAGCTAAAGGGAAAAAACTACCGAAAAATATGTAAACTTAAAAACAAATATGTAACGAAAAGCATTCCAAAAGATGGATTTGGGAGTCACGAGAGAAAGGCATGTCATATTGGTAAACTCTCGATGTTAAAAATACATGTACAACAGATTTTACTGACTACTCATCTTAAAATATAACATTTTTGTTTATTGAAGGTAGCACGCGTATTGATCAACTATTCAGCAACTATTCAATAAGAAAATGCTTAATAGATAACCGTTTCGCAAGGTTTGCTGCAGCTTGTGCCAAACCATTCATTACTAGCAATATCAATAAACAAAATACTGCCTCTTTAACGAAAGCGCATTTCAGTCAAAGGTCGACCTGGGTCACTAGCAATTACGCGCTCTTTGGCCAGCGGCTATCGTTACAATCGGCTAATCCATGCACTGGCAATGTGCACAGATCTTTTCTGCCCTCTGGCCTTTTCCTTACTCCATTGCCACAGGAGAATGCCATTCAAGACAGACAAGTCGATGAATGATGGGTGTGTTTGCTATGCCGAAAAGTCACTGGGTACTCGTTGAGTATACTGTATTCTATTTGTCTGTTAGAGTGAGTTCTATACTAGTTTTTAATGCGTTAAGCAGCTCGAGATGAAATAATAGCAGTAAAAATTTGTATAATTACTTTTTAAAAAGCCCTCTAGCTAAGCGGTATATAGCTAAAAATAGCGATTTGAAAGGAATTTTAAAACGATGTCTTGACTAAAATGTTTTGAATACAACATATTGAAAATAATGGTAAACACTTTTTTGTTTTTGCACTTTTTGAATGAGAGACAAATTAATGTTTTTTTTATCAACCCCGATGGATGCCAACAAATATTTGTTTGCAAAACTCCCTGACGCAAGGATTCTAAGAAAAAGGACTTTAAAGTAGAAAAAAGGCTGTAATTAGCCAATTTTTGGGGATATTACTGGCAAACGGGTTCTTGGTTTTTCTTGCTGTCAAAACATTTCAAAAGTGTCACTCTTTTTGAAAAAACCTAATCAAACATTCAATCGAAGCAGAATAGAGAAAGTATTTCTGGATATCTTAAGCTCGTGTAATCGATCATTGGTGTTAGTAGCCAACATAAACGAATTGCCTAGTCGCAGACTCAACTTGAGATTCGATTTATCGGCAGAAGGTGCCACACCACACCGAAACTGTCAGGGACATAAATCCTAGGCATACAACTTGCAGAGCCCTCTGCAGAGCCAAACTCTAGCCTGTCGCTCCAGCCGC
Organism: Drosophila prostipennis; assembly: GCA_037075205.1. Classification (NCBI taxonomy): domain Eukaryota; kingdom Metazoa; phylum Arthropoda; class Insecta; order Diptera; family Drosophilidae; genus Drosophila; species Drosophila prostipennis. The sequence continues at coordinate 387,036 of JBAMCJ010007674.1, read as the reverse complement.
AGGATTCGATTCCTGGCAATCATTCATTGCGTCAATCAAGGTGGCAGGCAGCTTCAACCGATTCGCTTCAATTGCAATCGCATTTCAATTTAAATTAAAACTTTGCTCGAACTTTAAGCGCAGCTTACGAGATCTGCATCCCCGTGTTTCTGGGCCAGAACTCGGCTAAAATGCAACGCTTGGTTGGCAACCGAAGAAGGCGTAAGTAAGTGAGCAATGAGCGGGGCAAGTGAGTTGTAACTTTCCGAAACTTTCCTTCGATTCCCACACGTGTGTGGTGAGGATTACAAACTGCAGTTAATGACCAATAAACTTTATGCATTTCCCCCATAAAAATTTAAACAATTTACTTTAACCGCACTGCTCTGGAAGTCCCTATCTAGAAATCAATTCATCCGTTTACTCGCTCGCTTTGATTTCATTATCAGAAAGGGGGAAAAAAAGAAAAAAATAATAAAATTCCAAACACGTTCTGTGTGTATCCGCAAAATGGCCAAACGACTGGTTGACTCAGTCGTAGGTTATTTCCTACAATTCCGTGTGGGTTCTTGTTGGCGAAATTTGGTTTGAAAAATTCAATTAGTTTTCCCGTTTTGACCTTTCACACCCGACTTTTTGCCTTGCACAACTCCAGAGTTTCTTTACAATTTTAAAGCAATCTCAAGTAAAATAAATAAATGCTAATTTAAACTCGTAACTAGTACAAAAATAACAAGGGAAAGCTAAGCAAAACCATCAAGAAATGCTTTGCAGTTAAAAATTGAACAAAACAGAAGTCCTTGCCTATCTGGCTAACTGGAATCATTTCCCCTTTTGTTTTATGCACAGCGCAGCGAATCCGGAGGCAATATGATTGATTGATAATTAGCCATTTCTCCTCCGCGCTCCGTTCCCCATTTTAAAAAGAAAAACTGGGCAACGGCAATGGCGAGGAGTATCAGAACTCAAATAGAAAACACTAAGGAGCTTTCTTTGCTCTTGCCAAGGATAATGGCGAATCAATCATTTCCCTCCTCAACTGCTTCTGTTGTTCTTTCTCCGAATCAATCTGCGCTCTGCGCCACTACCAATGAAAATTTCATTCAACAATCTATTGTTGACATTGCGTTCTCCACAGTTATGATTGCCGACTATGGCTAGTCGATTATGTTGATCGAAAGTTGTGTGGTGAAACGTAACCTTTAAAGAATTATTTGCAGTATTGGCGAATTTCGTTCGAGATTCCTGTGGAAAAATGCCAAGACAGCGTATTTAGGTTAAACCACTGCAATGGCTTCTTCAAACTTTGGAGCTTATTATTATTTATTTTTTTAGGATCCAGGAAAAGCATACATACATATATCATAGTTTATTGAACTGCCTTTATTGGGCTACCACCATCTGGATCTTTTTCATAGATTCAAGACTTTTCTTTAACGTAGTTATACGGTCGCAGGCAAAACTCACTTTACCCACGTTCTTCTTTGGAGAAAAGCAAATATCCGGCTCAAAAGTCTCTCAATTGCTAATTAATTCATATGGAGTTCCGTGAAGAAGTTTATTTTGGGCTGTAATTAAAAGGTTGTGTGATCCCGCAAAATCTAATTTGCACATTTTCGCACTTAATTCTTGGGAAAACAAAGGGAAGACCAAATGGTAGGTGGGGTCTGACGAAAGCTGGCTGCCTTGACAAGAGGCTGTCGCTGGCACATGTGGCGTATGCGTATCGTCAACAAAAAAACACCGAAAATGGCGCCTAATAGCATTTCATTTATTCAGATGTCTCCTGCACGAGGCTTGTGGGTGTTGAAAAGGATACATACGCATTAATTTCCGCCCGTCTTTCGTTGCCGTACCAACATTTTAAGTTCCCGGGGTTTGAAACTTCGTTATAGACTTCAATGACACTTGGCAGTAGCCAGAAAATATATCTCATAAAAGGAAACAAAACTTAATTAAATAAGTAAGCAGTGACCATGAACTGAAGAGTGGCTTTCCAATTACTAAATTGACTTTCTCCTGCACAAAAACTTGTTTTACTAACGTTCTGGTTGCTGACATGAGTATACTATAGTACCCGCAGAAATCTCGTCTCTTGCGAAAGCATTTTATACCGAGTAATATCGTAATGTGTAATCAACAATTTTATGAGCCGCAACATGTAATTTTATACACAACGTGAAGCAAACTAAAAGAGACAAAGCTATCAAGATTTAATGGTACAGGTATGAAAGGACTAAGCGGGCCACAATTTTTGATGCTCGAGATACGAAAAATATATTTAATATGAAGCTAGAGCCGGAACAGCCAAAACAAGTTTTACTTTTAAAATTAGTCGGCCTTGGAATTTAATTCCTTAACCACATGCCAGCAGATTAAAAAGCATTCAGTTGTACACCGATACTCGTTTGGTTTGGGCTGTTGAAAGTTCAGGGTCGAAAATATATTTCGATTCAAAATTTCCTATTTTTGTGTTAAACGAAGAAACGTAGGTTTAATATAACCGAACATTTTGTTGGCACTGAACATTGTGATTTTGTCTTCTAGATCCAGATAAAAATGTGCTGCGGGTATCCATTCTATCCTTGCGCCGCTCTGTGTCCTTGCGGCGGCTGTGGACCCAGTGGATTCTACGACCCCTGCTTTGGACCCTTCAACGGGCCATTTAACTCGTGGTGTGGCCCTAGTGGACCCGGATTCTGGGGCGGTCGATGCTGCTAACAATTCACTGGTGAAAAAACTGATCGTTTGCAGAAAAAAATGAGGAAACATCCAAAAATTGTGTTCCATCTCGTTCAACAGTCCCGAGCTGAACGGTTCAGTAACGCTACCACCAAATTAGTTACATTTTATAACAAATCCATAAGTTGTACGTAATAAAATATAATATAAAATATAATAATCTTTCTAATATTCAATTCTGCCGAATTTATAATATAAAATATATCTTATTTACTAGAATAATGATGCAAAATACCGTATGTTTTCCAACAAAGCAATATAACTTACATTTTGTTGATTTAGAGGTTGAAAAACAAAAATATATATACTAGGGTGTGTCGATTAGGGGGTATCCATTACTGATATTCCAAGTAACAGTATATTTAACAAAAGGTTGCAATTAAAATTGATAAATCTTTGAGAGTAAGCGATTACTTTTCCTACGACGCACACTGGGGCGCCTAGAACAAAAAGCCTGCCAAAATGTTTTTTTTTTTTTTAAGATTTTCCAAAATGTTGCAATGCAACTTTAAAAACAATAGAATTCTCTATACAAATCAAAAAGAATGAGTGATCTGTGATGAATGGTTCTCCCACTACAGATTTTTAAAGTTGATGTTTTAAAATATAATTTTAGCCAATAAGAAAAAAAAGTATTTTTACACATCTTTGAAATTTTTCTGAAAGCGCCCCAGGGCCTAAGTTGTATATGTAACGATTGAAATTTTAAGAGCAACCAATTCTTAAAATACTAAAAAATAAATAAAAATTTTAGATACATAATTACTATTTTTTTTTAATTTTTTAAAAGTGGTCCAAAAAAATTAGGTTTTTTTTTGATATTCTTGGACGTAAAGTGGTGTTACACCCTAGATCCCCGTTTAATTCTTTTTTTAAAAAAAGTTTAGATATTTAACTACAAATTCTGAAAAAATTAGCCTGCCCTTTTGTGCCTCTTCTGAGAAAACCGCGGTTAAAGTTAGCATGAAATGTTCGTAATTTGAATTGTCGCCAGCCCTGGTTTCTCCGCGCGCACTTACAGCATGAATATTCGACTATTTTTGACTGTTCTGACATTAGCGATGAAGATGAAAATGAATAAAAAATTGAAATTATAATTTAAATTTGTTTTATTTTGTTGAAAATATAAATATAAACGGAATATGTTATCGAGATATAATCAAAAACGTGATTTATTCCCATTTTTTATTAATTATGCAATATTTTCTTGACTGAAATTACAAGAATAAGAATTTGGAAATTACAAACCAGTTTTAAAAAAATCTTCATTGACGTTAATTGAAAGAGATATAATCAAAAACGTGATTTATTCCCATTTTTTATTAATTATGCAATATTTTCTTGACTGAAATTACAAGAATAAGAATTTGGAAATTACAAACCAGTTTTAAAAAAATCTTCATTGACGTTAATTGATAAATAATGACTTAATCCAAATTTACATACAAAATATGAAATAGAACCGATATATTCCCTTTTGTACTAAGCGTTTATATGGAAGCTATAAGATGTATTTGACCGATTTGAGTAATTTTTTTTTTCAAAAATCAAGTTAAATTTAAAAAAAATATTGGGAAACTTAGAACCCTATAAGTAATTTATTTATATTTTTTTTCTTAAAAAAACAATTTTTTTTTCTTAAAAATTTTGTAAAACAAAAAATTTGCACTAAAAAATTCACCTTTTGATGTTTTTTTTACATATTTAATTACTTTTAACAATACCCCATCAAGAGATATACGCTATAGAGCTTCGCTGATTTAAGGCAGACTTTTGGCTTTTTCGCCCCACTGTGCGACGGCTTTTATATATTGAAACCATTCATTTAAGGGAGATCTCTCTTTGAGCTCTCTTAGGTGGCGGTACATTTTTGTATACATCCATATATAGTCATTGTTTGCTGATAACAATTTATAATAGATTTCTTATTAGAATCTTTTCTTCATCAGTGCGGCAGGGGCTATAAAAAGCAGCCACAAACCTCACTTTTGCATTAGTTCTTTATCAAACTCGCTTTCGAAATGTTCAATTTCGAAATACTATTTCCCATCGCAGTTATTGCCTTGATTCTGAATGGATCCCAGGCAAAATCTTTGGAAAGCGATCTTTCTAAAAGTATGTTGCAAACACCGGCTAATCAACTGATGGTAAAAATGTTTCCATCGCTGGATTACATTGCTAAGGAGAGCAAATGCGATATAGTTGATGATCTGAACAAAACCAAGGCGTCAATGCAGAGTAAGATGAAAGTTTTTTAGGCATTTTTCTTAAATATTAAAAAAATCGTATTCTTCCAGAGGACATCGATGAGAGACTAAGCAGGATCGAGAAGCAGCAGGCAGAAATCAATCTAAAAGAAGAGAAAAAGTCCATAATGGACATTTTTCAGAAAATAGAAAAAAAACACTCAATTTTGCATGAAATACTAGAGCAAATTCTGTTGTATTTTGAGGAGAGATTAGGCAGAATGGACGAGCAACAGAAGTCGCTTGGGGCCCTAACCGAATCTTTAAAAAAAAGCCACCCCGATAACTTTGAGAAGAGGCTGGCCAATATGGAAGCTCAGCAGACAGCACTACAAGATAATATGATGACAATCAGAATGGACTTTGAGGAAATATTTGAAAAAATGGAAAACAATCATGAGTCTTTGCAAAAGAAACAGGTTGCAATTGCGGGCACTCTTTCCGAAATGGATCAAAAAGTTTCACATTTGAAGTTTGAGCGAATCGGTACTAGACTTTTCTTTATCAATAGGAAGACTACATACACTTGGCCTGCAGCCGTTCGCTACTGCAGTGATATGGGTGGCTATTTAGCCTCGATTAAGGACGGTTCTGAGCTAGATGCCCTTGAAGAGAATCTCGATTCTGGGCGCTACTGGTTGGGCATAAATGATCAAGACTCGGAGGGAACCTACGTATCCCACGCATCCGGAAAGTTAGCTCCATATTTAAGGTGGAGATATAGAGAACCCAATAACAACAACTACGATGAAGACTGCGTTGAACTTGTCAGAGGCGAAATGAACGATTGTCCATGTAGCAATCACTTGCATGTCATTTGCCAAAGTGACAATCAAGTTTAGCTAAAAAAAATTTAAAATTGTTATTTAACAATTTAAATACGAAACTCTTCAAATGCAATTGTAAAAATATTTTTTTAATTAAAACTATACCCGAACATGAAAAAAGAGTAACTTTCGACTTCCTTTCACTTTTTATTTTCGAGTAAAAACTACAAACAAACATTTTTGAGATGCGATCATTTAGAGGGTTTAGAGCAAATTTACTCTATAGATATAGAATCTATATCATCGAGAGTTTTTCTCCCCAAAACCGCCGACGTTTTCTGTGAGAAACATTTCCCACTCCGATTCTGGGGCGAACACACGCCAATGCTATTGAAAACCCAGGCTTTTAGAGTCCTTAGTTTCTGAATTCTTCAAGGTCCAGATTCTAATGACGTTAACTACAAGAGAGAAAATCCGTACCAGACTTGAAAATCTCTCCAGGAAAGGGCTCTGAAAAACATTCCCTTAACACTTTGATCCAAAATTAGACACACCCGACCACACATACATAATTAAACAAACAAATATGTTGAACAATTTATTATTTATACAATCTGCTCTTCGTGACGTGAATTTTAAGTCCTTTGTGCCCCTTCGCATTGCAAGGATCTGTTTTAAATTGTACATTTAGAGTAAAATTTAAAAAGATATGAATGACTTACGATTTGCGGCTATCATTTTCTGTGTGCAAGCAAATAGTTGGCACTGCTAGAGCTTGAATCGATTAGCAGTTTCACAACCCACGACAAAATTTAGCAGCATCGCCCTCCCCAGAAACCTGGGCCACTCGCCCCACACCATGAGTTGAAGGGTCCGTTGTAGGGTCCGAAGCAAGGATCGTAGAATCCACTGGGTCCACTACCACCACAGGGACACAGGGCGGCACAGGGATAGCAAGGAAAGCTGCACATGGTGATTTGCTTTGTCCTAGGTTTGTAAAATGATGGAGCTTATGCCTTAAATTTTCACACAAAAGTATCAACTTACAGTACTTGCTGTGCACGAAAAAATATAAATTTAATTTTGATTATATCGCTCCGTTGCCGTCCGAAGAGTTCGAATTTCAATGTTCAACTGAACTTTACGTGTTGGTGGGACAGCAACGAAAAATATTTAGCTTGATTTCGATTTCAAGGCATCCTTTTTGTAGAAAAATGTTTGATTCAAACTACATATGTAATTTCTTTGAAAAAACATAATAGGCGGGGATTTATCTGATTTATGAATTTAGGTTAATAAAGGCACATTATAAAAGAAACTTTCGTTCAGATAACATGCATATTTGTCTTCAAAATTTAGTCAAAGTAAATTTTCTTGTGTGAAATGTGAATCATACATATTTGAGATAATCCTAATTCCAATGATGGCTGAAATGTAATTAATATATTCTGGTTGTAGCTTCCTTTTTAATTATCTTATTTTTAGAATCTTATCTAATTTCACATATGGCTTGCTTGCACTCCGCGGACTTGAAGACACTAAAACAATTATATTCTTTGCATTATTTTTAAACACTTTTGGTACAGTCTTATCACAAATCCCATACTTATCAGATGTATTCATAAACTGAAGATCCTGGTTTGTATGTATTCCTTCCTAATCGGTTGCCAATAATTAAGTCTTTTTCAGTTTTGGCCATGCGTTGGAATTAGGATTTCGCAACATTTTTCTTATCTGGCATAGATATCTACCTGGCGGCTATGGAGACATAAAGGTAAGCTAAAATTGTTAACGAAAATATAAAGTAGACTCATAAACATTCATTGCAGATCATGAGTAACCCGGTCGCTCTTACCTCGATGAAGTTCAACGGTCACATCACAGCGTGAATGAAATTCTAACAACACACTACAGCTGTTAACTTGTTCCCAGTTATTTAATACTAATTAAAAATGTGTTAGCACTTGACACTAAAATATTTGTGTATGTATATACCATAGAAAAAATGTAAGCCAACAAAAGTTCTTTTAATAGAAGTGGGCCTCGATTAAAGGATTCTATCCCAACCATCTGAAGTTTTTATTTTCTTCAAAGATCTCGGTTAACTCTTAACCGTTTTAGAGCTCTAGAACATCCAGGAATTCTATTCGGCTCACTATTCGTTATTTATATGCAGCCGCTTTTCCCGAATTTTTTTCCATTTCAACAGATCAATACGTTCCAGCAATCTTGCAACATCTTGGAATTTATAGTTTGCTTTCTGCTTCAAAACCAAGCTAATGTGGAGTTAAGTGTATATTGTAATTTATATGCAGTAGCTGTTCCAAATATTTTAACCAATTTGAACAATGTAAAATATTTTAACAAAGACTTAAGCAATTTTGTTTTAACTATTTCGCCATAAAATTCCGAAGCAATTAAAGCTTACTCGTGGCTATAAGGCCAAGAACTTTCTCTACCAAATACTTTTCAAAACAATTAATCTCAATTATTTTCCCAGAATTTAGTATGCAGCTCGAGTGAAAGGCTGGGGAATTTAAGCTTGGTGGGTTCCGTTTAGAATGTCCAAGGATTGTCAGCAAATCAGGTGCAAAACGTGATGTGCTTTCGATAAAGTGCACATAAAATAAAGAATACAGAGCAAGGATGGAAGTGAGGTAGGGAAAGGTAAAAAAAAACTTTTAATGCGCTTAGGCGACGAGCGATACACGAACGCTGAATTGTAAATGTAGCAAGGTAAACAAAATCAAAGCCACAAGAACGGTCCAGCACTTAAAGTCGGCTAGCCCCTACCACATTCCCCCTGAAACTGATTCCCTCTAAAAAGGACGAGCGGATGCTTGAGAAAGTTTGCCGAGTGAGGAACAACACGGGCTCAAAGGAAAGCACGTCTGGGACTGATGATGATAGCCATGGTTGGTTAAGGAATGGTAGGAAAAAGATCCAGGGATCCAAAATGGTGGTATTGAGAAGCCTTGTTAATGAGGTCCTAATTAATGGACCCTATCATTGAAGCGTATCAAGGGGGATCTGGTTGTTATTTATTATTCACAAGACACAAGGTTTTTTGAACAAGTCACCTCTGACATTGTAATTATATATTTCAAAAGTAGTGAGTGGTTAAATCTTATTTTTATTCGGAACGACACTTCGACCGGTTTAAAACATAAAAATTATTCGTAGAAAATTTTAAGTTATACTATGGCTTTAAATAAAATCGATGGGGTTACAAACATTTCGAAACAATTAAATCGCTGGCGCAATGGTACGTCTATTACATCACCATTATCAGCTCTAGAAGACGATCCTTATCGCAAAACTCGATCTATACGTTATCCTTAAAGTATCATGGATTTTTATATGCATATACTCTTGTTTTCTTACTATTAAGAATTATGAGAATTACAATTTTGTAATACATGGTGCTTAATTTAGGACTTCGGCCGAAAAAAAACAATAATTATTGGGAAATAAAATAAAATTTGCATATTTTTTGACGCACTTTAATTTTTGAAAATAAGCAAGCTACTTTTACTTTTCAGTTGTTATTTTCCTGTGTCAACAGTCGAGAAATGCTCACGTAGCTCAGCGGCCATCGACATCGGAGCAAGAAGTCGCAAGCGAAGCAGCCAAAAAAGTGACCGACAGTTTGGTGTGGTCGAAAAACTCGCCGGTGAGTCTGCTTGTGGAAACCGCTCGAAAGCCACAGCACAATAGGACACTCGAGTTGAAGAAGGCTGCTGCCCAGCTCAGCAAGAGCAATGAGTCCCTCAAGGCGCACTTCATACAGAAGCGAATCGATCGCACTGCCGAGGAGTTTGTGGCCAAGGAGCCGCAGACGGCCAAGAAGCTTGCCAACTTGATGTCCCTAAACATCGCAATGGTCGAGACGAAACGCCCGCGATCTTCCAGTGCGCCACCCAGGGGAATGGAAACGGATCATTCCATCGACTTCAAGCTGCAAAGCAACCACAGTGCGCGATGGCAGTATAAAAAGTCCTCCAAGGAGGAGCCCTCGGGTCAAGATTCGGGCTTAAAGGATGCAAAGGATCGCCATAAGAGCCCTGTGAAGAGCGCTCAAAAGCTTGCTGAGCAAGCAGTGGTGGCTGATCATCCACAACAAAAAGCATCTGAAGTGGAGAGCAAGCCAAGCAAAAGCGATAAAATTACCAAGACCGTGAATAAATTGAAAATAGGTAAAATATCCTTCTGTGTATAACTAAAATACATTATGGATTATATTAACAGGTTCCTTGACAAGTCTGAATTTGGAAGACAGGCAAGATTGGCAAAAGAATCTGCGCAATGCGACTGAGGCAACCCAAGAACCGATTTCTAAGAATTTAAATTCCCTGGCTAAATGGAAAATAGGTAAACTTAAATTGAAATAAATTAAACTGTCATTCACGTATTAATTTACAGGTTCCCGGTCAATCCCTCGTTTAGACATTTAATACTTGCATTTAATGTGTTATTTATGAAAAACGGTCTACAAGTCCCGCTATGTTATATTATATTCATTATTTTCAAAGATGTTTGATTAAATTTCCGAAACTCTTAAGTAAATAAAGGTAATGAAAATCGAGAAATGGATTTTCTTTTAAAATATAACGTGGCCATTTAACAAAATTTTGGGAAGAGCATTTACTTGGTCAAAATTATAATCATGTTTCATCAGAAAATATAATCTTCACTGGCTTTTTGCCTGATTTGTAATTTAATAAACACTCTTAAGAACAAAAAGCAAACTTATGAGTATCCTTTTAGAAAGCCAAATAAGTAATGTTATCTAAACAATTAGCAGGACATTTAAGTGTCATGCTCCACTTATCCTTATCCAAGTGAGCAAGCATTTAGGAAGCAGTCTCGGCCTTGTCGCTGTCACACGTACACACTTTTATCTAGCATGGGCCAAAATTAATTAAAACTTTACCTCGATGAACTGACAGTCAATTAAAGTTTACGCAAGATGCTCGACAAGAAGTCAACAGCAAAGGGGAGCCAACGTCTACACGAGACAATGTGGACCAAATGAAATGTTAAACGCGCCATTAAACGCGACCCGAGAGATCCAGCAAAGGCGGCACTGGGATGGCCCGTTTATTGGCCAAAAGCAAACAAGGGTAAACAGAGGAGGGCAAATGCCAAATGCGGCAGGACAGAGCACACTAGACGGTCAGATAGTCAGATAGTCCAGCGAAAACAAGAGCATCTCCAAGCGAATAAATAATAACACACAAACTGGGGGAACACTTGGAGGCAGCAGGAGCGATGCCCAGGATGCCACTTGTTTGTCTTGGACTCGAGCAGCCACCAGCGAAGCAGCAGCAGCAGGAAAACAATTAACAATCTCCGTTTGTCGTAATTGACTCAGATGAGCGCAAACAATAAATAAAACAGCAACTGTGGCAGCAGCAGTTGAAGTGAAGAGGAAAAGCGCTGACAGCAGGCAACAAAATGTCTTTGTTTGACCAAAGATGACCTGTCCTCGTAGATTAAACATTGTGGGAGTTAAAAAAAGCTAACCACTATTTTACCTTAAAAATGGAACTAAAAAGTTTTCGGGTTACTCCCAAAATTGTAAGATTTAGTGCCTTGATAATTATTTGGAATTCATTTCTTAAGGTACATTTCTTCAGCATTATGAATAACATTTTAAGTCCACCGACAAATACTCATTCATTTTCATTTCAGACCAAAAAATACATTATTAAACAATAAGGAACGATTTAGTGGAATGTATCGACTATCACATACCTCTTAAAAAGTTTCAATATAATAACACCAGTTTACAAAAAAAAATTGATGAAATACGCACTTCATGAAACCTTTATTTTCCGGTAAGGTACATCTTTCTGATTAAGAAAAGGGCACCTACAATTTTTTGTATGGTACCATTTTTTTTTTAAGTGTAAAAAACGTTTTTGACGCTTTTTTAATTTCTAACTCGAGCTGTGATAAGCCGATTGTGGCCATCAAAGACTCATTTTATAGTTAATAGAATACCCTCTAACTATCTTATACACGGAATTGAGTTCCATTCACTAGTTTAGAAGCTTCAGACTGGCAGTGCCGACCTGTACTAATTAAATAACTTTCAATTAAACAAGAGAGAACGCTATAGTCGGGTTTGTGTCCCGACTATCTAATACCCGTCACTCGGCTAAAGGGAGTGCGAGGGAGATATAAACTTTGATCAGCAATAACTTTTTAACGAATGGTCCGATTTAAAAAATTTCTTCTACATTTCGATAGGTATTGATAAACACAACAAAACTGCATTTTTACATTTCCGAAATATTACAATTTTTAAAATCGTATATAAGCGATTGTGGGCGTTAGAGGGGGCGTGGCACCTTCTTGAAATAAACTTGCGCTGCGTAGGAACTCCAAGAATCTTCATGCCAAATGCCAATCCTCTAGCTTTTATAGTTTCCGAGATCTCAGCGTTCATACGGACAGACAGACGGACAGACGGACAGACGGACAGACGGACAGACGGACATGGCTATATCGACTCGGCTAGTGACCCTGACCAAGAATATATAAACTTTATGGGGTCGGAAACGCTTCCTTCTCCCTGTTACATACTTTTGCACGAATACAATATACCCTTTTACTCTACGAGTAACGGGTATAAAAATTGCTTCTAATCTGAAAAATACATCCGAGTTCTAGGAATGTTTGGATAATTTCGGATATTACCTGCTATTGAAATTTACTAGTTTCCCGATCCACTCATTTGCAGACACTTTCTTGTTCTTGTTCTTGCGCTGACGTTTGATCCATACACACTTCCAGCACATCATCCGTTCGCATCCTATTCACGTCCATCCTATCACAGACTGTTTTTTTTTGCCTTTCCACATTTCTCCCATCTTTTTCTCTGGTGTCATGCCTTTCGCTTCAATTGTTTGTGCAGCTTGTCAGCATGTCCAGTGTCAGGCAGTCAGACGGTCGTCCAAGGATCGAAACACGCTTCCTTACCCAAGAACCTCCTGGCCTCTAAGTGGATTTCTTTGACTTTGGACAGTGGAAACTATTTTACTTGGTATATATAAAGAAGACAAACCCCCTTTTCACCAGATGCTTCCACTTCAATGTTTTATTTTTAATTATTCAAGCTTTGGAATTGGCGGGCTTGGGAAGGCATTGTATTTCACAGTGATATGAGTTTAATGTAGGGTTTTCAGCCTAAGTGGACAATGACAAATGTCAAAAACATTGGTAACAGCTTAAGAGGATCGAACTTTTATATTTATGTACATTTTGCAAACAAATGTATATGGGGAGAGTTAAATATTGTTCAGGGAAAATTACATACTTATATTTCACTTAGTATTTTAATAAAACTTTATAAATATTTTAACTTAAGAACTCATTAATAATATGGAAGATAACAATTCAATAAAAACCCACTTATTGAAAACAATTAAGGGGCAGGAAACTATAAACAAACTTTTAAGTAACCTTCACAGTTCCTCTTACATTTGGTACAAAAAACATTTTTGGAATTAATAATTTTTTAAGGTGAGTGAGATGAAGTCCTTATTTTCGAACATTCCTTAAACTGAGTAGAAAGCTCATGTAAATTGATATAGAGACACTGGAAAAAGGAATATTGAAACCCTTCACGTCCTTTTTAAGAATCCATCAGCCACATCGCTATCAAAGTTGGCGGCAGTATTTGAGATATTTTTAACTGCAGGTCTTTCGGGGGCACAGACCGCACTACTTGCGGAGTGACGGCGTCTGCCACTTGGTGGCTGGGCCAAGTCCCCGGCTGCATAAGTGCCGCAGAGTGTGTTTGCCGCAAATAAATTTGATTTGCATGTGCAAATGAACGTGGAATTGAATTTTCTTATGCATGAAATGTGCGCATAATTGGTCTTTGGCATTCGCAGGAGCAGCTGGCATCCTTTCACGCCTAGACAAGTACCCCAGTTTGCGGCAACACTTTATCGCAGTATTGCTTATGTATAAATTTAAATGCACACATAATCGAATGAATGAATTTTCAGTACAAAGTAAGATTAAGAAATCTATAAAATGTACACACGGTCTCGCTGTCAAATCGATATGCGCATGGTACATTTTTGGCATATCGTTTTTAACGTGCAATACCGAAGAAGCATTGTGACAACTTAAATAAACTGAGTGGAAGCGAGACGTACACACTCTCTTAAATCGAAATACAGCAAGATACCGCTTAAAATTACATGAGTGGAAGGGAGAAAGACATATTCGAAAATCATACTGGCCTGTTGCTTACCTTTCGAGCATAGCACGTCAAAATTGATACCACATAACGTAAAATCGATCATCGTTTCATCAATTTTATTTTGTGTGTAAATAAAGTTTAATTTCTTCTAACCCACTCCAATTCTTGTAAGTTATTTTAGTAAGCGATTTGGCACCAAGTCGTGTTGTTAGGTATCCGCGCACTTAGGAAAAGATTTAGAGTGCTGAAGGCAGTTAGAAACTGAGTTGAAAACTCTCCAAAATGTTGATTTTGTAAATCGAGTACTTTCTTTGTTTTAAAATTACTTAAAAGCATTTTCTGGTCGTTGCCATTTAAGCTCCCGCTATTTTTCTTGCCCATTTCTTTGCACTTCCGTTTAAACTCTTGGTCAAAAGCTCTGCTCGAGCGATCATTAGCATTTCTTGGCTGGTGAATTAAGTTGCGGAGATATTGCCTCAAGTGGCCTAGCTAAATGTGTCGGGTCACATTTCCCTCCTCTTTGGCTTCTTCTTTTCCAGCAAATATATTTGGTGGCAGTTTTCTGTTTGCACACGAACTTCCACCGCAGGGCTAATGTGATTTTTATTGGATTTATAAACTTAAGAGTCAACTTCCGGCTTTGCAAACAGGAGGTGGACTTTCAAATTTGCATATTTCATTCATGTTGAAAGTTTTAAATTCGGTTTTAGAATAGGTTTGCCCTTTAAACCCTAAGGTTTAAATATTTTAGTAAACTTTACAGTGTTCATTCGAATAATAAACTTAAGTTGAAGCTGAGCTTAACTGATCTTTACTATTTACCAAAATACCCCTAGCATATTTTAAAAAGTAAATGTAAATCTGCAATCTGATTTTTTCAATTTCAATGCAATCCATGCAGCACTCATAGCTGTATTCATTGACCTTGTTTGCTCGACACGGATGACTTCCCGTTCCATGGGCACTTGGTGAAAGACTGGACCCATACAACTAATGATGACATATCGATTGCTTTGTCCTCGAGTCTGGCTTCAATAAAGCAGTCATTTTTAGACTCAGCAATTGGGAGATCTAAGAAAATGTAATGAATGCCCGGGGATGCGACTTTTGCTGACGCCGATTTGTTTTCATTTGCCGAGCTCCGGACGGACCACCATTGCAAGCGGAAATCATTAAAAATTTCCGGCATATTTGGCAGGACCAGTGATTGTTACAAAGAAAATAAAAGCTAAAAGGAGGGAGTAGTTGAAAAAAATGCAATAACCACAAAAGCTTTTTGGAGTTTTGGGTTCCTCGAACTTCGTTTGGTGCAAAGTTTTCAACTACGCGCCCGCAAACCAAATCGGTTTTAGCTCTTTACCAACTTAGGAAGCATTGGCTGCTGTGGTTCCTTATCCTTATTCCTGCTCACGCCGCCCTCCTTTTCCTCTTTTCAATCCATTCTTGTTTTGGTCTTTAGCGCGTTAGCCCGGCTAACAAAGGGGCGCTGAATATTTCCACAACTCAATCGAGTTTCGCCTGAACCAATTTGTACGTAAATCATTTTATCGGCCACAGCAAAACCCGAAGAAGCGTCAGCGTCATCGCCACCTCCATTCGATTGATTCGATTGAGGTTTCCCTTTACTTTTCCCACTGGGCTACACCCTTACAGGGGGTATTTTTGCCATGATTTGACTTTAAATTAAAGGGAGCTAAAAGTTCTCATTAAAATATTTCTAGTTCGGCCGACAGAATGTAACAAATTATAAATATTATCTAAAAGGTTAGGATTATAATGAAAATATACCTCATTCTCTGATCTGAAGGGTGTAGATTGAGCGCTTTGGTTTTCCTTGTTTTAGAAACCTGTAAATCTTTTGAATTTACAGTGGAATTGGGGTGTGTCCTCTCCTCTGGGGCTGTAGTGCTCCTAGGAGCTTTGCATTTGGTATACAAAATTATTGTTGTGTTTTTCTTTATTGCCTCGCTTTCGGTTCACATCTTGGCTGACATCTTCGCTTCATTCAAACAGAAAACTTTGCTTGCTCTTTTGCTCTTTTATCGAAGTAAAACAGAGAAAAAAGGGGAAAGAATCTGGACATGGCCAGGGGGAATTGACAATTTATCATTTATGATTATGAAGATGTTGCTGGCGACTTAGCCGATAGCTTGTAAGCACTTTTGGGAACTGGGGCCAAAAACTTTTCGACTTTTCTGGTCCATCTCCAAAAAATCCTATTTCTATAATAGCTGTAAAGAATTTGCATGTTTATTTAAATTTTGATTCGTACCCAGGACAACACGTAATTTTGACTTTTGGAGTTTTAAGACTTAAGAGCTTAAGAACCCCAACTTGGGTAATTTGTTAGGAAAAACACTTTAACAAGAATGGAAGCTATCTTCGGCCAGCCGAAGCTTATATACCCTTGCAGATAATTCCTATTGACCTACAAAAACATTACATTTAGATTTACTTCCTTATATGTTACATAAATCAAAATTTGAGCTGCTTTCGTATTATTTTGGCATTAATTTTTTGATCCTTCCTATGGCAGCTATATAATATAGACGTCCGAATTTTGTTAAATTTAATTCGAAATTTTGAAATGTTATTGAAAGTCAACAAAGATATATATTTTTTTCTTATTAATTTCTAATTAATTTTCCGAACGTTTCTATGGCAGCCATATGCTATAGTGATCCGATTTTTTAAAAATTTAATCGAAATTCAGAAATATTTAAGAAATAATATTCCCAAGAGTAACCAAACATAACCTTAAATTCGCAAAAAAAAAAAAAAAAAAAAAAATCGTCTCATTTATGTCAAACAGGTCAAGTCAATTAAAAATTGAAATTATATAAGATTCGACACGTCCTAGAAAAACATCCGCATAATGCAAATGCAGCCAAAAAAAAAATCAACAATTTATTAATTAGTTGTTGTTATTCACGTCTGTAAAATCGGGAAGCATTTCGCTTCCAACAGACAACCACTCTAGCTTTCACACACATTAGAAGTTTAAGCGACGAAGCTTTGAAATAAGCTTTGAAATCCTAGAAGTATGTAATTCTCAATTACATATTCCTAGATGTGATATATATAGAAGTTTCGACGTTCAGCTCACATCCTCATATCTAGCTGATGAAGCAGAGGTGACAACCTGCCGAAATTTGCAAATACTAGAAAGTCCGAGGTTCACTCCCCAACGAGTGCAAGTGTGTTGAAACTCTAAAAATTGTTGAGTTATTTATATAACCAACCATGACCTTGAGTTCGCAAAAAAAAAAAAAAAAAAAAAAATCCTCTCATTTATGTAAAAGGTAATATTTCAAAATAACACCAAAGTTATAATATTTTTTATGTTTTTTTTTGTATGTTTTTTTATCCTTCCTATAAGAGCAATAAGATATAGTTGCCCGATCCGACCGGTTCCGACTTATATACTAAAGTTTCAGACTTTTGGAAACACACGGACATGGCTAGATTGAATGATCTAGTGGTGCTGATCAAGAATATACCAGAATACCAATAATATAGGGTCGGAAACGTCTCCTTCACTGGGTTGCAAACTTCTGACTGAAGTCATTATACCGTCTGCAAGGGTATAAAAATGGAAGGCTTTAAAAAATAATTATACACATATTGCCAGACAGATGAATTTTTAATATTAACAAATTTTATTTTCCTTTTAATTAACTGGAAATGCAAACATGCTTCTAGAATGAACCTGCTTTATTATTTTATCCCTCTACCATCTGGTCACCTCCTTGGTAATTGCAAATACCAACTTTACGCAGGACTACCACATGACCCCCATTGGCAAAAAAGAATGACTGAAGAATTCGGGCACAATGACAAACAATCGAAAACTTTCGAAGCTGAGGGGCCAACATGAGGGATTGATGACCACAGAACCGTCCCGATTCCATTCCAACTTTAATGATTGTGCGGTGGCGCATAAAGTACAAGGCAAAGTACAATATTGAGTGCAATCCTGCCCACGCTCACATGAGAGACAGGGAGGGAAAACTTTCGGCCATCGGTTGTAAAACTTCACACGCTCAGTGGGCTTCGCCGAGGCAGAAAACTTGAACTTTTAATTTGTTCTAAAGTAAATTTTACACAGAAACTTCAACTCATATTGGTAGTTGGTCGGCTCGGCTTCTGCGCGACACGATTAAATGAGATGACGCAATCCTTCACCCGGAGAAAATAAGTACAAATTATTACACTACGAAAATACTTTAAAAAGGCCCTAATTCGTTAGGGGTAGATTGCTTAACCCAATAATATTGGGCCAATATAAAGCGTAGTCTAACTCTTTGGGGAGTCCAGTTATTAAACCGCGAGTTCTTGAGTTTTTTAGAACAGTTTTTGTGCTTTTTACTTCAAAATCTTTGAATATGGAAATATTGGATTTAAAAATAATAGTTAATTCAAACATTTTCAACTTTGATTTAATTACATAAAATATTTAAAATATCTTATATTTTCTACCGTAATTAAAATATTTTCAAATTAAATCATGCGGTTAATTTACTATGGTGGCAAAAATCGATGTGCGCAAAACTGTATTAAAGTTTCACTTCCAGCATAAACATCGCGTCCTGCTTAGCATATCCTTAAATTGCATTGCTTAAGGCACTGTTTCCCACTACGTTGTTAATGCTTACAGACAAAATAGAGGAAAGTAATGATAAGCATACATATATGGGCAGATGTGCGGGATAGCCCCTCACCATTGTTTTTGGCGTTTTTACGATTGCTACTGTGTAACTATGAAATACTGCCGGAGGTAGAACAAATTATAATATGGTCGTGCGGAGATATGAATACATTTCTCAGTCCCGCCCTAGCTGATGGCATTTCAAGACAAGCTGCGCTGGGTGACCCGTCGTATACTTGATATTTAGTGGAGAACTCCTCAAAACATTTCCCCACTCGACTGCAGAGTCTGGACCTTTCCATTTGCTTGCTTGTGTTATCACTGACAATTTAGCTGGAGAAGAAAAAAAGTAAAGGGGGTCTCGAGCGCCAAACGAAGTGTAATCTGATTGCATTTGGCAGCGGCACAAAGCGAATGAGGATGATGAGGTGGATGGTGGATAGAGCATCGTGTACTAGTGACTGCCAAAGGCGTTTCGCTTAATCAAACGTCGCCCTTTGTGTCAGCGCGATTTTCTCGTTGCCCACTTCCAGGTGTCTATTGCTTCGTTTCCACGCCTCGGGCGACAATGAGGCAGTCAGTCATTTAGTCAGCGCGGCAATCGTTGAGATTGATTATGTCTGCCTTAATCTGCCTAATGTAATCAACATAATTCTCCTTTGTCTGTGTATATGTATGTGTCAAAGGGAGTAAAGGACTTTCGATGTCACGTATTTCTGATATGAAGTTGTGTGACAAATAATAGTTATATTAAAAATATTAAAATTTAAAAAAAATTCTAAAGTCTTTATATACATACCTCTTACATTGGTATTTTTAGTTGGTATTTTTTCCACAGGTGATATACCAATTTAATAGGGAACCATGGCTTTTGATCACCAAGGAAACAAGACCAAAACAAAGACCAACCCCTGGGTTGTCCACTTTAAAAGAAAAACATTTTCCAAGTGCTTTTATGCCGCAAACAAATAGCTGTAAAATAACTTATTAAAATAAATGGCATCAAAAACCAGTGCCAACGAGAAGGAAGGATTAGTGGAGGCTGGTGCCGAAACAGGAGCAGTTCCTCCTCCTCCACCAACGGCTGCGGGGAGGCCCAGGCCGCCCACATCGCAGCTATTTTCGGTGAGTCTTGGAAAATATGAATGTGGTTCCCTTCGTAATTCCTCTAATTCAGAGGGGCAATCTGGTCAGTAGTCGGGCAGCAGGTGGCGATAAATCAGGTCTGGCCAGGCCATCAACGGCAGTCCGGGCCGTGGGCTATGCGGCCAATAGCGGGTCTGCTGGTCAGAGGTTCGACCAGTTCTTCCTGGAGAAGGCCAAGCAGCAAACACTTTCGTCCGCTAACGCTGTAGACGCCGCCAAGGAAGTAAAGTGAGTGAAAACTAAATTTGTACATTTATCTTTGTTTATAGTATGTACGATGCAGGAGGTAAGCAGTTAAACACGATATTAAGACAGTGAATCTAAGAAGTATAATTATGAGATATAAATTTCTTACAGAATATGTGTCATATTATATGACACATTTTTGTCGCATTAGTTAAGTAGTTTCTTTACTAAAAACAAGAGAGAACGCTATAGTCGGGTTGGTTTCCCGACTATCTAATACCCGTCACTCAGCTAAAGGGAGTGCGAACGCTGTAGTCGGGTTGGTGTCCCGACTATCTAATAAACGTAACTCAGCTAAAGGGAGTGCGAGGGAGATATAAACTTTGATGAGCTATAACTTTTTAACGAATGGTCCGATTTAAAAAATGTCTTCTACATTTCGATATGTATTGATAAGCACAACAAAACTGCATTTTTACTTTTCCGAAATATTTAAATTTTTAAAATCGTTTATAAGCGATTGTGGGCGTTGGAGGGGGCGTGTCACCTTCTTGAAACAAACTTGCGCTGCGTAGGAACTCCAAGAATCTTCATGCCAAATACCAATCCTCTAGCTTTTATAGTTTCCGAGATCTCAGCGTTCATACGGACGGACAGACGGACAGACAGATATGGCTAGATCGACTCGGCTAGTGATCCTGATCAAGAATATATATACTTTATAGGGTCGGAAATGCTTCCTTCTAGCTGTTACAAACTTTTGCACGAATACAATATACCCTTTTACTCTACGAGTAACGGGTATAATTAGGTCGTATTTCCTTTTAAGAAGTAGACTTTTGTCTGCCACTGTATGTAAAAGGAAGTGTCGATTAATTTTCCCTCCTCAAGAATGGAATAGAATTTAGTATCGCCATCATTTGCTAGATGATCTGAAAGACTTTCGAAAGAACTACTTTCTATAACACTAGTTTACAGCCAAAATATATAAACGCTGGGACCCATTTTTTTCGTTTACTATTGGGTCACTGATCACGATGAAAAAAATAAAAAAATTTTCCAAAGAATCGTTTTGGAGATATTTAAAAAAGCTAGATTTTTGAGCACTTGTTTTATTAAATGTAACAGTTCTCAAAAACCGATGGTCCAAAAAATTTTTATTTGACACTTTTCGAAAGAAAATAGATGCACCTTTCCGAAAAGGTATGGCGCTTTGTGATCGGACCGAAATTGATGGACATATAGCGTCTGAAAGTTTCAAAAATGTTTCATTTTTGGCTTTTATTTTTCATAGCTAGTTTTTGATAATTTTTTAATAATATTAATAAATATTTTAAAATTATTTTGAGTATGCAGATCTAAAGGGCCGTTAGTCCCAAAAAGTTGAGGCCGAATATTGGCAAATCGGGAGAACATTCTAGGAGATATGCATACTTTAGTAAAATGACTCAAAGTCATCTCAAGTCAGCAGTGGTACCAAAAATGTTTTTCAGGGGAAGTCGCCTGTTTTGCGATTTCCAATTTCGAGAAACGATCAAAATAGTGCCATGTAATGTATGTATACTTGATTCAAAGACATTTAATTAATTTAAAAAAAAATCGAGAAAGAAAATCTTTTGATTTTTTCGACAAAAGTATGGTTTTCGGTAAACACCTAGCCCCGTTAAGAATCATCCGAAGCTAGAGCTTGACTTTATATGTCGGTTCTTACCAAAAACATTTTTATTTTTGCATGTTTTCTTGCAAATATAGTTATTTACAAAGACACTGGTTTTAAAATGTTAAGTACTAAAAAAATAAGAAATACACCTCTTAAAGCGACCATCCATAACATTTTTGTGCTTCGGATGATTCTTAACGGGGCTAGGTGTTTACCGAAAACCATACTTTTGTCGAAAAAATCGAAAGATTTTCTTTCTCGATTTTTTTTTTAAATTAATTAAATGTCTTTGAATCAAGTATACATACATTACATGGCACTATTTTGATCGTTTCTCGAAATTGGAAATCGCAAAACAGGCGACTTCCCCTGAAAAACATTTTTGGTACCACTGCTGACTTGAGATGACTTTGAGTCATTTTACTAAAGTATGCATATCTCCTAGAATGTTCTCCCGATTTGCCAATATTCGGCCTCAACTTTTTGGGACTAACGGCCCTTTAGATCTGCATACTCAAAATAATTTTAAAATATTTATTAATATTATTAAAAAATTATCAAAAACTAGCTATGAAAAATAAAAGCCAAAAATGAAACATTTTTGAAACTTTCAGACGCTATATGTCCATCAATTTCGGTCCGATCACAAAGCGCCATACCTTTTCGGAAAGGTGCATCTATTTTCTTTCGAAAAGTGTCAAATAAAAATTTTTTGGACCATCGGTTTTTGAGAACTGTTACATTTAATAAAACAAGTGCTCAAAAATCTAGCTTTTTTAAATATCTCCAAAACGATTCTTTGGAAAATTTTTTTATTTTTTTCATCGTGATCAGTGACCCAATAGTAAACGAAAAAAATGGGTCCCAGCGTTTATATAGAAAAAAAATCAAAAATTGTAAACTAGTGTAATATGTATAGACTCCACATTTGGCAAGGATATAGATTTAGAAACATTATATTATATCTGCTTCTTCTTTTGAATAATGTTATTACTTTATGATAGTCCTCAGATCAAATACAAGAACCTGGAGGGCAAGATTGTGAAGCTCTTGGAATCGTCCATCGTTTTGGCCTGGCAAAGCACAGCGGCCCGATCGAGTGGGGATATGAACTCGGAGGCGAAATCGGCATTGGCCGAGTCGTTGAACAAGGCCAAGGAAGCGTTCTCATTGGATCGGACATTGCACCGATTTCGAGACCAGCAGGGCGAGAACGTGTACCACAATTTCGATTTGACATATGCGGTGAGTGAGACTAGGGTGATTACCGATCATTTGTGTCCAATATAAATATTTCGCTTACATTACAGGTGTTCTTTAATCTTGCGGAGCAATACGAACGCAATGATCTGCACATCGAGGCGCTCAACACATACAGCATCATGACCAAAAACAAGATGTTTCCGCATGTCAACCAGCTAAAGCTGAATATGGGCAACATCTACTACAACATGGGTATATACCAGAAGGCGGTGAAGATGTACCGCATGGCACTCGATTCGGTGCCGAAGAACTTGAGCCAGTTGCGGCTGAAGATCCGCGAGAACATCGGCATCCTCTTTGTCCGCATGGGCTCCTATTCGGATGCTGCCTCCAGCTTTGAGTTCATCATGTCGGAGCGGGCGGACATCAAGAGTGGCGTCCACCTGCTGCTCTGCTACTACGCCATGGGAGACGTGGAGAAGATCAAGTCCGCCTTTCGAAGTCTCTGCGACGTCCAGGCGGGGGAAACGGAAACCGATCTGGGGAGTGAGAGCAATATTATCAAGCTGCAGCAGCAGGCCGAGCAGGGCGGTCAGGCTGGTGATCCGGATTCGCACAAGTCCTCAGACCGCGAAGAACACGGGGGCGCGGATGTGGCCGTAATCGATGCAGAGGGTGGCGGCACCTACGAAAAGGTCCAGGAGTCCGTGAAGTACTCGGCCAAGGCAAAACAGCGGTATGTTCTCCAAGCCCTCAAGAAAGACGAGCTAGCCACGTACACCAGTCAACGGCGAAATGCTGAGAAACGATCCATTACCATGATTGTAGATCTGATCTCGCCCCTAATCGAAGAGAACTATAATGATGGTGGGTAATGGTGGTACTAATTATACCAATCTATACATTTGATTGTAGTAAAATAAGTAGGATATATTTTGTATATACATCAAATACCCATACATAATATCCTAACTAATTTTCCAGGATACAATTGGTGTATTGAGATCATCAAGACCTCTAATCTGGCTTGGCTGGCAAACGAACTGGAACTCAACAAGGCCCTAGTATACCTTCGACAAAATGACGTAAATCAAGCAATTGAAACGCTACAGATGTATGATCGCAAAAGTCAGGGATCAATGACGGCCAGCGCTCTGACCAACCTAAGTTTTATCTATATAAGTGTAAGTGGTCCTTTAATTATTCCAAATTATTATTAGGGAATCAAAGCCAAATTTAGTTCTAAAGTGAAATAAGTACAAATTAGTCAAACAATAATTTTTTTTTCTGAAATATCGAATAATGTCGAATATATTGAATTAATCCCTATAACTATAAATAACTAGTAGAAGAAAGTATGCATCTTAAAGTAGGCTTCCAGTAAAATTATAAAATCGTAGCCTTCTGAAAAGCTCGATAATTTCAATAAAATGTACTTTCAGCTAGGCAACCTGGAGATGGCCACACAATGTCTTAACCAGCTTCAGGAAATCGGAGCGCTGGAGAACAATGCGCTAGCTTTGATCAATGCCAGCATCGTGGACTTGCGGAAGCAGAACTTCACATCAGCCCGGGATCGTTTGGAGCGAGCTCTGCAACTGCAGCCGACGAACTTTGAGGCCAACTACAATCTCGGCCTGGTGGCCTTGGCACAGCAGGATTTCGAGCTGGCTGAGGAGCGATTCGAGCTGCTAAAAGCCCAGCTGATGATGCCCCATTCAGTGCAGCACAGCCATGTGTTTTACCAGTTGGCCAAGTTGCAGGAACGCCGGTTGGGGGGCGGATTCCAGGGTAGCGCTACGCCGGGGGTGGCACTGCAGGCTTACCTCCAGGTGCTCGGCATCTCCGCCTCCGACATCGATTCGCGCCTCTTCGAGAAGGTGGGCTCGCTCTACGAGCAGATTCAGGACCATCAGGAGGCCAATCAGTACTACCACGAGGCGTACCGCATAAACATGAGCGACATCAACATCGCCAGCAGTATCGGCTCCTACTACATCAAGCTCCAGGCCACGGAGAAGGCGCTGTACTACTACGAACGAGCGGTTTTAGCTGATCCCAACGATCCCAACCTGATGCTGCGCATTGCCAGCTGCTTTCGCAACTCGTACCTGCCGCCCAAGCAGTACTTGGGTATGTTCCAGAAGATCCACGCCCGCTTTCCGGACAACCTCACCTGCGTACGGGCACTGATGCAAGTGACCAAGTCACTGGGCTTGGGGGATTTGCACGAGCGGTACGCAGCGGAATATGCGCGCTTGCAGAAGCAGCAGCAGGAACGTCAGAACGAGCAGCGGTACCAGCAGCAGCGCCTCTCATCAGCGGCCTCGTCTAGCAGTCGCTTGCGAAGTAGGTTGACGGTTGATTGACCTGAAACGTACAAATATTTATTACTTCTGTATCTTATCCTGTAGCCATCAGGCAGTCCAATGAGGAACGCTTACAGGAGAACAGCGACATCTCTAAGAGCATGACCTATTCGCAGAGTCCCGCCACGTATTCCGGTAAAGCTGCCTCAGCCTGTTAGGAATCTTCTCTGAATCTTCTTCTTATGTATTTGCAGTCCAACAGTTCGATCCTTTGGGTCCACCCGCAGAACGTCCCCGAACTGGCAGGGCACAGCAGAGCAGGGACGATTCAGATGATGATGCGGAAATGAATGCCGATAGCCTATTGCCTATTTAAAAACATCACCTTAACTAATTGTTATATCGAGAAGTAATAAACGGTTAGCGAAAAAGTTACTCGATTTAATTCATGGAATGGAGAGTTGTATATAAATGTGGCAACAGAATGTTGGGTGTGGTGCCGAAGCTTTCCTTGGACCCTCTTTTGAAATTGACTTCGCTGGAAATGATTGGAATATTACAACACCTTAACAATAAAATAAAAATGCATATTAAGTTTTAGATCCCTGCCTTTGTCAATTATTTTTCGAACGATTTAAAATTGGCTCCCCTACCACCTCAAACCAATAAAAGAATATTTACTTTTGTTTTTAAATATTATCTTTATTACGCTCTCAAGGCCAATAATACATATACTTTTGTGTTCTGATATAATAAGATTTCAAATTTAAAATTTCGACTGTTCGGATAGAAAATTATCGCCTTGGTATCGTCAAACGGCGTATAGTACGTAACCATCATCATAACTTTGTCCTCGCCCGATTTCACCCTATTTGAATGACACGCTGGTTAATTTTAAGTGATTGGTTTATGGAGTAAAATGTGTGCTTCTATTGCAAGTTTAAAATTTAGTGTGCTGTTCTCTTTAAGGAAATTGGGTCAAATCGACAGAAAAAAATGTGTTAACTAATTTCATTTCACAATACAAAGTTTTGACAGTTACAGACACAAACAGCTTTACAGATCAACTTTTTTGATATTCTCCACCCATTACTAGCTTGCTGATTTTCTATTTCCCTCTTTCTCTCATTCCTAGACAAAACAAACCACTTCAACTCCTACAAATCAAAAGGTACAAAACAAAATGGATCGTTTCTCATATTCACAGACAGCTTCCAATTATCAAAATCAATCTTAATTTTCTCTCTAACGATTTGCTTTCCATTCTCCTTCAATTCCATTCCTAACCTGCCCCAAAGAAACTGATCGACTTCTCTTAGAAGCTCATGTAACCGCGGGAGGTGGAGCGACGCCTAGCACACAGATAAGAGATTAGAACGACCAGAATTAGTGCGGCTAGGGCAATTCCAACAGCAATGGGTACTACGTCCGACGTTTCAGAGCTGTCGCAGTCGTGGACAGTAGAGAATCCAGTGGCGTTGGCCGACCGGAACGCCTCCACCTGGACATTGCTGACGGTGATCCATCCTATCGACTCCTTAGCATCAACGGTCTCTGTCAGATTCATCTTCTGAGCTCGTGTGCAATGGTAGGACATCTTTTCGGGCGTTTGGAACTCTCCATTGCTCCTATGAATCAGATGAAGGGTTTGATTTTCTGCAAACATCCAGATGAGTGAAATTATCTTTACAAAAAAGTACAAAGTAAAGTAACATACCCTTGGCGTTGGGGAATTCCTCAGGCAGCAACGTCAGGACGATTTGAATGGAAGAGAGCACAGTGCTGTCGTTCTTGTTGTCGAAATACATCAGGAACGATTGCTTGGAAGTCTCGGGTCCCCAAATTAGATGAATGTTCTGAAAGGTCTGTTTGTCGCATTCTTTGTCTTCAATCGAGGCGTTGCTAGGGATGTTGTAAAGCCCATGAGTAAGGTTTCCATCTGAAGAACAAAAAAGCAATGGTCGTTAGTCAGATATGTCTGCACAAAGTATTATCAATTTAGAACTCGAAATGTTCACTTCCTTACCCTTAGCCTCGTAGGTGAAGTTAAGTTGGGCTGCCATTTGGAGCAAAATGCAGGAGGCATTCCAAGTGCCCACGGCTGGCGACGGATATGGTTGTGGGGCCGGGGTCGTGCTTGGCACCGGTGCTGGTGTCGTCGTCGTCTTTGGTGGCTCAGTGGAGGTTGTGGGCGATGTCGGCGGGGTGATCGTCGATGTTGATGTGGTGGTGGTTGGCTTCTCTGTAGTTGTCGAAGTCGTTGAGGTTGATGTGGTTGTGGTGGTGGGCAGTGGGGCTGGGTGCTCCATAGTCACATCAGGAGTCTTGAACGTTGCATTCGGCAAGCTAATCAATGTTTGAGAGAGCACTGAAAGGAGACGAATTCAAAACCTGTTAATTCTTCCAGCTAATTTTTATTTGCCATTTATGGTGAAACTAAAGACTGTTTAACTATCCAGTTTTATAATAATGTGGTCCTAATAATAGCGATAGTATAGAGTTCGGATATGATTGCATTTCCATTGTTCCATTTTAACAAAACCTTCCTCCAGTAGCCACGAAAGTGAGTCATTTTGCACTCGATGAATAATTTATTTGCGTTTTTACAGTGATAAGGGCGGAATCAAGTTAAATGTGCGTTATTCCGCACAAGTTGTCACTACTTGCAGATTTGTATATTTAAGAGATTATACGAGTCAAGAGGAGAATGTAATGTAATGTAATGGTTGTTTAATGATGATAAAGCCTAGAGAGGAGCGAAAGAATTTATCCGTCCACAAAGTTCAGTTTTATCTAGCTTTTCTGCCCCGTTTTTACTCCTCGTATTTCAAAAACAAATCAAAGTCCAACGTGTTGTTGCTACCCGATCGGTTTTAGTGATTCATACACAAATTAAAGTCGCTTTTTACTTGTTATACCTATTGTTTTTTCACATGGAATCTGCTTTCAACTCAGCATTCAATGTGCGGTCACGGATTCACCCACGGCCCCCCGTTCTAGTTCAATGCCGTTCGGTAATGCAGTCCAGAGAGATGACCTTTAAATGCAAGTTAAGCGAGCACACAGACTGGGGAAAGGCAGACAGCAGACAAGGGGCGTGTCGCGCCTTAGACATGTAATACAGTTTTCCGGCGAAGGGGGGAAAATGCTGGGAAAATAAATCGCATGTGGTAACAAGATTTATGCCCCGCAACCATGCAGGAAGAGTGCAAGTGCTGGATTTTAAAATGATTACAAACGAAGTTCATAGAAAATGGAATCTTTACTTTTGGTATTTGTAAATACATTAAATGTGATATTTTATTATACCCGTTACTCGTAGAGTAAAGGGGTATATTGTATTCTTGCAAAAGTATGTAACAGCTAGAAGGAAGCATTTCCAACCCCATAAAGTATATATATTCGTGATCAGGGTCACTAGCCGAGTCGATATAGCCATGTCCGTATGTCCGTCTGTCTGTCTGTCCGTCCGTATGAACGCTGAGATCTCGGAAACTATAAAAGCTAGAAGATTGGAATTTTGCATGAAGATTCTAGGAGTACCTACGCAGCGCAAGTTTGTTTCAAAAGGGTGCCACGCCCCCTCTAACGCCCACAATCGCTTATATAGTAAAAGTAAAATTGCAGTTTTATTGTGTTTATCAATACCTATCGAAATGTAAAAGAAATTTTTTAAATCGGACCATTCGTTAAAAAGTTATGCCCGATCAAAGTTTTATCTCCATCTCCTTCGCACTCCCTTTAGCTGAGTAACAGGTATCTGTTATCGGGGCCCCCGACTATAGCGTTCTCTCCTGTTTTTCTATAAATATGGTATGTATAATTTCAGTGGTTATATGACATCAGTAATGTAATCGGTTAATGAATCATCGGTTTGCAGAGATTAATTCGAAACCAGTGATGAATTATAATTATAATGGTCGATAGAGAAACTATTTTTCGGTTTATTATTTTGCACAATATGTCTTAAAACTTTCCGATTCTTCTGGTCCTTATCAGCGAGTCTATCAAACTAATGTGTGCCACATGCGGGAAGCATGTACTTAAGTAAGAACATAAGTAGTTGTGAAATCAAATGCAAATACCCCGGCAAATGGAGATTAGAAGTGGAAAAATAGCAGTCGCAGACCGCAAGAAATCGGAGACTGCAGGCGACATCGACTAGAAGCGGAGTAGTGCGACTAGTGCCACAGCACCAGGGGGAATTACCGTCCACAAAAGACGCCCCCATCGGCGGGGACGAGGGCGATAAGCAGAGAACAATGAGAACAACTGAGTTGGGCAAATAAATAACAATTTAGAAGCTGCCGAGAATCAAGTGTAATTACTAGGCTGACGAAGGGAAAAGGCAAAGCGGTGATAAATAGAATACGCCTGCATGGCGGGCGTACGGCTTTATCTAGCTATTCTGGCGATTCTCGGGATGCAGTAGGTAGTCGATGCCAGAAGACGATGTGCAGAGGGGAGGGGTGGGCAGCTGGGGGCTGCAACAACGGTAAGGGCCACCATTTTGCTAGGGAACAGAGGTTACATATCTACAGAGTCGAAAATAACTGAATAACTGCAGTGCTGGCGAATGGATCATTGCTCCTCTTTGTTCGCGAAACCCAAAACTCTTTTTCGCTCGTACTCCCGTGCCTTTTTTTCCACTTTTTTCGCAGATAAAACACTACAATCAGACGGGCCCAGCTGGTTACGTGAGCGCGAGCGAGACGGCGAATTAGGGGCGGCGGGTAAACGACAAATATAAATAATTTGCGATGAATAAGCACATTGAACAAAGGCCTCCAGCGCGACGCAATAAAAGGGTTTCCGTAGTTTTCCACCATTTGCCCACTCACCTGCGCCACTTAGCATTAGCAGTGCCGAGCATATCAACAATTTGCTGGCGAACATTTTGAATGCCGATCTAAGGTCGTGCTGCGATTTTCCAATACAATCTGTTCACTTCACTCCGCTGGCGAAACTTCTGCTTGTTGTTGCTTCGTCCGAGTTTAGTTTTTATTTTCCCCTTTTTTCCTAGCTGGTAAGTAGTGTGACCAAGCAGATCGAACGAATTATCCAAATACCCAAATACAACCGTTATAATACCGCGCGGTCCTATCGATAACAATAGGGTATTTAGGGTATTCCCATTAACTGTTAAATTGCTTAGCCGTTATATTGCAGTCAGCTGTTTATGAACTGTTATATGGAAATTTGATTGTTGGGTAATTTAATTAAAAACTCATGGCATTCCTGTAGCCTACTCAGAAATATTTTGCAACTTTGCTGATATTTGCTGTCTAAAAATAAAGCTGTAGTGTAGATATTGTTTACTAGATAAGCCTTAAAGGGGCTTGTTACTCTTAAATTCTATTTTGGTTGAGCCTTGAATTGAAGCCTATTGGTGTTTCTCTTCGAAAACCATTCTTCGATGGCCTTCTGGTTAAAATGCTCGACTCCGATGATTGCGGCCCCTATTCGATATCCAGAGCAGATTAGTTAATTTAACAAGTTGTTAAATGTAAGTGTCTATAAATAACTCACCAAAAATTAATATAGTATATGTAATAAAAAAGAAAACAAGTTAACAAAATGAATTTAAACAACGGCATTTAAAAGTTTTTCCGGTAATCTATTTCCTTATCTTACATACAAAATTTACCTCGACGGGTGCGATAAATTTTAATTCGTTCTTCAAAATGTTTTTCAACGCGAGGATTCTGAGAAACAGGACCTCAACTGACAAACGGATTCTTGTTGCAGTTTCAAAGCATTTCAAAAGTGCAACTCTTTATCTTTTAAAGATTAGTCGGTAAAAATAACTTTTAGATTATTATAAGGGTAAAAAAAAAAAGTATACAAAGCCATAAAAAATAAAAATATATAGTAATGATTCCGCTCTTCGTTTTTAAAAGTTTGTTGTTGTCTGTCTGTCCGTTTCTATGCGAATTTGTCTTTAACTTTTAAAGCTATCGCGATGAAACTTTGCCAAAAGTCTACTTTCTATGCGTTTGGATTTTTGACAATTTAAAAACAACATTTTAAACAGGCAATAATATATTTTGAAACTCTTGGAACAACACGTGAGGAAGAAAGGTGTGGTTCTCACATCTTTCAAGATTTTGGAAAACTATAAATTTTGTTTTGTTTATTAATACCCTTCGAAATGTAAAAGACATTTTGCAAATCTGACCATTCATTAAAAAGTTATAACCAAATAATGGAATTCAAGCAGTGCAAGCAGTCGCTTAGCTGAATGCATCCTTCATCTCCCTCGCAATGCCTTTAGCTGAGTAACGGGTATCTGATAGTCGATGTACTCGACCTGTTTTATCTCGTGTTTAAAATCTTTATTTATTTACCAACTTTCATGACCTATTAGTTTTCTGCTAACAACAAAATTAAAATCATTGAACAAATTAACAAAAAGAAAGGTTCTTGCTTAACATATGTTGACTTATTTACGTTTACGTACCTTGATTAATGGCAAAAATTATTATAATGGAAATAGCATGCGGGCTAACCATATATTACGTAATAGTTTTGGCGTTTTTTTAATCTCTCCCCCCACTTTTTTTATTTTTTTGTTGCGTGGGAGTAATTATTTGGATGCGACCCCCACCGCCTGGATGATTACGTAATGTATGGACAACCCCTAACAAGTAATTCAATCCAAGACGCCAGCGCGTTCAAAGTGCGGTAACGAGTAGCGAAGCGTCTCCGCCAGTCGGCGGGACTCGAACATCTGACGCAACTTCTGCTTAGTAAAGTCGGCGTCCTGGAAGTTTTCCAGATTGTTGTCCGCAGTCTGGGCCTTGTCCTGGCTGACAGTGGGGAAGATGCCGTAGCTGGCGAAGAAGCCGTAGGCCTCGCGGCGGTGAACCTCCTCCAGGATCTGCTCGTAGCTGGGCACAGGGACGCCCAGGTCGAGATCGAGCAGCGTCTTCGCCAGCCGAGCGTGGTAAGTGCGCAGCAGTTGGGGTCGCCTGTGACGCAGGACGTCCAGGGTGAGGCTGGTATAGAAGAAGTAGTTGAGGTCGATGCCCGGACTGCCCCACACGCTCAGTTGGAAGTCGATGAGGAAGAGATCCTGCGGACGTCGCGCTGTGTCGTACTTAAATAGCATATTGTTGACCCACAGGTCCCCGTGGTTGAGTACCTTAATCTCCTTCTCCAGCGGTGCTTGACTGCGTTCCAAATTAGCCCGCTGGTTCTCCATATACTTGCCGATCTTCCCGGCGATTCTCTCGAAGCCAGGCCACGAGCTCACCAGTGAGTGCAGTTCCCCGCCATTTCCCGAGAAGAATTTCATCAGCAGGCCGTCCTTCCCAAGACCTTTAGGCGATAACATTCCGTCGGTATAGGTATCGAAAATATGGGGATCCTGTGTACTCCAAAGTAGTTGGATTAAGGTTTATCGAAGCTCTCCGTTGGAATCAACTCACCAGCACCGAAAGGGCCATTGAAGTGGCATGAAACTCAGCCAACCGCTCCATGACCAGTTGGCAGTGATCCTCGTCCAAGCCCAACTCACGGGACGCCATCTCAAATCCCAGCTGGCCCAGATCTTCGAAGACAAGGGTGTTCTCGGGTTTTTTAATGCACTGGTAAAGTCTGCGAAAAAGCAATTATAATTCGATGGTTTAATATATAGTTAGAGAACAATTTTTTTTGAAACAAAATAATAGTTGGTTTACGTGACGCAAGAGTAATTTTAAAGAAAACTTTAAGTTCCTTGAGCAACTAAATACATTTTGTTTATTTTTCGAATTGGAAACCTAAATCAAATAAATTGAAATTATATAAATTTATTGTTCCCCAACCTCCCTTAAAGCCTTTTGATGTCGATTGTTTAAAGGTCCTTTTTGGGGTAACGTTTTTATAAGAACACATTAAATATTCCCCTTCATTTTCTTAAATATCACTTACTTTGGTCCGAAGCGTCGGTTGCACTGCATCATTAGCTCCAGCCGGGGAAGGACTTCGTAGTACGTGATCTTCTCCTTCAGGTACACTTGTAGATCATTGATAAACTCCACAGAATCCAGGCGAGGAATGCTCTTCACAATAAATAGGATGTGCTGCTCCGGATGATCGGGACGTTTGAACGTTACTTTCGCCCGGTAAATCTGGCTGCAGTAGTTTTCCCCCGTGCTGCTGCCCATTCGAATATGGACGGACAGCAGTTGAACTCTCGCGGTTCGCAGAGCCGTTTCCAGCACTTCCTCGAAAAAGGCAGCGTCCAGGTGTCTGGGTGGAGCAACCACATCCGCATCGAACACAACACTACACATTTTGCAATCGTTTGAAAAGTAGCAAGCGTGCGGTGCTCAATTTATATACGTGTTACTGGTGCTGGCTATGATCTTGCTGACTTGAATCCAGCAGCACAATTAATTATAGTTATGTGTAGCCAGTTATATGTAGTATTGTATTTTATATAAGTATATATACCGATTTAATAGGCGACAACGAGATGTCTAATTTTTCTTAATTTTTTAACACGCAAAGCGGAGACGTCGATCTTTTTTACGCGTATTAACAACTAATTGGATTTCCCATATTCTGTTTGCATCTGCTATCTATTTTGTTTGATGGATACACCCTGGATCGATGGACAGCTCATTATCTTATCACGTTCTGATTTGAATTTGCATTACCATAACTAGTTTTTGATAAGGGAACGCTTTTCAGTCAAGTGTCAATCCGAAATTATTTATTCGATTACGTAATAATAATAAAAAATCGAAATACAAAAAACGGCGCTACAAAGAATTTGACTATGATAACATTTGTGTATAAGGTTCTCTGTGTAAAATATTGTGCATTTTACAAAGTTTACAATGGAATTTGGCTGTGCAGTAGCGGTTGCAGGGACTCGGTTATGGGGGGTTTTCAGTACTAATTTTTTTTTCATTCTTTTTGAATACCGCACTTTTTTATTTTTCACCCGAGTGGGGGGATTTATTTCCCAAATAAATTCAAAGTTTTTTCATTCGTTTTCGCTTTCTTCTATTTTGTTTAACTGTTGGCAAATTACTACCTCTTAAAACTACGGTATAATTTAAACAATTTTTTAGACCATTTGCAATTTTATCAAAGCTATATGATGTTTTTCAATATAAACTAAAAGAGTCCTTCTTAAGATAATTCTATTCGAAAAATCCTTCCAAGGTTTGATCGATCTTAACAATCTTATTAAACCACACCACACCTAGCACCGAATATTTATTTCCGCTTTTTTTAAGGTAACCAATATGTCCGGCTATTTGTTTCTTTTGTTAAAAAAATTGATATTATTCGCGGTTTTAGAGAACTCATTTTGACGGAACAAAACCAAAATTTTAAAATGAAAAACAAACTTAAAAGTTTAGATGACGCTCATTGATATTTTAACTGGACATAAACAAAAAATTGTTATAAATAATTTCCAACAAGTATTTATGGTGATTAAATATGTAATGTTCCTGCAGGATAAATTCGAACTAGTCTGAAAATCAACTAGTTATACAACTAGTAAAATGCTACCGTAATTTGTCTGGATGTATTTGGACTACACAGGGCTTAGAATATGTGTGCTATTCGCAAAAATGAACAGTACAAAACTAGTAAAAAAAACAACTTGTCTGGAACTGGTACCTTTCTGACAAGAAAACCCCTAAAAACATTTAATTGGTGGAAAAAATACATGTTAAAGTATGGTTAAAAGTCAACTGGAATTTAACTAGTTGCAATTTAGCTACATATGATCCAAAAATATAACCTAGAGTGTAAATGTCTTGGGAAATTTAACACCAAACAAATCAAATAGACAATGTCCTCTGTTCAATCCTCAGTCCTTGTAAATTATTTTTTTTGTTAGCTAGGTGATGCTTTAGTTTTATTTTTAACTTTGTTTAATCTGTCGGAGGCAATATTTATGTGAAAAATCATTGTTTTAAAAATATATCACACTAAAATTTTTAAACCTTGTAAGTGCATTACAAAATGTGATGCGTGTATGGCTCAATCAGTAAGTTTGTCTACAAATCCAAAGGTCCCCGGTTCAAGTCCTAGAGAGGGCAACTTGCCTCAAAAAAAGTAAGTTAGTTTCAATTCCATTTATTTATCATTTGCCGTAGTTGATTACATAATAACCATCAGAATTCCTTTGCGGGATCGCGCCTTCCAATTGGCTACTAATTGTCAAATTAACCATCTTTAAGTACGACTGAAATCCAGTTTTTAGATTTTTCGAGAAAATACATTTTTTAGTGTAGTATAACAGCTGTAACAGTAAATTGGTTAACAGCCACTAGTAAAAAACTAGAAACAAATGAACTAGTTGCTTCCGATGACAAGCCTATGAAAAATGGACCAGTTCGTTCGAGAATGGACTTAACTTTAACTAATTGAATTTCCCTCCCTGACTAGTATTATACTGGTCCAAAACTGATCCTGTTTCCTGCAGGACAAGGCATCAAAAACCCATTCAAAATCTAGTTCCAGATCCAGTTCACAGAATGAACTTCATTCCCTTATATCGATAACAAATCATTGGGACTCATCGGCGGCCGATGACCGGCCCATTAACAACAATCCATTGTATTATTATTTTAACACAATTTTGGCGAAGAGGCTTGAAATTTCATTTCCCACACAAGCCGTTTTAAATCTCATCATCCACTGGCTACCAGCACTCCAATGATCGAATCCGAGGCAGATTCCGAACGGACCAAGCTGAAGCGGGAGATCTCCGAACTGCGGGCAGCACTCAACAGGAAGGAGCAATGTCTGCGGGACCTGGAGGCCGCGCTTTCCACCGCCGCCAGTGGAGAGGATCCGGTCGGGGATAATGGTGTGGAACAGCAGGGAGAACCAGAAGCCCACACCAAATTGACCAACGATGACATAGCCCGGTACAGCCGCCAACTCATATTGCCGGACTTCGGGGTCCAGGGACAGCTAAAGCTGAAAAACAGCTCCGTGCTGATTGTGGGCCTTGGCGGATTGGGCTGTCCGGCGGCACAATATCTTGCGGCAGCTGGATGCGGGCACTTGGGTCTCATAGACTACGATGATGTGGAGCGCAGCAACTTCCACCGCCAGATTCTGCACTCTGAGGCTCGGTGTGGTATGTCAAAGGCGGAATCGGCAAGGATTGCCCTGCTGGAGCTGAATCCCCACTGCGAGATCCGTTGCCATTCGAGGCTGCTGTACAGTGAGAACGCCCTGCACATCATCCGTGGCTACGATGTGGTCCTGGACTGCAGCGACAACGTGCCCACACGTTATCTACTTAGCGATGCCTGCGTGATGCTGAGGAAACCACTCGTCTC
The DNA here is from genome assembly GCA_037075205.1 of Drosophila prostipennis. Classification (NCBI taxonomy): domain Eukaryota; kingdom Metazoa; phylum Arthropoda; class Insecta; order Diptera; family Drosophilidae; genus Drosophila; species Drosophila prostipennis. Next base: position 350,626 of record JBAMCJ010007674.1, on the reverse strand, counting down.
CGGAAGCGCCCTGAAGATGGATGGTCAGCTCACTGTTTACAGCTATGGAAATGGGCCGTGTTACAGGTGCATCTACCCAGTGCCTCCGCCGCCGGAAGCGGTTACAAACTGTGGCGACGGTGGAGTCCTTGGCGCTGTCACTGGCACAATTGGAGCAATGCAGGCGCTGGAGGCCATTAAGCTGATTGTGGGACTGGGCGATGTCCTCGCCGGTCGTCTGCTCATCTTCGATGGCAGCAGCGGCCTGTTCCGGAACATTCGCATCCGGAGTAAGCGACCCAACTGTCATGTGTGCTCTGCCCAGCCGCTAATCACGGAGCTAGTCGACTACGAGATGTTCTGTGGGATGCATGCCACCGACAAGGACAGTCCCTTGCAACTGCTGGCAGCAGAAGATCGCCTCTCTGTGGAGGAGTATCGGGACAAGCTCCAAGCACAACCCCATTTGTTAATCGATGTAAGGCCAACGGCCGAGTTCGAGATTTGCCAGCTGCCCGAGTCTGTAAATGTGCCTCTGGTCGAGATCCTGGACGATGGCTACTTAAAACGCTTTACCAAGCAGCTGGAGGACAAGGGGCTGCCCATCGTTCTGCTCTGCCGGCGGGGAAATGACTCGCAGATCGCCGTTCAGCATGTTCGCAATCGATTCCCGATGCACTCCGTTCGAGACCTGATTGGCGGACTGCACGCCTGGACAAACAAGATAGACCCCAGTTTTCCGATATATTAATCCAATGATTGTTATGCGTATGAGTTTATGTAGATTAATTCATTGTTTCTTTTGCAAATGCGTTGGTTTCTGTCTGTTTTGTTATCACATATACCGAGCCTAGTGTAATAAAATGAATAATGCAGTTTTTTTCCGATACTATGAGAATTGGAATAGAATTTAATTTCTTCCTGGTTTTAAGGCGGAATAACTTAAGTGGGAAACTCTACATTTCATTTTATATGTCTGTGTGGCACTTTTATTTATACCTATGTCCACTTTGGTCTTATTACGTGCGTTTGCGTAATCAATTACAAAATTAGTACATTCTATATGCTTTCACAACAAGGTGGAATAATTGTATAATTAGGACTTATAGTGAACACCAAGAAGGCATTAGCATTCGTTTATAAGTAGAATAAATTGGAAAACCACTGCTCATTTGTGTAGGCGAATCGGCGGAATCAATATCGTCCATTACAAAATGCAGACAGACATTTTAGGATTTTATCGAAACAAAACGGTGTTTGTCACCGGAGGCACTGGATTTCTGGGAAAAGGTATACAATCTAATCAGATCAAAGATGGTCCGGGATTTAATTCATGGTAGAAATCTTTTTCTCTCCGGTTGTCAGTGATTATTGAGAAACTGCTGCGTTCCACAGATGTGAAGCGTGTATATTTTTTGGTAAGGACCAAAAAGAAGGAAAATGTGGAAGGACGTTTCGAGGCATGGAAAAAAGAACCGGTGAGTCTTAAATCTTATAATACCTCGAACTGCTACGTAATTGCTCTATAGTATAGAGTCTATACACATCTAATCAATGGATTTCTTGAATATAATCCTCTGATTTTAATACAAAACATCTCCCTATAAAGGCAATACAAATATTTTATATTATACATACATATGTATGTAGGTACATGATGAAAACTTTTTTGAAATCAAACAAACATATGCAATTAATTGTTATTATCAAACATAAACTCCATATATTTTAACGAAGCACCTAGTTTCGGAATAGTATAATGCAATTGGATTAACAAATTGCTTTTTCTAGGTTTTTGAAACCCTACTCAGAGTCAAACCGAAGGCTCTACACTTGGTGACGCCCATTTCTGGGGACTGCAGTGAACCGGGTCTGGGGCTCAGTGATGGGGATCGCAGAGTCCTGACTACCGAGGTGCATGTGATCATCCATAGTGCCGCCTCCATCCGCTTTGTGGAGCCGCTCCACAATGCTTTAAAAATCAATACGCGTGCCACGCGCCTAATGATCCAGCTGGCCAAGGAGATGCAGTGCCTCGAGGCCTTCGTGCATATATCCACGGCCTTCTCTAACTGCCCCACGGATCACATTGAAGAGCGTTTCTATCCGGAACTACTGACGCTCCCCGCGAGCAAGGTGCTAGAATTCAATGAGACTTTAAGCCCAGAGCTGTTGAACAACCTTGCTCCCGGTTTAATGGGCAAATTTCCGAACACCTACACATATACCAAAGCTCTGGCCGAGCAGGTAGTCCAGATGGAGGCTCAGGATCTTCCTATCTGCGTTTTTCGTCCTGCCATTAGTGAGTGATTTTATGTGTATTCTTGCTTAATGCCAAAATAGTCCAAAGTAACCTGGAATAACATGAATGTTTGGTCCCTCGCAGTTTTAGCCAACTTTAAGGAGCCGATGTCGGGATGGATTGACAACCTTCACGGAATCGTAGCCTTAATATACGGCAATGCCCACGGGATCCTCCGCCTACTTTATGTCAATCCCAAAGCGGAGGCGTTATTAGTTCCTGGCGACTATTGCGCAAACGTGGCCCTCGCATCCGGATGGCAAGTGGCCAAAGGAACTCTCCAACCGAAGTCTCCGCCGGCGATAAGGAATCCGCCACCCATCTACACCCTCGCAACGGCCAAATCGAATCCGATCACTTTTGGAGAAGGAGTTCGGTTGGGCATCGCACGTAACCATAAGATTCCGGTTACCAAAACGATTTGGTTTCCATTTGCCCACTTCACCACCTGTCCTTGGCTGTTTAAGTTGGGGTCTATATTTTATCATCTGCTGCCTGGCTATCTGTTTGATTTTCTCTTACGGCTTCAAGGTAAAAAGCCCATCCTGATAAAGAGTTATCACAAGATCCATGAAGCACTGGTGCTGCTGTACCCCTTTAGTGGAAAAACATACCTTATGGATATGAAAAATACCAACCAGATGTGGAAGTCTATGTCACCGGAAGATAAGGCAATATTTCCTTTCGATATGGCCAACCTGAACTGGGAGGAGTACTTCAAAAGCATTCTGACCGGTATGCGTGTGTTCCTCTTCAAAGAGTCCTGGGATACCTTGGAACAGGCCAAACGGAGACTATTCAGGTGCGTAGATCTCCGATTTGGTAGCAACTATTAAAATATGCCCTCTCACTTTTAGATTTTACCTTATGCATCGCTTTCTTCAACTAGTACTGTGCCTTGTGCTTGGAAAATTTATTTGGATCACGTTCAATTTTGTTCTTAATTCATGTTTTAAAACCGTTGAAGTTAATCTAGCATCCTCGACAATCAACTTTCCAAGTATATAATATAAAGTACAACGTATAATAAGAAAATGAAAAGGGTTAAATAAAAAAATAATTTAAAAATACATAAAAACCTTCAAAAACAAATTTTCTGGACTTCCATAGATTTCTAAATATGTAGGTGTAGAAATTTTTGGGAAATTTTGTGGGAAACCTCTTTTTAAAAATAAAATTCTTATCTCAATTACACTATTCTAACTTAAGTATTAGATAAAAAACTTGCAACATTTCAGTTTACCCATCTACCAGGTCGCTCAGTGCACTCAACAGCTGAGTGGCTTTGAAGCCACGGATAATGCGGAGACAACAACAAAGGTTATAAGCAAACCAGGTAGATTGGCGGGCAGGTGTAACATTTCGGAACACGCACACTCTTGTGATTGTAAATGAATGCGAGGCTGCAAGCAGTTCTGAATTTTGTATAGACATCGAGTGGCAGAGCTGCTAGCTTAGCCATTTCCAAGCCAAAGCTACATGGCTATTACACAAAAATAAATACGGGTTGTATTTATCTCGATTTTTGGTAGCTAACTTTAAAAAATAAATGGATTGACAAATATGTTAAAAAACCTACAAAACAAGAAAAATTATGGTATTCCCTAATAAGTTAAATTGCTGAATTGCGGTCAGTTGTTAATAAGCTGTTCATACAAAGTCAACTTTTAGTATCACCAGTACAGTACAGACAGTTACTAGCAATAAAAATACAATTTTAATTGATTTTAATTTCGTACAATTTGACAACATATTAAAGGCTGTATGAAAATTCGACAGAAACCATTTATAGTCGTTTCCTTAATTGCTGAAAGTCAATAGATTATTGAATACACAGAATATAAAACAAAGTAAATAAAGAAAAATTAAACATTTTAATCATTTAAAAATCTGGTTCTTTTTGTATTTAATCAATTATTCTGACGATAAGAAAATAAATAATATTAATGCTATGCGAAGAATTAGATTAATTTATCTATACTTGAATGCACAATATACAAATATTTCAATACCTTCGACAGTTTATACTATTTTTACATAGCTTTTTTGGCTCCCTTTAGTGAGCAGCACTATTAACAGATTTATCGCTTATAAAAACAGTTCTCCGCCGCATCGAGAATTTAGTTGCTTCAGAACAGCGGCGGAAAGACAAAGCAATCTGGAATCTAGCGTCTGAGTTAGGACCTGTGTTTCTGGAAATTCAAAGTGCAAAGTAGCAGGCAGCTGATAAGCGCGGCTTGACCCGGGAGAACCGCCAACGCAATGGGGACTTTTAATATAACAGTCATATGGCTAGTTCTAATGCTGTGGGTGAGTATCCCAACCCCAGTGGACTCCTCTTTACTTCTATATTTAAACATATATGTATGTTTTATCAGCTACCCCATGGACTGTCCATGGGCAATAGTTGTTCGGCTTCGGTTCTGGAGGCCCGCAGGTTTTTCGAGTTGGAAAACGAGCAATTGCGAAGGCGTTTTCACGAGGAATTCCTGTCCGGCTATACCTACAATACGAATGTCTCGGAGGCGAATCGTCAGGCCATGATCGAGGTTTATGCTCGGAATGCGGAGCTCAATAAACGGCTGGCCCAGAAGATAAAGGCCTCCGATTACCTCCAGTCCGAGGATGCAGATATACGCCGACAGGCCGAGCACCTCTCCAAGTTGGGAGCCTCCGCCCTCAATCCCGACGACTACTTGGCCCTCCAGAATGCCATTAGCTCGATGCAGACGAACTATGCCACCGCCACAGTGTGCTCCTATACGAATCGCAGTGATTGCTCCCTCGCCCTGGAGCCACACATTCAGGAGCGCCTGTCCCACAGCCGAAATCCTGAGGAGCTGTCCTGGTACTGGCGGGAGTGGTACGACAAGGCGGGAACACCCATGCGGGATCACTTCGCCGAGTACGTCCGTCTTACGCGAAAGGCCTCCCAATTGAATGGTGAGTGATGGACGCTTTGATAACCCGCTGTCTGATCCGAAACAGGGAAAATCGTCTGGCCGACATTTAGAAAAAACGCGTCCTAATTAGGTTATCCATTTGGCATTTGTCTGTGGCAGAGGGAAGGCAATTGTAGTATTTAATTATACTTTCAATCTATTTTTGCCATGAAAGGTGAACCAAAAAGAAAAAGAAAGATGTTCTTCTAAAAGATAACATATGTATCTTATTTTAAGTGATCGTTTAAAATAATTTTATATCACATATCAGCTAAAACACCTTTCAAATCTCGTATTAGTTCTAAAAATAGCTCACTATCAAGTGCACTGCTTAAACAGTTTGTATACAATACTATTATTTAATATTAGGTCATTAGGGGTTATCTGTTTTTCAGACTTTGATTACGGTTGAAATAGCAACTTTTCAAATGGTTTGGTTAATGTGAAAATTATTTTAATGCCATTTTCCTTTCAATATATAGGTCACCGATCCTATGCCGACTATTGGGTGCAATTCTACGAGGACGCGGACTTTGAACGACAACTGGATGCCACATTCAAGCAGCTGCTGCCCTTCTACAGGCAGCTCCACGGCTACGTGCGCTACCGCCTGCGACAGCACTACGGTCCGGATGTGATGCCAGCGGAGGGGAACATCCCAATCAGCCTGCTGGGCAACATGTGGGGTCAATCGTGGAACGAGCTTCTCGATCTCTTCACTCCCTACCCGGAGAAACCATTCGTGGACGTGAAGGCTGAGATGGAGCGCCAGGGATACACGGTGCAGAAGCTGTTTGAGCTGGGTGATCAGTTCTTCCAGTCGCTCGGAATGCGCGCACTGCCTCCCAGTTTCTGGAACCTGAGTGTGCTTACCCGTCCCGACGATCGTCAGGTGGTTTGCCATGCCTCCGCCTGGGACTTTTACCAAGACAGCGATGTGAGAATTAAGATGTGCACCGAAGTCGACAGCCACTACTTTTACGTCGTGCATCATGAGCTAGGACACATCCAGTACTATCTGCAATACGAACAGCAGCCGGCCGTCTATCGCGGAGCTCCTAACCCGGGCTTCCACGAAGCTGTGGGCGACTTGATTGCCTTGTCGGTGATGTCCCCAAAGCACTTGAAAGCCATTGGTCTGATAGACAATGGCAGACTGGACGAGAAGAGTCGAATCAACCAGTTGTTCAAGCAGGCTCTCTCAAAGATTGTCTTCCTGCCCTTCGGTTATGCCGTGGATAAGTATCGCTATGCCGTTTTTCGCAATGAACTAGACGAGTCTCAATGGAACTGCGGCTTCTGGCAGATGCGATCCGAGTTTGGCGGCGTCGAGCCACCAGTTTTCCGCACCGAAAAAGACTTTGACCCGCCGGCCAAATACCACATTGATGCGGATGTGGAGTACCTTCGCTACTTTGCCGCCCACATTTTCCAGTTTCAGTTCCACAAGGCCCTTTGCCGTCAGGCCGGACAATATGCCCCCAATGACAGTCGCCTTACTTTGGACAACTGTGATATCTTTGGCAGCAAAGCGGCTGGACGATCACTGAGCCAGTTCCTCTCAAAGGGCAACTCACGCCACTGGAAGGAGGTTCTCCAGGAATTCACGGGCGAGACGGAAATGGATCCAGCCGCTCTTTTAGAGTACTTCGACCCGCTCTACCAGTGGCTCAAGCAGGAGAACAGTCGGTTGGGCGTACCACTTGGTTGGGGACCTACGAACAGTAAGTACTTTTTAGTATTTGATAAAATTGTCTGTTGAATTCAAAGTTGTGAAATGGTTTTTAAATGAATACCTTCATTTTTGCAGAGATCCCTTCGGATTGCTGTGGAACATTCAGCACCTAGACTAAGCCGTCCAGAAATTGACTTGAGGTTGTTGAGACCCGCAAAAAAATATGTTTAGTCTGTCATTAGAAACAAACAAAAAATAAAACATTTTAGGAACTTTGTAATTAATTCCACAATTCAGCAATGATATTTAAATTGATATTTATTGTATCGATTCATTCGTATCGTTTCTTTCGTTTCATTAATAAATTGCCATTACATAATACACTTTTTTAACGATATCATCATCAATATTCATTAAAACAAAAAATATATAAATTATATTTTTTCATAAAATGCGTTTCTTTCTCAACCACAAATTTGTATATGTTTCGATCAGTGTAAATTTTCGATATCTTGCTTGCTTTTTTTGTACACAGCAAAAGCTTTCAAAAGTTCATCTCAAATCTATTTGATGAGTATAGCTTGATAATACCTTGAATAACTTGGTTACAGTATGATCATTGACGCCAGGCTTAATGCATATTAGGGAGCTAGCTTATACAAATTAAATTGTAATAAAAAATAAATAAAAAATCACATTTAAAATAATATATTACAACGCAATACATTCGTGGTGTCACGCAAATCTCATCATCATCATTTAAAACATCCAAAATTATTTGATGAAGATTAATGCATCCTTTGACCCACTATATTTAAATTTTCAATAAAGTTTGAAAGTGGATAACACAGTTATCTGGATATATTAACTCGCAGTTCAAAACCAGCCTTTGTTTTCCCGATATGTCTGTCAAATCTGAGCCAAGATATTCAAAGCTAAATTCAGTGCTATTATTTTGTGACTTGTGCTGCAGTATATGTATATTGGTAGTATATCGATGTTTCAGTGATCTAGTTGATATCAAGTTTCCACAGATTTTGATTGGTAGTCTCTTCTAGAATTGTGTGTTTGAAATCGAAATAAAGAACAGTGAATTGTGATAGTGTGGATTAGAATTCCAATCGGTCAACTTCATTAGATGTTTTAATTTTAGATTATAAGGAATTTTTTTGAGAAATAAAACATTCTAAGAACTAACAATAAATATTAAAAATTGTTTAATTTTTGATTAGGTAATATATGTAAATCTTGTTTCATTTCGCAATCTCCCGTATTATGTTTGTGATATGGGAAATACTCAACGGTATTTACTGCGTTTTATCAAATTTCGCGTTTTAACCTGTTATGTGGTAAAAATGGTATATGTAATTAGTATATAAATATTATATACATTGCGTTCCAAAGCTCTAGCACAGTTGCACAGGAAAATCACTATTTAAAACTGTACGAAAAGTATATGTTATACCTAAAATTTTTCTTGAACTCTGCAGTACAGAACTTAGCATTCAAATGCAACTGACTTCCAGTTTTGAAACGCAATGTACAACTGCTCGGGGGATTTGCTCCAATACTTGAGCTTTACATATATATGCCTAGATTTTGTAGTTTTAATGATAGGATTATTGGACTAACAGTAAGATCAGCTAGGTTTCGCTTTGAGATGCAGATACATGTTCGTATAATATAATTTTGCTTTCGATTCGCGATTACGAAACTAAGACTTAACAGGGCTATAAAATCAATTCAGATATTCATATGTATAGGCCAAGAGTTTAGTTTTGGTTAGTGCTACATGAGTTGGAACAATTCGATTTAGTTTTTGTTGGATAGTATGCATTCTAACAAAACATTTCAGAGTCAACGCAAATAATGGAACTAGATCTATTAATTCGATGCGGAATTTCAAGCATTTTAAATTTATGTTTATACAATTTGAGTAATACATAGATGCATATAAGGATCTTATCCTTTACTACTTAGCGATTATTATTGAATACAAATTTCTTGTGTTTATTATTTAATATTAAACGTGAAAAGTGGTACGCTTACATTCAAAGACATTTTCATCGTTTCGCGAAAAACATTTATAAACCGTTCATATGTTTTGGGTTTCAATATCAAGAACGAGGGACCATGGCAAGCTTTATGAGATGACAGTTGATAGAATGAGTGTGTGTGTGAACTTTCTGCACTTTTGAATTTGAATTGACTCTTGGAGAAATGTCGTTTAATTGACCCTTTCCGAAGTGTTGGCAGCGGCTGCTATTTGAATTGGCTTCTGTTCTTGAACTTGGCTTAGTCCAAGAACGGGTTTTGTCATACGGGCCGCGAATGGTGGGCATGTTGGTGTGAATGTGGATGCGGCTGGGTGACACTGCTGATGCTGTGGTTACTACTGCTGGTGCTCGCTCCGCCCCCACCACCGCCGCCCCCCTTTTGTCTCGTGGGTGGCGGCGGAGGCGGTGCCTGTCTCATGCGCTGCTGCAGGATTCTGGGCAATTGCGGATGCGCCTTGTGCTGGGCTGGTGGTGCGGGTGGTGGCGCCGGCCTCTGATGGTAGTGGTTAGCCGCCTGCTGCTGTTGTTGCTGCTGCATTTGCTGGTGCTTGCCCATCGAGGAGGCAGCCGATGAGGAGCCCGAGGCCCCCGATGTGGAGCTCGTCGAGGCGTGTGAGGTGGTGGACCCCGTAGCCAGTTTGGTGGGCAGTCCCCCGCTGGCTGCCGGAGAGGCCATGGCCCTGGAGCTGACCACACTCGCACTTGCACCTCCGGGAGCCTCTGTCATCTTGGGCAAGGACACTGGAGCATAGGAGCCGTCGTCCTCTTCGTCGGAGCTCAAGGAATTCGCATCCGATGGCGTGCGAGACCTCGACGGCGGCGACAGCGCATCCTGCTCCTGCAGGAACACCCGAAATCCCTGTATCGACTCGTTTAGTGCCCACAGCTGTGAGAGCAGCGAAAGATCCAACTGCCTCAAGCCGTACATCTCCCTGCGCAGAATGGCCAGCTGGTTGTCGATGGTAGACGAGGTTGCTCCAGTGCTGCTCGAGCTGTTGGTGGGCGTGTGACCCGGCCCAGCGCTGTGTGTACTTGAGGCGCGACTATGCACGGACTCCCGATCGCTGAGCGACTCCTGGGTGGAGGAGAGGCTCCCGTGCCGCTGGCCATGTCCGTGTCCGTTGTAGCTGCGATTCCTGGAAGCCGCCGCCGCCGACGAGGAGGTGGAGGGGCCAAGGTAGAGTTCTCCGGCGGCTGCGGTCAGTGCGGAAACACTGGACGCCGGCGAGGCTGTGCGGGGATGCGGCCCAATGGCCACAGGAGCCGCCGTGGCGGCACTCAGACTTTTTGGCAGTGGCGGCAGACCCGTCAAATGCGGCTGGGCATCGCTGCTGCTGTTCTCCATTCTCATTCGATAAAGCTTGCTGTCTCTCTCTCTCTACGGTTGTTTCTTGCTGGTGATCTTCTGAAGGATTTAAGTAGAACTAGAACTAGGAATAGAACTAGAACGCGGGCTTAATGCACGTTGAACTTCCAGCTCTGGCGGCACATGGGGCACTGTTTGTTCAACGGTTGCAGGTTCAGCCACTTGACGATGCAGTGCATGTGGAAGCAATGGGAGCAGACACCCCACACCAGCGGGCAGTCGTCACCGGGCAGCGCGCACTCCGGGCAGGTGCTCTCAAAGGACATGCGACAGATACCGCAGTTCTCGTCATTCGCTATCCAACGCCAAGTTGCAACTCCCGTCCATGACTTGATTGTCACTTTCATTTTGCGCACATTTGCCTTACACTGCAATTGTCTGGTTTGCCCCCGCTTAGCGTTGCATGGAATAGGGGTCCTTTGGCCAGTGGAGCGGGTGTTTTTCGGTCGGTTCCTAGTGTTTTTCGCAAAATATTGCCTTTTTTCTTTAGGCTGCTGAAAATAGGTCGATAGGTCTTGACATCGATTGCGCGATAGGTGTTGTTGATGGCCAAATCGGAGACTGTGCTATCGATAAGGCAGTGCGACTTGGAGATGGCCCAAGTAGCTGATAGTTATGATGTGATGTTTCGTCAGGAATTTAAATTGAAAATTCACTTGCAAGTACAAATTTAAAGTAGAATGGATTTAATCATATAGAATTATAAAAATAAGATGATTGGCAACAATTATTTTCGCTGAAACTGAAATCACGGCATTCTTAAAGAATAGTCCCCTTTTTCAACCATTGCCCATGTTTCTGGTATTCGACCCCAAAGTTGAAAATACCAAAATTTCCACGAGTTCTCTGATGAAAAACCAATTCTAAAAATTAAATCTTAATCGGAACTATTTTGTATTATTCATTGAATCTACTTTCCACTGTATGCTGTAATTTTGGTTTGAAACGTTTTCATGAGGATATTTTATTGAATTTATTATACCAGTAAAACCGTTTTTTCGATTTAATTATCTTCTCCTAAATTTTGTGAAATATTAAATAAGTCAAGGTTAGTCCAATCAAATAAAAACACCTCTTAACAAGGTAAAAAACTAGTGACGATCGCACCTTCAACATTCAAAAGATCTGATATCGACAATTGTGACGAAAATTATTACACTCGTCATGAAATACGCTTTCTACACCGCCTTCACAGGCATTTTCCAATCCAGCGTGCCGAGTGAGAACTCTAATTTCTTAATTTGATCACTTTACACTCTTACCGCTCTTTCTCGCAAACCAATTTATTTTCTTAAAGTCTTGGTTTGTAATCCTTTACGATTTGGGATTCCATTCGATTGGTGTATCACTCGCTAGGGTCGGAACACCAGAAGATTTTCATTTCTTGAAGTGACTATGAAGTTTGTACGGGACGATTACTCAGGAACGTGCAAATATTATGGAAAACTAAAAAAGGGTTCGTGAAAATTTTTGGCTGTGTACCTGTGTAATATGTCGATATGGTAGAGACGTTGGATTTTTTACTACTTTCGCTTTTGGCGGTAAATATTTAAAATCTATTAAACCCATTGACAAATAACATATTTTCAGGTTATTGAGAACTACAAATAAATTTCCCGTCTTTCAAACACATTCAAAATTAAATATAGTTTATTAATGGCTTGAAATCATTCTCAGTTAACTTCTCTATAACATTTTCAATATCATGGTCACGTTCTCGAGCCATCAATATTAATTTTCGGCAATCACAGGTCGGAGCCCAGGTCAGATCTTTAATCAGCAAAGCGAACGTCTCGTGCCCGAAACAACTTCCGAAAGCTTATGCTCATGCTCCACCGGATCTGGTGGGGCTCTCTGGTTGCCTTGTGGTGCTTTGTTGTTGGGTTGTGTTGTTGTTGGGGGCTGGTGGAGTTGCTGTCCCCGGATAATTCGCATTCAGTTCAGTCAGCAGTCAGCCGACGATTGTTGAACCCGACAGACGTGCGCGCTTTACTCGATTTCTTGGTTGTTTTTGTCATATTCGCGTTTAAAGAGTGTTCACGCTAAAATTGCTTTTGTGTTTCATTTGTGTGGTGTTGTTTTTAGCTTCGGTTCTGTGGAACATAACTCGAGATCAGCACAAAAAAGATCTGCTTATTAAAAGAAAGTTAATACAAAAAGGAGTTGATTGTGTAATAACCGCGAGGAGCCGCTGGAAAAGTCCAAACAAAAACGCCTGTGAAGTGAATGTCTTGTGAGAGTGGAAAAAAATCAAAACACAAAAAGTAATGTACAACAAAACAGCGCTGTTTAAGAACCTGTAATTGAAAACGCACTTGAATACACCGATACAGGCAAGAGTAAAACAAAAATAAGCCCAATAATACGCAATACAACACGTTGTTGACCCTGGAGGCAGAGCCTCGTGATTTTCCAAGAACAAGTAAACCCCCCCTTCAGTCGCAAACTCGCTGATGGCAATTATTTAGCATAAGAATTTATGTTGCAGTTTATTGCACTCCTTATCTCTCTTTCACAAACTCTCTTTCCCTGGGTAAAAAACAGTTTTGCGCCTTGAAAGGAAATTCTACTACTTTTCTTGGTGTTCCGGTTTTGGTCTGCCGGGGATTTTCTCGAATTCTGCGAAATACGAACAATCCTATAAGGCGTCTATAAAAAACTCGGTGTGTTTGGATTACAAATGCAATGCGAAATTTCATTTCGATATTTGCGATTTATTTCACTTTGATTTGTCTTTGCTTGTCATGTGTCTCGTCCATAAAATGCTGCTAATAAACAAACAATTATGAAATACCGGATTTTTCAAACGTGGACAATTTAACACTTCATTGCCTTCGATACGAAGCCAAATAAACAATTTACAATCAGATAAAACTTTGAAGCTGCACATGCTGTTGTGAGTCACTGTGTACCAATTCTTGGTATTCGTATTGCTAATCCCCCAAATGGATTGTCATGTTTTCTTAGAAATTGCATCATAATAAAGGCTTTAAATCAGCGGTCGGCACACACATACGATGACATTTTGTTTTATATTTGTGTGAGTAATTTGCACTGCGCAGCTCATCGATGTGTGTGTGCAGACCGCTGTTCTACGTTATACGTGAGCGAGCAGAACAAAACCCTATGCTCACTTAATAGGGCGCTGCCGACCGCTGCTTTAAATAAAGTTAATACGCTTTGTAATATTTACAGCCGACTTTATATTTAAAATATGGATGAGAAAACGTCCCTCAGCTTTAAAAAAAACTTTCATATTAGCTACCCACATTAGGAGAGATACAGTGGCTCGCAGCTTATTTCGTGCAGAGACATATTTTAATTTTAAAGTGGTCTAGCCGATAAACTATTAAAGTTATCAACAAAATTTAAACGCAGTCTTATTCAGTAGTATTCGAAGATGTTATATCGTAATTTACGCTTATTAAATTTTTAAAAGAACATTTAAAATTAAACATAAACTGAAAATACAGACTTTTTTAATGTCGCAGCTTATTTCGTGCAGCAACATTATGTTCGTTTTATTCGTAAGTTGTTTATTTTTAGAACGTTTTTCTACTTCTACATTGTTTTGTACGTTATTAATAAAGTATTTTAAAATTTCAAAGGATTTAAATACAGCTAAAAAAAAAGTTATAAAGAAATTATAAAAAATTACGTTACTTTTGAAAATTGAACGGCTTAAACGTAAAAAAAACTTGTAAAATTATTTAAAAAATCACTGAATCTGTTGATTTACGACCTAGATTTTCAAAATATGTAGTCCAACGCTTCGTATAAGTAAATTGAGTGGTGTGAAGGGTCCCAAAATGCATTCTTTATAACTCTAAGTGAAGTAGGGCAGAAGAAAATTATCCGAAAAGTTAAAAAAATATACAGATACGGTTTCCAAAATTAGCTGGTCTTGATTAAAACGGAATGGGCTAACAATGTTATATGGAAACCATTCGCGTCCTAAAGCGAGATCACACACTTATAGACCAGTCAAGTTGAAATATGGTACTTATCACATTTAAGAACAATCTAAGCATATTAAAATAGGCTATAAAGCACGTCATTTGTCCCATTTTCATTTGGAATCATTTTTGTCTTTTCATTAGAGTGCTTACTGACTAATTATCGTTACTATTAAACGAAATTTGTGTACTTCCAACGAAGTTCCGATTCTTACAACACCCACCAAGAAACTGAGGCCAAGCAAATTGGCAGTATTGATATAGGTTGGGCATGTTCTGAGGTTACTGAGCGTGGAAGAATTTTTTTTTTTTTAAGAATGAATGATTTAAACATTTATCTTCAACATTAAATGAAAAATTCCCTCAAAAAATTTTTAAAACTTGGCCTAAAAATTAGTTTTAAGTTTTACCAGGGCACCGGTCCATAGTAAATATTCGGTTTCTGCGTTCCTGGGATATCAAAAATTCATCTTTCGTGATAAATTTGGTTACCCAATTATATAACGTTAATTAAAGAATACAATTTTGGACTGTCAAGAATCAAGTTAATTTTTAAGGATTTTTTTTTAATAAAATACAATTTAAAGCACGTTAAGGACGTAATATACTAAATTAACCAAAAATACTCGCTTTTTCTGGTGGTAATATGTTTTGAAGATATTACACAACAGAATAAAAGCCCCACAACATTTTTCAAAAAAGTTTTAACATACATTTTAAGGATTTTGTTGCTTGCACGAAATAAGCTGCGACATTAAAAAAGTCTGTATTTTCAGTTTATGTTTAATTTTAAATGTTCTTTTAAAAATTTAATAAGCGTAGATTAGGATATAATATCTTAGAATACTACTGAATAAGACTGCGTTTAAATTTTGTTGATAACTTTAATAGTTTATCGGCTAGACCACTTTAAAATTAAAATATGTCTCTGCACGAAATAAGCTGCGAGCCACTGTAAATATTTTTAGTATACCTCATAAGTTCAGCGACACCCCAATAGCGGCAACACAATAGTTTCTGGTTATCATGCCTTTCAACACAATTTTGATTGATTATATAGATCCCAGCGATTTGTTTTTTGTCGTTAACATTCCCAAACTCTTCCTTTCGTCATATCTTATCGGTTATCGTAAACAACCGAAAAAATTACCCCTATCATGTTGAAGCCATAAGCTCCAAAATCAAAGTTCGTCAAAGCTATTCGAAATCGAGCGTTGCATTAGCTTTGCGACCGGGTGAGTGAGGACAACTGTCTGGGACTTGCATTATCGACAAGTCCCCGTGTCAGGCGATCTACCTTCTAGAACGTATCTTTAGTGCTTGCGCTATATAGTCATGGGCAATCAAGTGATTACTGATAAAAATTGAAGCAAATGGACTGACAAACAAAATACTTGGCAAGCAGATTTGGCCGAGATATGGCGTATATATACACGGAATGTATTTTAAGGAAGCATCTTGGAGGAGGGACGTGCTCTGAGTGAATGATTCAAGTAAAAATTACTTATGAGACAGTCGTGACTCACTCACCTGAGAAAACAAGCACTGAAAAATAATCGCGGAACTGAAAATATCACAATGAAATAATGAAACCGATTAACGAGAATCGAGGATCGCCTACATAAATTGCATTCATTCATAAAAAATAAATTAAAACGTTCTAGGCGCATTTACAAAAGGAATGTAATGTCATGGGAATCCGTAGTTCCAGGGAACAGATCCGGATGAGTGTAGATTTTTTTCCGCTTACGCTTTTAGTTTCAAGGTTTTTTCCCTAGTCAATTAAGGGGTAAACAATTTAGGGAACTTTTGCTGTTAATCGAAGCCATTATCTCTGTGAAGCATAAAAAATGCCATGGGCTCGAGAGTTCCCATCGAGTAGTTAATTGATTACGGTAAACGTTGTGGAGCAACAAGGTGAGACTTCGATCTCAATGAGAACTTTTTAGTATTATCTTCCATTGTAATCGTTCTGTTAATTACATGTTTTAATTAACATCCCATTCATGTAAAAAATTTAAGACAAAACATTTGTCAAGCATAAGTTGCTTTCAAAATTTTGCAAACACTTTCAATTTTTATTTTTGAATCAATATATTTTTAAACCCCTTAATTGTCATAATTTTTCCTCAACAAAAACTTGTTTTAGCAGAATCTTCTGGTTTTCTTAAATTAAATATTCACTGCATATAAATACAATCAGCAGTTGATGACTTAAACCGTTGTGACAAAGGTTTTGTCACATCATTAAATGCTTCAAAGGGTATATTCGATATTTTTACCTGATAATTATGATTAAAAGTAGATTCAACTTAAAAACGATTAATACAAATAATCTCCCTGCTGTTCGACTTTTTAATCATATAAATGCTAACAAA
Organism: Drosophila prostipennis; assembly: GCA_037075205.1. Lineage (NCBI taxonomy): Eukaryota > Metazoa > Arthropoda > Insecta > Diptera > Drosophilidae > Drosophila > Drosophila prostipennis. Next base: position 333,971 of record JBAMCJ010007674.1, on the reverse strand, counting down.
ATGTGTATTAAACGCAGAAAGTCAAGACACGAATCGAAAATATTTGTGAGCGTCATTACGCCAAAGATACTAATTTATAAGATCAACACAGAACGGTGCGCGTGCTCTAAAAAACTTAAATATACAGAACAACATTCGAGAACGAATCTGCAGTTGCGAAAACGATAAGAGGGGGTTGCCAAGAGAAACTCGACGGCAATGCAGGTCCAACTCGATCGGAATACAAGTCGGTCTCTGATGTCTGATGCCTGTCAAAGCCTAAAAACTGAAACGAGGCCAATGCACGCCACTTGTCGTCTGGGGTTTTTAGTTTACCATGAACCGAGCGGGGCATTATATTATATATACGATATATGTTCGTAACCAAGCTGCAAGCCTGGCTGCGGTTAATGACACCTGCTTTCGATCTTTTTGGCCAGATATAGTGACGAATTCCGACTGCCCGATGGGTGTGAATGATTTTATTTGACGGGTTATTGTAATTTACACTTTACATTTAATCCAAAAGTCAATAACAAACAACCATCTGTTGATTTTCGGGGACGGGAAATTAGTTTCCAAACTCGGGGGAATCGAACTCAAGCATCGTCAATCAAATTAAGATATAAATAAACAAAGTGATATAAAACGATTTTTTTTTAAACTCATTTTTACACGTGTAACGTTGGGAAAGTTTTTTGGAATTGATATAGAAGGTGTGGAAATTATAATATAATTTAAAACTAAATACTATTCATATTTTTTCTAACTTTGTAAAACTTTTCTTATTACTTACGTATGCACGTACAATTTTAGCATCGCCAATATTCCAAACAATGCCAAGCTCAATTAAATGAAGTGGGAACTCAATTTGAATTTCTACTTAGCAAGCTAACGATAAAAATGGAATAATGAATATTATAATAGATCAAGTCGATTAAATACATGTTTCTCTCTTGCAATGCAAAAAAACTAACTTTTTTACGTTTTTGAACTTTTTGGTGATTTTCCAGTGAGAGATTCTAGATAATGTTTCGTCGTTTATTATACTGTATATGTGTATTTTTTTTATACTGCCACAAAACTCGTTCTGTTGTCGTAAAATGTTGTATATGGTTGGTGAGAGGGGCTGATGTTGTAGAGGGGTGCTTGATAGGCATATAAAAAGTAAATTAAGTAAAATCCATAAGATACTATAGTTATTGCACAGTAGATACAACTGATTAATCAATCCTGTAAACTCTATAGTTCTCTTTAGATAAATATTTTACCTAATTCTTTGCCTTTGTAACATATTTTATTTATTTATTTATAATATAATAAAATAAAATCAAGACCGCTTTTTACATTTTATTTGTAATTTAATATAATTTCTGGAAAAAAGGTTATGCATATAAATTTCAGTTTCGTTTTTATTTTATTTTTTATGAAAGAATTCACCGCATTGCATGCATCGCTTGAGTGCTTCGTAAAATTATATATTGTAATCCGATTGTTATTGTTCACGATTTTACCGCCGTATTTGTTTTGCACTTTGTGCGGAAGTTATTCGCCCGCAAATTTTTACCTGAGGCATGCGATTCTGTCTGTCAAATCAGCGACCCAAGCCGAATTCGGCACAGTTCAAAGGTCAGAGCGAAAAAAATCAAGAACGAGAAATCCGTAAAGTGCTGAATGATTTTGCATGTTTATTTGATGAGATATTAATCGCAGTGATTTCACAGACAACAACTCGAAATGACTTTTGCTGAATGCTTTTTAATTGTTTACCCTAATTAATGACTCGGGAAAGGGTAGCTAAATGGTTCAGAGAAGCTGACTAAGCTGGGCAATATTTGGTCTGCAAATTATTATTATTTGTTCAGTTAGTTTCAGCAAAAGTTGTTTGACTCGTTTCAAGGTAATTGAAATTTATGTCAAGATAATTTTTAATTACAAATTAGGTTTTATTTATAGAGACTTTTAATAGACAAATCCTATGCAAATAATAAATGAAGTAAGGTAATGTTCTTTTGATGAAATATTGTGCTTTAGAGATATTGCAAGAGAAAAAAAATGACATATATTTTTTACAGTACAGAAGAGTTTTAAATTTAATATATGTATATGAGTTGAATATGTATTTTGTAAAATTTTTTTTAATGTTACAATTTTAACAACATATTTGTACTCCATTTTTGTATAATGATTAAACGCGGGTATTCGATTTGCTTGCCGATTTCCATTATTTGTCTAGCTCCCCTCGATTTCGGTTGTATAACACGATACGAGTTGAAATGAGTTTCACGCACAAAACGTGTAAACATCAACAAATTGCATTACACGGCTTAAAGTAACAGTAACAACTGAAAGGTAGCAGCAAAATGACTGCTATTCATTTCAGTGCAGCTGATTGACATTCAATTACCGATGGCCCACCCCCACTCCCTTGTCCCGTCATCTTACGTACTTTAATGAGTGTTGAGCGCTTTTCAATTCAACTGTCGCCGAAAGCTTTGAATGCTATGAATATATCTACGGCTTTATCAAAAGACAATCAATTGATCGATTGTCGCAGCTCACATGATTCGCTATGGTCTTTGAACTCTGGAAAAGCTTGACAAGTTATCAAATTTCGTTTATTTTTGGTATTGTATTTTACTTTTACAACAAGTAAACATTTGCTTTTTGCAATTCTTGCTGCGGGTCTTCACACCTTCAAATCAAATAAGAAACTCAGGGAACTAACTTATCTCCACTCAGATTATGTTCCAAGTATAAACTTGGAGATAAACAAAAAAATGGCCTGAGAAACAAGAAATTGGTAGGCCAAGGTCTTGGAAAAATCATTGGTAGAGTCAAAGTTGGGCTAAAATTACGAATCCAACATCATAAAGATAGCAAGCAAAAATTTAAAGAAATTATCTCCAAAAATATGTATCTTAAAAACTTAAAAACCGAAAACATACAAAAATCGTTTCATTTCACTGACGTCAAGTTTGTTAACCTTTTTTTTTGCAAAGTTACCGTTATCAACTCATTTAAAATCAATTAGCAATCTCTTGATACGATTTTACAGAACTGAGTTAGCAATCTATTGATAAGACTTTACAAAACAGAATTAGCAATACATTGATAAGAAAAGTCTGATATGACATTTAATACCATCACACACTAGAAAAACTCTTGAAATGTGTTCTTATACTGGATTGCAAGACAATTATTGTCAAACAGAGCGAATAAAATATGGGATTTTATATAATAGATTTAAAGCTCTATTCGAAACATATTCAACCTGAGTCCGAACCAAAGCTATAGATCTTATTGATAAATATTCCCTTCAGGGATTTCTTGTCCACATCTACACAAGGCAGCCGCATATCATAGCCGTGATTGTTGGCATAAAACTGGGGCATCCATCGATATTAAACGTAGCCCAAGGCTATTCTTCTGCCGCACAAACAGATCCACATACCAGTCCCCCTGGCGGTCCATCATATCCCTAAGTTTCAAACTTAAACTTGCATTTCAGAGTGACCAGATTTGCGCGAAATTTTATTTTTGGAGAATTGCTTTTCGACTTTTTTTCGAACACCAGCCCAAAAGTATCCTTTTGTTTTTAGTTTGGTTTGAGGCTGCGCTAGACCCATCCAGCATACCGAGCATGTCAAACTGTCTTAGCAGAACGGAAGTTTTCACAATAATTGTTTATTTATTATACTTTAAAAGTGCAAATTAATAAATGTTGCAGTGGGTTCTCGAAAAGTTAACAAGACAAAATACAAATTCTTCGAAATTAATAACAATGTGAGACCATACAGACTTTAATTTGGGTGGACCTCTTACCGCAAACCACCCCCTTGACGACCACCCACTTGTGGAGAGAATGTGGCCTCAATTTGCAGAAGCGCTTATCGTTCAAAGCGTTAAGTAAACTCAGCCAGGCAAACACGAGTACATGTGTAGCGAGGTTATCGCTGTGTGTGCACGGTGCAAGTTTAAAAAGTTTCAATTACTCCACCAACACTCACACGCCCGCACGCACACAGGCGCAATGTGCAAGGCTTGAGCAGGTGTCACAATGCAGCAACAGGTTACAGTGGGACATAAGCAGGAAAAACCGAACAATATGAACACAGATTTATTCTTATCAAATAAAGCAATGATCTTGTTTTTTAAATATAAAATTTTAAATATGAATTTTTACACATTCATTTTAACATAATTTATAATTAGTAATAATTATAAGGGTTCTTTTTATACTTTATATGCTAGGCGCTAAAAAAGAAAACATTATTATTTAAGCGGTAATAATAACAAGAAATGGAATTTTGTACCTTCTTTTTACAAATGTTAATTATCTTTATACATTTTTTAGAATTTGTTTTTTGGGTCTAACATTACTTAATACAATTTTACAGTCTGTAAGGGCGGTGTACTACGGTGTGTATTCTCCAAATATGAAATTTCCTTTCCATGCATTATTAACATATCAATGTGAAAGAATTTACATACAAATTACGTAAACTGCGCATTAATTTCATTAAGTGTCTAAGAAATACTGTGACAGGAATTTAAACAAAAAAAAAGTGTAGAATGAGATAACGGTTGGTCATAAATTATTAAATATTCTTGCAATTTTAATCTGATAATGTTGGGAACGCGCCTTTCCTCCTGACCCCACGGTGCAAAAGAGAGCGAGGGAAAGAGAGTGTGGGAGATGTTTAATCGGAAGAGGGAAAGAGCGCGAGAAATAGTAAACCATTGTCGCAAAATCGTTACTCTCTGGGCAGTAATCTATCATGCACGATCGATCAATGGCTCTCTCAACCTGCCCACCACCCCCTTTCCCATACTCCCAGAGAGATGAGTTAATAAAGTGGGTGAGAGAGAGCCTTCTCCGGTGAACAGTAGCTCCTCTCAAATCAACTCACTTTTATCACACACACACGTACAGTCAGAGAAAACGTGAAGGTTTAAAATATTGCGCTTGATAAAAATATTCAAAATATTTAAAAATATATTATTTGGAAAAGATCTAACAAACAAAATTATAGAAAAAAAAAAAAAATAATTAGTCATTGGTGGAATTGAACACGGTAGCCAATAATGATTCACGTATGAAGCTATTTACACTATTTCTGGCGACTTCATTTTGTTATTGTGTAGTTTCCTAACATCAATTTTTCCAAGAAAAAGTTTTGGTAATAGTCTAGAAGAGCGGCCTGAGCACCAAAAACCGCGAAAAAATTACCCTCGATGGACCGCGATTTCTTAGCAATTTACGTGCAGAAGATTATTTGCGGAAATGCATTGTTCTCTTGTAATTGCATTTCAAAGTTGCGTGTTTTGCTATAAAAACAATGTAGGATTTTCTAGGATTTTGAGGTGTTTTGTGTCATTTTGCTATAAAAAACATATGGGCTTTCCGTTTGTTGTCAAAATAATAAGCGTTCGAAAAAATTCGACAAAAATTTGAAATTGTTTTTATAGCAGGCCAGACCCCACAACCGCGAATTAATATCCTCGATGGACCGTGATTCCTTAAGAGCTTGGGCGACCATGGATGACCAACATATAAATTTTTAAGATGAATCTTAAGAAATCGCAATCCGAGGAGGATCAACCTTAGTCTTTATCAAAGCCAATTACGAGAGTTTTTAGTTCAGTACCTCCTTATACTTGTAGCTCATTTGTAATAGTAAATAAAATGCTATATTAAACTATATTTAATGATTGGACAGTAAATATTTATTTATAAAAAATGCTGGTTAGTGGTACAGATTAAGCCTATTCCTTTTCATTGTCCGTATCGGTGTATTCCTGAAATTTAAGATAGTTAATTGTTAGTATTTAAAAAGAGATGGGAAATGCTAAAAAAACGCCGGAGGCAAAAAAATTTAAAAAAAAAAATCGCGCTTTTTTAGCATTTCCCATCGCTTTTTAAATACTAACATCGCGTTCAGGATTAAACAATTCGCCCATTGCTGAGAAAATTGCATGGAATCTTGAGGTGTGGTTTGGGTGCCTTTTCAAAAGAGTGAATCGCGCTAGGTACCCTTGGTAGTGCTCCGTTTTCCGGCCATAGTGGGGAATGTTCTCCTTTAGATCACGCCATAGTCTCTCTATTCGCTGTGTATTGGCTCCCGTTTCAGGGATTAAGCAACAAAAGCCTACTTGTTTTTTATAGCAAACCCATAAGTTCCTAGAAAATGCTACATTGTTTTTATAGCAAAATGACACAAAACACCTCAAAATCCTACTTTGTTTTTATAGCAAAACACGCAACTTTGAAATGCAATTACAAGAGAACCATGCATTTCCGCAAATAATATTCTGCACGTAAATTCCTAAGAAATCGCGGTCCATCGAGGGTAATTTTTTCGCGGTTTTTGGTGCTCAGGCCGCTCTTCTAGACTATTACCAAAGTTTTTAGGATTTACGATTTTTGTAGGATTTTGAGACATAACTACTCAAAACGGCAGTCGTATTTCAAATCCGACCTTCTGGAAATTTCCAAAAGAATTTCCCCCAGTGTAGACCCGAGAGAGGGGGGAGAGCCGCTTGGGTTGGGAGTGAGAGCCTGGTCATCAGAGCGCGAGATACGAATTGTGGGCCACTTCATTTGCCGATAAAACGTCAAGCTGTCTCCACACGCTCACCGCTCGCCACTGAACAAAATTTCTGGAACGAGTCACACGCACGTTCCCCGAGACAGAAAACAAAAACAACAAAACGAGTCGTCGTCGCACAAATCCGAATTTAATTTATTTTTCACAAACAGAAATCATAAATTAATCAAAGCATTGTTACAACACAAACGATTTTCGGACTCGGATTCTCTTCTTTTTTGGCGGAGAGGGCTAAAAAAAGTCAAGAAAGCAAGAGATAGAGGAAGCCAGCAACAAAATGTGCCGCTGCTGTCAAAAGTGAGTAAACGCTATTTCCCCTCTCGCTTACCAAGTTATGTCGTGTTCGGGCCAGCAAATTACTTGGCTAACATTCCGAATTGCCTTTTTCCCATTTTCATTTCTAGCTGTTGGGAAGATTTCTACTGGAATTGCTTCGAGGAGCGTTTTTGCTACGACGAATCGATTGGTGAGTTATTCGAGCCCCAGAGTTTAGTTGGCTGCTTTAATTTGGGCAGTTGACGGTTAGGACCATGATGGAACTATACAAGGTGGTCTCGTCAGCTCTGCTGAGAACGTTAAATATGTTTACCTCTCTGTCTCTCTTAAGCGATAGAATGAGATAGGTAGATAGAGACTGGCACAAATAACGTCCTCAAAGGAGGGCAGCTCTCGCGACGAGATCACCTTGTATAGTTCCATCATGGTCCTAACCATGATGGAACTATACAAGGTGATCTCGTCGCGAGAGCTGCCCTCTTTTGAGGACGTTATTTGTGCCAGTCTCTATCTAGCTATATCATTCTATCGCTTAAGAGAGACAGAGAGGTAAACATATTTAACGTCCTCAGCAGAGCTGACGAGACCACCTTGTATAGTTCCATCATGGTTAGGACTACCTGAAACGAGTACCTCGAATACTCACTTGCTCACTCTCTTCGCACACACATAAAAGTAGCCCAAAGTAGATCTTGAAACGCACAATGCGACGGCGATATTTGCGCGATTTAACGTGTTTGGCATTTGGAATCGAGTACGAGTAAAAAAAGGAAAAAGATAAATCAGTTTTATGGAATTTTTGTTAAATATTCAGCAGGTAGTCGAAAAAGGGGAGCTTATAAAGTTTGGCTTTAAATTACTTTGAGTTGTTGAGTTAGTTGTTTGTTTGTTTAATTCAGGAGTAAGTTCTGATTTCCAATTTAATCTGAAATAATAACAGTGTGTTTACTGCTGCAAACGTAAATATTGTTTTAAACTTGAATAACTATTTTCCTCTACCCATTTTAGCCAACTATAACCCCGAGGACGATGAGGACTACCTGGCGTCCAGAAAGAATGGCCAGATTATTGGGCGTATACAGCCGACATCGGCGGATAATAACAATTCGCTGACGGTGCCCCAGCCGATTTGCGATCAGCCGCAAATGCGGCAGGGCAACTCGAGCTTGGGCCTGAGCCTAATGAGGTACTAATAGATAGATCAAACCCCCATCCGACCGATCCAACGAGCCAAAGATCGCATTTCGCACTTTGTTTGGTCGGCAGGCGATTAGCGATTAATTGGCAATATCGTGTTGGCTTACTGTTGGCAATATCAATTTACGTATTATATATATCTATCTTGCTTTGTGGACCTTTTAGCGCCAAGATCCACGAGGAGGACTATCGTCGGGAGACCCAGATCAATGTGCCCAACTTGGGACCGGAGATACTGGCGGTGTTTGCCAATTCGCAGATCTTCCAGGACCATCAGCCCACCAAGCTGAACCGGATTAGCACAAAGACCTATCTGGCCGGGGTCCATTCGCCGAATCGCGAGATGCCGACGACTCCGCGTCTCAGTGATCAGGATCGATTGCTGCGGCGTCTGGAAGGTAATGATGGCCCCAGTGGTGCGCACACCCCACTTTTGGGTGGTGCTGGTAATGGTAAAAGCAGCGGAAAGAGCACCCGCAGCAGCAGCATCGTTTCCAGCGGTGTGCCCAAGGTCAAGTTCTATCTGAACTGAGCTCCGAGGGGTTTTTGGGTTCAATGGGTACTAGCAGTATTTGTGCCAAAGATTGAGGAACTTTCGCAACGCACATATAAACCATTAGAGAGTGACCAATATCGCCAAAATGTGACTTAATATTATTAACTAATTAGCTGTAAGTGTTGCCAATATTACCAATATACAACGGTATACAATATTCGAAAGAGACAGCAATGCCAGGGCCGCTGGCATTTAGTATTATCTTGACCTTTAAGTAGTCTAACTTAAGTTAACTTAAACATATTCTATTTAAGTCTTAATTGTTGGACCTTGTAATTGTTTAGTCCTAAGTAAGAACTAGTAAACAGTATGATTTTCATAAAGTTTTTACAAAAAAAACACGCCTGGGTTTCACTCTACTGATAAAACCGCATTTATTCGTCCTATTTTAATACATGTACCTTAATTTGTAGATATTACACATTGGGCGAGTTTTGATATATTTTAAAAAGATATAAATTCGTCGTGCCTTTGACTCATTTTTCGTCAGCGTTTTAGCAAAGTAATTTGTGCACTTTGAACAATTGCTTTGTTTGTCAAGTTGGCATTACTCAACAGCTTCAACTAATTGCCTGAGACTGAGATCGGTTAGTCAAGCATACACACCTTTAATCACTTTTAGAAAGATTTCACAGGAATTTTGAGGAAAGCATTAGAAAAATATTAATTTGAGAAAAGCAATCATTGAAAGCTATGATAGACTGACGACGAGATGTAATAAATTGCTTACAAATTAATTTAATTAATCAACCAATTTAATTTTAAACTTATTTTAAGTATTACAAAAATAATACTTGGATATCAAAAAATTAAAATACCGATGACTCACAACAATATAAATTTATATTAAAGTTTTATATTTCAAAAAGTAGATTATCAATTCAAAATGTTATCTAAAAAATGAAAAAGTAAAAAGTGGATGATTAAGAAAACAAAAATGAAATCAAGTAGACAATACAATTTGAGCAAAATTCGAATCGAGTTTTCAAGACGATATGGAATGTACATTTTATATTTGTTCAAACAATTATGATAATTTTGCAAAATAAAATTTTTCCGCAAGCTTGACTCACCCTCCATTAACCCCATTTGGCTTAAAAAATATTCATTCATTCGAACCTCTGACGAGGAAGAGCGCAAGAAGAACAAATCTGGATCTGAGGTTAAAGTTAATTAACAACATTTCGCACTGACGCCACCAGCACCCAAAGGTACCGGTTCCATCTGGAGTTAAAAAAAAACATATTTTGGTATACGTCATATATTTGTTATCGCATCTGGAAAGAGATAAAACCATACAAAAGTGGAGAAGATTTAATGGGCTATTAGGCCCTGCCATTGATTTATCGTAATATTCGCAAAATGGTTAGGCCATCCCATAACGAACCGAACCCAATTAGTCAAAACTCGATTTTCTTATCACAGCTGTATAAAAATGTTAACAGCAAATAAACGCCCTGCCAATATGAATATTTTACTTATAATTCGGGACCACCATAAAGCGATTTTGTACAAAATACACGTATATGTTTATTTTTTATAGATAAGAGACCAGACCAGGTAATCAGTTTTCGCATGCTAACGATCGATTCCTCAGTTTTTCCTGAGCTGATAAAACAAAAGCTGCAAAGAAATCGTCAAAATTGTAGAACGTTTGACGTTTTTTTTTAGAATTCCTATTATTTTGTTCCGTTGAACCTTTGTAAAAGAAGAAAAATTCTACTAACTTATGTAGGAAATAATTCAGAACTTGCTACATTTAAATAGTTTTTTTCCAAGGGAGTATGTTTATTTTATAAATACATTTAAGAGCAGGTGCTGGTGCGAATCAATACCCACCAAATCCAGTTTAATTGGTTGTTTGTTTGGATTATCTCAAGTTTCATTTCAAAATATAACAAAACATAAAAAACAATAATTTAAAACTGAATAATAAACAATTAATACCCCCGATTTCAGAGAATTGTCGTGCAAATCGTCAGATTGTTTTCGCTATTGTTTCGTGGACTATTTTTACCTATAAACTATATTGTTATACGTGTATATGATATCTTAAACAACACACGACGTTTTGTTGCTGATCTTCCATGACTTTTCCGATTCGTCAGTCGAGGGCTCCTGAACTGAAAGCAACATGTATAGCCGATTTGTTTCTGGGTATTTCCCCACCTCCGTCATTTCGTTTCGTCAGTATGCAATAAAGCTGACGTTCGTTGTCGACGGGCTTCATGATATCAAAATCACCTCCCATCATACGTGCCCACCTGCTTGCAAGGAAACAGTAGGTTTCGCAAATATTGTTGTAAAAAATATATTCCGGTGAGACACAGATCTCTCCGTAAACGAAAATAATTTGGTTGGAAGAAATTGCTTTGTCGCCAAAATTGCTTTGTTTATGTTTAATTAAGTTTGTCATAATAATAAAAATTAGTACGTACAAATTTAGCTGTTTAATTTTAAGTTTAAATTGTAAACTTAAAGTACCTATGTACATTTAATATCGAGATTACTAAGTTTGCATTTCACAACTGTTTGTTTTCGAAGCGCATCGTACAAATGGGTATAAGATATCTATATATACAAAACTCTTTTCTTTGTCAATATTTACGGCATCAGAATGATTACTCTATTTTCTTTGCTGATAAAGAAAACGTGCGGTTTTAATCGTTTGATGCTTGAATTGTATCTTGCTGACTAAGTGGACTCACACACAGTGAAATTAGGAATGTAAGATGTAAGGAAGATAAATAATGAACAACATGAAATTATTATTAAACAATTTAAGAGCACCGTGGTTAATATGTATTTATTTTTAAAGTAAGTAGTTTTGTTGCGAATTTTTCCTCAGCCTAAGTCGAAGGCAACTTCTTATCTGTCCATATTTTTCCTATCTGTCATGAACTCAGCCCTTATCTTGTTTGCCAACCTTTTATGCGACTGACTTGTCATCTGCTTGTCCAACTCTTACAGCGAAATTGTTACTGCTGAGGCCTTAAAAAGCTTATAAAATTCTTTTCTCTACTTTATTAAGAGTTGTTATATTTTATTTGGTGATATTTAAATCAGAAAAACTAATTGAAGCGAAGAAATGGCAATAATGAGGAATATGAACTTATTAGTACTTCCATTTTCTAAAAACGAATTCCTATTCTTTTTACAGGCGATGCCACGGATGCGAGAACTGGATCGGCAGAGAAGCGGATCACATTCACCTTGGCCCCCAGTTCCGCGGAGTGCTCTCCTTCGGGAAGCCAAACGACACTTACCCCCAAGAAATTCGAGGCCATTGCCGAGGAGGAGAAGGAGGATGACAAGGCCGAGGCAGAGGAGGAGGTCATGGAGGAGGTGGTGCTGCGACCACGACTCATCGACCGCCACCCTCATCTTTTGGCCAATCCCAGTGGGCTGACCACCACGCCCAAGCGGATCCTTCGATCCGCCAAAAGCGTTCCGCACATGAATGTACGATCGTCGGCCAGCGAAACGGATATATTCTCCATTAGCGGCACGATGACCGGAAGCAGCCAGATCAGCATGACGCCCGAGGTGCCCTCGATATCGTTTAGCAATCTGCCGAAGAACTACGAGGACACGCCCACCATCGAAAAGTACAGGGTATCCCAGAGTCTGTATTCGATTCAGACGGCCAATGCAGCGCGGGCCACCCAAGATGATTACTCGATGCCGCGCTATTTCCGCCGATCTGCCATGCTACTCACCCAGAGTTCCGAGGTTCTGCCCGGTGCCAGTTCATTGGGTTCCATGTCGCCGTCGATGGCCTCTTCCTCTGCCTCTCCGGGATCCTCCAAGGACGAACTGCGACGGCCCGAGAAGGAGAAGAGCAAGCGTCTCCAGATGCTGCGCGGAAATCTGCCGCCCCTGCTCATCCATTCCGTTTCCTTCAAACGCAATCGTGACGAGGGGAAGCAGGTGGACTAGTTGCATTCCACAATTATGTATTCGTTAACCACCCTGTCCATTTTGTAACTGTTTAAAATGTCTTAGCTTTTGGTACCTGCTTAAGCGTTCTCTGTTTTATGTTTTAAGATAAGACCTTGTCCAACCCACTCACTCAGTATTCAGATGTACTTCATTTTGCGTTTATGATTGATATTACAAAATAAATTGTATCTTACCCCAAGAAATGATATGCAATTACTTAAAGGGAAAATCCTCTTTGTTTCATAATGAATAAAAAATAAAGAACTGTTTAATACAAAATTCTTTCAAGTCAAGTAAAGCCCTAAAATGCTAAAATATTCTGAAGTCTAGGACATTTATAAATTAAAACAACAAGTAAAAAAAAAAATAACATCTCTCCCCGACGGGGAATTGAACCCCGGTCTCCCGCGTGACAGGCGGGGATACTAACCACTATACTATCGAGGATGTTGTTTGTCGTCTGCCAAATAACCGTTTTGGTTCAGGTCATTGGCTCTCGGGGAACGAACGGAATAGGAACAAACGCTCAGTGCGCGTTGGCTTAAAAAGTCAGTTTGACGCGCTTAGTTCAACATCCTCGATAGTATAGTGGTTAGTATCCCCGCCTGTCACGCGGGAGACCGGGGTTCAATTCCCCGTCGGGGAGAGATGTCAAATCATTTTTTTAATTCTTTTTATTTAAATTTAGATGAACGATTTTGCATTTCATTAGTTTCTATGGGAAGAAATTCATATATCCCAACCGTTTTTATTATAGAATTTTACTAAATTGCTAAAAAATGGAGCTTAAAATTGATTTCGAATTTAAAATCAATGTTATTTAAATACTGCTTAACATCTGTAACTAAACCTTTTAACCATAGTCTCGATTGAGGTGTTCCAGTTATGGAAATAAATTTATAAACACAAATGCCAATGCGCTGAACCAAAGTGGTGATTTGACACGCGGCAAACAACATCCTCGATAGTATAGTGGTTAGTATCCCCGCCTGTCACGCGGGAGACCGGGGTTCAATTCCCCGTCGGGGAGAGATGTACAAATCTTTTTTATTTAATATTTAAAATGTATAATTAGTAATACTTTTTTTCCAACATGGAAACATAACTAGAATGTTGAACGTGGTAGATTTGTTAGAGTTTTGGAATATGAAGTTGATATTATCAACTGTATATATTTTGTTTAAATAGAAAATATATGCATAAATATAGTAACTTTCATCGTCCGGATTATAATAAAATCATAATATTCAATAGCACAAACGTTTAAAACCTTAGGGCGGTTTGTTTGTGTTATTATGTTTTCTGGCAATGTTTCTTTTATTCCCCCCCCTTAAAAAATCGTAAAGTTATTTTGAGTATGGAGTTTGAAAGATAAAGAGTTGCGCTTTTAAATTGCTTTGACCCGGAATTATAACGCATTCAAATGGTTCTCAACCAGCGAGGTAAATTTAAAGAACACTAATTTTGTAACACAGTGTAATTATTGATAATTATCAGGTTACAAACCTTTAACACAATTACCCGCAGAACAAATGTAGTTCCCTTATGAACAATGCGTTGATTTGAGCTCTTTTAGGAAAAATACAGTATTTAGTAGAAAGGATTTTAAAAAGACAGAGTATCTGAAAGTCAAAGTCTTGGATTTTTAGAGTTCTGTCTTGCCACATATGGCAATACTGGTTGTAAAAATTCCCACTGGCAACGCCAATTGGCTAGTTTTCATTGTATGTGTTTCTACAACAAATCATTCGTGTTGGTTATTTGCGGTATATGTATCTTTGAAATAAATAAACAACATATTGTGTAAAATAAACTTTTTTATAAAAAAAACTGCATAGAATAAATGACAATCAGTGCTTGTGCGAGTGAATTAATAGAATTGTAAATTATAAATAAAGCAATACATATAAACGGCCGGCAAAAACAGAGAGCGCGATTTTTAAGAGAGCGCAAAGGGAAGAGTTGTCAGGTTTTATTTGGGTACAATATTGGAGACCGGTACAATTTGAACGACATTTTCGGCTTAAATTTAAGTTCAAAGGCTATACAAGCATAAATAAATTTTTGTTGGGCAGTAAAACGGTTTTTATGGATAAAACATATTTCGAGGCAACTCTAGTATTTATTTATTTGTTTATGTTTTTGCAGCACGTGCTGTTCAGAGTTCGTTGCCATAAAATATTCGTACACAAACGCCCTTGACACGCGCAGTCTCACCCGCGCCCACTGAGAGCGGAACGATTGAAGTGGGCCTCTCTTCATGGACTTTCCTATTAACTGTTTCTATTTTAAACTAAACTATTTCTTAATACCGTTTTTAAATTGTTCTAAAATGTTGTTTGTATTACAATGTTTAAAAGCTGGTAATGGTTAACTTTTCGAGGGTAAATAACTAATGTTTAAACTTTAAAGAGTGCGACTTCACTGAGAGGGAGTATTAGTCAACAGAGAGAAAGATGAGAGAAATTTAAAGAGAGCCTTTTACCTTCTCCAATATTCTCTTTCATTTTCGAATTGAAAAATCTAATTTTAAGAAATTTTTTGTTTGAATTTGTCTACTAACCATTACATTTATTAATCCTTTTAATATTTATTATTTTTATTAAAAATGTATTAAAAAGTTCTGTTTTGAGAAAATTGTTTTTAGGACTGCTTCCATTAAAATTGTATAAAGAATTTATTACATTAGCATGTTGTTCAACTGTTAAGTGTAGCATAACAGTTAAGAGAATACTCTTAGCGGAATAAAGAGAGCGAAGAGAGCGAGAGAAATCCAGCAAAAAACGCACTAACGCCAGGAAAATGCACTAGCGCCAGAGAAAGTGCCATCCGCGGTTCTCCAACTGAATTCTCTTTTCATTCGAAAATTTAACGCCCGCGCTGCTGCAGCGCGTTGCTCCGGTTGAAAAATATCAAAAAATATCTGAAAAACAACAATATTGGATAAAACGCCGGGAAAAATATTCCAAAACCGATATTTGGTTTCTTGTAAAAATATTGTTTTCCAAGAAATTTTCACAAATATATTTTTCGGAGATTCAGCAAAGAAGATACAAATGAATCTTTCGGATTGATAAACAAATTACAGAACCGAAACGAATTTGTCGCGTATTGTGAAAAGTTATTTGTCCACTGTGTACATTAATTAATTAATGGGTAATTGCTCAATTTAGAAACATGTGCAAGTTTGAGTGCGTGTGTGGTGTGTAACAATAATAAAGCCGAAAATTGGCCAATTGCAAATTGCAGTCACAACAAATATGGAATATTGTGGAAAATAAGAAAACCAAAAACGGAAAATCTGTGCTAAATGAAAAGTTTAAGCCGCAACTGAGCTAATCCAAAAATATAAAATTTCGGCAATTTTTCCACATATTTTTCATTGATTTTTCGCCTGGCGCGCACCCATCCTGCGGGAGCGAGCGAGAGGGCGACGAGTTAGAGGGAGAGCGAGGCATTTGTATTCTGTTTTGTGTACGTTTTGGCAATGGAACGGTACTCTCGCGCTCTCTCGCTGCCTCCTGTCCCACCCCTCCCTGGCTGGATTATCCTTTTTTATATTTTGTTTATTTCTCTATTTTCCTGGCCACGTTTTGTTCTCACCATTCGTTTCGCTGCATTTCATTCTCGCGGCGTTTCAAATTGGCCACACACCGACTCAGAGAGAATGAGAGCAGCTGCTCTCAGAGCGGCACTCTCCCTCTTTCTCACACTACGAACACCCCCCGCTAATGTTTTCCGCCTCTGCCTTGTGCTCCCCATTCGCATCTCTCTGCAGTCGTTGTCCTTTGTCCGCAGCGCGTTGCCAACCGAAAAAAAGAACTAAAGTACTGTTGTCATAATAAGAAATTAATAAGCAGAAAAAGTACAAATTAAGAACTACAGTGGAACGTTTAAAGAATAAAATTGGAAACCTAAACTAAATTATATTCTTTAAAAGTTCTATAAAGCTGTAGATCCTGGTTAACTTATACGTTTTGGTCGAGCATAATGAATAAATTTAAAAAATATTTTTCTCAAATCCTTAATATTGTTTCCAAAAATATCTAAAAATACTGCAACTGATGGACCGAACTATAGATAGTCTCTCAAATATTGTCCAGCACCTGAAATGTATATTAATGATTAGTTGCGGCCCTAACTTTTGATTTAGGACGGAAATCTAATACCGTTTCTTTCCTATTCTTACAGTATTTAAGCCAAAAACAAAGTGAATAAAGAAAAATATAGTACAGAAAGAGAAAACCAAGAAAAAATATGCTCAGAAAACGCATCCATAGTCTACTTATCGCATAAAAAGCCGGTAACGTTAACGGATTATTTTAATCGCCGTCGCGTTAATTCGACTCCTGCGCCGACCCGCCCCCCGCCACCCGTTTATATATCCGACTAACCGTTAATCGCGCGCGTATATCTGTCTCTGTGTGCGTGAGCCTTTATATCCTCTGTACATATGTACAATATTTGTCGTCGTCGTCGTGCATCGTTGTTGTTGTTCTTGCTGTTATCCTTATTATTCATCGTCGTCCGCTGGCATTAATCTGCGTATAAAGTAAATATAAAAAATTTGTGTTCTTCGGTGTTGTCTCGTGTAAGTGTCTATAATTTGTTTAAGTACGACAAGCGATCGGTGCGAATCAAAAAATTCCAAATCACCTGTCTGTGTGTGCAAACCTATATTATCGCAATCAGAAAAATAACAACAGCAACAACTAAATCAATAAACCGACGTCAGCAAAAGACCAACAAACAGGAATTGCTGGGACAACTAAATTTCCTAGTCTTCAAAGCGTTTTGGATCCAAACGTCCAGAGAGATTCAACTTTAAGAAAAGATCCAGCTCATTAAATCCATTTTACTGGACACTATTTGGAAGGTGAGATTGGAATTCCTACATATGTACTTGTTTAACATTTTGAAAACAAATTTTTGTATGAGATTTTGAACTTTTAAATGAATGTTTCTAAAAAGTGTTTCAAGCTGAACCCATATAGAAATGTGGACTCGGGTGCCCCGACTATCAGATACCCGTTACTCAGCTAAAGGGAGTGTGAGGGAGATAGAGATATAAAACTTTGATCACGCCTAACTATTTAACGAATTGTCCGATTTGAAAAATGTCTTCTACATTTTCATAGGTATTGATAAACATAATAAAACTGAATGTTTACTTTTCCGAAATCTTAAACAGTTTTGGCGCCAGACACCTTTCAAAAAATGGCTTAAGGCGATTTTGGGCGTTAGAGGGGGCGTGGCACCTTTTTGAATCATACTTGCGCTGCGTAGGAACTCCAAGAATCAGCATGCAAAATGCCAATCTTCTAGCTTTTATAGTTTCCGAGATCTCAGCGTTCATACGGACAGACAGACAGACGGACAGACGAACATGGCTATATCGACCCGGCTAT
Source organism: Drosophila prostipennis (assembly GCA_037075205.1). Lineage (NCBI taxonomy): Eukaryota > Metazoa > Arthropoda > Insecta > Diptera > Drosophilidae > Drosophila > Drosophila prostipennis. Next base: position 316,002 of record JBAMCJ010007674.1, on the reverse strand, counting down.
TGACCCTCATCAAGAATATATATATATTTTATAGGGTCGGAAACGCTTCCTTCTCCCTGTTACATACTTTTACTCTACTGGTAACGGGTATAATTAAATCATTTCCATTCGATGTTTGTAGATTGACTAAAAAATAACTAATTTTTACAGAGGTAAAGATTTAAAGAAAACGGCCGTAAGCATCTTAAAGATGAAACTAATTTGAAAAAGATTCAATTTTATTTAAATTTTTTAATATAAAGTAGGTTTTAATAGATTATGGAATGTTCTAGCTTAAAAATGGAATTGGAGTATTTATTACCGAGAAATAGAATCGTTTATTTTCTGGAAAATGAGCAGGTGTAATTTAGACACTAAGCACTCAGTGCACCAGCATTTCAAATGTGACGTTGACATTGGTCATTTTGCTTTGTGCTTGGGTTAAGTGGTGTACAGCGGTCCCGCCAGGCAAAATCTATATTTAGTGCACGTATTGTCCCTTCGCCACGTTCTAGGATAAGGACGACCAGATCTTGGGAGGGGTAAAGTAGAGTCGTTTCGATATTTGCGTACGCCACACACGACTGCATTTGTGCGAATGGAACGGCTATAGAGTGAGACTCATTAGGAAGAACCGAAAATGGTTGAAATGCATTTTGCAGACAGATACCCTGGGACACACAGCAGGAGATATCGGAGCTCAGACAGAGATACAAAACAGAGCAATTTCCATTTGGAATGTAAACAAAGCACGCTGATACTCGCACAGTGGAGCAGATGATTGGACAGTCGGGAAGAAACAAAAGCGAACCGAACACTTAAGATACGACTACAGTAGATACCACACAAAAAAGGACCACAAAGTGAAGATAATGAACAATGACGAAAATGTGGTATGTTTACATGAGTTTAACCATCATGAATTTCCACTTCAATTCCAATATTTGTACGGGTGACATCCAAAACGAGTTTAAAATTAGAATCTTTTTTCTAAATAATGTACCATTTTCAATATTGTTTATCACAGAACTTAACGTTTAATTTTTGGTACATATATAATTAAATATTTTCTGATAGACTCTTTATCGCCTATCTTCTGTACACTCCATCACTTAGGCGCCTTCTCATCGACAAACGCACAGAAAGAAATGTTTTCAGCCCGGAAACCAGATTTGGTTCTCCTTCACTCGTCTTTATGTCTGAATTACTTAACCGTTTTCACAGTTGTAATCTGTTCTTTTCTTATCATTTTCCCCCTCGGTTTTCCTCTTGTTGAGCGATACATTTTGGATTGGAGAGATGGTCCTCGTCATCGTTTTTGAAAGCTTTAATCTTTTAATCCCTTGGATATTTGTGATGTGATTAGCTTTATGGGATTTTATTTCTTGAGTTTTATTCCCTCAGAATCTCCCATTTTAAAGATATTCGTATCTAAAAATGTTATTCGAATGTTTTATGGTAATTTGATTCCCTTTTTTATGGAAATGGGAAATAATATTTAAAGGCACAGAACATTCGTGTATCTGATAAAATATGAGATACAATTGATGATCTTTTTCATAGGCCCTTTTAAATTTGTATTTTAGATTAATTAATTTTCTTATTGTATTTGATCTGTGATCATTAAATATCTGTATTTTTTCACAATTTCTTTTTGTTTACCATTGTTCATTAGTTGTTTGACTTAGTCTGTGGTTTAGCTGACTGTGGACTTCTGGCTTTTAACCTCTTTCCCCACCCAAAAACCATTTCACATTTTCCTAGCCATGTGTCTAAGCTATGTATCTAAGTATAACCAAAGAAGCCCGTATGTTTTGTATTATGTTACACAAATATTTAAGCTGCCTTAAGTAGATACAACGAAACGCGTTTAAGATACACAAATATAGAAAGAAAGACCCAAGGAAAGGCGCAACAACAACAGCGTCTCGGAAGGAAAAGTTACAATTCAGTTAAATGTGCGGGTCCTGAGCCCAGTGGGAGGTGAAAATCCACATCTCCTCGTCGAATAAAAAAAAGCAAAGCCAAAGTCGTGCAGTAAGTTATCACTACTGGAGAAATTGGATAAAGGAACTAACATATAGATAGATTAGGAGGAAAATTCAAATTGAGTTGGCTTATTAAAATGGCTAGAAAATATGAATTTTTTTTGATGTATTTGTTTTGTTTTATCTAAAACCTATTAAAAATATATTCTTTGCCAAAATATATTGATAGTCTTGAAAGAGTTTTAAAAAGCTAAAGTAGCTAAATTTAAGAAAAATGTTTTTCCTTTTATGATAGACTTGACTTGGAATTTATTTATTAAATTCCGTATGCCTATTATTTTTGTAATTAAATATAATTATAATTGTAAATATCCGTCACAAAATAATCATCACTGACTGTAGTTGGTTTCCCGTCTCCTCAACTATCTAACTGGTTCTTACTTGGGTGTTTCTGTATCTCTTGGCCTTTTTCCCCTTACCAATGTTTGCTATTTGTATAAGTTGTCTGCGAATGCTCTGGTTTTTGTTGTTGCCTGCCGATACATTTTTCCCCTTTTTGTTATCCATTGATACGCATATCGTTTGCCATTTGCCCCCGCCCTGAACCAATTCTATTCAATTTCTACGATTTCATCTCGGCCAGACTGCATGTTGGCAATAACAGCTACAAAAAAATAAAACTTCGCATCCATGAGATACTTTTTCCAGATATTCCAACCAACAACGGTCCTCGCAGTGCTTATGCTAATAAATTTCAATAAATTCATGAATTATTTTACGGCCTAAATCTTGCTCTTTTGTTCCCATGCATTTTGTATCTGGTGATGTTTTTTCTATCTTACTGCTGCTGTAATCTGACTAATACGCAGTGCAGTTTCAGTTGCTTTTAGCAGAATTTATAGCCACCAACACACACAAACCGTCCAAAAAGGAATAAATAAGAAAAACTAAATTTGTTTCGTTTTTATCCAGAGCTGCCCTGTGGGCGTTTTGTACTAATCAAGATACACGAGCTTAAAATACTATTTTAACTCTTTCTCTCTACATGCCCTATTTTCTTGTCGTTTTTTTCTATTTCTACCAATTACGTTCGAAACATAATTTATTTACCTTTTAGAGGAAAAAAATCCAAAGTGAATCTTTAAAATATCGTTGGATTTGACAGGATTTCTTTAATAATTATCATTGCATACTTTCTGGGAAATTAATTGTTTGCTTTTTTAAATAAAATTGATACAAATCTTAGATTGTTATTCACAAAAACAAGCAAATTCGGAAAAGAACTTCGTTTTTGTGCCTATATCGTTTATTTAATTATAATCATTTCTCCTTGTCAGTTCGTCTAAAAAAATTGTGGGGACAAAATAGTCAAAGAATACTAGGTAAACAAGAAAGCAAAATAAACACTAATAAATAAAAGGACAGAGAAAAAGCGAAAAACAAACAACGACGCAGGAAAAATAAAATATTCGTCGCCTGGCGTGTTGACCAAATTAAGACCGCAAGTGGCTGGCTGACCAAAATGATTGATTTAATGACGGTATCATTGACACTCGAGTCGAGCTGCTATCTCGGCCACACCTATCGTAGATTTTGGGCAAAAATGGGGGTTGGCAGGGACAAATGGATTTCGCTTAATTAAATCCAAAAAAAAGGAAATTCAAAGTTGAGTTATTGGATTTTTTGACGTTGGAAAAATGCCATTTGACTGTCGTGTAAAAATGTAAGTCAAACGGTCATGGGCTTAATAAAAAATGTTATAATATGTATGAATTAATATTTTTGTTTTTCGACAAAAAGTTATGCAAATCATGCGAAAATTGAAGTCGGATCATTAACTCATGTGTTCTAAACATTTATGTACATTTACTTTAACCGTATTCATTGCGCGAACAATATGGAATTTGTAAAAGAAGACAATAAAATCCCAATTAAAATTTCCACTTAATCTAAAATCACTTGTGTAATAATAACCATGAATATATAATTAATTTATTAATTAAATTATTATTAAAGTTTTTCCGTTAAAGAGATTGTCCCTACGCCCTAATCCCACCCCTTTTCCCTTCCGACAACACTTTTCAATGGCCACTCGCGTGTGTAAAGTTAATTGCAAAAAAAAGTAAACAACAAAAGCGGCTATAGTTTTTTTTATGGCATACTTTTTAATGAACCTATTGAATTATATCAGTGCGCTTCCGTAAAATTACAAGCCATGGGAAAATTATTTCACAATATTCTTTGTTTATGACTTTATGGCATATTTTACTGCTGGTAAATTACAAAATTTATTTGTTTTCAAGCTTTTTAGCAGTGTAATTTGTTTTCAGTGGTGTATAGTATGATTTAGTAACTTCATTTGTTATGTTATCAGCAAATCATAAAAATATAAAGTCCATCGGATACACATTTGCACATGTACTTGCATTTAGTTAAATCACAAACAAATAGCTCGTAGATGATTCTATAAAATATTTATACCCATTGAATTGCTAATTAAACTCAAAAGCATGCACAATACTAAATTTAATTGACAAATTACATAAACGAGTTAAAAAGAGTGAAGAGGGAAAGGTAAGGGAATTGGAACACAGTGGAGACCACATCGAGTGGAAATTACCATTTGTTTATGTGTTTGTTAATTTAATTTTCCCAGTGCTTCCCAAAGTTCCATTTTTAATTATTTATTTACATGGCTTGAATGATAAACAATTTTATTTGGCTGTAATGATATTGTATAAGATTTATTTATTATTGATAACTATTTGCCAATATTTGTTTATGCTTTTTTCAATTTATACAAAATACAGTAGAAGTTTCCGATACAAACTAATATCAAATTTTTGGTCAGGTACAAAAAATGTTGTTAGTCTGATTACTATTTACATACTTTTGATTCATAGACTAAGAGCAGTTCATAAAAAATGCAGGCGAAGTGCAAACTCTTTATTTTTATGTTTATGGAATGTTTAACGTGAACAATTTAGCTGTTTTCATGAAAATAGCAAATACGAATAAATTTTCCATTCAACGAATAACGGTAAAGGCGAAAAAATGAAATTCAAGTGAAAAGCAGTTAATAATTTGAATGGCTGATGCGGGTGGCGTTGGGTGAATGTGACGAAACTGCGATAAAAAGGTTTAAAATAAATAAACGCAAATGCACAAACACAAGCAGACATACAGACTTTGGCGATAAAACCATAAAAACCAGAGAACACAAATTTCCAGCAATTAAAAATTCAATGTTTGCCATTTTTTCTGCATCCATTTATTTTTGTATATATGTATATGTACCAGTAGATAGATACATTTATATAAATGGATGCATATTTTTTGGGATTTCCCCTATATTTGCATACAATTTTCATGGCGTTTGTTTTATACTTGGTTATTATTTTTAGTCCGCGATTTTCCCCCATTTTATTGATATTATAAATTATGGGTTGTGCGAATTATGAAAAATCCTTTTACCCGTTTTTTCAACGTTTTCAGCTCGGTTCTTTCGGAGTTGAATTTTATTTTCACGATTATATTAGCATCTACCCTGCAGGTTTTATGCCTTTTTTAATCGCATCTGATAAAATGAAAAATAGGAGTATGGAGTTTTTCTTTTAAATTTCACAGTTTAATATTAAAAGAAATGGTTAATATCAGGGCTGGGAACCCATATTATTTTGGCATGGGTTCGGTTAGGGGTTCAAACCTAATCGACGGATAAGGTTCCGGTTTACGAACCGGTTCATTGATGAGCCGAAGCAGGGTTCAGGGTCTAGCCAGGGTTCAAATAAATCAATTTTTTTTGTTAAATTCACATAATCAATTAAAGATGTTAAATATGTTCCGCATAGAAAATAGTCTATAGCATTAATGGAAATACCGTATTAAAATAATAATTTTTAGAATACTACCATGAATTTAATCATGTAATTTTAATTGCGTATTTTTATTTTCCTTAGTAAATAAACTCTATATTAATACGATCAAAAAATTCCCCACAAAACATTTTTTTTTCGTGAACCGAACCGAATTTCAATTTCGAATTTCACAGCCCTGGGTTATATTTTCTATATATAATTTTTCCCCGAATTTTGTATATCATAAATGTACTTTTTCAAGTCGAAAGTAATTTCGTGTTCAAATGAGCAATGCGAATATATTGGAGAGCTCTCAACAAACGGAAAACGAGACGATGGTTCTCCATTTGCAAAACAAGCATCATTAACAACGAACCATTACAAAAATAAGGGTCTAACCCCAAAAAAATAATATATTTCGGTAATGCATACACTCATTTGCATTGGGAACAGAGAACCAACCCCCGATAAAGAAGTCTGGTTTGGGTTCTCTGTCCTGTTAAAGTGCACTCAACGCCAAAAGTTGCGACAGCTGCAAATTGAACTTTCAGGACTCGTTGCAGGGAATCCTCATTCCACCTTTTCTCTCCGTTTAACCCGGGGCAACGCCACCGCATTTAACCCATGAGCGTCCGTTGCGCTTAGTAATTCGAGCATAATTGGGTTAAGGCTGAAGTGAAAAGCGCCAAGATGGAAAGTTGTGTGCATAATACAATACAAGGGGAAGAGAGTTCAGCTTCATTTGGTCTGTTTCATCTCAATTAAAATTGAAATTCAAATTTAAATTGAAAATGTAAATTCCTCCTTTGCCGGTCGGCAAGCCGTCCTTTGGCCTCCTGGCCTGTGCAAACATCCTGCAACGGCTTTTGGTAGTTTTCATACTTGGATCATCTAATGGAAGCACAATTTGTTGAGCAAAAGTTATAAAATTAACACTTAAATGCTTCCAGATGTTGGTTCTCTTTCTCTTCAAAATTGCGGACTGAATGGGCTAATAGATCTGGATGTGACACATGTTGTGCCAATGTACGAACCATTAGGGTCGCCAAATGTTGCCTAGGCGAAATCTAATAACAATAAATTGAGCTCGGCCAATTTGTCAAGACAGCACGTGTGTGAAGTTCTTAACAATTTCCCTTCGTTCAATTGAATATTTGTAATGCGATATGCCAATCAAAAATGTATATGTTATAAAATCATATTGGATTGTTTCACTAATTTAAATGTGCAATTTAATTTATAATTTTAAGTAGTACCAGCATTTTGTAAATCTCCGATAAATTTGTTTAGTATGTAAAGACGACGTTAAATACAATTTGCTAACAAAGTTGGTAAGCGGTTAATTAAAAAAGATAAAGCTTAACCCAAACAATTTTTCTTCTTACTTAGCTTACGCTAGCTTTAGTCAAAATTGATCGATAACCCACGTAATTCTTTATCGTTTGACATTAAAATGTCATAAAAGTCCATCCTTTCTTTGCCAGCAAAAAGTATTAAATAACTCAACAAATTGTACACAAAGTACCACCAATTTTTTTGGTCTAGCTACTTAAGAAAAATAAAGGACTAACTGCAATGAAAGGTAGGGGTGGAAAATCAGAAAAGTAGAAAGAAGCCAAAGGAAAAGACGACAAGTCTCGGCGAATGGGAAACTTTTCTTTTAAAAAGTTACGTACACTGGATGACACTTCTGCTGGGTGGAATAAGTTGGAGGTGGGCTGTGGAAGTCTTGGCCAGATGTTGCCAGGAAAACATTAAAAGTGCAACGCCGGCGAAAACTTATTTACTTTTTCACATTTCGCAGCACTTGACTGCCCTGGCTGTTTGGCCGGGGGATGCGGCTTTTCAAGCTGGACTCCAAAAAACACCTCACTCACTCCCGCCACTCCAGCCAATGCATTTTCCGTTGTCTCATTTCGGCAGGCTACTGCACTGGGAAAAATATTTATTTGACATTGGATTATTCCGAAAGTCTTAGAAATCGCTATCATAGATTCTTTAGAATTTTTTTTATGGACTTAAAAAGTATTTTTCATTGTAAATAAGAAATAATTTTTGGCAACAATGTATCCACATTTTCTTCAGTGTATCATGGCGAATGAATGTGATGGCGGGCGGTAGCTGCTTGACAAGTTTGAAATTTCAATTAAATTCATTTGAACTGCGGCCGGACTTCTTGGGGTCGGTCTCTGGTAATGAGCAGGCCAGACCAGCGTAATGGCATCTTAGTTGATGCAGCCAAATGATTGCAATGTGTGTGTGTCAAAGTTCCGTAGTTAAGTTTGCCGGTCGAAGGTAAAGTAGAGCGATGAAGACCTATTCGCCACAGTGGTTTCCATATTAAAAAATCAAACAAACCAAACAAACAAATTATTAGCAAGAGAGAACGCTATAGGCGGGTGCCCCGACTATCAGATACCCGTTACTCAGCTAAAGGGAGTGCGAGGGAGATGGAGATATAAACTTTGATCGGGCATAACTTTTTAACGAATGGTCCGATTTAAAAAATGTCTTCTACATTTCGATAGGTATCACTATGGACGGCAGTCCATGTAGTGACGAAGCGCACCAGGAGAGTGTGCGAAGGCGACTACTATATATACACGAAGAAATGAAAATCTGCTGTGATGGTCCGATCGTAATGAGTAATACACCAATCGAAAGGTATTGCAAAAACT